>CM031237.1:650784952-651487452 GCA_018340775.1 Taxus wallichiana var. yunnanensis
CTTGCAGCTCCACATTTGTTTGCTAAAATGAACTTGTCGACCAGCACAACCTCTCGACATGTTGAAATCTCTCAACGTTCTGGTAGCCCGTTCATCTGCAGAAAGTACCAGGATCAACAATTTAGAAGATCCAAAATGATGAACAATTACAATTCAAAGTGCTACAATGTAAAAATCATAAAGTTATGCTCACCACAAATTTATGGGTTGAAGCAGGACTTGTCAACGAATCTCTAGGAACTGTTCTGGACATTGCTTACACTCCTAATCTGTCACTTTTTGTTGTCGTAAACTTCGATAAATACATTCCCTTGGAATCAAAATAACACTATTTTTCATTAACTTGACTCTTGTTACTCAATAGTTACTTCATCATATCAGTGTTGTGGATATCTCATCCATGCTTCATTTTCATTTTATGGCATAATCCCATAATTGTGTTCCGCACATTCAAACATCATCTCTAATTACACAATTTCTACAATTATTACACCCACTATAGTTTATTATTGGTTTTGTTACACTACAAACCCAAAAACATTTCAAACATACACTAATAAAATTTTCATACTTTACATCATGTTCTTTTACTCATAAGAAAACTTTATGATGTCCTAATCTTAGTCAACAAATGCTCTCATGCCAAGTAAACATTTTCCGCTCTAATGTACAATGATTCCGACAGTCAATTAGGTTGCATTCGGAAGTTATAGTTGAAGGTTTTACTCTCGAGTATTTCACTCTATTCTCTATGCCACAAATATTGTTTATTGTAATAGGCATTCCCGAATCCATTAAAGTCTTTCTAGTTTTCCCGCCAAGCATCGAGGATATGGAACGCCAAGAATTTGCGCAATTGATCATCGTTGAAAGAATTCTCTTTTACACAATTGACAAACAATGTCATGTGGTTCTTATGTGCCTCCCTAAAAAACATAACATTGGTTTCCCTCATCATTTCCCTACCCATTGACTTATCCTCCATCAAACACCTTGTTCATCAACCCTCTTCCTCCCTTTTTGTTTCCCCCATCCAATTTAACTTCAATGAATCCCTTTCGGCGTCTCCATCGCACAATTCACGTTCGATTGCTAGTAATACAAAGATGCAATTTATTACCCAAGTATCACCATTTAAGAGAACACTTGTGAAGAATGTGATAAATTAGTTAATCACTTATTAAAACTTTAATATGTAAGACTATTTGACAAATAAAAGATAGGCACCTCGAGATTGGTGTCTAACGGCATTTTTAAATATATATGCATTTAAGACGTGTTCTAAGGAGATGACCCCATAATCACGCACCTTAACTTTAGAGTTGCATAGATTTATGTAGAGGTCTCATTGGTGCAAAAAAATATATATCATTGTGTAGCATATGACCATGTCACATCACTATTTTCCTTTTATACATTTATTTGGAGGGAAAAGTGGATTTTGAATTAATTTAGTACACAAATAATTTTTATAAAGCATTTGAAAAGTGTACCAATAACCGAGTGCCCTATGTGTCACATTGTGGTTGGCTCTTAAAAAGTACTATTAATGAAAAAGTGAAAAACTATTGGTACTTTTCCATCAAGTTATGGTGAAATCCAATGTACATGTTTTGGTACATGCACAACTATGGGGTCATCTCCCTAGTATCTTTATTTCTATGGAGTTCAATTAAAACCATAAGACTCCGGTTCAATGTCGGCTTTCCCGAGTTGGGGTTTCTAAAATAAATATCTTGCATGAGGCATTATAATTAGTCTTCCTTTTCGTATGTTTTTATTTTGGTGTCTCTCTTATTTTAGTAGTGTTGCTTCCATTATTGCAACACGTTTAATTATAATTACTGAATTAGTTGTAAAGAACAATAATTTTGAATTGTAAATTAATGAATTGCTCGAGGTTATAGGGTCCTGCAACCACATATAGTGTTTTATAGGTAGCTAAGCTAATATGTTAGACAACATGTATTTAAGGTATGAATACTTAACATGAAAAACTTAAGGGGCAATGAAACTATTTTACGACTCATTGGTTCTTCTATAGTTGTCTCCAAGTGCCCTAATTGTTACAATTGATTAAAATTTTGATAAACCCAATAAAATAGAAATAGAAATAGACATCAACGCAATGTAGAACAAAGCAAAATTTCATACAATTAGATTCTTAATGATAAACACAAGCAATCGCATGTGTACAATGCAATGTGAATGTCAAACGGTATATGTTATTTGATTTAGAAGGATAGTTATTATTTTTGTAGTTGATTTTGTTTAAACTATGGGTGATTGATTTTGTAAGGGTAGAAATATAGATGAACCACTTCATTTAAAAAGCACAAACATGAGCTCTAACCCTGAAAACAATTCAAAATGCAAAAAAGTGATATAATGTACAAAGCTTAGGATGGAAACAACTATAAATTGCATGATTCTTTCTCGGCATTTTAAAACTATAGGGCAATTTTATTTACGATAAACATGAATACATTTGATACCCTTTGAACGACAATGTCGCTTAGGATAGAAGAAGTGTTGAGTAAAGTAGTAGCGGAGGTGCTATCAAAGTAGAGTGTAGTATTTAGGACGGGTTGAGTGATAGTAGTCTTGCTTCCTCCTTTTTTCTTGCTCCAAGTGTTGGTATGTGCACCATTTTTGAGTATCTTTCGAATGAAAAAGGAGGTGAAATGCACAGATTTGTAAGGGAGGAATTTATGGAGAAAGTGAATGTCAAAACCTGCCTTTCATTGGTTCCAATGTCCATAGTTGCCCTATACAAAATAGGTCCCTGAGACTTGTGGATAGTTAATCCCCAAACCATTTTAATTGGTAATTGTCTTTGATTCCCTCTCGAAATAGGGGGTATCGGAATATGTAACAGGTTGGAAGTATCCCAACATGGGTTGTTGTACCTATCAAATTTGACAACAAAAATAAATGTAATGTTGGTGGTGGCATTGATGCGTCGTAGACAATGTTGGTGATTGTTCCTGTAGCACCATTTACGAGGCCTACGTAAACCCATAAATTTGCCATAAGCATGATTTTTGTTGTTTGCACAAAAAAAACTTTGTGTTCGCATTGATCATCATTAAGATTTCTTGGTCCAACCGACTTGTTACTTTCAACAATGGATTGGGCGATCGGAACATTCAATGCAAGAGGGCTCATTGACATGTCGGCTTCACCAAACCCAACAACCAATTGATCCTGCAATATTGCCAAAATTAACAAGAAAGAGCTTCTGGAAATTTAAAAAACTATGCCTAAATTTTATTGCATAAAAATTCTATCACCTTGGAATAAAAAGCTATTATGCACCAAAATTCTATCATAGGATTTTAGTCCAAAATCTCATTTATGTTGTATATAATTATGGATTGTGGAGGCCTATGAATTCTAGTTGCCAAAATTTGGAGGATCCTACTCTGTTGTTGCTTCCATATTTTATTCCACTCAATGTTTTTTAAGCATGATTTGGAGATAGGTCATAAAATATTAAAAAAGAAAACTTGAATTATTTTTTCAGGCATATGCATCTTGCAAGTCAACCTACCTAGCTACATCTAAAGCTTTACTCACAATCACCCTGCCAAAGACCATTGGTGGTTTATTTCATCTACCGGATCAAAAATGAAAGATGCTCGGAAACTGAAGTGTACACCTTTCAATGAATGAAGCGGTACAAATTTTATTGGTTGTTAATTTGACTCAAAATAAAGGTGAGATACTTAGGAGAGATTAGAAAGACTCGATCACAATGCCTCCTATATTTATATGTTGATCTGTTACCTCTTTGCCTTCCTCTAGTTTCACCCAGATAGAGTAAAGCAAGGTGATACCTGACTTGTAGAATAAGGAAAATCAGGCCTTAGTTGTTTAGCTCTTGAAATAATAATATCCAATGTGGTATTTTCTGATTGTACTAAAGCTGCCTAAAAGCTTTAGCAGAACCTGCAAATTCATACATAAACGAAGTACGAAACCACCAACTGTAAGAGACATACTGCAGACCACCCCTGCACAAAAAAGAGGATGAAAAAACAATGATTAGACTTACTTGCAGAAGTTGATGCTGCAACAATGAGCTCCCAACAGGAAAACGTTCTTGTATGAGTACTCTATCCCATATTACAATCCTAACATCTAGGTGACACTTCTGATCATACATCATTTTTCAGCACTTTCTCAAGAACAGAGCAATTATGTGTCACCGAAATGCTATCAACATACCATCAGAAGCCACAAAATAAACTGAATAGCCATATGTATGAACATATCTCATCACCCAAAGACTCACAAACTGATAACAATATTCTTAACAATTTAGTATCTCTATTAAAATTTTAAATTTCAAAAATTATTAAGAAACAATCTTGATCTATTTATACTCTAATAAATAATCTAACAAATCATCATCGTTACCAATGATTATACTATTTTTGAGCTATAACACAAAAACCCAAAGCCATTAAATAAAAATAAAGGATTTTAACTCGTGCCAGACAAATAAAAAAACAAAAAGCACAAACAAAAAGCACCCAAATAATATAAACCATGAAAACAAAGGAAATTTGCTAGAATTTTGTCAAAATAAAAAAAAGCACATACCAGCACAGAGATTTCAGAAGATCGTAGAAAAGAAGTGTATGGGATAGTACTGCTAATTGGAATGCTCCGAGTTTTATAGAAGGAGTTCTTTAATTAGCAAAAGGACATGCAAAATACTCTTATTTGATATATATGGAGGAATTTAAAAAAAAAATTATTTCTTTCAATTTTGGCTAAAAGATGCACGGCAAGTTCCATAGTTGCCAAAATCGAGATGCAAAATACTCTCACTCGATATATTGAAAAATAAAATAATAAGATGCAGCATGTAAAATTGGAAAAGTAAAATTGTAAAAATAGTAGAGAAAAGCTAAACTATCACCACAGCCATCAAAACCGTCATTTAGGCCGTCAAATTTGGCATAGTCCCATGAATGTCCGCAAAGCCCTTTCCCATAGGGGAATGCCTTCGGCGTAATAACAACATTTCCAAAAGTAATATCTCAACACAATTTAATTTGACAAACTTCTCTATAACTGCATCTTCCCGTGTGATAAAAGTGATTGAATATTCCTTTACATCAAAAAGAACAGGTAAGCATGTAACATAATCGACGTTAAAACCCAAATTCACCCAATGATCTGGTTGTCTTGTATACAAATTGACATATAACAGCATACCATCAAACCAGGGCAATGTTCATGTGCCTATTTTGTAGGTCTACAACTTTTAGTCTTCCTGGCGCACCTTTGATTGACAACTCCTTATTGTGCAAATTCCATTATCAATGTTTACTAAGAAAACATGACCCATAAAGCTTCCAAGCCTGTGCTTTTTCTATCTAGTTGTGCACCAACTTCAAGCACACATTTCAACAGATTCGGAGAGAGCTATTACTTCCAAATAGGTGGGTTAATAACTTGGGTTGTGTCAAAACCTGCAGTTTTAGCACTGCAGCTAAAAGAAATGGGAACACCTCATGTGCATTTGGAAGGCCTACAATTCTGATACATTTATCATTGTGATTCTACCCTATGGTGCAACAAAGAAGGTAATAAGGGATGAAAGGAAAGAAAACAGTACAATTTTGAATGATAGACTTAACTGCATCTTTTCACGGTAAAGTTCTGGATACACTGCATTGCATCATTGTACCAAAACAATGTAATAAAGACTGCATGATAAGTAGGGTAACTTCACCTTTGATTATCTTCTAATACGATCATTTGCCCCATTGGATGATAGGCATTATTTTTACAGCCCACAAACTGAGAAGCCGCTAACAAGCCACCACCATGAAGATAAAGAAACTCTTTTGGTATCCAATCTCTGCAGAGATATGAGAAGTTTAGGGCCCTCGGGCTAATGAACTTAGCCTACTGTGATAAACCTATATACAACTGATTAAACAGATGTATAATTATGCATGTCCTTGCCTTAATAGTTTTATAAATGCAATTAATTAGTGGAGGTTAAGGAAAACATCAGCAACATAAGCATCGATGACTTTTCAAGCACGATTAAAGGGCTCCTTTCATCAAACACCTATAACTAAAAGTATTTACAAATGTATGACAATCGTGAAGTACAGCAGATCCTAAATCTATCACTGCTGATTGAAGTATCATATATGTGCTCTATCATCCTCACACAAAGGCAGTAAAAGTGACAAAATAAACTAATCTTGAACTTTGTAAAAATAAAACTGCGAGATTTGATAAGTTTATCAGATTCCAGTAAATCTCATTGATCTTCAGATCCAACTGCAGGAATCAAAAACATTAAGGAACCATATTCTCTTAAGCAACAACCTGCTTCTCCTGATTATGGACCAAAATAATTGATATCCTGATTGTGATGACCACATCCTCAAAACTATGACCATGTCAAAAATATTTTCTACTAATACAAATCGATCCACAGATCATCTTCTTCATTGTCAGGCCATGTTGACTGCTCCTTTAAGTAGTTGCAGTGGACTTATTTTCTGTCTTCATAAACCAAATAAAGTTCCATCCAATTGGTGAACCGCCTACTATGTATGCCTCTTGGTATGTTTCTTCCTTTTGTCGCTTGTTACTGTGATTATCCACATTCTCCCCAGCTGCAGGTATGCCATCTGACCTTTTATTCTTTCCCAACAGGCAAGTCTCAGTTCTCAGCTGTTTGCACAACTCCATCATCTGTCGCATCCCTGAATAACACACAATTATAATATTAATGGTTGCATAATGATCTATTTTATAATAACTATTAACCTACAATGTAAATCTTCCCTGGCTTTTCCTTTTTCTCCTCTCAAGCCTCCTGGCTAAAAAATGTTTAACGGTCCTTTTTTATGCTAGTGACCCCACAAAAGCTAAAGAGCTAGGGGTGTCAATAAGACTGAATTACAGAGATAATTCAGATTTTTGTTTTAGTTCTTTTTCTCCTTTCCTCTACATTGTTACTAATTATTTATGTTCTATGAGGCTTATCTGAAGATTATATTGCCCTTATCTAACGAGCATATCAATGTGATATTTATATGATCCGTGCCAATTTTTATGCAATTTGGTCTTTCATACTGCCTGTGCATAAAGCTTTCCGCATAACCAACTTTTAACGGACAAAAAAATTGTTACCTTCTAGTTTCATTGTATTTCACAAAAACTTATTGGGTGTTTTGTAGCAATCATAAGAAAAGAAAAAAAAATCTTTCCATGGATTTTGTAAAAGTTAAGCTGTGGATCCCCTTCCATTCACATTCAAAATCTCTGTATGGGAGAGACTTGACATGAAAAAGTCATCCTGTCATTTGCATTTTTAATTGATTTTGTGAGGTCTAAGCATAACAGTGACAATGCCTGGCCTCCCCTTACTTCCATCTTGACTTCAAAATGTTTTCAACATTGCTTTATAATACACAATATACAGCATCTGTAAAAACCCTAGGTTACAGACGTATTTCTTCAACTTTTCATTTAACTGAAAAGAAAGGAATGCCAAGGCAGATTAAAACCATAAGGAGACTGAGAAATTCTGGGATTGTTTCCACAGACTAACGAGACAAGTGTGAACATAACAGTAATTTAAATTTCAGTAGTACTCCCAAGTAAAAAAGGATGGAAAATGACTCCATATCTATTAAAAACTATGCTCGAGCAAACACGCATTTCAAACATTCTAAACTACTACTACAAAAATAACATGCCAGACTCCCTTTTCTGTTTCATGACAATGAGAAAAACAACTCCTGCAACACGGGTGGCTTCTATACCTTGTCCTAGAAGTACATAAGAATAGTTCTAGAGGGACTCTCGTCAATATGCAATTTAAGGCAGCACTTTTGTGCAACAGAACACATCGCAGGATTCTTCAAAATTGGAATCACATTCAAGCATCTCAAAAACAAGCTCACAAAGAAACGAATATAATCGTCTGTCTGATACAATAACCCAACAAAAATAAAGCAATATGCATTAAGAGGCAAGGAATAAAAGATTTATTTCCCGTGAGGAAATGCCTCTTTAAGGTTTCCCAAAACAGTGATTACATGCAACTCCCCTCCTAAAAATGCATTTTTGCATCTGCTATGCATGTGACTCTAGTACAGTCTGTATATGTATAACTATCTGGATACAGCCCAAGTATGGTAGGGAGATGTAGTGGATATTTAAGGTGTAGAAGAGCCATAGGTTGCAAAACATCAAATGAAAAAAGTAGAAGAAACATGATAAAAGACATGGAAAAAACAATTACCGATTATAAGATAGAGGGAGAATCTCTCTCCTTTCACACATGCAACCCATCATTGAGCTAATATTTAGAGGGTTTTCAGCTGAGAAACTTCCATTATGAATTTCCCATGATCTACACTATTCACTTCACATATGCCATATCCTAGCCATATTTTATCAGAAAATCTATAAATAGTATAGATGTCTTAATTAAATCTATCTGAAAAATGCCGATAGATATCAATCTGAATGCATCACTTTCTTTGCAAATTTCCTGTTGACTGGTGATAGATAGCCTCAATCTAGCTATACCGCTACGTTGGACTTGAAAAAAAAAAATTGGGAAAATATTTTTGGAAAAAACCAAAGGGCTCCAAAACTCCATTGTAAGCCCAAGATATCTCAATTTTTCTATTGCCTTCTCCAAGGAAAAAGAAAAACCACCTTATGATGGTCAAATGAACATCAGATCTAAATTCACCAATTAATTGTTTATCCACGGACATTACAGCTCCCCACCAGCCCCCAGCAGCCATTGTAGGATGTCCATCAGTATAATAATCAAACCTATTTGTAATCACATACCATAATGATATATGTACTCGCATATTTTTCCATGCAACTTAGCTTTAATGTTATTTTCTCACTGTACTCGCAATATATGATTAGGACAATCAACAAATTTCCTAGAGGCTAGTAGACCCTTAATTTAAATGAAGTGTGAGCATCTGAAGAAGTACATAAGAGGCTCTTAGAACTGATTGGTTCTGGTTGAGATATTACGGGGCATTGTTCACTCATGTTTTAGATGATTGGTCCAATACAAACAATATGATGTCTTCTCTAAGATAGTATTTCTTGAAGGCAGATGATGCCACAGCCAGGAGAAGAAGAACGAATAGATTGTTTCAACTTTACACAATTATGGAAACAGTTGAGATTGAAAGCCCTTCTGGCAACTGATTGGTTCTGGTTGAGATATTATGGGGGCTTTGTTCACTCATGTTTTAGATGATTGGTCCAATACAAACAATATGAGGTCTTCTTTAAGATAGTCCAGGAGAAGAAGAACGACTAGGTTGTTTGAACTTTACACAATTATGGAAACAGTTGAGATTGAAAGCCCTTCTGGCACCATGTAAGTCACTACAGACAACACAATACTATGTAAATTATAAAGTAGCTACTATAATCATTAAAACAGGTATTGGAATTATGCATCTTTTACGCCTTATGTGTGGCACAAAGTCTAAATCTTGATTAATAAGTAATTGCTGTTTATAGTTCCATGTACAAAGAAAGGATCGCAACAATGGATCATAAACCATTTCTATGTTGTTTATTGAACCAAAAATATTAATTATTGTTCACTAGTTTGCTTTTCATGTACCTGTGCATTCCAACTTTTAGCAATGAGTATAAATAAAACTATATAAAGGCAACGGTGCAGAAAAATTTATAGGCAACAAACATTGACCATATAAAGAATACTCTAGATCTTTTTGAGTTTCGTACATAGTTGTTTTTACCTGAACAGTATGAAATAAGAAGACAAGATTCTGTTACTAAATACAGGTAGCTTTACGATTTATTAGGTCAATCAATACCTTTACATACTTCCAATGCATGTCTACTATTACGATAGTCTGGAGTTTTGAGGATCTGCAAGCATACACAACAAAAGTGACGACATGAGTCAATAATGAATGCATTCAAACAAATTTAAAATATAAATCAAACAATTTTCTATCCATATGTTCTAATCTTTTTGAAAATGTAACATTTAAGCAGGATTATTTCTGGCATATTTCAGAATAAGGCACAAATAAAAGCTTAAATGGTTAACAATTAATTCCTTCTCGTCCTGAACAGAAAAGAGAGGAAAGTTAGTCATAAAGCAAGGAAAATAGAGCTTTTAGAAAACAAAAAAACAAAAAAAAGTGTACAGCGAGGAAAGTGCCCATAATGGTTTGCCATTTTCATAAATGCAAAGGAATTGCAAATCACTGGTTGCAGTTTTCATTTCAAATATAGTATGCATCTGAGAAAAAATGTGAAACTGAACATCAGATTGCAATGACATGTCAGGCTTTTATTCATGCCTATGAATAGGCTACTTTGCCCCAACGGAACCTAATGAAAAAGTATGGCTGTTATGCCCCTGCAGGCATCCTCATTGCCTACCCATAACTCAATATAGTTTTGTATCTTGGACATTCCTTTAAGTGTCCATAGATCCCCACCAGGAACATTATGATAGTGGCAAAAATACTGCGATGGAGGACTAGCTTTCAACCGAGGTAAATCTTAAGACACAAACTGATCTCTTTTATATGGACAATATTGTTGACCTAATGAAAAATATGGCTGTTATGCCCTGCAGGCATCCTCATTGCCTACCCATAACTCAATATAGTTTTGTATCTTGGACATTCCTTTAAGTGTCCATAGATCCCCCACCCAGGAACATTATGATAGTAGCAAAAATACTGCGATGGAGGACTAGCTTTCAACCAACGTAAATCTTAAGACACAAACTGATCTCTTTTATATGGAAAATATTGTCGACTACCTACGTACTGTTGAAAACAATCAAGCTCAAATTGTTAAGACTCTTTAAGTATTTTACACCTGCTGGGAGACGTGGGATCGCTAGGCAAGATGATGATTGCGTATGGAGAGAATCCCAAGATAAAGAATGTCAGGATGTTAAAATTTGGTAAAGAATGTCAGGATGTTTTAATTTGGTAAAGAAGGTCAGGATGTTAAAATTTGGTAAGTTATTATGTTTACAGAAGATATATTCTCGTGATTTATAAGTTATGTAAAATCTATATCCTTTTGGCTCATGATCAGGTATAGTTTAATCAGGTCTGAGATACCCAGTAGCTATTAATGCATCAAGACAAAAGATGGGACACATGACACAAAGAAATAATATCTATGGTATATTATGTCAGTAGTTGGATTCTCATCCTTCGTAAGTCCAAGAAATTGTATAACTTTGAGAAGTTTCAGGTTATTTTGAATTCCCTGTGAGAGAGTCTAGAAACCCTGAAATTTTCTTGCTCTCCTCCCAAGGATTTCATACAAAGTTCAATATTTTGGGGCAAGGAACCCCTAAATTGATGCGACTTTATCAAAATATATAATCCTAAGTCCCGTGAAACAGGAAATGTTGGGAGCAGGAGCATTTCTCATTAGAAACCTGTTAATGGGATAAAAGAGCTCAAAGTATCGATCCTCCACAAGTCAGATGGTCTGGCCCAAAATTTTGATGGTGCACAGCACAGAAACCCCAGTGTTGCTGGACTGGGTTGCATCTACCGCTCGCCCCAAGGCTCCCTGATTATTGTTTCCTCAAACTTTGTTCACTTTGGCACCAACAATGAAGCTGAAGTAAAAGCCTTGGGAGAAGGGCTTAGACTTATGTGGCCCATGCCACAACCTTCCTAGCAGTTGAAGGCAAACTCATTGGTGGTGATTTCAGCAATGGCAACGGCAACGGCAACACCCAAAACTAGAAACTTAATTACATCTTTCAGCAAGTTTTTCACCTGAAAACCCACTTCCACAACATTTACTTCTCTCACTACTTTCGGGAAGCAAAGCACCCCAATAATCTCCTAGCGTACTCAGGGGCTGACCTAGGTGTCCTCTCTAGAATAAAATTGTTCTCCCGACCAACTGGCCCAGCCTAGAAGATGTCATTACTGGATGCTTGGGGTGGTCTCCAACCTCTTTAATTTGCATTTTTATCCTTGTGGGACCAATAAAGATTTGGTCCCAATCCTAGTTGGCTGCCACAAAAAAAGGCTAGGGGGCCACTATTTGCAGAGCATAATTTGAGCTCCCTCCAATGATTAAAATTGGTAACTAGATTTCAACGAGACATTTCACAACATCAGAAGGGGGCGATGGGACTTAATTCGGAGTTATCATTAAATAATGACACCTAACCTACCTTGGCTCCGCCTTTGCTCGCCCTTGAATTTGACCTTCCTCCTCACTGTTTCGTCAACTCTGCCTCTTTTCATCGATACCACTTGTTTTTCCCACTTTTGCCCTCATGGCTGTCAATGGCCACCAACTCTTTGGTGGTCCTTGCTAGAATGCCCCACAAGTGCTCTTCCTAGAAGGCTGGAGTGAAGTATTACGTTCTAATTATTAAGGAATATTTTTGCATAAGTTGTCGTCCATCACTGATGCAGTCGCAGGTAGGGGTCTTAGTGAAGACATGCCATAGGCAACACAGCCCACATATTCTTAGAGAACAGACCTCATACAAGCAAGATGACAATGCTTCTTGAAAGAACAATAAAAGCTTCTTCTATTAATCAATGAGGAAATGATTACAAACTCGGGCACAGTATATTCCTATTTTGCTGCAGCCCTATGGGAAGCTCTGCAACATCCACTAAGAGAAGCAATTTCTAGGACTCTAGCCTAACTATGCTTGCAATAAGAAAGACTTCAACTAAACCAGACTCGCCTCCAGGAGATGGAGCTTTGATACAAATGTGCTCAGACTCCCAATTCTGAGCTTCCTCTTTATCTTTGGTTGCTTTGCACATCCATTGCTCCCTTCTATTTATAGAATCTGACAGGAGAAATAAAGATATAATTACAAAGATTCCTTAACTCAAACAAATCACCATTGATTCCACTTATCTGGTTAAACATAATCACTCATGGGGGTGATATCATCTGATCAAATCATACTAGGTCGCTCGGTCATCTACTTAGCAAAAATGAAACAGGGCCCACGTCTTCAGATAACAACTTGTTTTGATGTTGACAGGCACACAAGAACACAAGATCCGCAGAGTGCAGAACTTAATCATGTGCATGCACAGTTTGCACATTGTCCTAAAGTAAAATCTCCCAAAGACAACTCAACAGGCTACACAAAACTTCAAACTCTTCATGCCAGGCCTCCTTTATTCCAGGTAACACCATGCGCAGAATTGCACAAAGTCGCATAAAGCTACACAAGATTGTGCAAGTTTTTATTCTTCTAACTCTTTTAGGAGATGCAAGATTGCAAGAGAACTTAGATGTTCTTGCATCTTACACTGGGTAAGAATAAACATGAGCCCCAACTTATGCAGGTTTCATGAGGTTTTCAATGAATAGACCCAGATTAGCAACTTTGGCTACGCCAAGCCATTTTGCATCCACGACTTCTCTACCTTTTTATTTTACCAAATATTCTTTGTATTACTCTATGCGCATTCTCTTTGCTAAGCGTGAATCCAAAATTTCTTCGTGTGCTTGCTCTAGTAGTTAGTACCTCTAATCTACTTCGGTGTGGTCTGATTCATCACTCATTTATCCCCCATAGTGAGGGAATAAGTCTGCAACATTAAAGATAGGTGAAATGTCTATCCCATATTAAAGCTCTTACCTCATTGTGCTCGGTGCAAAGTTTCTCAGGAGTTTACATGGTCTAATATTCTTCCACTCCAGCCTACCATACATTTCTCTCGAGGACGTCTTTTTACACAAGTGTTCAAAAACATGTTTCCTGCCTCAGACTCATTCTCTCTTCTTCAAATGCATTTGTTTATGTTGTGTGTTGCCCTTCTCCAACTATATGCGCACTTGTTGGTGCACATCTTTCATGTATTCCGAAAAGTCTCCAGTTTCTACACTTCTCCCTTTTTCTTCTTTGGTATCGTGGAATTCCGCAACACCTATTGGACTTAGCCCATAAACTATATGGATAGGCGATTTCCCAATGCCCTGTTTACAAAGCTGTTGTACGCAAACTTCACCTGGACAAGAACTGAATCCCACATCCCTGTATTCTCTCCAATCAAACATCTCAACAAATTGCCAAGGCTTTTGCTGACAACTTCAGTCAAGCCATCCTTTTGCATATATTGCGTAGAACAAAACTGCAACATAATGTTCAGATTCTTCCATGATGTGCACCAAAAATTGCCAACAAACTTTGTGTCTTTGTCTGACACAATACAACATACAAAACCATGCAGCCTCACAACTTCCCTAAAAACAGGTTAGTTATATGCGTAGCATCATTAGTCTTCTTCCAAGCAATAAAATGAACCATCTTAGAAAATCTTTAGACTACAACAAAGATAGAATCATGACCTTTTTGCATTCTATGCAATCCCAAAACAAGATCCATACCATGTTGCTCAATGTTTCTTAGGTAAAGGCAATGGTTGATATAACCCTACATTCTAACTCTTTCCTTTGCCAAATGGAAAACCTACATCGTAGACATGTGTGGTCGACGTTATCTCTTACATAGCTATGCCAAGGTATTGTTTACCAAAGAGAACAGCTAACCTCTGCAATGCTTCTCGTGGATCAAGTTGCGCTAAGGTCTTGTCTATACCAAAGTGACCAACTAATCCTCTGCAATGTTTCTCTTGGATCAAATTCTCTCGCATTGACCCTTTGGGTATGCACAATTGTAACTCTTTAAACAACAAACCTTCTTGTAAGTAGTAGTCTAACCCAAGGCATACAATCAATGCCCATTGGTTCTACACATGTTCTCCATGCCTCTATGTAATCTTCATGTTCTACAGAGGATTCCCTCATCGCATTGAACCCCACTACTTCCAGATGTTCTCACTCAACAAGATACATCTTCTAATTAGCACATCTATGCAACTCTATTCGACTTCCCACTTTTGTGCTTCAAGACAAATGAGTAACTCTACAAGAATTCAACACATTTCATGTTTTTCATTCAACTTATTTTGACTATTGATGAATTGTAGATCTTGATGGTTTATGTACAATACAAACTCCTTGGGCAACAAGTAATGCCTCCACTTTTTCAAGGATTGCATTATAGCATAATACTCTTGATCATAAACTGAATATTTCTTTCTTGATTCAATCAACTTTTCACTAAAATAGGCAATGGGCCTACCATCTTGACTCGCTGCAGCTCCAATATGGTTGTTTCATTTGCATCGCAATCAACCTAAAATACCTTGTTGAAATTAGGCAAAGCCAGCACTGATTGCTCCATGACTTTCTTCTCCAACTTTTGTAAGCCATATTCTGCATTTGTTGTCCACGCAAAATCCTTATCTTCCCACATCACTTATGTGATGTGTTCACAAATCCCGATCAAGTTTTGTATAAATTTCTAATAAAAGTTCACCAATCCATGGAAACTTCATGCTTCAAACGTACTCTTTGGTGACGGTCATTCAACTATATCTCGCACCTTCTCAAGATCCATCTTCAATCTTGCTTGAGATATCACAAATCCCAAGTATATCAACCTTTTCTTCATGAAACTGCACTACTTCAAATTTACCAGCAATTTCTCTTTGTGCAAATGTTGGACCACTCTCTAGAAAAGGATCAAGTTCATTTCCTTTGTCTTGTTAAAAATCATAATATCATCTAGATACATAATAACAAACTTGCCTAGAAAAGGCTTCAACACTTCATTCATGAGTATCAAGAATATGCTCAATGCATCAATTAGCCTGAACGGGATGACTAATCACTCATACAACCCATCCTACATCTTAACAACAATTTTCCATTCATCACCCTCTTATCTTAATCTAGTGTTATCCACTCTTCAAATCAACCTTTATTAAGTATTGCACTTCACTTAAACAATCTATCAAATCATCCATGTGTGGCAATGGAATCTTATACTATATGGTAATCTTGTTGATGGCTCGAATCAATACACATCCTCCACTCACCTCCTTTCTTCAATGCAAATATTGTAGATACTAACCGAGAGACTCTTTGATCAACCACTTCTCAACCAAATCTTGAACTTGCTCATTCTCCATAGGCATAAACCTATATGCAGTCTTGTTTTGTAAATTAGTCCCCAAATCAAATCCATTTGATGACTAATACTGCTCATTAACGATAGTCCATCTAGAATATGCTTTGATATGATATATGCATTCTCACCTAACATCTCCTATACTTCACGCAGAAGTACTCATTCCTATGTCATTGTGCCTTCTTTCTCCTTCTACACAAGATTCAGAATGAACACGACATTTACTCTCTTTCCTCATCTTGTTCAGAAATTGTTTTCCAGAATTGGCAACACCATCAAACCTGTTTCCACTTTAACACTCACATCTTTCAAAGGATTCAATATACTATTTACTCTCCTTCACCAAGGTGTACATGTTTGCACAACCATCATGCAATGCTCAGTAGCACATGGCATACGTCCATGGGCATTATATCACATAGGACTTAATCTTCATAAGTGTTAACCTCAATGTGCACTTTACATTGTTCATTCACAAGCAATTGATGCCCCTTCAATAACCGGACATTTTATATGGACTCGGTTGCACAATCCTCTTCAAACCAAGTTTTTCAACCATCTCATTAGAAACAAGATTATTAGTGCTACCACTATCAATAATAACTTTACAACACTTACCTCCAAACTTGTATTTGATTCCTCTTCAATAACCAAGACACTTTATATGCACTCGAACACACATTTTTCTTCAAACCAATTTTTCAACCATCTCAATAGAAACGGGATTAATAGCGCTACTTTACACCACTTATCTCCACACTTGTAAATGGTTCTGAATAAATTCATCCTCTGCATGGGTGCACTCTCTACTTTAGCTAGCTTCAACAACACTCTCTTCTTCATAAGAACTTCTCCACACTTCGGCTCGTATGCACTTCCAAACACAATAATCTTTGTATATGCATGTACAACATGGTTGGAAGTATCATTCCTCCTCACACCACCATTATGTTGTGTTTGGCAGAAACTCAAATGCCCAATTCCCAACTTCACTACTTGAGCTAGCTTCAGCAACACTCTCTTCATCATGAGAGCTTCTCCACACTCGACCATTTTGCGCTTCCAAACGCAATACCCTTTGTATTTGCATGTGCAACATGGTTGCTAGCATCATTCCTCCTCGCACTGTTATTTTGTTATGATTGCAAATACTCGAACACATGATTCCCAACTTCGCCACAATTGAAATACATTCCAATGAATCCATTACCTCTTCCATGTCCACTTCTTCCGAAGGAAAATCTATCTCACATTTTTCCACATGACATTGATCATGCAAGGAGCTCACTTCGCTTTGTTGCACATGATTTGGCTTGTCACTACGCAATGTTGCACCTGTATGCAAGAACTTTCCTTTCCCTTGTGCTGCTTTTTTGTTTGCGAGACAGAGTTTCTTCTACCTTCAAGTGCATACCGATAGGCTTCTTCAATAGACCTTAGTCTAACCATGTCAACCTCATATTGAATATACCTTAAGACTTTTTCTATGCCACCTTCTATGTGACCAGCACGAATCATCGGGGGTAGAACTCTTTAGTGTCGTCTTTCATGCGCATCTTTTCATCTCAACTTCCATAAACTTCTTGAACAAGTTCAATCGGTATTCTATAGGCAAGAATTTTGCTTTCAACTTGGAAACCATACTCTTTCGTGCTTTAATCTTCTCTTTTCCTTTTGTCTCTCTATCATTTTAAACATGATCCTACCATAAAAATGCAAGCTCCTTCAGCTTTGTACAAGCAAAACAAACCTTCTTCGGTCCTCTATAGACTAGTTAAAATAGTTCTCCGATCTAGAGATCAGATTGTCATGCACGATACTTCCCGAAAAGTTCAAGACATCCAATTCTTGAAGCAGCTTCATACGTACGTCTTCAAGTTCTTCGATTTCTTCATCTCCAACCTCCAACACTTCAACATCACTAGAGTCTCCATCATCACCAGCTTATCTTCTTTGAGTCGTTTCCATAGCTTCAAGCATTTCTTTTAGACCCTCGTTAGATCTGCTAACTCAGCCACTCAATGTGTCCTAGTTCCCCTCCCTTTATAGGAATACCTCTATGTCATCTCAATTTTCCTCACACGCACAACAATAGCAAATTACTACACTTTACACCACCTACCCAACAACCCAAATGTTGGAAGATGTCTTACAACTACTTTCCACCCATACTCCCGTGGCATGGAAAGAAGCAATATGAAAAATCACTCACCAACAGGACTTAGAATCCCACTCGGATACCAAATTAATATAGTTGCGTTAGGGACTCAATGAAGAGATGTCATGGACCAAGCTAATATCCTCAAGGGTGGAGAACAACCTCACCCCCATCTTATCTAGGGAAGTGGCTTTTGCCTATTCTATCTATAATAGGGTCCCCAAATAAAGAGGGAAGGAGGATAAATAGAGAGGGGGAAGGGCACCGTTGGATTTTCAAAGAAGAGTTCTCACACAAGCAAGATCGCTATGCAGCTTGAAAGAAATAATAAGCTGCTTCTATTAATCAATGAGGAAAAGATTACAAACTTAAGCACAATACATTCCCATTTTGTATAGTCTTATGACAAAATGTGCAGCATCCACTAAAGGACGCAACTCCTGGGCACTAGCCTTACCAGTGCTTACAATAGGCAAGGCTTCAAATAACTAGACTCGACTCCCATAAATGAAGATTTAATATAAATTTGCTCATACTCCCAATTCAAAGCCTCCTCTTTATCTTTGGTTGTTTTGCACATCCATCACTCCCTCTATTTGTAGAATTTGGCAGAGAAACTAAAGATGCCATCACAGAGATTCTTTAACTTGACCAGATCACCATCAATTAAGCTCATCTTGTTAACAGTAATCACTGCAAGGGCGTTCTCATCCGATCAAACATACCATGCCACTCGATCATCTAGTTAAGACATTGGATCAAGGCCCATATGTTCAAGTAATAACCAATTTTGATGTTGACAAGAATGCAAGAACACAAGATCATGAAAGTACAAAACAAAATAATGTGCATGTGCAGTTTGCACAAGGTCCTCACGTAATAACTCTCAAATCAAAACTCAAAAGGTTGCGCAAAGCTTTGAACTCTTCCCCGACATGCCTCTTTTTTTCCAAGTAACACTATACATAGAACTACACAAGGTCATGCAAAACTATGAAAGATTGTGTATGCTTTTATTCTTCTAACTCTTTTTGGTGATGTAAGATTGCAAGTGAACCCGGATGCTCTTGCGTCAATCACCCATGCTCTTTATTTGTTCCATTTTTAGTGAAAACTTTGTTCCCCTTGTTGCCTTACCACAACTAAAAGTACTGCACACAGTTTGGGGCATCTGTCACCCTTCTCTCGTCACTTCCAAGCCCCTAGAGACTCCCCTTTGCTTTCTAAAATCTCCCTAGCCCATGTCATTCCAGACTAGAGGCCAGTGGCATCTATGATAGACAATAATCTGTTCACGGCAAGCAGCTTGCACACCAAGGAAAGCTTGGCTTCTCTAGAAACATGCATGGAGAATTGTGAAAGGGTGTGCGCTTTTCATTAATTTGCCTCCACCCTTAAAATTGATGCCCCTGGTGTTGGGCTTGTGCACCACAAAATCCCTACTATTTCCAAGGCTAGTCCCTTAGATCCGCAAATCAATGTCTTTTCTCAGGCTCCCACATGTAGAAGTTAGAGAATGGTGGGCGGTTTTTGCAAGGGATAAGGTTTTGTGCGGCTTCTAGCTAGTACAGGTTTCAGCCCCAGGTTTTTGGCTGCAATGTGCTCATTTGTTCTCTTCCTCTCAATAGGAGATGGTTTTCATGGTGCCTAGATGGCCTTGGATTGGCACCTAGCCAGTTTCTTGGGTTTGTTTTCTTGTCTCTGTTTCAAGATCGGTTTTGCAAGATGTGGTTTCATGTGACTTCTAGCTGGTACAGATTTTAACCTCAGGTTTTTGGTTCCAGTGTGCTTGCTTGTTCAGGAAGTGTCCTCCATCACCCATGCTTTGTGTTCCGTTTTTTATTGAAAACTTTGTTTCCCTTGTTGCCTCAACACTGCTAAAAGTCATGCACACAGTTTGGGGCACCTTCCACCCTTATCTCGCCCATTCCAACCACCTAAAAACCCCTCTCTACAGTCTGAAATCTCCCTAACCCAAGCCATTTCAGACTGCAAGCCACTAGCATCTCCGACAGGCAGTAAATCATTCACGGTTAGCAGCCTGTGCACCAGGGAAACATTGGCTTCTTAGGAAACACACATGGAGAACTACAAAAAGGTATGCAAAAAAATTTATAAATTTGCCTCCACCCTTTAAATTGGTGCCTCTGGTGTTAGGCATTTGTACCACAAAATCCCTATTGCTTCCAAAGCTAAGCCCTTAGCTCTGCAAATATCTCTGGTCAAGCTCCCACATGCCCTAAACCCAAATGTGGAAGGCATAAGAGAATGGTGGGAGGGTTTTGCAAGGAACGTGGTTTCACGTGGCTTCTAGCTGGTACAAGTTTCAGCCCTAGGTTTTTGGCTGCAATGTGCTACTTTGTTCTCTTCCTCTCGACGGCTGATAGTTTTCATGGTGCCTAGAAGTGTAGACACTAAATCACGCACTTTGGGTAATTATTTAGTCTCAATTACATACTACTATTCATATGATTCCTAAGTACAAAAAGTAATAATTAACCCATGTCTTTGGCCACTTTGTTTTGCTTTATGCTTCGCTTTCAGTCTTGCACTTGTACTTGCTCGGTCTCGTATTTTCAACTTTCACCGCTTATCATTCGACTGGAGCACCCAACCAGGACATGAGCGCCAGAGCTCCTATCCCCTTTGGGCGCCCTGTTCTCTCTTTGCGCTTTTCGGGTCCTTTCTAGCCATTTGAGCAATTTATCTTTTCGGTAGTCAACCTTTTTGAGGTTAATTACAAAATTCAAACAAGGGAATCATATAAATATAAAGTTATGTGATCATAATGAGGGACCAAGCACTAAGCATTACTATCTCCACCTAAGGTTGCATCCATCAAAGGCATCTAGAGCTCCATTTGCATCCATCTAGCTCCATCATAAGGGACACAAGGTTGGTTTTCTGCATACACTTCATAGGAGGGGAGTTTATTCTATTCCATGCACCATTTACTTACATTCTACATCTAGCTATTGCTCGTTACTCACAAAGTGTGACACGTACAAGAGCACCTAGGGCACAATTCCACACACACGCACATAGAACTACATTGGGTCTGAGATGTAGTGCAATGCTCAGTTAGTAAGTCCACCGTTGTGACAACAGAGGATAGTCCGACCCCTTCATATACATATTTCTTTTATAGGGTTTTGATGCTTTGTTTGGAGTTTTGTAGGTGATTCTTTGTTGCAAGTTTATAGCAACACTCGGCGGAATTTAACGACATACACGCAACAAGCAACGAAGGCTTCGCATCATCCGCAACACCGTAAAATTGGCTTCCGGACCTCCCACGTGACCAGGGCGTCCGATCTCCGAGGCGCCCCGCACCCCCTTCCCTTCTCCAAGCGCCCCAGTCTAGCCAGACAGCCCAAATCTACATTTTCTCAAGCTCGTGTGCGACAGTTTCCTCGTCCTGTTCAGCCGGTCTCCACTGTGACACAATCCAACAACCTCTTCGAATCAGCTAAGGTTTTTCCTAACCCTCTTTGTACTTAGGGTTTCATATTTTACTTGCTTAGTTGCTTGGGTACTTTCTGCATTACATTTATTTATTTATTTATTGCTCCTATAGCATCAGATTAGGCTAAAATAGAAACATACATTTTCCATTTTAGCATAATCAAAAAGGCCTTAGGGTGGCACCTTGCACGTCTCTTGGGTTTGTTTCTTGTCTCTGTTTTAGGTTCAGTTTTGTCGGGTTGTGGTTTATAGCTGGTACGGGTTTCAGTTGTGGGTTATTGGTTCTCTTTCTCTCAACAGCAAATAGTTTTCATGGTGCCTAGATAGCATTGGCAGTTGCACATCTCTTGTACATTGTCACCTTTTGTATCTTGTTACATTGTTAGAAATATGTCTTTTAGAGGGCATGAAGGTGGAGGAGAAGGAAGAGCAAGTTTTTCCACAAGTTGAACCTTTTGAGGGAGATGTGAAAGAAAGTAGAAGTGTAGAAAAAGTTTTAGCTTTCAATTTTGTTGTTTCTAGAGCAATGATGAATAGTATTCTTTTGGATTCATTGGTGTGAGTGTACTTTTGTCCAATTGGATTCATCTTCGGGGAGAAAAATGAAGCCAATGGTTGATTAGAGGAAATAAGATGGTGTTCCTTATACATTGTAATAAGAGGTCCGCCACAAACAGATAATAAAGCCATGTTAAACTTACTCAAAATGTTTAAATGAGAGGTTATATTAAATACTAAAATTATCTTAGTATTCCAACCTATACAGGATGAGATTAAACCATTGCTATGGAAGTAGTTGATCTGACCTTCAGCAACAACCATTTGCGTGAGAAGACATCAATGGGGGCATCTAAGAGTGGGATGAATTATTTATTTGAGGACATAATGAAGACTGAATTGAGAGAGTAAGATGGTGTTGCAGCATAGGTAGTGGAGTTGTTTGATATTGCGAGGAGGACAACGAGCGAAGAGGACATGGAGACTATCCTAATGCTATTAGTGGGGGTAATGGGGAACCATTTTGATCCCCAAAGATATGTTGCCTTCTTTGAAGAGCAAGCTATGAAGGAAGGAGTAGTGGATGACATATATTCTTGGAGGAAGTATGTGACAGTGGTGTTGAAGAAATTTGATGGAGGGCGGATATAAGTGGGCAAGATCCCACAGGAGGATGGAAAGAGAGAAACAGGGTTGGTAGAGGTGAACAGATTGAACCCAAGCAATGGGCAAGGGAAAGATGGATAATTAGAGTTAGCAAAGAATGGTTTAAAGAGCCAGCATGTAGCTGGAAAAGCAGAATGAGGAGATTTTGAGGTGCCTAGCATGGCGGAAGGGCACACCCTGGCCATACCCTTCAAGTTGAGAAGGTTCTACCATCTACCTGAATCTGTGCAGACTATGCTCACAAACTCTTTTACCCTGAGTGCAAAAATGCAGGAGCATCTGGGTAGTCAAGCAATCTTGCACCGCCCAAAAGAATATCTTCTGTGCTTGTGGGCTTCCAACAGTCAAAGACAGCCTACATGGATGGACTCATTCACATTTCAACAAACTTGTGTAAGGAAAAAGGAGCAATTTCAGGTCATAAGACAGAGTGTTCTCTGTCTCATGATGGATATGACTCCGCCAGATGGGTTACATAACTGCCCTGGCACTTATGCCCATGGCTGTTGCACACACCTAGTCTCCCCACAAGGCACAAAAGACGAGAGAAGACTTTGAGCACACAGATTGAAGTAGGAGTAGATCGTCTAAGTGAGTGTGGGTGCTTGAGGAGGAAGTCTACAGGAGCACTCTTCTCTTTTTGTTGTAGTCACTGAAAGAGAGTGAGATTTTCTGTGAGTGATCTGAATCTCTGTATCTCCTTAAAAGAATTTCAAAAAAAGTGTGTTTGATTTTCAATCTCATTATGTGTCTCTGTATCATGGAAGGCTGCAAGGACAAGGTTGTCCTTCATTCGACTCCCCTATGCTTGACAGCGTCACTCTCCCTAATGGAGAGTTTTTCATATTTTACTTTGTGCATATTGTACCTTTCAAATGTTCACGGGTAAGAACCTCAAAAGAACCCCCATTCTACCAATAAGAAAAAAGTTGGTTTACAAGGTGTTGATAATCACAAAGAACATTAGTTCAACTGTATTTATTTGTGTGGATTTTGAAGGGGTTCCCTGTAAACACCCCATTTTGCACAGTGCAACATTTCAGTCTGGTGACGAGTGCAAAATCAGACCTCCTAGTCACTAAAACACGCCAAACCGCATTCCTAGTAATCCTTTATTCTGATATGTTGCTTTTCCTCCGCTCAGTGGCTTGCCTGAAGACTGTGTTTCCTCCAACACCTATCATTTTGTCTCATTGGCTGCAGTTGCAAAAACGTTGCATCGATTTCATAACCACTGATTTGTAAAAACCGGCAGTTTTGCAACAGCTGGTCATACAAGAAAACAAAAGGTCGGGAGTTTGAAAAGAAACTTTTAGGCCTTTGTCATTTCACTTGCCCTTCTAGAACACCTCCATATGCACCCAACAATCATTTTTGTTCCCTTTTTTTATTGATAGGCCCTTGCTTACCGCCTCTCCCTGGGAAAAGTCTTGTATCCCAGTCCATTCTATTCCTTATATTGATTACCTGCCATAGTCAGCTGTGTTTCTGCCATTGTAATCAGTTTGTTCTAGTTTGTTGATATGCATTGTTTTATCTTTGAAAAATCCCATGAGATACTTGGGCAAGATACTTCATTTGAAGGTTGCAACCCTGAGGATGCATTGTGTTCCAGTTAAACATGGTTTGTAATATAGCATTTGACAGGTCAGAGATTTTTAGTTCTTCGTTTTGCTTTCATAGATTATAGTAGTATAGAGTTTCAGTTGTGATAGCCATTTAACATATGTTTTGTCTCTGTGTTACCTTCATGATTGTTCTAAACCAGCTCTTTGTCCTAGCTGAGTTCTTCACCCATTATCGGACTTTGTGAGGTTTAAAAAGACTCATAGTCTTTACCTTATAGTATATACTCATTAGCAAACATCATTTCATCTTGTCTAAGGTTCTATTATGTACAAGTTTGTCTTCCTTATTGCAAGTTCCCAGTATTGTTTTCCCAGCCTTGTGTTGTTCCATCCCGGATTTTGAGATATTTGGTTTACACCAATTATAGTGTCCAGCTCACTCTTTCATATGGCAAACATTGCTATTCTCCTGTGTTTGTTGGTCTTGATATCCTTTTCTTTCGCTCTTTAGATTGTCCTAGCGCAAGCCACTGTCTGTAACTTATTTTGGGCATGTTGTAAACATTCTCTTCTTGTCTAAATCACTGTTTACAACTTCTTGTGTCTTTGCTTCAGTCCTCTTTTCAGCAGATTTCAGATCTAGTTACTCACTGCAGTCATCCCCTATTGTTTGTTCATTGTGGCATTATTTTGTTTGAAAAGACTCCTTCCTTGATGTTTGTAACAATTGTGTAGTCATTTTCAATTGTCTTATGTTCCTTTCCATTTGTGATTAAGTAGTTATTTGTATTTCCTTTCATTCTATAGCTCTCTTAATATGAAAAACATAGTTTCCAGTTTCCCTTCATTGCAAATGAAAGCAGTGCTGTTATTAAGCGTTGTTGGAGGTCAATCTAATTCATTTCTATCAAGTGTTGTGTTAGTTCGTTTATGTGCTTTAGATTAGTTTATTTCTCTAGTATCAATTTGTTTCTGAGAGGCACCAAGCCACTAGTGGTTTTGTTTGGGCTTCTTTGCTTTCTTGCTTGTGGTCTTTGTTTTCCCTTCAAGCGTTCATTATATAACACAACAATGTCGGGCATGTTCATTATATAACCACTGAATTCCCACCCTGGTCGAATTCATCAGAATCAGGAAATGTCTGACAACTGGATTCAGACAGTGTTGAATTGTACAAAACAACAGAACAGGAAGACCAATGGTTTAGAAAGGAAGCTCTGTAGACCCTAATTCCAACTGTTGATATGGATGTTGGTATTTTGGATCTTGTGTGTTGGTTCAGTGATCCAAGTATGCATAAATATACCCACTGGGCTCATGTATTGGTATCTAGAGTTGTAGTATCCATCGCAAATGAGTGTAGAAAGTGTTATGAGTTTGTTTGAGTAAGTTGCAGAGCATAGCAAGGGAAAGAAAAAACTATAGGTGTTGTATGATATCCCACTCTGTTCTTGATGGCTCCAAAGTTGAGTTTTGTTTTTAATCATTCTGAATTCAGTTGACATATGCAGGTAGAGCCCCATGCTGCTGGAATTTTTACCCCTAAGAGGTTTCTCTAGGAGACCTCTTGTGTCATTCATGTTGTTTGAGGTTGCTTATGTCCTTCTCTTACTCATTTAATCATCTTATTGATGTTGTATCCATTTCTAACACTTTGGAAAGCACTGCAATTCCGTGTACAAGCTGATTCTCAAGCATAGAACTTAATTACAGCAAAATATGAAAAATGAAATTAGATGTATACAAATAAGATTTGTGTTCATGAATTCGAGATTGGTATAAACAGCCTACTTACTTATAAGAGTGTCTCATGCCACCTAAGACTTTCTAAGAGAGCAGGACCATACAAATCTTCTTGATGCAATTGAAATTCTCTCCATTGTGACATCGAAAGAGGGAAACCTTTAGGCAACACCATGAAAGGTTAGGTCCAGCCCAAAGCTCTCATAGCAGAGGATAGTACCTCACATTCAGATTTAGGAAGCAAGTGGGTTGCTGCTATTCCTTGTCTAGCTAGTGGAAATTGTACACCTTGCATTGGATGGTGATCTACCTCATTTGCCCATATAGCACTGCCGCATGAGTATAGTTCATCTTGTGGCAATTGAAATTGATGGTATGTTGAGTATTGAGTTGGTATACATGTTGTACTGCATGGAGATTTCCTCTATTGTTAAGTTGAGTAGGATACCCTCAGCTTCTTCAGACTGGATTGAGTGATCTACCTGGCTTGGGGGATGAGTGTTCAGTTGATCACTATTGTTGGATGGAGATGTGTCCCTTCCCTATTGGTTCAGCTATCAGCTCAGAGCACATTCAAGTTACTTTGCACTGTCCATTTCCTTTCTTTAATTGTTATAAAAGAAAATACAAATCAAACTAAGTACTTTATTTCCATTCTGTATTCAAGTTATTATTATCATTTTATTAGCGGAATTTGCATTTACCTATGCTACAGGTGGGGGCAATCAACAGGAAGATCTAGCCAAGAGATAGATAAAGAGATAGATAGAGAGATAAGAGTTCCAAAAGATCAAAGCTAAATCTGCATGGTTTAAATGCAAGGTGAAAGACCTGAAAGACATCCTCGAAGTCCAAGACAAGATGCATGGCATGGTTGGAACTTACGGATCATCTATGAAGTCTTGTAGGAGAACGTCTAGCAGTAGATTAATTAGCCCACCTGACACCTTTTATTTTTAAAGTTTAATATGCAGCTCAACATGAGCAATGGCTAAATGGCATAGGAGAGCATGCTCAGAAGCATTGACTTCATAGCAACACATTTGAACATTTATCCCAAAACCACTTAAAATAGGATAAACCTCTAAATTCTCAACAGGTAAGTGTTTCAGTATATTACAAAAACCATTTGACAAGCAAGAACATTAAGATCTGCTAAGAAAGTTATGTATTGAAATAAATCTTAGAAACGAGAGATCATTTGTTACATGGATGAAATCGGGGAAAATACCAATCTTTACAAAAACTACATCCAGGATACTGACATTTTAATGTCCATTTTGAAAGCTATTCAAGATGTGTTTTCCAAAGGGAAATTCATGGGATAGAAGAGCTCATAAAACCAAACGCTTGTTTTGTGATAAAGGATACATAATTTTTTCAAGATGTATTTATAGAAAATAAATTCCTTCTTTACTTGAGGTGCAATTGTCAAAGAAGTTACTATTTTATTTTCAAAATTTTGGTGAAGTTTTGAAGATTAATTTACAGGAAGATTCTCAAGTAAAAACTATGTAACACAAGCAAGTATTTTTGGCACTATCGAACCATTTTTCTGTTCTAACCAAGCTACTACCACCTATTGAGGGCTCCAACCTAACTCTAAAAGATTCTCTACAAACAATCTATTTAGATTTTAAAGGCCCCATTGGCAACCCCTCTCTCCCTCTCTTTCTTACATGTATCTACACATCATTTGCAAGATTCCGATCTGAATCGTGAGGAGGCACATTTCTCACTTCATTGGAAGAATCAGAAATCCTTGAATAAACTTTGAAGAAAATTTTGGTGAAATTTGTTTTCAAATGCTTGTATTGTAATTCATCACCGGCATATTAGTAGTTCAAACAATGCCCACAAAATGAAACATAAGAATCAAAGTGCAGGTGGCAATTCACAATAATTAAATGGACTTCTAGCACTTGAATCTTGAGTTCAAATGAAACATAAGAGTCAATGGGCAGGTGGCAATTCATAAAAATTAAATGGACTTCTAGCACTTGAATCTTGTGTTCTAGTTGATACAACCAAAATTTCTGAATTAGACTAGCATAGATTCATCTTAACATGGATCTGACATGCGCCAAGAGATATCCAAAGACTCAAGGTTCTACTCCATGTATTCCTGCGCTTATGTTGTGGCAGGACTGCGACCATAAGCCTTTTGGATACCTCTCGATGCATATCAGATCCATGGGTCTATGCTAGTCATAGATGTTTCCTAGAACCATCATTAACACAGTTGATGGAGACATTGACTTGGTGTAGTTTATTAATTATGATTATTAAGAGTTGTGTCTATAAAAACATTGGCTGTCAATGTTCCCAGTGCATTCACCCATCCCCACACACAACAACATTCCAAGTTGATTTAGGGTGTAAACTGCACCTCTTGGCATAAAATATATTTCATGGCCCAGATCCACTTTTCCCTTGCTTGAAGAGGTTAACAATATTGTTGTAATTACACAAATCTTTTGCCAAGGGAGTGTTGAAAGATACGTATCCACATATTTTGTAGCACTTTGCCACCACATTTGATAGCATGTTTATATTGAACCAATTTTGTCTTTCATTAATCTCATCTAGCGGAATGTATTGTTTTGGTAAGACCAAATTATTCGATGATTGATTACATATTTATAGGGAGGATGTTTCCTATAAAATAGGAAACAACTCTCCTAAATACAAGAGTGGTTTTAACCACTATATAACAACTAACAACTTGTTATGGACCAACCGTATCAACCATACGGTAATTACAAATAGTGAATAATATTGACCCTAGGGTAAATATCCAAACAATATAATTAATACTGTAAATGTGAACACTATAATAGGATATTCGTAACATTCCCCCTTAGTGTGAACATGGGAGAAAGTGCCACCTTTAACTAAGCAACATGTTGCTCTGTAGTTTGCACATGGTCTCGATCCTCAACACTGTGGGAACTACATCATCCATGAATAGGGGCAACCTATCCAAATGAATACATAAATTGGGACCCATCAACCTATTTACATCAACCATCTAGTCAATCTTATCAAGAACACTTCCTACACTCTAGACTGCACAGAAATGCCAAGTACCCCCATACCAGGCCTGATACGTACCGAGTGCTGGTACTGGTACTGGTACTCTGTGGGTACGTACGCACAGGCCCTGGGTACTTCATTTCCGTACCTGGGATGTACCCAGGGCTTGTGGGTACGTACCCACATGGTTTTTTTAATTTTTTAAGTGCAAAAAAAAAAAAAAAAACTTGAGGGCTTTGACTGGAATTGAACCTTGGAAAGTTTGTGTGAGATTCAATATTGCCAATAGGCTCCGAAGGGTCAAGAGAGATGAAAATGACTTCATTTGGTTGACTTACTATTTGGGTGCTTTCTTGTTGCTCCTCATGGGTCCTTTATTCTTCAGTCAATTTGGAAGGCATAGGAACAAGTGAAGCATTTGGTGGGCAGCCTATCTTCTCTTCCTTTGACACTAGGTGCCAAGCCTACAAATCGATTTTGTCGAATCTGAAATATAATAAGAAGCTCCTTGCCTTGACAAGAGGCTGCTATGCCCTCCTTTGTTTCAGAAAGGAATTAAAATATCTCATGACTTGTACAGATTTGGGAAGTGGATGGAATGGACAGACCTTAAAGCTTTCTATAAGCTTCCTCAATCTCAGTTCAGAATGTATACAATGCTCAGAAATGCTTTCACAACTCCCTCTACTGAAATAATTATGGAGGATGAGAATGACTTTTGGGATACTATGAGGTGGCTCAAAGGGCCCCTTCTCCAAGAGGCTACCTCCCAACAACTCTATAAAAAGATTGCCTTCTCCCCAGACCTTTCCCCAGACCTTAACAATAAGTGGAATGTTTGTGAGCCCATTAGTAGATGGACTCATAAATTTAATGTTTTGTGGTCTTCTTGTATTCAGTCAAATAAATCTTGCTTTAGATGGCTTCCAATTCATAATAAGCTTATTGTTGGCTTCTAATATTTTATAGGTTGTTAAGACTATAAGCTTGTTGTTTTCTTTAAATTTTTATATATATTTATATTTTTACCTTTTAAAAATATATTGTACGAACATACCCACAACATACCGTACCCGAGGTTTTTAAAAATTTGTCGTTTCAGCATATCGTACCCATACCCGTATCCGTATCCATACCCGTACCGAAACAATCTAGCCTTCAATAGTATCAATGGTACAAATCTCCACAACATCAAGGAAAACATAGAAATTGTACTGCACACAAGAACAAGGATGATCTTCTGCTCTTATTCATCACACAACAAATAAACCAAAAGGTGTCACTAAAACAAAATGCAGCCTCTGAGGTAAGGACAAACTCAAGGACGTTGATCGTCCTTCTGCCTTTGTTGCCTCCATCCTCCGGTGTTGCTAAACTCCGCTAGATTTGGCTTTGAGGCCCTTTATGTATTCATGTGTTGTCAAGCGTAGACATTTTTTTGGTTGAGAGTTTTCAGGTTCAGTATCTCCCTCATATCCTGCTTCAAGATTTTCATGAATTCTTTTGTCTTGGCACTTTACATATTGGACATCAGATTCAACCGATAATGCATCCTTCACAACTTTGATATTAGGCATTGACTTCTGACTGTGACCGACTCAAAGTATTTTGACAATAACACTAAATTATTAACCCTCTAATGACACAATACAACTACTTTTAACTACAAAGAAGACAACACAAATTACAAATTTCAAAATCCAATTAAAGATTGCATTTACTAAATGGGTCGACTATAATTACATGTCCAGATTAACGAAAAATACAAACACAAAATATTATTTTGATGACTACGAACTATTAAACAGGATGAAGATTTTGTAAAGACACCATGACAAAAAAATAAAATAAAAATACTTGATCATAGTTAATGACATTTGACACACTTACAATACTCAAAACAAATAAATGACCAGATTGCTAAATAATATTCACTTGAATCCTGACACTTTGAAATATAAAAAACTTGATTTTCGAACTGACTTTTGTTTTGTTTTTAACATAAAGATTTGACACAAAAATAATAATAAAAATAAAAACTATACTTAAAAACAAAAAGAAAATAATACCGATGGCTATGAAGGATGATATTTTGGGAAGTGGGATGCCTTTATTGCACATTGTAAACCTCAATGTTGACCGAACCAGCATGAAAAGTAATGACAACGAATGGATTAAGCATGGCTTGAATCCGAATACGGATTCCTTTCGCTGATGATAAATATGACTGCGCTACAATATATGGCACTCCTCCAGTCTTACAGAATGTCTTCGGTGATGTAGGTATACAGCTGGGTGCATTCTGCCAGATCGAATAAATGTTGAACCAATGCAAACAGACAATTTGTGTATTAAATGATTTACATCAAACATCGCACAGCGTGATCTGATTTTGGGAGGCAGTTTGGAAATGCTTCAATTGATTTTATCTGTTCATCCTCGGTTGCTACAGATCGAAATTCAGTGTAGCCTGTTTCACTAACAAACCAGTTTCCAGAAGAGAAGATGTGTGATCAAAACAATAATATCCATCCAGAGTTCGCAGTTTTCAAATGTGCACAGGCCATAAAACCTGAAGCGTCAACCTAGCTATGGATCAAATCAGTCGTTTTCCTGCTCCTATCAATGCATGAAAATGTCTGAGCATATGAATGGGTATATTATAGAACTCTATTACAGGTAGAGAACTGATATCGCTCTGATACCAAATGTTTTGGTAAGAGCAAATTACTCAATAATATATTCAATGAATGATTACATATTTATAGGGAGGATGTTTCCTATAAACTAGGAAACAACTCTCCTAAATTTGAGAGTGCTTTTAAACACTATATGACAACTGACTTCTTGTTACTGAACTACCATATCAACCATACAGTAATTACAAAGAGTGAATAATATTTACCCTGTGGTAAATATCCAAACAATATAAATAATAATGTAAATGTAAACACTATAATAGGATATTCGTAGCATGTATTTAGGACTATGATGTCACTTGTGTAACTTCCATGCAAGTTATCACTTAATGGAGCATATATTCCACATGAAATGAAGACCAGTGTCCTCTTGCTCAATGAATAGTGGAGAAACGTGTCACATGATTAAGGAAGGCCTCGACATAAGAAAAGGAAAATCAAGTGTCCATTTTTAGTGAAATGTATGAAGGAAATGAAACATACATCAGATAGTGTCCCTTTGCATTCTATTGTGTTTCACTTTTTACAGGCATCCAATATTGCAAATTGTTCCCCTGCCCACATTCCCTAACACTCAAGAAGACATTTTTTCTTTAAAAATGTCCATTAATTTCAAATGATACATAAAAATCTAGTGTCACATTTGATTCTGAAGACTGGTCACCAAATTTAACACACCATACAAGTGTCTATAATGTCCCCTTTTCGGAATTAATTACTTCTGGATACCTGAAGCCTATTTTTATTATTTTCCGTAGGCTAAGGGGAAATTAAAAGAGGAAAATAAATTAATTTAAGTGGTCCAAAGACATTTTATATTTTAATTAAAAAGGACACTTAAATTATATTTTTAATTCAAAAAGCATTGTTAGAATAAAATAATAGTAGAAGGTTGACTTCTATTATTGGGCTCTTAGTTAGAATTAATAAATAAATGGGGTGGGGGGTGCCAAAGTTGAAGAGAGAGCTGCATGCTTTTGTAACTCCTAATTTTAGGATAAGGGATGACAAAAGTATTATTTAAATACGTTAATCCTATTCTTAGGATGGGGCGCCAACATGGAGGTGAATAAAAGATTATTTAAAAGTGTTTAATCCTATTTTTGGATGGGGCGCCAACATGGAGGAGGGATTTATTATTTTTAATAATTCCAAGCTTGTGCATGTAAGTTTAAAAAGGGAAGTGCCCACTTTAGAGTGTCTGAAAGTTATAAAGGCAGACTTGGGGGTTCATTGTAACACATCTTGGAAATTTATCAATTATATTATGTCTGCAAGTGGCTTCAGCTTCTGCAATAGCAATAGAGGACGCAAACCCTCATTTGCATACAAGTTTGGGGACGTAAACCCCCACATTTGAGCTTGGCAATCCCATTCGGGGTTGCAGTATTCAAACACTGGTATCTTTATTGTAGTTGGTTCATATTCAATATATAAAATATTGTTTTTACGTGTTATGGTTTGCTGTTTTCTTTATTAAAAAAATCAGATTAGTGTTGCTGTTATAGAAATCAGATTTCTAATATTGCTGCCCTAGGGATTAACAAAAATATCCAGATTTGCTAGAAGTTTCTTTTTCAGGGATATTGCATATCAATGGTAGAAATAATACTTTAAAAACCACAATGTAGATGCGCCTTACAATCTTTTCATAAGAGCAATCAACAAAACAACGAATTAATTGTTAATGTCTATGGTAAACCGTTATACATGATTCCACATTCATTATCGTCAGCAACAAAACATTCACTAGAAAAAAACTTAAATAAACTCTAAATACAGTCCTTTTGTTACCAAAATCATACGTGGTTTCTTGATATCAATCATTAACTTCCTTCGATGTCCTCTATATTAGTTAAATGGGCCTGTGTTCCTCTATGCCCTTGAGAAAAACTGGAATATCATCAAAAATCTCAACATGTCAAAATCCAATAGGGCTCTAAATCCTTGGTAATTGGATACTACACAGTAACAAAAATGTCAATCGCACCTAATCTAGGAATTTGGAATCACAAATTCTTTTGCAGCCAGAAATAGGGGCACTTTGCACCTAATACGAGACCTTGAGACCATAACTCTAGAGAAAATAAGCTAAAATAAAGTGCACCTATAATGGGATCCCTTCAGTCCTATAATGAAATGTTCCACATTGCACAACTCCTGTGAGATTCAAATCTGAAGCTTAAAAGATATCCAAAAGAATTTCAGTCCTCGGATAATGTTTGCAAAAGAATGACCCTTGACATAAAAGGCAATGTATCATCTCAATCTAATTCTTAGAAGAGAGGCAAATGTGGTATAAAATTATTGCATTAGCAAAGGAAGATCTCAAATCTAAACATTATTGAAGGGAAACACTACATTAACCTACGTTACCGGAAACGTGGTCGGGGCCTCGGGAGCGGGGTGCGGAAACACCAGTGCGGCTGTGCCGTGCCGGGCGTTTCATGACCCCCCCCCGCTCCTCCCACATGCAAAAAAGCGGATTTTTAATTTATTTTTATTTTTTTCATGTTTTTAAAGCCCCACAACAATAAAAATTAAAATTCTTCTAATCTAAAACCTAAAAGCTACCTCTAAACAATAAAACAAAAGAACAACACAAAAACAAAACATAAAGCAAACAAACTCACATTGTGGCTCTCCAAAATTGCATTGTGCTTGTCTAGGGTTTGAGGAGCTATTGCTAAGCTTGTAGGAGTGTGAGGAGCTGCAAAGGAGGAGGATTTGTGGTTTACTAAGTGAAGGTAAGTTTTTTTTTAATTTCTAGCCTTGTTCCTCTATTTTTTTTTTATTATTTAATCTTTCACACATTACATTTTTTTGCTTATGTTCATTTTTATTTTACTCTTTCTATTTAATTTTTTTAATTTTCATTGTTCAATCACAATGCACCGCATGCCATTGTTTTATTCGCTTAATTTTATTTTTTAACCTTATAGGTATTTCTACAATGGCAACAAGTTTTGCTTCTTTTGGGCAATCTTTGGCCAAGGACTTTGACCCAAATTCACCGTTATGGAGGCACGTAACAATAGTTCAACAACTTGCAGGTGGTGGTTGTTTTGAATGGAAATGCAATGAGTGTGATGGACTATTCAAAGGCTCTTACAAGATGGGGTGAAAAGCCACTTGTGTGCCATAACGGGTAATGGTATAAGAGTATGCAGGGGGAGGAATAATGCTGGGGTACCAAAAGCAAAAGTTTTGGCATATATCAAAGAGCAGGAAGATGCAGAGGCAAAAGTGGCTATGAGAGCGGGTCATCCATTGGCCAAAAGAGGAGGTTCATCTCGTTCTGCAAGGCCTCCAGTTGTTCCATCACCTAGTGGATCCCCAGGTGGCCATGCCACATCCATTCGTGGCTCCTATCTCCACGGATGAGGATGTTTCCCTTGCACGAAAGAAAAGTAAGACAAAAGGGCCATTGGAAAAGGCCTTTCAGAATGAGAGCAGGGAGATTGCAGATGAACACATTGCAAGGTGTGTATATGCTAATGGGCTTTCTTTTAATGTTGTGAGATCACCTTATTGGCATGAAATGGTGAAACCATCAATGAGGCAAAAAAGGGTATAAACCACCGGGATATGAGAAGATCCGCACCACCCTTTTGGATAGACAAAAAAAACATGTGGAAATCTCCTTACGAACCTATTAGGGACCCATGGACCAAAACTGGTATGTCAATTGTTTATGATGGATGGAAAGATGCAAGAAACCGCCCTTTAATCAATGTGATTGCAGTATGCCCTAAGGGGGCAATGTTTTTGAAAGCGGCTGATTGTGAGAGGCAAGTGAAGGATGCCCAATTCATAGCCAACATTCTCTTTGAGTCCATTGAGGCGGTGGGGCACGAATATGTTGTCCAAGTCATAACGGACAACGCCAAAATTGCAAAGGCTGCGGGGATGCTAGTTGAGGCACGGTATGGGCATATTTTTGGACACCTTGTGTCGTGCATTCATTGAATTTAATGCTAAAGAAAATGGCAAACAAAATAGAGTGGATCCAGCAGAGTGTATGTAAAAGTCAAGAGATCCAAATGTTTATCACCAACCACCACATGTCACAGGCATTTTTAGATCATTCTCGCAATTGGAGCTACGAAGGTAAGAAAAACTTTCTTTCTTTCTTTTTAATTTAAAATTTAATATAAGTTTTTAGTATTCTTTTATCTTTCAATTTTATAATTTAAATTTTATTTTTAATTTTTGTTCCTCGTTCTTATTAGGTTGTTGAGACTCGGTTTGCATCACACACAATCTCTGAGGCGACTAGTGAAGGTGTAAGAGGCACTCATGAGGATGGTAACATCCATCTTTGGTCTCAGATGGAGGCAATCAAACACTCAACGGGCTCAAAAAGTGAAGAACTTGATCTTAGAGGACCCTTGGTGGGATAGAGTGGATTATCTCGTTGAGTTTTACTTGAGCCCATTATGAGCATGATCCGGTTTCATCGACACGGATCAGCCATGTCTAGGAGAGATATATGGCGGCATCGACTCAATGATTGAGAAGATAAAAGCCGCCATAAATGCAAAAGAACAAGATCCCGAAAAAATATTTTTCAAACAAGCGAAGTCAATCCTCATTGGCCGGTGGAACAAAATGACCACCCCATTACATCTACTAGCTTTTGCATTGACTCCTAGATTTTATATCACAGAGATCCTTTCCTTGCCAAGGAGGGTAACATCATACGGGGATGCGAAGTCGGTGAGGGATATATGGCGGCATTGGCTGGCTCTTCCCGATCCCGAGACCCAAGACCAGGTTATGGTAGAGTTTGGCAATTTCATAGCAGAAACGGGTCATAGCCTTCTCGCTCTTCGGAGCAAATACAAAATGGATGCTCATATGTGGTGGTACCTCCATGGTACTTCATCGGTTTACTTGCAACCTCTTGCAATCAAGGTCTTGGCACAGGCAAGTTTTTAATTTTTTTATTCTCTTTTCTTTTAGTTTTTAAAAAATTTAAGTTTGAGTGTTTAAATTTGAAGTTGAACTTTGCATTGACTTTGAAGTTTGGGTTGCCTTAATAGGTTGCAAGTTCATCTTCCTCTGAGCACAACTGGAGTACGTATAGTTTCATCCACTCACAGAAACGCAACAGGTTGGGGGCTAAAAGGGCTAAAGATTTGGTATACATACATTCCAACTTGCGCCTTTTATCCCACAAGCAGCCAGAGTACAAGGAAGGGTCAACAAGACATTGGAACATTGATCCAGAGATAGTTGACTTGGATGCTTCCATTTCCCACCATGGAGCATATAATGATGAGGGGAGTTATGTGGCACCACAAGACCTACATGCACAAGGGGGTGCAACTGGGAGTGGCCCTAGTGCGAGTGGTTAGAGCCCATGTGGTTCTAATGAACCACATAATGATGATGATGATGTAGCTGATCTTGATCCTCTTGATGAAGAGGAATATGATGAATAATAAATATTGACAATGAAAGATAGTTTGAACTTTGAATATTGATCTATAATTGAATTTAATATATCATGAGATTCATGACATTCACATTGTGTTCGATTTAAGTATTTTAATTTAACTTTTAAGATTTTAAGTTTCTAAGTTTTATCGGTATCCTAGCTTGTTTTTTGTGGTTATTCACTTATTTAGCTTATAACTTGTCTTTTATCTTGTCTTTCATATGCATAATATGTGGTTAATAATTAAATTCTTATTTCGAAGGTTGAAATTTATATATTTTTTAATTTTTATATAGTTTTTGTACTGCCGTATCCTACGCCGTATCCGGGGTCAAAAAAAATTTGCCGTTTCTGCATATCGGATACCCCGCTCCCGCTCCCGTATCCAAAACGTTTCGGCTACTTAGACATTAACTTTGCAAATAACAAATTTCCATGTCAATGGGCAGATGAGCTGGACATTCCTTAGACAAATTGGACTTGTCCCAAAACAACCTTATCTCGAGTCAAACTGCAAGTGAGCTTCCCAAGGGAATTGATAGATGCTGAGGGTGGGAGGAATTTCAGAGATTTCTGATGGAATGCCTACCTGTGGTACTTAACCAATTTAAATTAAAGGACTAATAATTATAAATTATGACAAGAGAAAAGTCCTGTCCTTGGGGGATCGAATATGCACTAAAAGCATTCATTGTTTTGAAGTAATGTCAAGGTGTATTCTAAATCCTTGTCTAACTTAATACTAAGAAACCTAACCATAACATCAAAGACTGGAGTCTATTATTGAGAAAATCAGGGCATTGGTTAACTTTTTGTTCAAATCCACACATGTAGATACAGTAGCCAACTAGTTCATCAATTAAGCACTTAATCTCTAAAGAGAGTAGATTATTGTCAGCAATCAGGAGATGTTAAGTTCAAACAAATACTGATCCAAAGGAGGATTTGCTACTACTACAGGAATTGTTGATAGATAATATAGAGGGGATGTAAAGTCCTCCTGATCACAATAGAGTCATAGACTCGCATGATCATTATGATCTGGCATTTAGTAAGTTAGGGTGTTTTTACTGTTGCACTTACAACATATTTGCTGCTCCGTGGGGAGTTTGGTGACAGTGCAAGGGAGAACACAACATGGAATCTAAATTGTATAAGCACATTGGTTGCTGGGTTGGAGACGTGGGAAGGTAGCTGGGAGAATGGAACCCTGAGGGGAAATAAAGATGAAAGGTTGCTGAGGCAGAGAAACAGCCACACCCATGGATGACCATTTTAAGAAAGATTCCCACAAACAAGTACCAGATGTTGCAATAAAGATGGTTAACATGCAGAGAACAAAGGATGGAGCTGAGAAATTCAAAAAGATACTCGACGCTCATAATCAGAACCCGGTATGGATCAAACAGTAATATATATTGGTGGACATTAACGTAAGTTGGAGAGCAAGCAAGCCTTGGTTAATTTGCGTGGACCAACTAGAACTCGAACACAGGTCCTTTTATTTTTCCGTTGGGATTCTGTTCCTCCTAGCTACTCGTCCCTCCAAAAGAAAATACTGTTCTTTCAACAGCCTTGCCAACTCTATGATATGTGATCAAAAACAACAATAACAACTTCTACCACTGAGGAACACAAAATTTTCTCATTATACCATTGGAGATCGTGGGTTTGAGTCCTGGCTCAGGCTTTACAGCAAAAACTCATTCACCACTTTAATATGCAGGCTCAAAACAGGAACTACTGAAGCTAAAACCCTCAAGAAAATTAACTGTTCCTAAAAGTTGTTTTAACGCAGCAATTTTATCCGGAAGCTTCTTCATTCAACAATTGCGGGCTTGATACCATACGAAAAACATGCATTTATTGTTTTCACCGCTATAACTTAGCAGTGTGCTCTGATGATGTTCCAAAAATATCCCTGGTGCTAAACCAAATAGATGTCATTTTTAAAAAACTCTAATTAACATAAAAACTCTTTTGACGCGTTTTCAACGATGAGCCCGTAAGATCTTTCGTTCAACAATCATGGAGTGATGAAGTTTGAATTCTCTAACAATTAACGGCCCGATTGAACAAAGCCTACTTAAAAACACGCATGTGTTAAATTTCCACAGCTGAAACTTAACAATTTGCTCTCTGATAATGTTCCAACCAAATCCAAATATATAGTTAGCAAAGAAAAGGGTTTAAATTTTGAGGTCAAAAAGGCTACAGGGAAAAGAAATCAAATCAACGGCATGACGTTTCTGAAAACGCTTTTTACGTTTTTAAGCATGAGCTCTTTCGTTCAACAATTACGGACTGCTAAAGTTTGAACCCGGCCCGATCAAGCGAAATCATACGTAAACGAAAAAAGAAAAAGAAAAAATCTCCCGCCACTACTTAGCAGCAAATGTTCAAAACAGGATTTCCGGCGCTTAAAATGAGAAGCTTATTTTTAGAAAAAAATTGAAACCCTAATTACCAGAGAAAGGGTTTAAATTATGAGGAAAATACAACGCGTACAAGGAAAAGTGGGGAAAAATACCTCAATGAAGGCGGGACGTAAATCTCTAAGCGTGCTGCGAATTTTAGCGTACTTGGAATCGTGTAAGAAGACATTTTCTGGAGCGCCAGGCTTTCGTCTTTTACGTGCTAATGATACTGATGCTGATGCTCCAATTGCGCTTCCTACTCCTGCTGGAACGCCCGCCTTTGTCGGTTTGGATGAAAAATTATTGTTGTTTGGATTTGGATTGGCATCCTCCATTTTTTTTTTTTTAAGTCCAACACCAAATCCTATTCTTGGCTTAATACTTTTGGCACAAAAAAATTTATAGCCCAAGTGGAACATCAAAAGTCAATTTCCCTAAGGTGAGAGAAAGCCATTCTATTTCATTGTGTTTTGGCATTCTTGATAGATGATAAAGAGACACAGAAAAACCTATGATTCTTAGGTAAAGATTTCACATGGCCCATGTTGTTTTTCCTCACAGAGAGGACAATTATGATGATTACAATGCCACAGGAATCATGAATACACTTATAATTATGAGAGGAATGTCCCACCTTCTTAAGATTCATAGACTTGAAGAGGACAATTATGAAGATTACAATGTAAGAGGAATCATGAATGCACTTAATTATGAAAGGGGGTGTCCCACTTTCTTAAGATCCAAAGATTGTAGTGGAAATAGACTTTGGCTTATTTATAGGGAATTACTGACCTTAAAATGAAATAGACCTAGGTTTGTTTGCAAGAGAATTACCCAAATTTAAACAAGTAAAATATTGTAGAAGTTGTATGACCAAAATATGAGATGAATTAGGATTGTATTTAATTAGATGACTTATCTCCCGAGAGAGTTAGGATTATAGTTAATTGGAGAATTTATCTCAATTTCAAATGTTAAAAAGTTAAAGAGTGAATGATTTTGATCATGTCTACAAGACCAAATAATCTATGGGATTTAAAATTGAAGTTTAAAAAAACCATGTTGGCACATCCACTTGTCTCAAGGGCTTCCCTACTAGTCTTATATGAATTCAAATCCCTTTTTACGTGGGATGTTCTCTGTAGATCTTGATCAAAAAGCTTTTGTTTTGTCTAGTCTCGCCTTCTTAAACGAGGTGGTTAGGTTGTTTCCTTTCACAAGTATATTTGTACTTGATATGAATGCTCATATAAGGTGTGCACTCCATGATATAGTATCATTTTGTCTCCACCGCCTCTTTGAGTAAACTTTGTATGACAAAAAAAGCCACAACCTCATTTCTCACTCCTTCTTAGGCATTGTCCACCTTTCAATCTCGCATCTAAGATGATGTGAGCTAGTCCTAAGTGAGCCATGAGCTAGTCCATTCAACTCCTATATAGGGCTTTTTGTCATGGTCCCGTGTAGGGTTAAACTCTTTGATATAGTATGACTTACTTTTCCCAAGTTGATTTGTCCACATGGTTGTTTCGAATTTCTCTCGCACATAGTTTTGTATTTCCCCATTAATGTTTGGACATTCTTGCATGTCAATGCCCCATTTTCATCGACCATATTTAAAATGATTAAAGCTTAATAATCCCACCTTTAAAGGCTTAATTATTTCACCTTTCATCATGTGACACATGTAGGTGGGGAAAGTGGTTTTAGCTAATAATATACAAAATTAACCACACCTAATTATAATCAAGGTTTTGATAAATATAATTTTGAACGTTGGATATAATTATAATGAAAATAATGGTCTAATCTAAAACAAAAAAATGTGGAAATAATTAAGTGTGTGGAAAGACTAGAGAAATAGGGTTAGGGTTAGAGGCATAAATATAATGTATATATGAATTTGGAGGTAATTTTCGTGACAGGTTAGAGGAAAATACGCCCGAGAGTACGTTGACAACACTTAAAAAACAAGACCCGAAAATTGCATTGACCAGTTTAATGCAGACCAAACCAAATTTGTGTGGATCCAAAACTCTACTAAGCTCTCGTGATTTCTATGCAAATGGATTTTTTTGTGCAAGGGTTATATGATTTTGTGAATGTGAGCTTTGTGCCCTAATTTTCAAAAGTCTCACTTAGTTTATCTATCCTATCACAAATCATTGGGCTTCGATCTTTATTGTCAAATAATATGTGTTGCACTCCTTGTAAAACTAGGTGAAAGGGGATTATTAATGGGGGCCTATGTTATCCCTCCATTTTATCCATCCCTCGTGATTTGAAAAATGTGCAAGCCGCACTCAACATGAGTCATTAGTAAATCTTGTGTATGTAAGTGTCCCAACCCATATCTTGCAATCCATCTAAAAATAAATAGTAAATTCTAAAATAAATCTCTAAATGGTTGAATTGGATTTTTGGGTTGAGGATGCTTTAGAAAATAATAGGTTTTACTCATATACCTTCAATATTACTCTTTTGCAAAGGAATAATCAAATGTGCGATTGTTCTTTCTTCCTTTGAATGGGCTCATGCACTTATGTATTTATAGACTTCTTGAATTTAAATAATACCTCATTGACACAAACCAATACACATTGAGCCATAAATCCCAAAAAGAAATGCACAAAACTTATGGAAAGTGAAACGAGGGATCAACTGGCCCACACGAGAATTGACCAAAAACATAGAGCTTTAATTAAATATGTAGGTTGTTTTTGGCACAAATCTTATGAAACTGGTCAAAACAACAATCCAAGATAAAAATAGGGAAGAGAGAGAACACTACGAGGAAGAAGGAAAAGATAGAAAACAATGAACATAAGGACAAAGGAGGTAGTTAGGGTGAGAAAGTGACAAGGAATTAGCGCAAAGATGACAACGGATCGAAGACACAAGAATAATACAACAAAGGGCAATAACACAAGGAACATGTGCCAATAAGGGCCTAAATCAAACCACCGATCTAAAAACATATAATTACACTAAAAATGCGGCAATTAACTAATCCCTTACCAAAATTAGGTGTGTGCACAATGTCTCACTTTGATGTGTGTGCATATGTATTAAATTAAAGACAAACAAACACTTATGTAAAAACAATTTTGTTGTGTCAATGGGGTTTGGGTGGATCGGTTAAGATGAATGGTTGTGTTTGGATCCACCCAAGTTCAAATCCCGTTAGGCGCGATCCCTTCGAGGTGGTTTACCAATGGTGGTGGGTGTTGCATCATCGGTGGTTGTGGTTGGTGGTTATTCTTGGCGGTGGCGGACTTTGCATCGTCGACATTGGTGTTCGCGGCGGCTGGTGGCTCTAAGAACGGTGGTTGCAGAAAAATTGCATCGTCGGTGCATGCTCAATGGTCGTTGTTTGTGTTGGATTAATTGTAATATCTTGTCTAAGGACATTGTTAAGGGAGGGGACCCAAGAACCCCCGATTCTAAGCTCCAGTCAAAAGCATTAAACTATCTAAAAAACATTTTTGTTTGTAATTTCCTTGCCATTTGTTGAGGGTTCTCAAACTTAGTAAGAGAATAAAGGTGAGCTAAAAGTAAAAAGGAAAGAGAGACTACCTTATCTCCCAAGTGGAGGATTATGAATATCGTATAACTAATACTCATACTTGTGTATTTGAAACCTACACTCTTACTGCAACACACAAATGTGTGCAAGTAAAAATATGTCCATATATATGAAAATAACTACCGAAATATAAGAAAGACAAGATAGGAGCAAATAGACATGGTTGTGCTAAAACTAGTAGGAATACCTCTAGAGTTTGTGTTGAATATGATTTTAACTTAATATGCTTCGTGATGATACCAATGTATCTAAATTCAAGGTATTGAAGTGTGCTTTGTAATGATACCAAAGTATACATATCTCATATAGGCATGTGTTGCATCATCTCAAAGAAGAAGTGAAGAACATTTCTTAGAGATTAAAGCTCGAGATTGAGTCCTAAGATAATTAATTTGTATATCTACCCCCTTTTGATTTATGGGACGAACCTATGAATCACATATCTCAAAATAAATGGATCAAAAGCAATATAAGGACCATAGTATGTTCATGTCCCGAGATGAGCTAATACAAAACAGTAAGCACAATAGGATAATACCTCAAGGTGGGTAATATGGAAGCAATATAATCTCAAAATATAAAGTATCGATGTGATGCCCCAAGGTGGATAGTGTATGGTAGTGTAATCTCAATAATATGATCTTTTAATGGCCCCAAAGGTATGGAAAGATTAAAAATGTAGGGTCAATGACAAGACAAGAATAAGCCCTATGTTAGGAAAGACAAAATCATTGTAGGATCAAATAATAATAAGGTGATGCCCTAAGATGATTAAGGTATACTAGTTTAATCATAAAAGGAATATGCACCAAGGTGGGAAATTGAAATTAGGTAACCACAAATTGTAAAGTGGCCCATGCGGTCAAAGAGAATGTTGAGGACAACAGAAATAAAAGGGTCTTTTCCCCCAACATATGCATGATATAAATTATGGAAAAGGTAAAAAAAATGACATAAAAATATGATAATGATATACACCATGATACCATGGATACAAGATGAAAAATAAGGAAGTTTCAAAGCATGACAAGAGTCAATCAACATGCACAAAATATATATAAAGAAAAAGTAATTCCAAGATACAATACCATCAATGAAATTAAGCGGCTTAAAGAAACATAATGGATAAATATCAAAGAAGGAAAAATTTGGAAGGATCCTACATACATCGATCACCATGTTTAGGGATGTAGTGCTGTTATCCAACTTCACTCCCGGGGTTGAATTGATAACATACATCGATTCTCAAGTCCCAGCCGAAAAAAGCTCCGAGAGAATGCGAGAAGTCGAGAAAATAAGCGTGGACCAAAAAAATTGTGAAAATCGTTTAAGTCCTTGTCCTAGAAATATTTGGGATGTTCGGGACACCAAGGCGCGGTTTGGCCGAAACGCCTCAGCGGCTGCGAAAACTAGGACAAGTGGAACAAATGTACGCGAAGGACAACCGTGGTTCGGCCAAAGCAGAAATCACACGACAAAGACAAGTGGGACACAGGGGACGGACGCTAGATAGCCAAAGGAGCCGAAAGCCAATCGATCACGCCACGTGTCACCAAAGCAGAAAGGGACGAGGAAGCCCATTTCGGCGGATCGAGGATTTTGTCCCACGAAGCACTCGGGACATTTGGGACAAAAGGACGCGGTGGACGCGAAAATCCGGCAGCCCGTGGACAAATCACAAAGATGACATGTGTCACCAAGGAAAAAGGTCCAAAAGTCAAAGGGGCGAAGTTTTGAGCAAGACCGATCCAAACCAATGAAATAGTGCCACATGTCCAAGTTTAAGGGGCCCACAAGAAAACCCACGAAAAAGGTGGAGAGAGGGAATTGCTCAAAGGACCGAGCCTACCCACGTGTCGCCCGTGATGGCAAAACGCGGAAAAGAAATTTAAAAATCCGTTTTCACTGCTTTGTGCCCTAAATCTTCGACCTTCATATCTTTCGATCCAGAGCTAGATTTGCACGTTCTTTATATCAACGGAAAGTCATGAAATTCTCTACATGATTCTCGGGGTCAATCTTGCATTTTGGTGTAGTTTGAGGGAGAAAATTAAGAAAACATCTCTCGACACATGTAATGCTTCAACAACCAACTTTAATATAGTAGACACCTCGCGCTCCCTGTTAGATGCAACTACCGCTTTTGCTTTGCTGATCCGCCGCTGATCATAATGAGATGATTTAAATGCTACCAAGAAGTGGTTGGAGCAGATTCTAATTTCCCCTCTCTCCTCTCTCATTTCTTGATATATATTGTAAAGAGGAGCCCTTTTAAGAGGTCGACATTTTTTTTTTTGCATCCTCCCTTCTTCCCTCGCTCAGCAAGAGAGTTTGTGGAGCTTTCAAACCTCCCATATAGGTCAGAATGCCGCTTTTTTGCCTCTTGCCACCGCAATATACTCGTATTGACTTTTGAGCAATAATATATATGTTTGTGATTGATTCTCAACCCTCTCATGTATTCATTGTTGTCGCTTTGATCTCTTATCATAGCAGTTTGGTTACTCAGTGCATGGTGTTTGTATTGCATTTATGTGGTCTCTGTGTTAAATTTGTAAAACAAATGTCTAATATTCCTGCATCACCTTTGTAGTTTAGGTTTTATTCTATGCATTTTCTTACCTCGTCTCCTCGGCAAGTTAGATTAGGTTTTAGTAAACCCTCTGCATTTTTGTGTGCATCTGAATAGAGGAATAGGAACCAGCCTTCTCTGGAGAATCTTTTCTCATCTTTACAAGTCCCACACTTGGAGAAAGGATTCCATGTTGTGCAATCACACTGGATGCCTGAACATCAACCTAGAAGCCTGATCTGCATCCAGGGGTGCTGTGAGTCTGCAACAACAGTTTTGGCACGCCCGGTGGGACACTAGAGGTCTCATTTTTATTGCAGCAAAGTTGATATGCATCTGCTGCAGTTTTCTTGCTTATAAGAGCTATTATTTGCATATCTGGTGACTCCAAGGGGAAGAATCAACTGGTTTCAGCAGTGCAGGCCTGAAAACTCATGAGAAGAATCACCACAAGGTCAAGAGTCGAGAAGAAGAAGTGTTGTTTGAATACCTGCAGTTATCTCCGAGAAGAAGGCAAAGAGGAAGAAGGATTCAAAGGTCTCCATCTCCACCAAACAGAACTCTCTCAACTCCTCCACCTGACAGGCCTTTCTTTCAATATACAAGGGTTTTAAGACCAATCAGAATGGCTCAGAACAACCCCTACGTCAACTTCACAGGCAAAGCAGCCCACTTGCTCTCAATGCACAACATCCAGCTTTATCAGCAGCCTCAAGAACATTCCCTACTTCACCGGAGAAAATCGACTACCCGTGTGATCATGTTAAAGATATTGCTAACCTTTGTGCAATCCATGAAATCGATGAAATGCAAGTGGTTGTCAAATTACTGGCATCTTCATTCAAGGGTAAAGCATTGCAATGGTTTAGGAGCCTTGGGGCTGGTTCTATTACAAACTGGAATCAGCTGTGCATTGCACTTCACGAGCAATTTGGAGAGAAGGGAGACAACTTGTCTCTTTTGGAGCAGTTGACAACTATCAAGAGAGCCCCCAACGAGCAGCTGACTGACTTCAACTTCAGATTTCAAAGGTCTTGGGATAGGATTCCAGTGGCAGTCAGGCCAACAGCAGGAGGTGCTTTTCTATATTACCTTAAAGCTTTGAATTCTGATATTTCTATGTTAATTCAATCCATGGGAGGCACAACAATCCCTATGGCTTATAGCATTGCCATTAGAGCCGAAAACTATCTTATTCAAGCTGGTAAACTGGCTCCTAGGCCTCCTATGCCCTTGTATCCAAACTTAGAAAATCCAAGCACTAGTCAAGCACCCACTTTGGCTCCTGTTCCCACTCCTAGAAATCAGAGTTCGAATGAAGCTTCCACTTCATCTCCAAGTGCTTCAAATGAACTCCAAGAGGTCATGAAACAGTTGTAAAATTTGGGAAATGAGTTGGTTACTATTAAGAGGCAGCAAGCCCAAGGTTTCAGACCTTCTTATCAACCTCAAGCTCAGCCTAATAGGCAGCCATACCAACCACAAAGACCACCTAATCCAACTGCAAATATGAATCAAAATCAAAGCCAAGTAAGGCCTCCTACCAATAGACCATTCCAGCCCTATAATCCAAATGCCATATCTGCCTCTAAGGCATTAGTGCCAACACAGAACAACATTGCTCAGGAATATGATTGGTGCTTTCCATGCAACGAGCCTCACAACCAATCCATGTGCTTCAATGGTGCTCTCAATCAAGCACTAATGGTGACAACTACCGGTGTGGAGGGCGAGGGCAGTCAAGGAAACAACCAACAACCAGAAACATTCCAACAGCAATCAGCCCCAAATGACACTACATTGGTGAACTGGCAAGCAGAAGATTTCTGTGGCATGAATCGTAGCTTTCAAGGTGTCAGCAGCCAAACACAAGGTCAAAAAGGAGGAATCTGGTGAAGAACAACCATTAGCCCCAACCAATCCACAACCTTCCACGGCTCCACAAATGATTGGCAAGCAGAGTCCAGTTTCAAATACACAAGGGCAGCCAAGAACAAATTAGGCCAACTCAAATGCCACCGCTGCCCACGTGCAGGGAGTAAACGTGCAAACCAAAGGACAAAGAGAGAGATTCTTCATCACCATTCAAGATTATTGATTAGATGAAGAAGACAAACGTTAACATATCAATGTGGGAATCCCTATCTATCCCAGGCCAAAGAGATCTGCTGCAAGCTGCCATGAAGGATTGGACAACTTCGAATCAATGGGTTCAGATGCAAGACAAAGTGCTTACAAATGCTACCCAACCTGAAGGAAGTCATGGAGGACAACAAGGTAAAATGTCAAGCCCCTCCTTTCTATGTTTCATTAATCATCGGGGATAAACTAGTACACAATTGCATGATTGATTCCGGGGCAAGTAGCTCCGTGATGCCCAAGCAAATAGCTAATCAGCTAGGTCTCGAATATGAAGTAATATCTAAAGGAGTAGTGCAATTGGATGGGACAGCAATAGCAACAGTTGGAGTGATTAAAAACTTGAGTCTTACCTTGCATGCATGTCCAAATGTTGTTGTCTTACAAGATGTATCAATCATAGACCTTCCACCACTCTTTGCCCTTTGCTTGTCAAGGGACTTCACAACCAAGATTGAGGGTATTTGTCTGCTGATTGGTCTCACATGCTGTTTAGAACAAGGTATGGAACTAAGGCCACAATCAGATCCGAACCCATTGCAAACTTCCATATTGAGCCTTACACCCCAAGTCAGATTAATGCCAATTGCTCAGCATTTGATCAAGAAGATCACCCTAGTACTGATGAGGCCGACACCAAGGTCGAAGTATCCCGACCTAACTCTTGATGAATGGGCAAACAAGATACATGCTTTTGATCCCTATCAAGAAGTAGAAGAATCTGAGCTGGGAGTCTATTGTATACATGAAGAAAATCAACCTGTTCCTAGCATCACCAAGCCAAGCCATAATGATGACAATGAGGTATGGCAGCTATTTTTTTATGGATCAAGGAGTAGGCAAGGTGCAGGAGGTGGAGCCATGCTTGTTTCACCCCAAGGAATAAAGTACTATTCAGCTTTTAGATTTCAATTTGCATGCTCCAATAACACTGCTGAATATGAAGCCTTGGTGCAAGGGATGCATTGGGCAATCAAGAGAAAAATAAAGAATCTGCAAGTCTTTGGGGACAGTGAATTGATTGTAAATCAGGTCAAGGGACGGACATGCTGCCAAGAATGATCTACTCAAAGCTAAAAGAACAGGTGTGGGACCTCATGGAAGATTTTGAAGGTTTTGGCATCGAATCCATTCCCAGGAAAGAGAATCAAGCTACTGACAGGCTTGCAGCAGTAGGGGCAGCCTTTGACATTACAAAAAGCATTCAACAAGACAAGGTACAACCAAACATCCACGTGATTGTGAGGCCTTCAGTGCCGGATAACAATGTCAGTTGGCAAGTGTTTGAGAATGACCAACAAATCGTCAATTTCCTACAAGAAGAAGCTGAGTTCTCTGCCAGGAATCAAGACAAGTTGCATCAGCAGTATGGTGACCAAGTGGTGCAGTTGAGAACTAACAAATTACCAAAAGGCCTCATAACCTCGAGTCAATCTTCAACCCGAATGATCAGTTCCGGAAGGAGAAGGCAAACATTCAAGTAAAGGGTGAGGATTCAGAGCCTATTTTAGTGGAAGAAGGCAAAACATTGCAGATTGGCAAAGTAAGTACCTCACAAGAGAAATCTGATTTTGTTCAAATTTGCCAAGAATTTCCGATGTCTTCGCTTGAGCTATGAAGACTTGAGAGGATTCAATCCAAATTTGGCACAACATACCATAGAATCGATCCGATGCTAAGCCCATCAGTGCAAGGTAGAGACCACCAACCCTCACATTGAGCCTCGATGAAGAAAGAGCTAAATAAGCTAATAGAGGCAAGCATTATATTCCCGATCAAGCACTCAAGTTGGGTTGCTAACTTGGTTCCGGTCAAGAAGAAGAGCGGAGAAATCAAGTTGTGTGTGGACTTCCGAGACCTCAATAGGGCATCTCTCAAGGATCATTATCCACTCCCTTCCATGGAGCAAATATTGCAAGTAGTATCCGGTTCAGAGAGATTCTCTCTCCTAGATGGCTACTCAGGGTATAATCAGGTGATGGTAAAAGAAGAGGACCAATTCAAGACAGCCTTCACAACTAAATGGGGCACGTATGCTTACAAGAAGATGCCATTTGGGCTGTCCAACGCTGGTGCTACCTTTCAAAGGGCAATGGACATGGCGTTCAAGGGCTTGATCAACAAGATAGTGCTGATATACCTTGATGACATCACTGTATTCTCCAAGAATGCAGCAGACCATCTCTTTCACCTCAGGCAAGTGTTTCAGAGGTGTAGAAAGTTCGGAGTGTCTTTGAACCCCAAGAAGTGCATCTTTCTTGCACATGAAGGAAAGCTCCTTGGCCATATTGTCTCGAAAGAGGGACTGGCAATTGACCTAGAGAGAGTCGAAGCCATAAGAGCACCGCCATTTGCCAAGTCACAAGAAGGCTCTTCAAAGCTTCTTGGGGAAGGATCAATTTTGTCCGCAAGTTTATCCTGCATTTTACAGCCCTCACAAGCCCATCACCAAAATGTTAAAGAAGAGCATGGCTTTTAAGTGGACAGCAGAAGGCAAGGAGAGTTTTGAGGCAATCAAAGAAGCTATCTCTCAAGCACCAACTCTCATTAACCCAGACTTCTCCAAGGATTTCATCCTCTATGCATTTGGAGGTGATGACACTATCTCTGCCATTCTGGTACAGCAGAACAAAGATAATGATGAGCAACCGATTGCCTTTTTCAGCCAGAGCCTAGACGACTATGAGGTGAGGTACTCTTTTATTGAAAAGCATGTACTTGCAGTAATCAGAAGCTTGAAGAAATTCAAGCATTTAGTCTCAAACAACAAGGTCCAGTTGCTGGTCTCACATGCTGGAGTTAAAGACTTCCTCCTCAACAAGGATTTGAATGAGAAAAGGGCAGGTTGGATCACCCGTGTCATGGAGTATGACATTGATATCAAGATCACCAAGCTGGTAAGAGGGAAAGGACTGTGTGAGCAGCTGGTTTTGGGGAAGCAAAAGGAAGTATGCAACGAAGAAGAGGCTGTTTTGACAGTCCAAGACAATCATGAGCCAAGTGGCAATCAAGAAGAAGACGATGCTTCCCCCACTCCTTGCTGGACCCAAGATATTATGCACTTCCTAGGTATAGGCCAGTGCCCCCTAGAGATGAACAAGACCCAAAGGAGACACTTCAGGTTGCAGGCTGTTCCGTATGCCATTGTTGATGGAGTTTTGTTCAAGAAAGACGTGAATGGAGTGCTACTGAGATGCATTAGCATAGATCAGATTCAAAGGGTGTTGGAAGAGTTTCATGGTGGACCAGCTGGTGGCCATTTTGCACCAAGAGTGACAACTCTAAAAATCATGAAGGCTGGTTATTATTGGCCTAAAATCTTCAAAGGATTGCTATGCATGGATCAAGAGGTGTAAGAATTGTGCATTCTTCACAGAAAAGAGAAGTTTGCTGCCCTTCCATCGCATCCAATCTCAGCTTGACCAGCCATTCATGCAATGGGGTTTGACTTCATCGAGTCATTAACCCCAATTCAAGCCAAGGGCATAAATGGATTTTGATGCACCACCGACTACTTCACCAAATGGACAAGGCAAAGAAGAGCACTCAAAGAGGCAAATGAGTCTAAAGATCCTAGACTTTTATGAGGGAATAACAACCAGATTTGTGTACCGCCACAATAATCTCCGATAATGCATCGCATTCATTGATCTAAGGTGACCGAGTGGGCCGTCAAGAACGGTATTTACCTGAGCACTTCATCGAACTATTACCCTCAGGGTAATGGCCAGGCCGAGTCTACAAACAAGAACTTGTTAAGGATCATTAGGAGAACTCTTGATGAGAATCAGAAGTCTTGGCACACTGTGAAATCAGCCTTATGGGCCGATAGGATCACTCCCAAAAGATCCACAGGTAACTCTCCATTCAGGCTTGTCTATGGAAGAGAGGCAATCTTGCCCATGTCACTTGAGTTACCAACATTGGAACTCATGAAGCAACTGGAGTTACTTGAATTTGAGCCCATGGAGGTGAGATATGCAGAGTTGATGGAGCTACAAGAGATCAGAAATCAAGCATCCCAAGCAATGGAAAAGGATCAAGCTTTGATCAAGAAAACCTTCGATAGAAAGGCCAAGGATAGATCTTTTCAAGTTGAGATCTAGTGTTGAAATGGGATGCGACAGAGAGCAAAACCGGAAGGCATTCAAAATTTGATGCTATTTGGAGTGGCCCATACATGGTCACAAAGTGCAAGAGCAGCAATGCTTTCCAATTGGCCTCATTGGACGGTGAAGAACTGCAGATTCCAGTAAATGGAATCTATCTCAAACATTGCTACTGAAAATAAAAGGTTCACCCTTGTAAATATTAGTCTAGATTTCAATTCCTCTAAGTGCGTATGCACATTGTCTTGTTGTAGTTAGGTTTCAGTTTCCCTAAGTGCTTTGGCGCAGGTTTTGTCGCTCCTAGTTTGAGTTTTTACAGTTCAGCGTGCTCTCATGGAGGGAGTTGCAGTATCAGGCTCATTTCAGGTCATTGTTTATGACTCCATGCCCAATGGATCACAAAAAGGCAACTGGTCTTTTCATCTAGCAGGCAGATGACCCCGCTGAGTCACCAAATTGTTATCCAACTTCACCCCCTAGGGTTGAATTGATAACATACATCAGGATTCTCAAGTCCCAGGCTGAAAAAGAACGAGCTCTGAGAGAATGCGAGAAGTCAGAAAAAATAAGCTTGACCAAAAAAAAATTTGTGAAAATCGCTAAGTCCTCGTCCTAGAAATATTTGGGACATTCGGGACACCAAGGCGCGGTTCGGCCAAACGCCACGCCTCCAAAGTGTGGCCCGCGGCTCGGCCGGGACAAGTGGAAAAAATGTACGCGAAGGACGCGAACGCCGGGCCGGCCTTTTGAACAGAAACTTTCAAAGAGACAAGGACAAGTGGGACAAAGGGACGCACGACGACGCAGCGGATAAAGAAGGAGCCGAAAGCCAATCAGATCACGCCACGTGTCACCGGCAGAAAAGGGACGAGGAAGCCCATTTCGGGTGGATCGGAGGATTTTGTCCTGCGAAGCACTGGGACATTTGGGACAAAAGGACGCGGTGGACACGAAAATCCGGCAGGCCCGTGGACAAATCACAGCATGACACGTGTCGCCAAGGAAAAAGGTCCAAAAGTCAAAGGGGCGAGTTTTCGAGCACTGATCCAAACCAATGAAATAGTGCCACGTGTCCAAGTTTAAGGGGCCCACAAGAAAAACCCGTGAAAAGGTGGAGAGAGGGAATTGCTCAGTGACTGAGCCTGCCACGTGTCGTCCAGATGGCAGAACGTGGGAAAAGAAATTTAAAAATCCGTTTTCACCTGTTTTGTGCCCTAAATCTTCAGACCTTCATATCTTTCGATCCAGAGCTCGATTTGCACGTTCTTTATATCAACGGAAAGCTGTTGAAATTCTCTACATGATTATGGGGTCAATCTTGCATTTTGGTGTAGTTTGGAGGGAGAAAATTAAGAAAATGTCTCTGACGCGTGTAATGCTTCAACAACCAACTTTAATATAGCAGACAACTCGCCGCTCCTGTTAGACAGCCCGCCATTTTTCCAGGATCCGCCGCTTGGATCATAATGAGATGATTTAAATGCTACCAAGAAGTGGTTGGAGTAGATTCTGAATTTCCCCTCTCTCCTCTCTCATTTCTTGATATATATTGTAAAGAGAAGCCCTTTTAAGAGGTCGGACATTTTTTGTTTTGCATCCTCCCTTCTCCCTCGCTTGCAAGAGAGTTTGGAGCTTTCAAACCTCCCATATAGGTCAGAATGCCGCCTTTTGCCTCTTGCCACCGCAATATACTCGTATTGACTTTTGAGCAATAATATATATGTTTGTGATTGATTCTTCTCAACCCTCTCATGTATTCATTGCTTGCTTTTGATCTCTTATTACAGCTTGGTTACTCGTGCATGGTGTTTGTATTGCATTTATGTGGTCTCGTGTTAAATTTGCAAAACAAATGTCTAATATTCCTGCATCACCTTTGTAGTTTAGGTTTTATTTTATGCATTTTCTTACCCCGTCTCCTCGGCAAGTTAGATTAGGTTTTAGTAAACCCTCTCGCATTTTTGTATGCATCTCGAACAAAGGAATAGGAACCACCTTCTCTCTGGAGAATCTTTTCTCATCTTCAAGTCCCACGCTTGGAGAAAGGATTCCATGTTGTGTAATCACATTGATGCCCGAACATCAACCTAGAAGCCTGATCTCGCATCCGGGGTGCTTTGTGAGTCTGCAACAAATGCCCTTGTAATTATGTTGTAATCTCTTGAAATTTAAAGTAGGTTTTGGGGGTGGAATAAAAGTGAGGCAGTTATGGTTAGGTGTCCCTTTTATGGGACATATTAGACCATGCAATCCTTAGAATACTCAATCGAATAGTATACATAAAATTCACAACACACAAGCATAATTTATGGAACTCTAAATTTGACAATATTTATTCTATCATAGAAAGTAGTACATGGAAACACAAGTAACTATCTCACATGTGATATGCTCAACAAACTATAGATCCTAAGATATTTTTTGTTAACTTGTAGTCATTACATGTAATGTTAAATAACACTAGACTATTTTATCAATAAGACGGATTTTTCCCTAACACAATAATATTTGTACACTTATATAATGCAAGACCCATCTACTTACAATATCACCTCAAATCTACAAGTGATTGATGTGATACCATGTTTCATCTCAATGCTTTGTGTAAGATAGGATCCAAAAACAACTCGATGTAAATTGAGTCGGCTTGACAATTACAATTATTAGATTAATTGAAATCTATATTGGCTCATAAAAAGGTCATATTTTAAACTTCACAGGTTTACATGCCATGTTTACTCCATTGCACATAAGACTATGTTTTGAACTACTCTACTAAATTCTTCTATGTAATCCGAATATCACTCCTATGACACTCGAAATTACAAGGGTGGATACACATCATCAAATTAAATATATGATGTTACTAAAGTCTCTTTTAAAATCTTGATACATTATTACACGTTGTATCAAAGTCACCTTCATTTGTGGCAAGTGATGAAATCTCGCATTATCGATCGTATGTTCCTTTTTATTTATGATTCTTAGTTATGAACTCTCAAACGTACGATGATCCTTGATGAATTCTTCTAAAAATGTTAGAACCAATTCAACCAATTTGAGCTAAAAATACTTGCACATATCAGCTAATAACATGATACAAATTGTATATACTCTTGTCAATAGAAACTATGCATAAAACACAACATAGGTCATTTCTACCTTAGTGCGCATGTAGGTGGAATTGAAATGTTACAATTGCATAGAATAATACTCCATACAATAAGAATCTTGTAAAAATAACACTTTACATGTAATAGACAAAAAAGACTTATGCAGTTGAGACTTGTGTAAAATTACATTGCAATGTTATTGGGTGATACAAGATTTTAAAACAAACTGGATGTTTTGACATCATACACATACACCTCAAGTAACAATAAACTTATAAACTCTTACTTATAAGTATATTGATGGTAATCCATGCTTCATAAATTTGAATGTGTTTATCCAAATTTCATCCTCAATGTCTTATCTCTTCTAATTGACCACATATTGTGTGTCTTCTTTGTCTCGTGTTTGTTAGTTTATCCTTGTTTTAATCACTCTCAAAATCATCTTATTATTTCTCTAACATCCGCATTATCCAACCAATCTTTGACTCTAAATTCAAATTTATTCTTCCTCTTTCACCTTGCATCTAAAGATATGGATATATATTTATCACATTAAATATAGGTAAAATATCAAATCCCTTTAATAACTCAAATTCATATGCATTCTTCATAAACTCATGTAACACTCTACATGGTTCAATATTCCTTAGCTAAAATTTATTGTAAGTCCCTTTTGAGAACCTCTACTTCTATAAATATGTTAATACGTTGACTGTAATCTGAAATTCAAATTCCCATCACTCGATGCCTTTTACTCATACTACATCGAGATTATCTTCAATTGCTTGCGCACTTGATCATGTGCATCCTTCATATGATATACAAAACCTTTTACATCTATCCTTATCTCTGTGATCTTTATTTTGCACAACTATGCAAATACTCTCAAACTTAAACCATACACAATATGTTTTTGCCTTTATTCTCCTCTTATTCACTTAATTATTATATGTAAACTCAACTTGCACAAAAACGTTATCTAATGTACCTACTTTGTCTTCAATCAAACACCTTAACAAAAAATTGAAATTCCTGTTAAGGAATTTTGTTAATCCATCTATGGGTGATATGTAAAACTATACTCCAACCTTGTGTTTAATTTCTTTAACAATTTTATCTAAAAATTCTATACAAACTTAACGTTCATATCTAATAAAACAAAAATCCATGCACTATGACAAGTCTTTAAAAAACAAGTTAGCATTATTAGTTGCATCACTAGTCTTCCTATGTACCAAAAAAGGTGTCATCTTTGAGCTTTTGTTTACCACTACGTAAAATGGAACCATTCCCTTTATGCATTTTAGATAGTCCTAAAACAAATTCCATGTGATATCTTCTTATCATCCCTTTAGGATAGGTGATCACTGACATAAACTTGCATTTAAACTTTTTCCCTTGGCTAAATGACATATTTTGCACTCTTGTACATACTTGCATACATCTAAACTCATCCGTGGCCAAAAACATATTTCCATTAATTTTGCATATGTTTTTTCATAGAAAAAATGTTTCATGACTCCTCCCCTATGTTTCTCCTTCACCGGGTTTTCTCACAAAGAACCTTGTTGTATCATAATTATGGTTCTTTGAATAACAATCCTTCTTGAATATGAAAATTCAGCCACAGTGTTCACTCTCCTCCCGATGGTTCCATACATGCCTTTATGCCTCACGAAATTCTTGTATTCAACATGTTGTGTCTTCTTCGTTGAATCAAAGAGTAAAAATTTGACTCTTAATTCATTCAAAAATCTTCAACCCAAATCGTTAACAAATTTATTAGACTTGTTGTTTCTATTATTCAACAAAAATGAATACATTTATGAATATTCAACCCACTTCACATGCCTCTACTTTAGTTTACCTTGACCACTAATAAACTTTTAATGCCTATTGATCCACATGTAGAACAAACTCCTTGGGTAGTGAATAATGTCTCCATTTCTTCAAATTTTGCAGATTGTGTACAACTCATAATCTTATACAAAATTCTTTTGCTTTGCATCATTGAGTTTCTCACCAAAAATGACATGTGTCTTCCTTATTGACTCAACATAGTTCCTAATATGGCTTAACTTGCATCACAATCAACTTGTAATACCTTATAAAAATTTAGTAGCATCAACATTGATTGTTCAATTATCGTTCCTTTCAACTAATAAAAACTACTATTTACTTCCATTGCTCATGCAAATCCATTTTTATTCTTACAAAAGAACATTTATGATCATTACACAAATTCCATTGAATTTTCGATAAACTTGCTTTAGAAAAAATTTAGACCATGGACACTTTGTGCCTCAAAAGAGCTTCCAAGCGATGGATACTCAATTTTTATATGTAACTTTTCTTGATCCATCTTCAAACCTTCTTGAGAAATCATAAATCTCAAGTATACCAACTCATATTTCATGAAATCACATGTTTTCATGTTAATGAGAAACTTCTTGTCTCTTAGATTCATTAACCTTGCAAAAAATTGTGAATTTCTCATCTTAATGAAAATGAAATTATCATATAAGTAAACAATCACAGACTTGCCCAAATATCATTTCAAAATTTCATTCATCAAATGCATGAAAGATACCTTGATGTTTTTGTCAACCCAAATGGCATAACTAACCATTCAACAATCCCTCTTGAGTTTTAAATGTTGTCTTAAATTCAACACCATCTCTTCTAAATCCCTCTTGATTTTTATATGGATACGATTATAATCACTCTTCTAAATCAATCTTAGAAAAATATTTTGCCACTTAAGCAATCCATTATGTCATCTACCCGTAGTAATAGAAACGTATATTTGATTGCAATCTTATTTGTTGCTCAACTATTTGTGCACATTTTCTATTCATTCTTCTTCTTGTAGTGTTAAAACTATTAATACTAGACATGTAATCAATGTTTCCTTGATTATTCTTTTGTCCAATATCTCTTGAGATTGCTTTTGTACCTTTGTATTTTCTTGGGGTTTCAATCTATATGTCACTTCATTTGGCAAACTTAATCATGAGATCAAATTCATCTATTGACTAATGTTCCTCATGAGTGGTAAACCTTCAAGTAGATTGTTGAAATAGTCTCTGCAAACTCACCAAGAAAATCATTAACCTCTTTTGAAATTGTTACTTTTGTCTTTACACAAAAATTCTATGTGGGATTTGATACAAGCACAAAATAATTACATTCTTTTATGTTACTCAAGAATTGATTACCTAACATTAAAATCACTTTAGGATTTTCTTCCACCACTTCACACTTATTATTTAGTAGATTCAAAGTGTGCTTCACTCCATCCTTTGTCATCAATGTATATATGTTCGCATGTGATTTAAATAAATTTAAATATTTATTAGAGGACTAAGATCAAATAGATATAACAATAATAAACAAGATCTAACATGCAAAGTACAAGCAAGTGTGCTAGATATGAGATAAGAGTGGTTTAGTTTGTATCGGGACATCTCGGGCTAATTATGGGCTAGAAAACAGCCGGAAAGGCTAAATTTGATCGGTCAAGCTCTTTCTAAGAAACCGTGATCTGGAACCTTTTCATACGGAGAACCATTATGTGGATAGGATTGCCTGGCGCTGTGTCCGAACCGGCACTAGTGTCCTGGCAACAACTTCGCTTCTAATCTTTTTAGGGTTTGAACTTGTCTTATTCCTTTTTCTCTCTGTCGCATCCACTTTGTTGTAGGGTTCTTGTGTCACACATGAACTGTAAAACAAACCCTAGCTACCTGCATAAGGCTCAAACAAACATTAGATGGAATAAAAATACATATGCTTGAGTCAAACTGACCTCAACGAGTCACCCCAATGTGATTGTCACTGAGTGTTGCACTACATTTTAGACTCTATGTAGTTTTTGTTTGTGTGATTTAAATTGTGTCCCTTGAAGCTAGGTTTCCCTTGTGTCATTCGCACCAAGATAGTAGGCTACGACTACTTTCCCCCACGATAAATGTGTGAGATAGAATTTAGAATAATCTCTATTAACGCATAAAAGTAACACTCTAATGATTTGATCGCGACAAATCAATACTTTTGGATAACATGGGAATGCCTCCAAAGCATGGGACCTTTCTCCTTGAGATGGACCTCCGCAGAGAAGGTTGGTTCCTTCCTCCTAACTAAACTAGCACTAAAACTACCTCTAACCTAAGCCTATTCTAACACATCCAAGTGTAGACACCTATTTTGGGTATAGCACCCCTCGCCTCTCACATTCACACTACTTCCATTCTCGCATCTCTTTCTCTTAAATTAAATGAAATCCTATCCATTTGCTTAATTAATTATCAAATGGGCTCTATGTAGACCCATTTGGTAATTCGTCTTTTTGATATTATCACCATCTTCCACAAATTATTAATCCATGAGTATTGATATACCCATCTGACACCCTTTTCTTAAATTCAAAAGGTGGAATCTATCATCCCACCTACCCAATCCCACATGTTTTCCACTTAAAGTCAAAATTAGTTCCTACCTAAAAATCAACCTCCACCTAAAAATTCAATTCCCTCAAATTATTAAATTATTAACCCCACCCATGAAGTCAATAATTCACAATCTCAATATCCGACAACAAATCCAACAAATCAATAGTTAAAGTGAGCACATGGCTTCACTATTACACCTAACCATGTCCCCACTCCACATCACACCTTTTCTTTTTCTCACATCATGAACCCTACCATCAAATCAACTCTTCATCATGTCCTCTTAATCAGGATTGCTTTTGCAAATTATGGTTATTCGTTAATCCTCTATTTTAATCCAAATTCAAATTATAAATATGAGCCTTCTCCCCCTCAAAAAGGGGGAAGAAAAATTCAGGTGAATGTTGTGAGATTTTAGTCATTTTATAATATCATTATTATTCTATCTAGGTGATAGCACGTAGGATTTCCATGACATTCTGCTCGTGATTTGGGTTCATATGATGAGATTCATGTTGCACGCATCAGATCAGTAATTTCGTCTGCACACCGGTACCATCCAGGTTCTTTTATTTATCAATTTGTATGTCATCTGTTTTGGACACTATTGTACTATTATTCTTATTGCACGGGGGTTGACAGCCACCGAGGAAGTTAACGCTTCCCGGATCTGCTTTGTCAAGTAGCCCCCGTATAAAAACTCTAATCATTATTTCCCTAGTGTATGTGAGCTGCAGGGTTGTCAGGATCACACCGAGGAGTCCGATATCAACTTTACACTTGTATCATCCATTGTAATCTCTAAGATACTAAGCCCTTGTATACTCGACGTTGTTTTGTGTTTCTTGATTACTCATACACTCATCTAGATAAGAAGCTGGAAACACAGATTAACATTTGGCACACCTCGGTGGGACCAGACCCAAGATCTGGTCATTTTTATTGCGTAACTTGTGTGCAGGTGTCGTAAAGATGACCGTTATCTTATTTGTTTTTGGTTGTCGTTACTTTGAAAAATATTTTGTGAATATTTCGTTTAGAAACTCACTTGTTTGTGGGATTTAATTATCTTCACTAGTGTGGTGTCCTTTGTACATATAGTCATTTTTGTCTTCGCCATGAGGTAAGTGGTTTTTTTCGTTTTGAATAAGGTTATTATTTAATTTGTTTATAATAGTTATAAAATTTTATTGTTATATTCCTTGAAAAATAGGAAGGTATATAAATAATAATAACAAAAAGAGTTATATATATATATATATATATATATATATAACTCTTTTTGTTATTGTTATTATCCTAAACTACTCCATAGAACCCATTCCCCTAACTATTTCCTCACCTCTCCACTCAGCCACCTCCACTCCAACCGAGCTATCTCCTTTGCTCGTTGAGCCCCACATCCCTCTCCACACATACACCCTGCTCTCCTACCTAAGCTCCCATATCCTCAACACAGACTTACCTGCACTACTCTCCATCCCACATTGGCCACCTCCTCCACTCCATCTCCACTCACCCGCTTCTCATCTCTCTCTACCCGAGCCCAGTCATCTCCCCAACTCCATTCGACCCCAACTCCAACTTCACTCCTCTGCCCACACTCCCATCTGATGCATTCACCTCTCTTTCATATGACTTAACTCCCTATATTGTTTTACTGCCTCAACTCCACGTTGACTTCTATTCCACGCAGGCGTATAAGATCCTCGCTCAAAGTTGTAGTTAGCCGACATATTTATAAAGATTATCTTTGCCTTTTAAATCAATATTTGCTGACGACTTAGCTCCTACTGGTGATTATAAATTCTGGTATTTTAATGTTTCTATCAACTTCTCAACACGTATTGTCTAAATCTAAAATCTAATTCTGGTATTAGTCTCATATATCTATAAATTTTGATATCAAATTCACGTCGATCGGTTCATAATTCATTATAAAGCACATGTTATTGATTTCCTTAGCGCTATCTAGGTCAATTCACGAGATTTTGGTGTTTGAATTACTTCTAATTATTTCCATCTCAACATTACATTCACACCAGCCATATTAGTGATCAGTATGCAGTTGATAGATAATATCGTTGATAGACACGCAGTGTAGAACTACGTCCATTGTATCTGATACTTGGTCCTTCCAACTATTTCCAGCTCCGTTTCTACTTCACGCAAGCTTTGTGCGCATTGACTATCATGTCCCTTTATTCCACTATCTCTCGGTTCAATCTCAACTCCATGCAAAACTCGTGGATAAGAATCGCATAACCTCCTTAAAGTAGGTTGTTTACAAGTCTATAGAACACACTTACAAACAATGTTTATGGCATTAACATCCATTGTTTGTTTAGAATTTTTATGATTCTCATTACGTCATCATATGTCTAAAATGTGCCCTCGTCTACGGGACAACACCGTATAGACTGCAAAAATACTGGCAGGAGTTTGGATTCATACCTTTTTATCGCGATCATTAGATCCATCCTTTGCTTATAATTTTTAGCTAAGAGCTCAATGCTTTTGATTTAATGAGGTTATTCATTTTGTTTAAATTATTTGATAGTATATTGGTTCACTTTCCGTCTTTAATATTTTGATTTAATATCATTTTTATTTTTCATCATTTGAAAATCATCTCAAAAATCATTTCCAACCACCATATTTTATTACTTAAATAGACTATTTTTGGCCTCATGTCTTACATTTGTTTTCCTTTTTGTAGGATAACGTCTACAATGTTGCAATCACAAAACAACGTTGTCAAAGACCAATATTGAAATCAAACACATCGTGCAAAACATTTTTATCGACCTCATCCGCAATCGTAAATGGTGCCATTTTAGGGTACCCGGGCATTCCAGATCACTGAGTGGCGCTTTCAAAGTACGCCATCATCACATGCAATCAAATAATAGGGGAATGCATTCTCCAATACTTCTTTAGCATCTGTTGTCATTTTCTCACTTTGCAACTTGTTGCCTGATTGTTCGAAGCACACTCCTTGTTTGGCTCAACTTGTTGTCAGATAAAAAGGAAAAGCGATATACAAGTATTCTCCAGTTTTCCCTATTTTCTCTTTTCTGCATGGTATTGTTGATATTTTGGATGATTGTCAGCATTGAATTTCATATTTTGATATTGGAGTAAAATGAACCTGTGCATTCTAGCTTGCTCACATAGTGTAAATAGGGGTTTAAATTTTTGCATCACACCTATCATCATAGATCGCTTTTTGAAACTTCACAAACTAATTAACACATCGAAACATTCCTTGCACTGGGTTCACTTTGATTGGGATTTGATCACCCAACATGAAACCATATCTGACATTTCCCAGCCATAACTTACCTGAAACCAAACATAGTTTATCTTCTTCTAGGTCCTCTTACAACCATTTTCTCTTTTCTTTCACATGTGTTCTTCATCAAAACAAAACAAAAATAAACACATAAAAAGAATTGTTTTCTTAATTTTTTTGTTTCAAATGGCACAAAACTTCATCCTAAATGGTTCTTATATGTACCAATCACCATAATTTACCAACATTCACAATCCTTGTATATACCCATAATCAAATGTGTTAATCTAACCTCAAGAATCCTATCAAACATCTCCTCCATCTTTAACATACCAAGCTTCCTCATATCCTTATCTATCCCCTCCTTGTGTTGTACAACCAAGACCATCTTATACCTATCCTACACACACACCAACCGTAACTACAGCCTTCATGCCTACCACATCAATTATTGCTACTCCTCGGAAAGCTAGCATGATCGATACCTCATGTTTATCTCCGTCTAGCCGCCTTTACAAATGCTTTCACCGTAACTCTAGTTCTCAACCACATAATTCTACTTTATCCCCGTCACCTTATGCCAATACTACATTGTCTTCCCCGCCTACATCATTTACGCACTTCTTGTATCTCAACAATCTCATCCATCACATTATGTCCCTACTTCCCAACATTACACAACCTCCCAACCAATTCAATCTCAACTCTTGGATATCTTCCAACAAATCTTCCCAAATCCACCATCGACAAATCCATTTCTACTTTCCACACCACACGATTTTAATTCTTATTCAATTAATACTGTCCATCTAGCATCCCCATTGATTCTACACCTCAATATACCCCATCCACTCCCTCATCCACATCTATTCCATCTTTACCCATAATACCAACCATAGACCCAATCCCAGTTCCTACACCTACATCTACTATATGAGCCCAACAACGATTTACACGACCAACACCCAATTATACTCCTCTGGGAGAATCATACAACACCATCTTCGACAAGTTAATCACAACACATTTGATCACGCTGCCACCTATCCAACCAGTTGACGAATCTAGACCAAGACCTATGTGGTATCATGAAGACCATTACTGTAAGTACCATCAAGTCCGAGGACATGACATAGAGAGATGTCGTACTTTCAAGGATTTGGTCCAAAGACTCATCGATCAGGGAGATCTTCAAGTGGATAACCCAAATGCTTCACCCAATCAACCATTAGATATTTTTAAACAACCATTTCCAAACCATACACCCACATCGACAAGTCAAACCATCACTACTTCTACATCCCAAGTGCCCAATACCCACACCATAAATACTATACATATTGATGGTATAAATCCATATCCATCCACACATTTACCTTCTTCATCACCCACCATATTGCCTCAAGATTCCCTTATATAGGAAAATAATATTCCTTCTTCTAAACAATCCAACCCCAAACCCCTTCAACTAAAATCATCTAACACTATGAAAATCATGACTTGCTATCAGCCACCAAGACATAAAAATGTTTGAACTTTTTCTTCAACATCCGAATTATCTCAAACATCCACTCCTTCTCCAAAGACCAAGAAATTCTACACAGACAAAGCATGTCCTACGCTGCAGGTTGAATCATGTATTGAGGTCTTCCGACACTTGCTACAAATTTCTACAATCACACTTCCACCTATTAGGGCCTTTGACCCTAGTAGTAAGAAGCCACCATGGTTTAATTCCAGCCTTGTTTGTGCATATCATCACACCCCTGGACATGATATCCGACATTACAGAGTGTTTCAAGCCATTATTCAGACTTCATTAAGGAAGGATGCATCCTTCCCAAACCAAACCAATATATTCCTTCCACTTCAACATCTGCATTGTTGACCTCATCTATCCAAATGCAAATGTCCCCTCATTCTTCACACACTTCCACAATCATGTCACCTCCAAGTGAAGAATCTTTTAAAGAGGATCCTTCATTCTCCATCAAAGTTATTCAAGTACCTCCTCAATCCGGTTCACGTGACCCTGAATCATCAACTAACACTAAAACTAAAACCAAAACATTAAAACCACAACGCAATCCATCCCCATCCTCAACACCTATATCAACTCATACGTCGATATCCCGAAGTTCCATGTCTAAATCTAAGCCAAAACATCATCTTAAAACCCATAAGAGTGGTCTTCTATGCGACACTTCGATCAGGTCTTATGCAGATATCCTTCAACATCTAATTCAAATATCTGCGATCACTCTTCCTCCCATTAGACATTGGGATCCTTACAATAAGAAACCTCCATGGTTCAATCCCAATTGCATTTGCACCTATCATCGTGTTCCGGGCCATGACATTGAGTAGTGTAGGGCCTTTCAGACCATCATCCATGACCTCATTAAGGAAGATAATTTCCTCACTCAGGAGGAACATCCTTCCCCATCCAAAACGAATACAACTCATCTTTTACATCCTCATCCATCGGTTTTCCTAATACTCCCCATCCTCATCTATTCTCCTTTGCCTATCTTACCATCTATTGATTCTATCTCGGCCTCTTTCCACACTTCTACTCATGCCAATCACATCAACTAGTGTGAATGTGAACACACCATCTTCTTATTCCACATCATTTGAAGAACATTGGAAAACACTTCAACTAGTAGTAACTTCAGATGCTCCTCCTATCTCATCTATAGATACTCCCACATCCATCATGAAAATACCAATCCATTTACTCGTATCAACTACGACACAACCTTCGGACTCTCTCGATTGAAATCGTGTCACATCTCCCAAGAATGCTTCTTCACAATCCAGATCCAAGAACCTTGGTACACGTCCACACAAATCTCTTGTGTGTCCCCGAAAGAAGATAGACATTTCACCAACAAATATCAAATATACATCATCTATTTTAGGGCAATATCAATCTCCATCTAAGGCATCACAATCACTCTACCAACCAAAATAAAAATATCCAACATTCCCTCGAGATTCGACTCAAAATTATGGAACGACATGACGCAATCCTCCAAGATAGCTCATACAACCACATCCCAAGCATTTGCATCCCAATCCAAGTCCAAAGAAAATACATATACTAATGCAGAAACCCTTCAACACTTATTACAAATTTCCGCCATCATGCTCCCACATGTCAAGATATTTAACCCAAATAGTAGGAAGCCGTCATGGTTTGATCCCCACCTTAGTTTTTCTTACCATCGTACCCCGGGTCATGACATTGAGTGTTGTAAGGCCCTTCAGACTGTCATTCATGATCTCATTGAAAGAGACGATATTTTTGAGGATTGTCCCTCTACTATTTTATCCACAACTAATTCCACATCTATCAAAGTCTCTAAGTCTTCTCTTCCATCCTCCATTAACATCTCTCCTTCGCATGTTACTCATACAGAAGGTCCTCCCTTATTCATCAACATTGTTTTCCTATGATCCCTAATGCATCTACCTGATCCAAATCTAAGGTTATCATCATCCAATCTCTTTCATCTGTCCACATCTAATTTTATGACAATGATATAATCTTTTTCGCTGAGGGAGTAGCCTCCCCTTGTCCTTAAGCATATCATTCATGTTAACTCATTTTGTATCTAAACAATTCCTCTTTGGTGTCGGGGGATTTACTCCTTGACATTGTTTTATTTACCTCATCCAAATCCATCTGATCTAAGCTAACCCCCTCCAAATATCCACCCCATTTTAAGCCCACTTTTGTGGCCATATGCATCTATCCCTTCGAAGATCATTTATTTTCATCTTAAGCCCATTGTTGTGGCCATGTTTGTCCTTCCATGAGGGACCATATTTTTATCTTTTCCATCAAATTCCACCTTTGTGGCCATGAGTGTGTTATCAAAGTCCTCCTTTGAGGCCGTGTATGTCCTTCCTTTGAGGGACCATATTTCCATCTTCATTAAAGTCCACCATTGTGGCCATATTCATGTCTCTTTTGGGGCACCATCTATTTCATTAAGTCCACTTTTGTGGCCATTTTTGTCCTTCCATTGAGGGACCATATTTCCATTTAAGCCCACCATTGTGGCCATATTTTTGTCTCTCTTGGGGCACCTTTTATTTTCATCAAAACCCACCGTTGTGGTCATATTTTTGCCTCCTGACATAGTTTTATTTCTTGCTTGTCTATCACATCTAATCCTTTACAAGCTCTCATCTCGTCAGAACTTTAATGTCTTCTCTCCCTTGGTAGTAAACAAGAGATAGAGCCTCTTAATCCATTGCACTTCAACCAGGACTATTGTTAGCATATCTTTTAATGAGAACTTAGTCATATCTTTAGATCAATCCTCCATGAATATCCCCTTCCATCTATCATTGTAATTATTTTGAATCATGTGGTCTCTGTCACTACTAGTCATGACCTTGAATATGAGTACCACGGCTCTACTCGTAGCATATTCACTATGGATAAGTTCTCCCATTTTGTGAGAACCCCATGATCATTACATCCATCACCATCTCATTTTCCTATTGTACTCATGTAGAGGGTCTAGGGGTGTCTCTTGTATATTCATTCTCCTCCTAGGTGGTCTACCTAGCTATCCCAGCTCTCCCCTATGAAAAGATACAATTCATATATGCGAAAAGAAGGTCAAAAGTTATCCAAAATAGACTCGATCCTCAAAGGATAGTTGTCCATGCAAAAACAAGAAAAAGAAAAAAAGAGAAGATACATATACAAATCAAAATCAAAACGAATAGACCAATCCTCAAGGACGGCTATTATATTATTCTTGTCATCTACGTTATGTATTAAAATAGACCAATCCCTCAAAGGACGGCTATCATCCTCGCCATCTATGTTGTATATATAGTAGACCATACCCTCAAAGGATGGCTACTCTTTTGTTATGGCATTTAGAAAGCTTCCCGCATTGATCAACTTTCTTCTATTATTGTTCTTTCCCTTTCCCAGAGCTGGGGCATAGACTTAAGGAACACCACCTTTGGAGAACCTTCTTCCCGCATACAAGTTACATCTCAAATCCCTCGTCATGTCGACATTAAGATTATGAGAATATTTCATCCATATCTTCCTCTTGGTCTTGTGATATAATCAAATCTCATTAGTTATGTACTAACACCTGCTATTGGCTGCAAGTGCAATGCTTTGAGTAGTACCTTTTCTTGTTTACCTCTTATCCGGTTAAAAGCATAACTTTCTTACATGGCCCTTGCTATGGTTATGTGACACCCATCTCATCAAAATCATATTTTATTACAATTATAATCAAATTTTATATCATTAAATCTGCATCTATATTTTTTTCACTCTTAAGGATGTCCCCTATCAATATCCTCCATGAATCTATGAAGTTTGTTATTGTTTCTACACACTCTCTTTAATACACTATTCAGTTTGGGAATTCTACTTGATCTCCGTTGCAGTTTGTGAATTCTACTTGAGATTATCTCTCAAGTAGCATTCATTATCCGGCAACTTCTCATCCTCCACCATGACCAATGTTATCTTTCTCCATCCATTCTTTCGCATCATCCTTCTCTTCTCTACAATCACCCACCAATTTTATTTTTCATCGCTCTTATTTTTGTTTGTCATCTGGCATTGACATCATCTTCTTCATCATCACAAACCTTTCATCCCTAGCTTGGCACATCTACATAATTCCCACACACACACCGAAACCCTACTCGAGGTAGACCTGTCATTCGGACAAGGTCTCATTCGTGATCATGTCTGTTGACCATTCCTTCCTCCTAGCCCCCTTTATCAACCCAATTTTCTCCTAAAATTTGCCTCATCTCATTCTCCATTGCTCTTCTCACCCACTTTGTCCTTCTCTCGTTGTTTGTTCGATACTTCACGTGTCATCCACCTAGGCCATTATTTTTATGCTTTTCTCTTAATATCCTTTTACTGCCATCTATTTTATTGTTCCATTTCCCTTTCATTCTTCTTTCAACTTGACAATCCTACTTAATCACCCATTCCACGCGGGTTTCTTAATCACAATACAACTCTTTCTTTAGATCTTGCAGCTGTAGAAACTCCTTCATTGTTTTCCATTCCCTTCCACACTAGAAATATCTTCACTTGTACAACTTCATAGCTTAACGCTCCGACATCATCACTGCATAAACATAGGCATCCTAATCAAGAATTTTCCTTACACTCTCCATCTTACACTTCATACATTCCTCCATCCACTCATGTCACACTTCTTTGTTTCCTTGTTATTACCTCCTTTCACTTCATGTTCCGTCTTAGTATACACCACTTAGTATTTTCATCATTCTTCTTCTTCGCTTAGCGATCCTACTTAACCATTCCTACAGCATGGCGATCTTACTTAAGAGTCTCTCTTAAGAATGATCTGTCTCCTTGTCTTTCCTCTTTCATTCATATTCCCATTATTCATATTTTTCTTCATTCCCCACAAACATATCCTCTTCCCTTATTTCCTCACACAAAATATCTCAAACTTCCTCAAATATCATCTCCATCATCCCTCATTTAAAATCCAGCTTAACTACTTCATACCCTCTCTTACTATGTCTTGTTCCTTCATCTTTACTTCGTCATCTTCATCCACATCCTCATCCATTGTATTCTCCCTCGCCTTTATCTTCTTACATATCGTTAGCCCTCCTTTCTTTACTCTTTGTAGTCCATTTTCTAGAATCCTTCCCCATATCTATCGCCATATTTACTCGTCATTATCATTGTTCATCTAACATTATGTCATCATCAACTTCCATTCTCGTAAGAATTATTGATGGACTTCTCCTAAAACTCGTTTCTCCCCATTCTACTAATACCAGTTCACTCTTTTTACCTCCTCCATTTTCTCTTCCTCCCTTTTTCCTTTTGTGCCCTCTAATCATTATCAAAGGATTTCTCCTAACATCCCTCCGCTGGTATTGCCTTTTCATCTTCCCTTCGCCTTTTTCAATATCTCTACTATCTTCATCACATACTACCTTTGCATCATTTTCTTTGTTGTCCTCTCCTCCTTTCTACCCCTATTTTTCTTTCATTTCATTTGTATCATCTTCATCTCCTCTTCTCCTCACACTTTCGTCTTACTTCTCCATTGATAACCTGACTCACCAACGTTGTCCCATCTTCTTAATCATCTCACCATCCACATGCATTTCCATGCGTTTTGTTTCATATTCAATTCCTTTCCTGTTTGGCTCTATCATCCCTTCTTTCCCTCTTATTTTCATTCCCCCATTCTCGAGCTTCTTTCTCTACCACCCCTATCTTCCTAGCTCCTCATAGTGATTTTCTTTATCTTTTCCATTCTACCTCTTCCCCATCTTCTTTAACTTCTTCATCTTCTTCATCTCCTTCATCTTTCCATCCTACTATACATATTCATCTCTCCAATCATCCTTCTCTCATATTCTTCACAACTTTTCTTTCTCAGTTTTGTCATCTCTTTCGTGATCCGTTCTTTCTCTCCCTCTATTTTGATCTCCATCTCCCTTTCATCCCTTCTTCTGTCATTTTCTTGTCTTCTTCTTTGTCCTTCATCATTTCTTTCTTTCACCATTTCTCCTCTTTATTATCTTTTTCTTCTTTACTTGTGATATATCTTTATACATTCAACTTCCCTTCTAATCTCTTTTTTTCTCATCTCATCTTCTTCTTGTTTAGACTTCCTCCCACCCTTCTTCTCCTCCTCTCTTTCTCTATTTTATTTTTCTCCAGGTCCCTCGCACCTTACCTATTTATTTCCCCTTTATCTTTTTCCACTACCCTATTATTGAATGTCACTCTCTCTCTTTTATGTCTTCATCTATCTTCTCACCACTCTTGTCGTCCTTCTCTCGCTATTTGATCCCTCTTATCTACCATGTCTTTTCTACCCCAACCATGTCTACTTTCTCTTATCTCTATCATCTATCATCCACATCTTTCATCCCATCTTCCTGGGACATTTTTGTCTTGGAGGATACCATAACGGCCAACACCTATATGATTTTGTACTCTTCCATGCATATTTTCTTTGTTTTTGTTTTGTCACAAAAGTATCTTGACTTCCTATCCTACTTATCAGACAAGTAGGACTACTTTTACATTATGATTTACTAACTCTTATGCATATTTATCATGAAACACAATTACCATCATATTTGTCACATCTTTAGGGCATTTTATCTCATATTTCTATCCTATCTGCTCATCTTGTCCACATTTATGATTATTCCATCCATGTCTTATGTTGGGGAATCTTTTCATCCTTGTACTTGTCAACACATATAACTCACTTTGTGTCTTTCTCATGCCCTGTGCTGGGGCATCATTATCTTATTCCACGTCCCTTTTGTGGACGCCTGATTTTTCACATGATTCCTCGCAAACAAAGGATTACACACATCTTTCGCATTCAGTTGCACATATTTTGATGTTTTCCTATGACCCATTGGTCATCTTGGTTTACATCCATACTGCAATGGTCTTCACCCACTCATTGGTCTATAGAACGTTGTTGTTTGTCTCCGTTGAGACCGCAATTGTCCTCTACCGATGTGATATTGGAGTCACCGCCATATTTTTTTATTTATTGCGATATTTTTTTGCCTGAGGCATCTTGCCTTTGGTCATGTCTTCATCCATCTTCGAAACATCTTTCATCTAACCAATTTCCTTTTTGTCTCATGGCTTGCTATCGCAAACCACTCAACAAAAAGGGGCAAATGTAGACACCTATTTTTGGGTATAGCGTCTCACATTCACACTACTTCCATTCTCGCATCTCTTTCTCTTAAATTAAATGAAATCCTATCCATTTGTTTAATTAATTATCAAATGGGCTCCATGTAGACCCATTTGATAATTCAACTTTTTGATATTATCACCATCTTCCACAAATTATTAATCCATGAGTATTGATATACCCATCTCGACACCCTTTTCTTAAATTCAAAAGGTGGAATCTATCATCCCACCTACCCAGTCCCACATGTTCCCCACTTAAGTCAAAATTAGTTCCCACCTAAAAATCAACCTCCACCTAAAAATTCAATTCCCTCAAATTATTAAATTATTAACCCCACCCATGAAGTCAATAATTCACAATCTCAATATCCGACAACAAATCCAACAAATCAATAGTTAAAGTGAGCACATGGCTTCACTATTACACCTAACCATGTCCCCACTCCACATCACACCTTTTCTTTTTCTCACATCATGAACCCTACCATCAAATCAACTCTTCATCATGTCCTCTTAATCAGGATTGCTTTTGCAAATTATGATTATTCGTTAATCCTCTATTTTAATCCGAATTCAAATTATAAATATGAGCCTTCTCCCCCTCAAAAAAGGGGGAAGAAAAATTTAGGTGAATGTTGTGAGATTTTAGTCATTTTATAATATCATTATTATTCTATCTAGGTGATAACACGTAGGATTTCCATGACATTGTGCTCGTGATTTGGGTTCATTTGATGAGATTCGTGTTGCACGCATCGATCAGTAATTTAAATCGTCTGCACACCACCAGTACCATCCAGGTTCTTTTATTCATCAATTTGTATGTCATCTGTTTTGGACACTATTGTACTATTATTCTTATCGCACGGGGTTGACAACCATCGAGGAAGTTAACACTTCCCGGATCTGCTTTGTCAGGCAAGCCCCGCATAAAATCTCTAATCATTATTTTCCTAGTGTATGTGAGCTACAGGTTTGTCGAGATCACACCGAGGAGTCCAATATCAAATTTGCACTTGTATCATCCATTGTCATCTCCAAGGTACTAAGCCCTTGTATACTCGACGTTGTTTCATGTTTCTTGATTACTCATACACTCATCTGGACAGGAAGCTGGAAACACAGATCAACACCAAGTCATCATGGTTGAGAAAGAAGGGAGAGAGAAAACATAAACAAACTAAGCTAAAATAGAGGTAATAGTGCTAGAGTAGGAGTGATCACTCTCTAAGATGAGAAGAATAGAAAAGAAACACATAATGGGAGGGAAGACATATGCCACGTACCAAAATCTACGTAACCATTCCTTGTACATGCTAACAACACATAGAAATGAATAATCTGTAAGTAAAATCCATACATAGCATAAACCGCATGAAAGGAGAGGAAAAAAAGACAATAATGCGAGAAGGGCAAAAATGAGCCATAATCTTCATTAAATCATTCTTGAGAGATGTAGAGATCATTTATAAATGCTCATAAGGCATTGGATGCACCACAAACACTCAAATATGAGGTTTAAAACTCATGGGAAGTCACCCACCATTTTGACATGGTGTCGTTATAATCAAAAAAAGGGATCCTTTTCTAAATGAATGAGTTTCCCCTTTATAAAACAAATGAGAGAGAAAGAGAGGGAGGGGAGAAGAAGTGTTTGTTATTTCCCTAATTGCACACCATCATATCCCCAGGTGTAGGATGGCGATGCCCATACTTCATTAAATTATGGTTGTTGAGGTGATTGAGCATCTGGTTCAAAACGGTCGAGAATTTTTCATGCCTCATAGATTTTAGATGATTTTGCTTTGATATTGTTGGGTTGATAGTGTCAACTCGGGATACCTCTATGGGAGGATCACTTTGCTTTACACTGAATTATTTTAAAGTTTAATTTATTAAACTTTATTATGTCGGTCTTCCACATTTAAGAGTGAAACGACATGACCAATTCACTGAGATCCCTCTCGGGATTGGACCAATGTATACATTGGTACCATATTGATACATAGGAGAGATTTAGATTAGATTGGTAAGATCACTGAGATCAATGTATTGATGATCATTGTATTGCATAGTCTTTGAAATGGTTTTGTAATCGGTCAGTGAGACCAAGGAGTGAAGTGGAAGTGTTGGGTAAAATTGTATATGAAATTCTTAATACAGGCAGTGCTTTATTCTGAGTGGCATTTTTTCCTTCGGGTTTCCCCACTATAAATCTGGTGTTCCGCATTATTTTCTTTATGTTATTTACTTTTTGTTCATGGTCTCAGAATGTGCAATATAAACATCTAAATCTATGTTTAATCACTACACTTCATAATCTATAATCTTCGCAATTATATTATGGATTTATAAATAGTTTATTATACATTCCTTATAAATCCTAACATGGTATCAAAGTTGGTGGTTATGCTTGTGCAGAGCTAGATCTAGATGTTTTTAATTTATAGGGTGAAGAAACTTGAAGTTTTTTAGATCTACGAAACCCAAGTTGTTCCGTCATCGACTTCAAGTTAAACAGGTTCAAAATTCCAATTTTTTCCACCAAATATTATGAATATTGGTTAATTTGTTGTTTAGATCTTGTTTGTACATTTACGTGCATAGATCTATGTTTCTACGACTTGTTCTTGGTCCTTTACGGTTTAAATTTGTTAGTTGTAAGTAATTTTTAAGTTTTTCATGTTTTTATAGCCATTGCGAGCTTGTTTTTGGTTATGGACCTAAAAGCTTTCTTTAGATTCGGTTAGTTCGATGCTTCTAAGTCCTCCCCGACAGGTAAAAATCTTTATTGCAAAATTTTGTTGTTACGAAGTTCGAGCCAATCACTAAGCTCCATATAGCTTCACCTTGTTAGATTTATTGATATTTTTGTCAATTATGAAGTACAAACCAATAAGGTTATTCCACGTTCTTCGCAAATTCAGTCTTTTAGTATCTTGTTTTTGACTCGTGTGAAATCGATCCAATAGGAAAGCTCCAAGTCACGTTGTATTTCACAAAATCAGTCTTGTGTTAACTTCCTTTGTCGCTTGCAAAATTCGAGCCAATAGAATTACTCTAAGTCTCTTTGCATTTCACAATTTTCAGTCTTTTTAATCGTGACAATGGTTATCCAATGAGGATAAGTTACAATTTTTGTGTTTGTTAGTCTTTGTCAGAATTGTGAAAAGTGAGCCATTAAGAAGGCTCCATGTGTGTTCAATTTTTTTCTTTGATCATTTAGGTTGCACTATGCAAAGTGCGAACCAATAGCAAAACACTATGTACATTTGTTTTTTTGCATTGTCATTTTGTTTTGTTTCGATGCATGTGAAATTTGATCCAATAGAAAAGCTCCACCTCTTTTCACATTTCACTTAGTCATTCTTTTGTTAATCGTGTCAATGGCTAACCAATAAGATTAAGCCATTTTTTTCACTTTTTGATGTCTTTGTCGGACTTTGTTAGTTATAAGCCAATAAAACATGTCCATGTTCTTTCGCATTTTGTTTGTCCTTTTTTATAACCGTGTTAGAGTGTGAAAAAGTGATCCAATAAGTTAATGACACATATGCATGGTTTCTCGGTATGTGGGATTCGAGAGAGTTGACAACTCCTTGTTCTCCACAATAAAATGGCATTGTAGAAAGGAAAAACAGGACTATTATAGAAATGGCTAGGACTATGATTCATGCAACAAATGTGCCTAAATTTCAATGGGAAGAAGCAACGGAAACTATTGTCTATATCCTTAATAGAGTTCCTACAAAATCTATTCATCAAACTACTCCTCATGAAGTATGGACAAAACAAAAACCAAATATCTTGAATTAAGAATATTCGGTAGTCTTGCTTCTATTTTTATTCCAAAAGTTAAAAGGAAGAAGTTTGATCCAATCTCCTATTCATGTATATTTTTTAGTTATGGTTATCAAACAAAAGATTTGAGAGTTTATTGCCCTTTCAAACATGACATAGTTGAAAACTGAAATGTTCATATCTTAGAAAAAAACATTTTGTGATGCTTCTTATGAACCCTCCTCTGTTTCTCATTAAATAGAGTCCACAATCCTTCTCCTAAAAATATGGATTCACAAGTTCAAGAGGATGATTATCCTGATCTAGATATGATGGAGATTAAGGGGGAGTCATCTCAAAATGTGTTGCATCCCAAGATTCCTAAATGGGATCAAAATCTTGTTAAGGATTCTAATCTTGTTAGCCTAAGAAAGGTTACCTATAGTCAACATACTTATCATGCCTTAACGACCCTATATAAGGTTGAACCAAAATATTTTGAAGAAGTCAGTCAAAATGATGGATGGATCAAGGTTATGAAAGATGAATACAATGCTTTGATTAAAAATAACACTTGGGAACTAGTCCCTCCTCCTTCTAAACGAAGCATTGTATGATCCAGGTGGTTATATAAAATCAAGTATAACTCTTTAAGGCAAGGTTAGTAGCTTGTGTTTTAACTCGAAACCCTATCTTGACTATGTTGAGACTTTTTCTCCTGTAGCTAATATGAACACTATCAAAATTCTTCTTGCTTTGGCTGACCAATATGGTTGGGAGATTCACCAAATGGATGTTAAAAATTCATTTCTCAATGGTGATTTGAAAGAAGAAATCTACATGCACCACCTCAAGGTTTTGAAGAACCTGGTAAGGAACTATATGTCTATAAGTTGAAAAAGTCTTTGTATGGTCTTAAACAAGCTCTCAGAGTTTGGTATGCTAAAATTAATAGTTTCTTTTAGGATCTTGGATTCACAAACTGTTGTTTTGATAATGATTTATTTGTTAAGTTTGAAAATAATCATATTATCATTATTGTTCTATATGTTGATGATCTGTTGATTACTAGCAGTGATAAAAAATTAATTATTAGAATCAAAGAAAGGTTAAAACAATGTTTTGAAATGATTGATTTAGGTTTGTTAAATCATTTTTAGGCATGGTTATATTTTAGGATCATAAATCTATTATTGCATCTCAATATCAATATGCTACTAATTTACTTATAAGATTTAACATGATTGATTGTAAACCTATTGCCATTCCTATTGAAGTTGGTGTGAAACTAGATCCTAAACCTACATGTGCTAAATTTGATCCTACTTTGTATAGACAACTAGTTGGTAGCTTAATTTATTTAACTATTACTAGGCCTGATATTTCTTATGTAGTAGGAGTTGTTTCTAGATTTATGCAGGATCCTTATGAGGATCATTAGAAAATGGCAAAAATAATTCTGAAATATGTTAAAGGAATAATCAATTATGGTTTGTTTTATTCTTCTTGTGATGATGCAAAATTATTTGGATATTGTGATTCTGACCATGCTGGTGATGCTACAGATAGAAAATCTACTTATGGATATGTTTTCAAGTTGGGTGTATGTGTCATCACTTAGAGTATCAAGAAGCAACCAACAATGTCTATCTCTTATACTGACGCATAGTATAGAAGTGTTATGGAATATGCAAAGAAAGATATGTGGCTGAAAAGATTGTTGAATGAATTGGATATGGGCGTTAAAGGAAGCGCTACTCTTCTATGTGACAGCCAGAGTTGCATTGCTCTTTCAAACAATCCAGTTCAACATCAAAAGACGAAGCATATAGAATTTCATATACACTTTATTTGAGAGAAAGTCCTGAATGGTGATATTGATCTCAAGTTCTGCTCCACTGAAGATCAAGTTGCAGATATATTCACCAAGCCATTGTGTGTTGTGAAGTTTTGCAAGTTTTGTGCCTTGTTGGGCCTTTCAAAGTTTCCATTGAGGGGGAGTGTGCATGATAATTCCACCTCTTAACACCTGTTGTAAACTTCCAATACTTCCTCCATTTTGTGATTAAGTAAATGTTCATAGCATGTGAATTTACTTGTAAATCCCAGCGAAGCATCAATTATGGGAATGCCTTGTTTTATTAAAGGCTCCATAATCGATATAAGTATCCAAAGATAAAGCACTTTTCCTTATAATTTCTTGTGGGAAGATCTCTATGATTTCCCTTGTTTACATGCTAGCAATCTGGAATCATCGTTGATGATTCATGGATATGTAAATCCTTTTGTAGAAAAAGGTAATTTGGCATGTTTTGTTTTTCCCCACTTAACATTAAGGGGAGTGTTGGGGTGATAATGTCAAGTGGGGATACCTCTTTGGGAGGACCACCGCTTTACACCCCATATTATTTTAAAGTTTAATTTATTAAACTTTATTATGTCGTTCTTCCACATTTAAGAGTGAAATGACGCGACTGATTCATTGAGATCCCTCTCGGGATTGGACCAACGTATACATTGGTATTGTATTGATACATAAGCAAGATTTAGATCAAATTGGTAAGATCATTGAGATCAATGTATTACATAGTGCCGAAACGGTTATGTAATCGATCTGTGAGACAAATGAGTGAAGTGGAAGTGTTGGGTAAAAGTTGTATATGAAATTATTAATACATGAAGTGCTTTATTCTGAGTGGGGTTTTTTCCTTCAGGTTTCCTCACTATAAATTTGGTGTTCCATGTTATTTGCTTTATGTTATTTACTTTTTGTTTATGGTCTCAGTAATGTGCAATATAAACATCTTAAACTATGTTTAATCACTACACTTCATAATCTATAATCTTCGACAATTAGATTGAGGATTTATAAATAGTTTATTATACATTCCTTATAGATCCTAATGAGATATGCAACTTTCTTTTCGTTTAGTAGCTTTTCAAGCTTTGTAGCCTCTGTTGTGTCTTATGGAATTCACCTTTCTCTCTTTGGATACATCATGTCTTTTGAACTTGTGTTGCCTTTACTTTTGACTTTACATTCCTTCTCTGTGTGTCGCGATGTTCCATTTCTTCACCTCGTAAAATCTAGCTTTGTAATAACGTCCCTTTGTTACGTGACTTTTGAAATCAAGGGAACACAACACTTTGAGAATCCATGGAACACATTTTTTATTATGTGGCTTCTAGCCTTTGTCTTATTCGAACTCGCTTGTCTTTTCCTCATAGTGTCTTGTGGCACTTTTTCTTACATCATGACTTATCCTTAGCCGACTATAACCTCTATTTCGTGGAATTGACCAACTCCTTGAAACTTCATTTTTTTCATGTTCGCTTAACATTGTAAGTTCATAGCCATGAAGTGCTAAATATTTTTACCTCGCCATGGGGGACACCGACTTCTTGATTTCTTTATTCTATGGAAGACTAAATCCCTTACTAGTGTCGTGATGGTCTAATGTCTAACTTCAATCTTCGTGAAGCACTAAATCCATAAAAAATACACCTAAGTATTGAGCTCTAATTCCTTTGTTTTTTGGGTTAGGAGAACCCATGAAACACTACATTCATGCATACCGCATAAGACTAACTTAGTGTTCTGCAGACTTCTTGAGCAAAAAGTGCCTAAGTCTCAACTTGGATGAGTTGTTTAAAATTGCATGGGGTTGAATTTTGAACAACGGTTTAGCGACCTCCAAGGGACATCTTCCTACTAGATGATGAATACCATTATCCTTGAAGCATCTATTAGGCACGGAGCCAAGCATATAACTTGAAAAATGATCTTAACCTTTTGAAACAATCCCAAAATCCACATGAGCTTAACATTGATTTGAAAATGCCCTTTGAAGTTGATATTTGGAGCTTTGAATAAAGCTTGGGAATCGCTCCAAATATTTCTAATTTTTCACCATGAATGAAATAACCGGATTGTGCATTGGCACAAAGGCCCACAAAAACTATATACACAAGATGAAAATCATACATGTTCCAAGTGGAAACATGCAAAGTGTGCACAAACACTTGTTTTACAATAAACAAACCTAAACTACTCCTACTCTAACCAAAAAGAAAGGAAGTTAAACAAAACCTTATAGAAGTTGGGAAAAGTAGCTTCACTTTCTTACAAAATGTGACCATATGATTAGTTTGCAACAAGATCACATGGTGGATGTGAAAGCATGGCCCGCACTTCCTAATTGCACAAAGTATCAGCTAAGAAAAGAAGTATACCTCTTTGAGTTGCTCTGCATTTAGGTTTGGGAGGTATTTAAGTTGACATTTGATGCTCAAGATTTTCCCGATGCTCAAGTAAGCATGACTAGTTATAACTCTATTTTTGGTTCTAAACCAGCCAAGTATTTGATTGAACATATATTTCTTTGAGCGAATGAACTAATCCTTAGGATTTTCTCATATTCTTTGCCTTCAAATCCATAAATGGAGCTACTAGAGACACTTTCCTCTTCATGGTGGATGTCTGGAAGCTGATTTGAATTATGTTCTGCTTCTTCTTATGCAAACAACTTTGTTTCCACTCTTGGATTCTCATTTTATTCTTCCTCATTTCCATGAAACTCCATTTGACTAACTACAACAACTAAAGATGTTCTTGGTGATTCACTGTAATATTCCAAAATCGCAACAAGTTTTAACCATGCAGGGCAATGAGGATCATTGCATTCAACTGCAACACCTTGCCCACTTTGAAAACTTTCTTCCTTAAACTAGTAGATGTCTTTAATGTTGAAAAAAACTTTTGCTTCATTCTCAAGTCCAAAATAATTTTCCTCCGGATCTGCTTAATCTATTTTCATGTTAGATGCCCCCTTTTAAAAAAAATCACATTCTCATCCTCCCAATCAGAGTCACACCAATCCTCAATTGTTATGAAATTATCATACTTGATGAAACTAGTTTGAGATAAAACATAAGCAAGGGTATGTTGATTAATTACATTCTTAGAAAAAGATGATTTGGGCTCAAGAATTATGACTTGACCATTTGAAACACCCAAATGATCCTCTAAAACATGTTTTGATCCCTGCAATTCCTCCTCTCCATGAAAGAAGCAAAAATCATGTTCTACCAAAATTATAGGATAACTCGGTTTATTGAATGTTGGATAGAGGATCGAGAGAGCATCTAACATACCACGGTTCCTCGAGCTTGATGAAAATACTTTGGAGGGTTGTGTAATGCCTTGGGTGGAGGTGGGAGGAAATTCTGCAGAGCATAGGGATGTTTTTGGCATGATAAGATTTTTGAGCAATAAATTGAAGATTAGGAGGGCACATGGATATCCCGGATTTGAAGTGGAACAATAGATTTCTTCTTAATAATATGAGGGTTTCAATAAATTGACAAGGTGGGGAAATAATGGGAAGAATGGGGAAGGGTTTCCTCTGTCCATCCTGAATAAGACTTTTCTCAACTTACATAAGCAATGCTAAGATCTTGAGGAAGTGAGTTGTCTCCCATATTTTTTATTAATACAACCAAATCATAATCAATGGCCCTTAAATAGTACAAGAATACCATACCTAGTTGAGGTCTAAATTCTTGAGAAATTTTATGCCAAGTCTTTGAGAATATGATGTTAAAGTATGAGATATATTCCATTGAATCTCATTGTATTAGGTGAGATGTTCCGTGAGACATATAATATTTGCATCCTCCTTGAACCAAATACCCAAATATTCTTCTAACCGATTCCATGTGGAAATATATTGTGGAGAAAAACTCAGGTACCAATCTTGTGCTTTACCTTTGAATGAAGAAATAAGAAATCTGAGGCAAACATTTTCTTCTTTGATATTATGGATGACATAATGGTTGGATACATCTTGGATATGATCAATAGGGCTAAGATTTCCATTTACATGAAATAAATGCAAAATTTTAAGGGATATTATCCCACCGCCGCAAAATGGAGAGGACTAGAACTGAAATGAGGGAAAGGGGATCTTCTTGAGAGCTATTAGAGAATGGAAACATCAAAATGACTGAAAGGATGAAGGAAATGATTTGAAATTGAGAAAATGGGTTTGTTGAATCAGTGGAGTTACCGGATGTGGTGATTTAAGCCTCCGAAGGATGGATATCACCAAGTACACATCAACCCCGGTGAAATGATGTAAATCTCATTAGACTATCCCAATGGGCATGCTTTAGAAGTGTTAACGCGCCAAAGTAGCACCCTAATGATTTGATCATGGAAAACCAATAATTTTGGCTAACATGGGAATGTCTCCAAAGTGTCGAACCTTGCTCTTTGAGACAAACCTTTAGAGAATGCTAGTTCCTTCCTCCTAACTAAACTGATACTAAAAATACCTCGACCTAAGCCTATTCTAACACAAATAAGTCACCAAGGTTAAGAGAGAAGGGGAGAAAGAAAATCATAAAAAAATAAGCTAAAACAAAGGTGATAGCACTGAATAGGATTGATCACTCTCGAGAGAGGAAGAATAGAAAGGAAACATAGAATGGGAAGGTAGACATATGCCACGGACCAAAATTGAATAACGATTCCCTTATACATGCTAAAAACACACACATAAATCAAGAATCTGCGATCAAAATCCATACACAACATAAAACACATGAAAGGAGAGGTAAGAAGACAACTATAAAAGGAGAAAGGCGGAAACAAACCGCAATCTTAATTAAATCATGTTGTTGGGATATGGACAAAAATTAGAAATGCTCATAAGGCATCAAACACACCTTAAATGCTCAAACTCAAGGTCTAAAACTCATGGGAAGTTGTCCACCATTTTGACATGGTGTAATTACAATCAAAATATGAATCATTTTCTAATTGATTGAGTTTCCCCTTTAAAGAATAAATCGAGAAGAAGAAGAGGGGGAGGAGAGATGAAGCATATGACATTGCCCTAATTACACGCCATCAAATTGCCGAGTGTAGGAGGATGATGCCCATACTTCATTAAACTCTGGTCGTTGAGGTGGTTGAGCGTCTAGTTCAAAAGAAGCGCAATTTTTCATGGCTCATGGATTTTAGAAGATTTTGCTTTGATATGTCGATTTATTTTCGTTTAGTAGATTTTCATGCTCTGCACCTCTATTGTATCATGCAAAATTCACTGTGCTTTATAGGATACATCATGGATTTTTAACTTGTGTAGCCTTTACTTACACTTTACATTCCTTCTCTACGTGATGCGGTGTTTCATTTCTTCACCTTGTGGATTCTATAGCTACGACAATGTCCTTTAGTTATATGGATTTTTAAATCTATAGAACACTACACTTTGAGAATCCTTGGAACACATAGTTCTTGTTTTGCGTCTTCCAACCTTATTCATATTCAACCCTACTTGCCTTTGCCTCACGGTGTCTTGCGACACTTTTCCTTACATCACATATTCTCCTTAGTGGACTATAACCTCTATTTTGTGGAATTGACCAACTCCTTGAAACTTCAAATTTTTCATGTCATTTAACATTGTAACTTCATATCCATGAAGCGCTAAATATTTTACCCTTCCATGAGACACTAACTTCTTGGTTTCTTCATTTTGCGGAAGAGTATCTCCTTTCTAATGATAATCAGGTCTAACAAATAACTTCAACCTCCACAAAGTACTAACTCCATAAAAAAATTTCCTAATTCTTGAGCTCTAAATCCTTTGTTCTCATGGGTTAGGAAAACCCATAGAACATTACATTCACGCATCTTGTATAAGAATAACTTAGTGTTCTATGAATTTCCCGAGCAAAAAGTGCCTAAGTCTTAACTCGATGAGCTATTTAAAATTGCATGGGTGTACAATTTTGGACAACAAACCCTCCTATCTACTTGAATAATGCAGCCCAAATGCAGTCCTTGAATGTTTCTCCTTGCCCAAGTAGTAGATAGTAAGTATTAGCCCCAATTGTCCAACCCCTAATGATAGTAAGTAAGTCATGTATATATATGATTCCCTTGTTTGAATTTTGTCATTAACAACAAGAAAATATGACCTAAAGTAATAAGAAAGATTTTATAAAAGGTACCAAATGATGTGACATTTGAAAATTAAGAAAAGGAGGAAAAGGATAAAAGCACCCAAAGGGGATAGTAGCACCTGGGTGCTCCTATCCCTAATGGGTGGTATTGTTCAAGATGTTTAGAGGATATAACGGTAAATATAGAGTTGGGTCATATGTTGTCTAATGTCCAAGAGTAAAGTGGTCATTCCAAAAAAGTAAATAAGAAGAGTGTGTAAGAGGATAAAATAATGTAAAAGCAAAACATGTGTGTTAACGTCTAGTTTTCTCACTTAAGAATCATGCATATAATGACATACTTAGATGCCTGATGTAAATAGAGAATGTGTGATTTTGTGATTACATTTTCCCCCATTTTATGTTGGTGAATGAATATTCGGTAGCATAAAGTAGATAAGAAGATCATACCTTGTGGAGAGCCGAAGGAGTTGTAACCAATAGCGTGCCGAATGAGGAATGTGCTTGATATCGTGTCAAATGGAGATTGTGAAGTATGTATCGTGGAATCTAAAAGAGAGGATAAATATCCTAGGGGTGACGTTATGTGCGTTGTATAAGTGATGTATGTGTGTGTTCTTTCAATATTATATTTTCTCGAGTGTCTTGTGTGCTTGATATTGTTCCTTTTTCCATTTGTGTATTTCCCTTTTTCGAGTAAGGTAGTACTTACATAAATAAAATAAGTGTAGTCAATTCTAATGATTAATAAAACCAAACTTTAACTTAGTACATGTCAAAATAGAAATGCATATTAAAAAACAAGTAAATCAAGGATAAAATACACATGTTTTTTTGTGAGAGAAGAGATAAAATTGTTCCTATATGTTTGTTGCTTTGGAGATGGTTGGAATAGTATTAAGGATTTGGGCATCCTATCGCCAAACTACGATTTGGGCATCTTGTTGCTAAATTATGGATTCTCAGCGTCCTATCACCAAACTAAGGATTTGAGCGTCTCATCACTAAAGTAAGGATTTGAATGTCTTGTTACCAAGGGAAGAGTATTGAGAGAGTGGTAAAATTTTATCTCCGACCTTTAATGCTTACCCATGGATAAGTGCCATTAGATGGTCACAAACCCAATAGAAACTAGTCACCGAGAAAAATGAAGTAATTAGTTCCATTGTGTAAAGTGTGTAATATGCCACTGATTTTATTCATGTTGTTCCTGATAGTAACCTATAACCAAACTTGTGTTGTTTAAAATTAGAATATATTGTCACTTAGAACCTATTGATTCTATATTGTAGTTGTTTATGCCCTTGGGACACTAGCACCCACCATTCATGTTTGTGTTGGTCACTTAAGTTCTACACGATTTTAGGCCCAATTATGATTCTAAACCTATGTATTAGATATTTTTATCTTGATTTTTGTTGACCATTATGTTTCTTGTCTGAGAACTTCTTAGAGGGTGAAATAGTCACCCGATTATTGCCCCACTCATTTGGGGTGCATGAGATGAAAAAAGGTGAGCGTGGCCCAAATGAGGAAAGTTGAAACTAATGTGCACATCTGAAATAGAACTCATGTAGGGGGAATAGGGAATACACATGGTAATAACCATGGCATATGAAAATAAAGGGAAAAGGCTATCCAAAATTGTTAGTCACAAACAAGTATACATGATACAATAAAAACAAATCAAAACATACAATAACATGGAAAAATACATAATGAGTAGTTGGTTGAATACATGGGGCACCACTCATGATGTCACAAAACACTAAGCCTTCAAATTGATACAAGAAAATAATAATGAAGCATAGGGAATATCCCATAAACAACGATAATCAAGATAAAAAAGAAGACAAGATATAAGCAAATCAAAGAACTATGATTGGAAGTAGGCCTACAATACAAATGCTACACATAAAGCACTCGTTAGCATGTTAGGAAAAATTGATAGTACATCATAGTGTATACAACCTATAAATAGTAATGAAATAAGTATATATTGCAAATGATAACACCCGAGTATAGAGAAATATAAAAGGTAGATGCCCCTGAGAACCTCAGTGGGACTAGTATGGTACAATGAAAACATCATACATCATGTAGAAGCTTGTAAGTGATCTGCATTCACCTCAAAAAGTACCATGTGAATGTGCATGTGTGTATGGAAAAATGATAGAGCATACTATGAATCCAAGCAATGTGTAACATAAAACATAATGAGAAAGCAAGGATACATCTAATCAATATCTAAGCTAGTATTTTTTATTTTTACAAATATGTGAATATGAAATAGAATAACTAGGAGAGGAGAGCAAGGTTGTCCCTCAATGTATGTGTATAAAATGAGGTCCATGTAAGTAAATGTGCCCTCAATAGTTGTGTTTGAACCTAGAACAAGAGTGCGTCATTGGGTAGCGAGGGGGGAGAATATGCTCCCAAGTGTGAATGCCACAATGATCTATCCAATAAGGATAGGGGCAAGGGCCCACTATCTACTAGTGTGAAGGTAGTATGCATATGATCATGATCAAAGACTCTATGGCCACAAGGGAGTGCATGTGGAGAAAGACACTACAAAATGATCATATATGTACTACAAGTAGTTTGTGTCCTATGAGGAGACCGGTATGTATGAGGTGGACTATGAGACCAATGTATTCATCGTGAGTGAGAAGTAGAAGCCACATGTGGAGGAGATCTAGGTGTATGTATAACAATAGCAGTAGGAATTGTAAGAGCTCTAGATTCTAGAGGAGTATGTGCCAAAGTCATGGGGCCATCATGAGAATATGTAGAAGTAGGTGTATTAGTGATAGAAGTAACTGAAAGTGTGGTCATAGGAGGAGGCAAAGACAAAGGAGTCTAGGGTGGGATGCCTCAAATAGTGATAAGGTGACTCTCATGTACAAACTTAAGGCATAAGTGAACTATGGATGGTACGAATTTGGCATCCCTAAGCCAAGGGAGTCCTAAGACCATGTCACAATGTGCAACTGTAGATCCAACAATGAAAGGCATGGAGATAGTGAGAGGCCCAACAATGATGGGGAGAATGACATGCCCATGAGAAGTAGGTGATCTACGGGTCATTTGAGATAATGGAAAACTGATAGCTTGTAAGAAAGATAATGAACATGCATTATGTCTTGTAATTAGGATGCACCATAACATTTTTGATAGCATGAGAACCAATAGAAGCATCAATGTGTAATCTATGTGATGAAAAAGAAGCATGAAAATTAACATCAATGAAAGAAATGATAGGTGAAGGTAGATCAATAGTACTAACAAGAAATCCAAGAGGATGATTTGAAGATGAAGGAGGAGGAACAACATGATAAGCATGATTCGAAGAGGATTCAAGAGCTGATTTTTCATGCTTAGGTAGTGGATCATTGAATGTTAGCATAATTTAGCATAGGCATATTTATTGCATTTTATTGCATTGTCTTTTATTTAATAATGTGCAACATGTGCACTCTAGTCTAGTGACTTGCATTCAATATTGTTATGTTGGATAACATTCAATATTGGTATTAGTAGTAATTACATGTGCATGTGAGATGGGTCTTATCATCTCGTAGTTGGTGCCTGATAGGGTGTCATGTCTATCCATATGAGGTTGTCTAATATCTATAAATATTACAGCTCTTGCATTGTTATGTAATTTGATTTCATGATCAATAATATTTGTGAGGCTTCCGTCCCTCTTTGGTCATTGCAATCTTATTATATTCTATCATTTGGTATCAGAGTTATACCATTGTTATCATTTGGTATCAGAGCAGAGTTCTATCCAAGCAAGGTTGAAGAGGAGCACTATTGGAGAGGATCCATTGGAGAAGAAGATCTGCATCAAAGGAGAGCCATTGAAGCATCCTGCAACCTCCATTCCTTTCAAGCATCCCTCAACTAAAATTTGACCTATCCACTTATTTGGAAGGTAATTTTTTTATTAGTCATTGGCATAGCCAATTGATCCAACATATTGGTGGAATATTTCAGATTTGGAGATTTTTTTTTTTTTAAATTAAAAAAATTGTAAAAAAAAGAGAACTTGAAAAAAAAGGAGAAAGATCTTGAAAAAAATTGTAGATCTAAAAAAAAGTGAAGAGTGAAAAAAATCAGATCTAAAAAAATAAAAAATAAAAATAAAAATCGATCTCGAAAGTGGAGGTGTGAAGAATTCGGGAGCAAAGGTTGAAGCATCCCAACAAAATTCCAGCAGAGAGCTCTCGAAAAAAGGACGTAACTTTTTCATACAATGTCGGATTGATGTGCTTTATTTTTTTGCCGAAAGATAAGGAGGCACACAACTTTGCAGCGGTTTACATAATCTTGATTCAACTTCTACATGTGACAAAAAGTCTCATGCACAATTCGGTCATTTTTTCTAAAAAATCGATCTAGTTGGTAAATTGGTAAGATCTCAAAACCAAGATTTCGATTCTTCTGAAATTTTGTGGGTTTCAAAAAAATATTGCATGATCTTTGCTTGTCAAAATTTTAGAAAACGCAGATCACGGTTTATGAGAAAAGGTGAAAACAATATTGATTGTTTGTTTAATGAAAATAATTTTTATTTTATGTTTAGTTCTATTACACAAGATCTTTGATCTCATAGTAGCGTTCGGTATATACGGTTCCTCTAGGAAGCGCTTAGGGGTGATGCCATCACGACTACTACTACACTTAACACCTAACACACTGCCTAAATGTCATCTTGGCATCGACCCTATAAAATCGACGAGGAGTAATAAGGACACAATACACACACATTTGAGCCCTCCCATCCGTTTGTACTTACACAAACCCCTCTTAAATCTTGTCTATGTACCACGTACTAAATTCTTTCACGTTCATTAACACTTCTTTACATGTACTCACAAGTATATTGAAAGGGTGATCTTCTTCCACGCTCGATGGGTATATCGAAAGGAGCGTATATAGAAAGGTTTGGTATATCGGCCTAACGATATATTGAGAGGGAGACCATAAACCTGGAGTGATAAGAGCCTTACCCTTTGTCAGAAATTTAGATTGCAGAAATGGGTGCACAAGCACCAAAGTTCTTCTTGCATTCACAACTACTTAGAGGAGACAACTATGCTACATGGAAACCGAAGATCAAGATGTTACTTGAGTTTGAAGACCTATGGACAGTTGTAGATGGAACAACAACAAGATCACTTGATGATGAAAGACAACAAGTTTAATTTGACAGGGCCAATCAAAAGGCCAAGTTGATCATCTTGTTTGGCATAACAGACGATGTGCAACCCCACATTAGAGATGCCACATCGGCCAAAGATGCATGGGATAAGTTGAGCACAGTCTATGAGGCAAAGAACAAGAATGCCATCCTCAACCTACTATCACAACTGCATACTCTCAAGTTCAAGCACAATGAGAAGGTTGAAGCTTTTTTGAGATGAGTTGCTACTTTGAGGGCATCTCTACTGGCATTGGAAAAAGAGATAAGTGATGAGGACCTCGTACCAATTATGTTGCGAGCACTCCCTTCTTCCTATAGAATCTTTGTGACAACTATCAATAAGAGTGAACACACAAATCACCTTTGAGAAGTTGGTCAATCTACTCCAACAAGAAGAGACAATGAACAACAAAGATCATGAAGATGAGCAAACACTATCTTCCAATAATAAAGGAAAGGGGAAATTTCAGTCCAATCACAAGAAGTCCCAACAAAATCAAAGTCAACAAAGGGACTAAAGTCAAAGAGACAACACCAAAAAGTGTCCCATTTGAAATAGAGGGGGACATGACATCAAATATTGTTGGTATAATTCCTACAAAAAGGGTTCATCAAGCAATTCAAAACCTAACAACCAACATGATAACAACAATTCAAATCAAGGGAAGTCCAACAACAACAACAATCAAGGGAAAAAAATGGTAATTGGAAAAGAAAACCCAAACAACAAGGGTACATTGCCAAACATGAGGATGATTCAGATGAAGGACACCACATGTATTCTGCTCAATTTGATGAAGAAAGCAAGTCCACACAAGATATTTGGTATGTTGACTCATTTGCAACTCAACACATGACTGGATGCAAGGATTGGTTCTACACACTATGTGACTCACCTAACTAAAACCATGTGTCCTTAGGTGATGACTCATCATACAATGTCAAGGGGATTGGAAACATTTCACTACCTCTTGGAAAGCATGACTCGCATAATCACGGATGTATTGTATGTACAGGTTGACCAAGAATTTGCTATCGCTTAGTCAACTCCTTGATCACAACTTGAAGTTGGATTTTGACAATAATGGAGAAAAAGTGTGCTTGAAAAGAGATAAGTCAAGAGGTTCCAAGATTTTAGCAAGAGCCTCCAATGTGGGACGCATGTTCCAACTTGATTTTGTCCACAAGGATGATCAAGCTCTAGTGGCCAAAGACACACAATCTCCAGAACTATGGCATCACGATATGGTCACATCGGTTTTGGCTATCTCCAAACACTTCAAAAGGGTAACATGGTGAAAGGATTGCCTACACTCAAGCACAACACCGACAAGTGTCACACTGCCTAGCTGGAAAGCAACACAGTACCCTTCCGTAAGAACACATATAGAGCTAAGGGAAATCTTGATTTGGTGCACACACCATCTTTGCGGGCCCATGTAACCAAGTCATTCGGATGTCAATATTTCATGATTTGTGTTGATGACTACTCAAGAAAGATGTGGATATATTGTCTAAGAGACAAGAGTCAAGCCTTTGAGACATTTTAGAAGTTCAAAGCACTTGTTGAGAATGAAGTTGGTCGTAAGATCAAAACTCTCCGCTCAGATCGAGGGGGGGAATTCACAAGCAATGAGTTCAAGACTTACCTGGAAGCTCATGGGATTTGTCAACAAATGCCTCCTACTCACACACCACAACAAAATGGTATAGTTGAGAGAAGGAATTGTACTATCATGGAAATGGTGCAATGTATGATTGACGACTCAGGTTTAACAAAGACATTTTGGGCAGAAGCTGCAAGAATTGTTGTCTATTTGTTGAACAAAGTGCCCACAAAGAGCTCTTGAAGGAGTGACACCTCAAGAAGCATGGTCAAATCGGAAACCATCAATTGCACACCCGAGACTATTTGGGTCTGTCATCACCAATCCGGCACTATGATAATTCTTCACCGGGAACTCCTCGTGCTATGATTATTTACTAATGCACAACCTTTAGTTTGGTGGATGTAATCTGGAAACAAAACAACAACATAACACAAGAATACCATCGACTATGATAAGACAGAATGATGAAAAATCTGAAATATCAAAATAAATTATAATATTAACATGAAACTATTACAATCTCACCCATGAGGTACTTCAAGTGTTATTGACTTCACTTGCCTTTCACTAAGACTATGGGAGAAACTTTACAATTACACCTCTTAATGGCTTCTTCAACACACCTTTAAACTGATGGCTTCCTTCGCACACTTCCTACAATATTTCTCACTACTTCCTTCTATGCTAAATGAGGGGGGTGGCCTCTCTATTTATAGAACTTCCAGGGCTTATTCATCTTATCTCTAAGATAGGATAAGAAATCCACTCGAAGAATCATATTCCATACCTTAACTCTTATCTCGTACATGTAAGCTTATCTTAAGATAAGATAAACCTTATCATTTTACATGGGTTCCACATTTTTAGACTTTTTACAAATAAAATACACAAAATATTTATGACCTCACTCCTTGTCTTTATTACCAATATAATATTTCTAATTCCTAATCATGTAGACCCTACTTCTCTAATTACCCAAACTTTGACATTTTAACATTACCTGACCACTTACGACAAATATTTACTTTTTACAACATTCCTATTGTACTTTGATCATTCTAGTACTCCACATTATTGGCGGCACCGCACTTGATGGCGCCATTATCTTCTATCGACGCTACTACTAATTATACTTAACAACATCCTATTCCTAATACATACATTAATGAAATAGAAATTACGAGGAAAATTTTAGTGTCGACATCTTCCCCTTTCTAGCTTCTACTCCGTCCTCGTAGACTATTATAGTGCTTGGAAAATCTTCAACTTCTCGTGGTTGACCCATTTTGTAATGGGAGTGCCATCTAATTCCTCCAATCAGTATGTACCATTTTCATGCACAAATGCTTTATTTTGTAGGGCCCCATCTATTTTGGAAGAAATTTTCTCTGTCTTCTTTTTTTGTATCCGGAATCATATACTAGAACCAAGTCATTCACATGAAATGGAGACCACCGGATCTTTTGATCAAAGTATTCCTTTTGCTTCATTTTCTTCTTATGGCTTGTATCCTTTGCTATTTCTCTCATTTCCTCCAAAGAAATGAAGATGTACCAACCTTTCTTTTCTTGAATCACTTTCATCCATCCTTTCATTTTTCATAACTCTCACAAAGGGGAATATCAAACTCAATAGGAAGAACTGGATCAATGCCATAGGCCAACCGAAATGGGGAGTATTTTTGTTGCTTGACTTTGATGTTGCCCTATATGCCCACAATGCTTTATGCATCCTTTTATCCCATTTATGTACTGCAAGGCGCATCTTTGCTAGAATTTGACACAACACAAATTTGTTCGTTCCACCACATTCATGTGCTTAATAGAAAACTTATTGACTAAGGCTTCTACCACCTCATTAATGAAGTGGCTTCCTTGATCTCATTACAATTTCTAATGGGCAACCAAATCCGTGATAATGCGTTCATACATGAACCTTGCCATTTCATCCATGGAAGTCGTTTTCAATGGCCTAGCTTCAAACCACTTGGTTAAATAATGTGTGACAACTACAATATACTTATTTTGGCGTGATGTAGTTGAAGTGGACCTACAATGTCTATTCCCCACTTTTCAAAGGGACCAAGGGGAAGAATAGGACATAATGGAACCGATGAAGTCTTACGGTTACCATGTGTTTGACAAATATCACATGTCTTACAATAATTATAACAATCTTTAAAAAGAGTGGGCGGTGATACCTCGCATCCAAGATCCTTCTTGCTTTGTAAGTTGTCTAGAGAAGTTCCCTCCACATGTACCATTGTGGAATTCTTCTAGCAGCTTCCTTCCCTTGATCACGTCCAACCGCCCTCTTATCTTGCTCCATCGTGTCCTATTCGAAATAATACTCCATGTAGAATAGAATATGAACGATCGTAGCTTGAGTAATCTTTCTCTTAGTCTTTGCGGGCACCATCAGAAACTTGAATTCATTCGGATAATTCCAAATATCTATGTATTCACTAGGGATTGTGTCGAGGATAACAATGTTGCATCGGGAAATCATCATCATCACAAGATGATCCTAAACCATCATAGGCTCGAGAGAGTGCATCTGCATTGACATGCTTCTTTCCGGCCTATCTATAATATCAAATTCAAACTCTTGTAATAAAATTATCCATCTTGCTATCCTCCCCGATGGGTTAGGCTTATTTACAATATATTTTAGAGCCCGATGATGCATTCAAACTAGAAATTTTTGCCCTAGCAAGTAATTTCTAAACTTTTTACAAAAAAATGATAGCGAGCCTCTTTTTCGATTCATGATTATAATTTACCTCAAAGATCGCTCATTTGTGCGCTCCCAAAGTAAATTGGATGTTCATTCCCATTTTCATCCTTTTGGATCAAAGTACTTCCTAGTCTTTGTCAGATCTCGAGGCATCAGTGTACACAATGAATGGCTTGCTCCAATCTGGATTCTTCAAAATAGGTGAAGACACCAGGGCTTCCTTTAATTGTCCAAAAGCTTCATGCGCCTTATTTCCCGGTTCATAAGTAACATCCTTCTTTAAGAAGCTGGGTTAGTGGTCAGGCAATCTTTGAGAAATTCTTGATGAACCTTCTATAAGTAACCCATATGGCCTAAAAATGATCTCAACTTACTTCTATTAAGAGGAAATGGTAAATCTTTGATTTTGAAACTTTATCGGATCAAGTACTAATACCATCTCTGGATACAACATGCCCTAACAAAACGCCTTTAGAACATCCAAAGACACTTTTTTAGGGTTTAGTGAGGCTTGTGCTTCATCTAACCTTTGAAATGTTGTCTCCATTTGGTGTATGTGGTCCAACTTGCTCCCATAGATGCAAAAATCATCCAAAATACTCGATGAAGGTCCCAATGTAGGGTTCAACACCCTATTCATCAAACGCGTTGGAATGTTGTTTGAGCATTACACAACCCAAAAGGCATAACTCTATAAGCAAACGTTCCCAAGGAGTGGTGAACGTGGTCTTCACCGATCTTTCTCTCGCTATACGAACTTGGTTGTAGCCTATATCCATCAAAGAAACTATAGCACTCTGGCCAGCTACTTCGTCCAAAATCTGATCCGAAAATGGAAGAGGGTAATGATCCTTCTTTATTGCCTTATTGAGCTTCCTATAATCAACACAAATGCGTAGCTTCCCATTCTTTTTTATTGAGATCACAATGGGAGAAACCCATTCGAATTCTCCACAAAGAAATATGAATCTCGCATCAAGCAACTTATCTATTTCTTCTTTTACGCTTGAAAAATTAGATTCATTCTTATGGCATTTGCTTTATGGGCTTAGCACCATCTACCACTCAATAAAATATTCTACCCAACTTACTTGACGAGTTCCTTGTAATCAAAAGTGAATAGGTGTATGTACCTTGAAAGAGTGGAGGTAGGATTCCTTCTCACTCTCCATCACAAAGATCACCAATCTTTATTTGTTGGAGACGATCATCAACTTCTTCTTCAGATAATTTTATGGGGTCATGAGTTGGTGTGACTGGAAGGATATCCATGACTGAAACATCCACCTCGCTTTCTTCATCTTCAGTGTCCACTTCACTGGTACTAGAGTAATCAGAGGATGTCCAATCATTAGTTTCATCACTTGAATCCACAGGTTCTACCTTATGATGTCGAGGGATCACATTTATCTTCACCCTCTCTCTACCACGTCCAAGTGTCATGAAACCTTCATTCCAGTAGTTTCTTGCATGAACTCTCCTTAGCCATGGTCTTCCCAACAACATTGGGTACGCAACAGTACCATTTTTCATCACCTGAAAGTCTACCACACATACAACACCCATAACAGATATTGCCACATTTGAAACTACACCTTCTGGTTTAGTTTTTCCCTTATTTAATGACCTTAACATAAGTGTTGAAGGGCGATCAATTTTTAACCCCAACATATTCATTACAGACTCGGTCATTACATTAACTGCAGCACCTCCATCAACTAAGACATCATGAATTGAAATACCATTACATAATACCTCAGCTTGTGGAGCTTAGGGACCCCCCCCGGCCTCCAAAACAGGGACCTCAACCTCCTTCCTTCGTCGAGCATTGAGTCCACTTCGCAACTCCCACCTCTTCTCAGAAGACATAGCCAAGAGTTGACCATATGTAATATTTGCGAGGCCTTTTGGACATATCTTCCAAGATGGAGTATGGTCTTTGCCCTTGTGAAATCGTAAAAATCCTGCACACCCAACTTTCTTCTCCTATGTTTCTTACTAGTTTCTTCTTTCATCTTCTTAGGATCATTTCCATCTTGATTATCTTTTTCTTTCTTTCTTTTTGTTACAAACACATCTACTTCATTATTTCTACTCTTATCTACTACATCAAAAGAATTCACAGGTGCTTTTCCTTTATCATTATCTCCTTTACCAGATGTAGAAGCTCTATCTAGACAATTATACTTATAATGACCCTTTTTATAACAACCATAACAAACAACTTCAGAAATATTTCTTTTTGGACCTCTATCTCCTCCCTAAGAACTAAATTCCTTTCCTTGAAGAAGATTAATAGTTAACTGACCCATCTTTTTGAGCAGATCTTCATACTCAGTAGATGTACTAGGAGAAATATTTTTGCTCACCGGGAGTGGTTGTGGATTCTGGACCAAAGGTCTTTGGTGTGGGCTCTACTTTAGCAATAATTTCTTTGGGCTCCTCTTCCATGCTTTCTTCTTGCCTTCTTGCAATCTCCTTTGCTTGTTCAATGGTAGCTGGACAGTCATACTTCACTCATTGTCTGATCTCTGGCTTCATCCCAAGAATGAAGTGCTTACAGAGGAGATTATCCACACCATTCATCAACCCATCCACTAATCCTTCCTTCCGGATCTGGGCATCGAGCTTCCTCCTTAGCTCTAGAACACGAGCATGATAATCCCTTATCTTCTCCTTCTCTCCTTGGGATAACTTTGTGATCTCGATTATGAGATTTGCATATTTCTCGTTGTTCACCAAATTCTTCAAGAAAACTTTCAGTTAATAAATCCCATGAATTTTTCACATTATCACCTAGTGTTTCAAACCACCTAAGTGCTGAACCATCCAAAAAGGTAGGAAAAAATTCAGTCCATTGTTCCCTTCTTATAAGGCCATTACAAATACAAGATCGTTTAAACTCTTAAATGAAAGAAGAAGCATCTTTATTAGATTGAGCTGAAAAAACAGAATCTTTCCCATTTTCAAAAGTAACCACCGTGAAATACCAACCCACAAGTATAATTAACAAGACTTATGTGCACAAATAATTGGAATCACTATATTAGAAAGTGACTTTACACCTTTCTATAGTAAAATAGAAATGACCACGGTAAACTATGGTAAAACTTGACTTACTCACTGGTAAAACTACACTTTACGGTAAAACTATTCACGGTAAAAAGTGAAGTTATCACAGTAAATACTATTTATGGTAAAAAGTGACTTTATCATGCGGTAAATACTATTCCAAAGAAAATGACTTTACCATGGTAACTACTATTCATGGCAAAAATGACTTTACCATGGTAACTACTATACACAAGAAAAAACAAGGTTACCCTCTAATTGATTTTTGACTAAGTAGGAATATCTCTCCGTAAAATCCACCGACGAGGAATGGTCCCGCAAACGGAACCAAAATGTCATCACTAATCCTAAGCACTATGATAATTCTTCACCAGAACTCCTCGTGCTATGATTATTTACTAATGCATAGCTTTTAGTTTGGTGGATATAATTAAGAAACAAAACAACAACATAACACAAGAATACCATCGACTATGATAAGACAGAATGATGACAAATCTGAAATATCAAAATAAATTATAATATTAACATGAAATCATACAATCTCACCCATGAGGTACTTCAAGTGTTATTGAGTTCACTTGCCTTTCACCAAGACCATGGGAGAAACTTTACAATTACACCTCTTAATGGCTTCTTCAACACACCTTTAAACCGATGGCTTCCTTTGCACACTTCCTACAATATTTCTCACTACTTCCTTCTATGCTAAATGAGGGGGGTGGCATCTCTATTTATAGAACTTCCAGGCTTATCCATCTTATCTCTAAGATAGGATAAGAAATCCACTCTGACGAATCATATTCCATACCTTAACTCTTATATGTACATGTAAGCTTATCTGTTAAGATAAGATAAACCTTATCATTTTACATGGGTTCCACATTTTTAGACTTTTTACAAATAAAATACACAAAATATTTATGACCTCACTCCTTGTCTTTATTACCAATATAATATTTCTAATTCCTAATCATGTAGACCCTACTTCTCTAATTACCCAAACTTTGACATTTTAACATTACTGGACCACTTACGACAAATATTTACTTTTTACAACATTCCTATTGTACTTTGACTATTATCGTACTCCACATTATTGGCGGCACCGTACTGACGGCACCGTTATCTTCTATCAGACGCTACTACTAATTATACTTAACAACATCCTATTCCTAATACATACATTAATGAAATAGAAATTACGGAGGAAAATTTTAGTGTCGACAGTCCAAAGCTAGCATGCACATACCTTAGAAGAACAGGGAACAAGTTGGATATGAAAGCCGAGAAACTGGTATTCATTGGATATAGTGAAGAAGCACTTGAGTACAGATTATGGGATCCGAAAGCGAGAAAGTATACACAAGCGGGGATGTTGAGTTCTTTGAAAAGAAACAAGCGAGATGCTCCACTCAACTACTCAACAAACATGCAGAATACACTTGTTGTGAAGACAAAATTTGATGTTCCCACTGAAGATGACAGTGATGAATTGGATGATGGTGAAAACTTGGATCCACCACAAGCCAATGGAACATCTAAGAAGTTACCTAAATGGTATACTCAATTAATAAGAGATGCAAATTTGGATGAAGTGTCTCGCACATCATCCAATCTCGGACCTAGAACTCGCAATCAAGCTCGTGAAGAGGTCAATTATGCCCTAATAAGTAGAGTTGTTGAAACAGTTAAGCCATCTACATTCAGGAAGCCCTACAATCAAAAGCTTAGAAAGATGCCATGGATTCAGAGTATCAAGTGATGAAGAACAACACATGGCAACTTGCTGACCTTCCACCAGGGAAGAAACCCATTGGATGCAAATGGATATTCAAGACTAAGTACAAATCAGATGGGACTATTGACAAGTATAAATCAAGGCTTGTAGCAAAGGGGTATGCACAACAAGAAGGCATTGATTATGAGGAGACATTTGCTCCCACAGCCAAGATCAAGACAATCAGGATGATCTTTGCTCTAGCTGCACAATTTGGTTGGAAAGTCCACCAAATGGATGTGAAAAGTGCCTTTCTTAATGGAGATTTGCAATAAGAAGTCTATATGACTCAGCCAGAGGGTTATGTAATACCAAGAAAAGAGATGATGGTATGCAGACTCATAAAATCTCTATATGGCCTAAAACAGGCACCCTAGGCATGGTACATCAAAATTGATGAGCATCTCATAAGTCATGGATTCGAAATGAATCCTTATGACCCCAATCTCTACCTCAAAAAGCAAGGGGGAGATTGTCATTGTGGTTGTTTATGTCAACGATCTAGTCATTACATGCATTTCGTGAAGATGATCGATGCAACAAAGAAGGATTTTAATCGATTGTTCGACATGACAAATCTTGGGCTCATGCGACTATTGTCTTGGGGTTGGAATTATGGAAAAAAAAAGAATCATATCTTTGTGTCGCAGTTTAAATACATCAAAACAACACTTGAGAAATTCAGATGATGGACTACACTCCTATAGCTACACCTATGGAAGTGAGACTTGATTATCTCGTTCCGATCCATCACCACCGGTGAATGCAACTCTCTATCGGCGGTTGATCGGAGTCTCATTTACATGACATATACTAGACCGATATCAACTTTACAATCAGCTATTTATCACACTTCATGCAAGAATCAAAATTATGTCATTGGAAAGCGTGAAAGAGAATACTTTGAGATCCGAAGGGTACATTTGACCTTGGTCTAGAGTACAAAGAAGATCAACAACTTCTTCTTGACATGATATTGATTCAGATCATGCAGGAAACATGGATGATAGGAAGTCAACATCAGGCTTCATATTCTTTATGGGATCTGGACCGATATCATGGGGAAACAAGAAACAGAAATTTGTTTCTCACTCTTCTCTGACGTATTGAGTATTGTGTAGGTAAAGTGTTTGTGAAGCAATATGGCTACGCCGAATCTTTGGAAGGAATTGGTCTACCACAACAGAAATCTACTCCAGTATATGTTGATAATGAAGGATTTCTGAAGCTTGTTCGCAATCCAATATTTAATGAGAGAACCAAGCATATTTAAGTACAGGTTCATTTCATACATGAGAATGTCTTAAAGCACAACATACAGCTCCAGTTCATCCTACAAAACATAAGACAAATGTTTTCACTAAGTCACTTGCATGTGACAAATTCACACTGTTCAGAGAGTTCCTCTCCACTTCATTAGAAACTATGCAAAATTAAGGGGGGGAATGTTAGCATAATTTAGCATAGGCATATTTATTTTATTTTATTGCATTGTCTTTTATTTAATAATGTGCAACATGTGCACTCTAGTCTAGTGACTTGCATTCAATATTGTTATGTTGGATAACATTCAATATCGAGTATTAGTAGTAATTACATGTGCATGTGAGATGGGTCTTATCATCTCGTAGTTGGTGCCTGATAGGGTGTCATGTCTATCCATATGAGGCTATCTAATATCTATAAATATTACAGCTCTTGCATTGTTATGTAATATGATTTCATGATCAATAATATTTGTGAGGCTTCCGTCCCTCTTTGGTCATTGCAATCTTATTCTATTCTATCATTTGGTATCAGAGTTATACCATTGTTATCAGATAGATCAGTAGTACCAACAAGAAATCCAAGAGGATGATCTGAAGATGAAGGAGGAGGAACAACATGATAATCATGATTCAAGAGGATTCGAAGTTGATTTTTCATGCTTAGGTAGTGGATCATTGAAGATTTTAAGCTTGTCATTGTCATTAGTAGATTTAGGAATAGAAATAGTAGATTCATACAAATTAATGTCATGATTTTCAATCAAATCTTGAATGATATGTCTAAGCTTGAAACACTTATCAGTAGAATGGCCATTGCATATATGATAATCACAATGTGCATGTTCATCAAATTTGTTGTCACGGTGCCTATTAAGATCTAGTTTAAGAGGAGGAGAAAGAGAAATCAGATTTATTTTAAGGAGTTAAGGCAACAACATATGTGGTGGGTATGGAAATGGAGTAAAAGTGCGGTGTGTAGGCCATAATTATAGCTTTGTAGGTTGAGATATAACATTGACAATAAGCTTAGGATCACTAGGCTTTCCCTTAAAGGTAGATTTACTTGGAAACTTTTTAGTCAAAGCATCGAAACATTAGCGCCATATTTAAGTTTTACTGAAGAAAGTAACTCAATCTCACGAATTTTCAAATTATGACATAAATGATCAAAAGAGTGAAAATAATCAAAGAGTAAACACTCTTATAAAGGAGGTAATAGGCTTTGGATGAAAATATCTTGCAATTCAGATTCAGCCAGAGACACTGCTCATTTTCAAAAGATTAGTCGATTATAAGGCAACACATAGTCACCAAGATGCTCATCGATGCCTTACTTCATGTTGTCCATTTGTGGATATGATATATTTGTGCCAATATTTATAGAAAAGTGAGCTAGAAATAAATTTTCAAGAGGAGTAAAAGATCAAATGGAATGCAAAGGAAAATCATAAAACCATCGTAAGGCATAGTCTTATAAACTCCTAGGAAACAACTTGGTCAAGAGTGTGTCATCACAAGCATAATCCAAGCATGCAACATGAAATGATCGAAGATGCTCTTGGGGATCTCCATGGCCATCAAAGAGAGGAAACTTAGGTGAGGCAAAATTGGAAGGAAGTGGATAAGAAGAAACCTCGGGTGTAAGAGGACTATGAAGAAGAAGTGAAGAATCAAGAGATGAAGAGGAAGAAGAAGAGGATGCTTGTTGCAATTGACAAATTTGAGCTTGCAAATCATGATACAAAGACTCTAAGGCATGGGTTCCTGAAGAAGTGATAGGTTGGATGTGAGAAATGAGAGGAGAAGAAATATGAGTGTTAGGTGCAAAAATAGGAATATGGCTAGTGGAAGACCTCATATTGATAAGAGGGGAAGAGAGTGGAATAAAATATGTGGTGGCCATAATGGGGATAACGGTGGTATCTAGAGGAGCAGAGGTAGAGATATGTCGGGATTCTTTGCAAGTAGTAAAGAACAAGATATCAATATTTTAAGGATGAAAAACAAGGTGTGTATTTAGGTCATTAATATTTGTTGTGGTAAACTCATGAGAGGTGTTAGCCTTGATAGAAGATAGAAAGATTCGAGAATGGTCTTGTTAGGATTAGGTTCACTAAATTATTTAAACAAATTTAAATCTTTATCATAGGACTAGAATCAAATAGATATAGTAGTAATAAACAAGATCAAGCATATAAAGTACAAACAAGTGTGCGTGTATAGGAGATAAGAGTGAATTATCTTGTATTGAGAGATCTGGGCTGATTCTAGGCTGGAAAATATGTTGGAAAGGTTGGATCTGATATGTGCAAGTTCTGTCGAGAAACTAGGATCCGGAACCTCTTCAAATGGGAGCACCCATAAGTGGAAAGGACCGCTTGGGCCCGGCGTCGAACCGGTACTAATGTCCCGATGGCAACTCGATTCCGATCTTTTTAGGGTTTTAACTTATCTTATTCCTTTTACTCTCTATTGCATCCACTTCATTGTAGGGTTCATGTGTTGTACTCAAACATGTAAAACAAACCTTAGCTACCTACACAATGCTCAAGAAATTTTTGATAGATTAAATAGTGCATATGCTTGAGTCGAGAATGATCCCAACAATCACCCCAATATGATTGCCATCGGGCATTGCACTACATTTCAAACTCTATGTAGTTCTTGTGTGTGTGTGTGATTTGAATTGTGTCCCTTAAAGCTAGGTTGCCCTTGTGTCAGTCACACCAAGATAGCAGGCTAGAACTACTTTGCCTTAAGATAAATGTGTGAGATGGAAGTCGAATACACCCTCTATGCAGTGAATAATGCAACCCAAATGTAATCCTTGAATGTTGCTCCTTTCCCAAGTAGTAGATAGTAAGTATTATCCCCAATTGTCTAGCCCCTAATGATAGTAATTCATGTATTCATATATATATATATATATATATATATATATATATATATGATTCCCTTGTTTGAATTTCATCATTAATAATAAGAAAAGCCGACCCAAAGTAATAAGAAAGATTTTAGAAAAGGTACCAAAGGATTTGACATTTGAGAATTAGGAAAAGGACATAAGTGCCCAAAGGGGACAACAACGCCTGGTGCTCCTATCCCTAATGGGAGCTATTATCCAAGATGTTTAGAGGATATAATGGTAAATACAAAGCTAAGTCATATGTTGTCTAATTTCCAAGAGTAAAGTGGTCATTCCAGAAAAGTAAATAAGAAGAGTGTGTAAGAGGATAAAACAATGTAAAAGTAAAACATGTGTTGTTAATGTCTAGTTTTCTCACTTAGGAATCATGCATATAACAACATACTTAGAGGCCTGATGTAAATAGAAAGTGTATGATTTCGTGACTACACCATGACCATCATGCTACACCTTATGGTCAAACCGCCAAGGTCTCCCGAGTAAAATATGATAAGAATCCATAAGCATAATATCATAAATAAACTCATCTCAATATTTTCCAAATTGAAAATCACCAAGAATAACTCAATCACAAGTATATGATATTCCTTTAGCAATCTGTACACACCTAAATTTAGTAATTTATCACTAGATAATGTCAAGATTGGCTAACTCTTTAAATCATAACTTATTCACACATTTTGAGCTCAATCCTATCCTTAAACCTATTTCGTGACTTGTATCCTCATGGAATTTCTCATTGGCTCACATATTTACTTGCATCATTCCAAAATAGTCTATCACTTCGAGTCTCATGCCTAGAACTTTATATCACCTCACTCCCTATACATACAAGACCGCCAAACAGGATTAAGCTACCAAATGGTTTGGTCTTAAACTGATGGTTTCATCCTAAACCACCCAATGGTCATTTTCCAATTCGATATATTTTAAGGGTTAGTACTTTGCTTATAGGTTGGCCTTAATGTGAAATTAAACCTACAAAATCATATATAAGCAAGTCAAATGCACTCATTTACTCACCTAGAACTTCCAAGATAACTACTTCCAAATATCATACCAAAATCACTCAAAAATGTCCTAAATCTCCTTAAAGTAGCAACACACAGTAGGATAAACCTTCATGTATGTCTAAAGCACTCCTAGCTAGGCTCAAGAGTATAAATTCCCAAGTTGCAAAGCCCACTAAGCCAAGCCATTGCAAAACTTATCAAGTGATCAAGTTTACAAAGTTAGCTACATCCACACACACACACACAACATGCATGCACGCATGCGCACACACATGCACATGCACATGCATACACACACACATGCACATGCACATGCACACACACACACACATGCACACGCACATGCACACACACTCACACACACTTCGAACCAGGTTCAAGAGTATAACTTCCCAAGTTGCAAGCCCGCTTAAGCCAATTCAAACACACGCATGTCAAGCCATTAGAAAAATCAAGTTTCTAAAGTTAGCTACAGCCACACACACACACACACACACACACACACACACACACACACACACACACACACACACACACACACACACACACACACACACACACACACACACACACACACACACACACACACACGCACGCACGCACGTACGCACACACACACACATGCACACGCATGCACACACACATGTGCACACACACACACGCACGCGCGCGCATGCACGCACACACACACACACATGCACGCACACGCATGCACGCACACACACCTCAAGGTGATTAAGTACGTGTGGTTTTGAGCCTCCTCAAAGTAGTTCCAACATAGCTAGTATACGAATTACGCCCAACCACTAAAATTTTATAGGGGTTTTTATCCATGGTTAGGGTTTTGAGTTATTCCATGTCATATAAAGGATTTAACACAATTTTAAGACCTAGATTTTCACATAAAGGAAAATTCCAATAGCTCACACAGATAAAAAAGTTACGGAATGCCAATAACTCGTCGAATGAAACTGGTAAATGCAGTACAAACCTACTAAACATTTCCATACAAACTTAATGGTTTCATCCCTACTCATCTTTCACCTCCGAACCATAAATGAAGCATCTGAAGATCATTTCCAATCCTTTTATCCTCCTGTCATAGTCAAATCAAATTCTAAAACAACATAATAACTGAGTGCATCTCTCCCTTGTCTTGTTTTATTTAGCACCTATTTTGATTGATCCATCTTGTCAGGCAATGCTAATATTGGTATATTTTGATTTCCACATTAATGTTAAATTAAATAATATGAGTATATTTATTATTATTAACCCTAATCCAATTTTTAATTAAGAACACACAATCATTAATTTTTGGTTAAATCATTTGATGAAACGCATATCGATCTTGCATAACATTCCCTACCCTAGGGTTTTATATTTATCATTCTTCTAGGGTGTATGACTAGACAAGATGATGTGTGGATAGGATAGGGACTGACGGTGCTACCCAAGAAATTGAAGTGAATAAAGATCTGTTTGGATAGGGGTGCACGGGAGATGACGAGGCATCTGGGGTTCCTAGTCTATAATCTGGACACCACAGTGCAGTAGAAAAGTTTAGAATTTGATTCTGACAAAGTCCCAAGGTCTTTGCAATACCTTCATCTTGGTCACTTGGTTGTCACAATATCCTCACTTATGTCATTGTAGTTGTGTAATGAAGATCTACCTATAAAACCCCATACAAAGCATAAAATTCCTAAAAAAGAAAGATGCAAATGAAGGGTTCAGATTGACCTTAGCTGCCACAATGGTGGACTTATGACTAAGTGTTGCACTACATTCCAGACCCAATGTAGTTTTGTGTGCAATTGTGTGCCTAGGGTGCCCTAGCGTCAATGACGCAGAAGTAGGGGCAATAACTAGATGTAAGATGCAAATGGTGGATGGAATAGAATGAATACAACCATTTCCCCCTATGCTTGTGTGATGCAGATGTAGAAGATGCCCAAATGTAGTCCTTTGCCTTAGTAGATAGCTAGCTCTTGATAGTAGATTGTCCACCCATAAGATAGTGAGTATGTTATGTTTATATAGGGATCTCTTGTTCAAATTTTGACACTAATGACCCGACATGCCAACTAGCACCTAGGTGATCCATAGGGACCTAGAAAAACACACGACTTCATCGAGTTCCATCAGCACCATGAAGAAGAAACAAGAAAAGTGGATAAAATGAGCTAAAGAGACGTTCTTGAAGGAATCGCTGCTCTGTGTAGAGTGGCGGTTTCGAATCACCGCCTGCGGGGCGATGGTCTGAAACCGCCGCCCATCCAGCGGCAGATCCTGAGACTGCTGATCTACTCAAGGCAGCGGTCTATCATTTGAAACAGAAAAGAAGAATGGAATGCAAATGGATGCAAATTTGAAGCGCCCAACCGTGTCTCTTCCCCTTCCATTCCCTTTCACATCCTCCAGTGCATGGGAGGACATGGGAAGGCCTACACATACATGAAATGAGAAAGAGAATGATATTCGAAGATCGAGAAGTAGAATTTAATGAGAGTAGTGAGCAAGATCTTCAGTGTTGGAATGGAATCGTATGAGTAAGGTGTAGAAACAGAGAAAGCAGGTAATTCAAGAGAAGGTTTACATTGTTGCTTCTTTTCATACTTATTGCAATCTATAAATGTCTATATTAGACCACTAAAAGTGGGAAGAAAGAGCAGTTTCCCTTCTCGACTGGTTTTCCTCCTTGGAGGTTTCTAGGATAAAATTGTTGGTGTTGAAGTTTTGAATTCTTTCCTACTTTGCAATTTCCTTTCTATAGCACTAGATAATCAATCACAAAGCTCTATTTTTTTCAAGAAATATGTCATTTTCCAAAGTTGAAAGTAAAACAACATAGTTGTGTGATTCGTAGAGTTCCAAAGTAGAAGTTTACATATCAATTTTGGTATCAGAGTTGATTATATATCTAGAACTGTGGTATTCAAATCTTTCTTGTGATTTTGTATGATAGTGAAAGGTCCAAAGGTGAAGAAGTTTTACCTTGCATGAGCGGATATTTCTACGAAGAAGTGGAAACAGAGGGTTCGAGCTCAAATGGAGGAAGAGAACTTGGTCCGTAGAGTCGAGGTGCTAGAGACCATGATGGATAGATTGCATAGAAAACAAGAAGAGTTTTCAGATCTATAAAATATGACTTCGGTTAAGCAAGATTCCATAGATCCGAAGGGCTCGAGCACTAGCCAAAAATTCGGTATCGGAAAGAGCCATGAAGAGGAAGAATGGGAAGAGCATGAAGAGACACCAAATGTAAGCAAGAAGGTAAAATATTCACATACACTTTTCAAAGTTGAAACGAAAGTGGAAATAAAGAATTTTGAAAGAAAAGTAGATGCAGAATTACTGGATAAATGGCTAAAACAATTGGAAGTCTACTTTAGTGTACATAATGTCACTGAGGCACAAAGGATCACCTTTGCACGTCTCAAAATGGAAGGTCATGCTCTGGTTTGGTGGGAAACCCATCTAGCCACTTGTGAGAAGAAGAAACATCCTATTGTTAGTACTTGGAAAGGTTTTAAAGAATTGATTAGAGCTAACTTCTATCCTATCTACCATAAGACTGGCATGATGATAAAGTGGCGCGATACTTTAGACAGGCAAAGGTCAAAGCGTGCAAGACTATACTACGGAATTTCAGAGACAAGTCATGTTGCTTAATATGGACTTAGAGGATGAGGACATTCTAACCAAGTATTTGGGAGGACTTCACACTCACCTTTGGAGGAAGGTAATCTCCATGAAGCCCAAGGATCTCAATGAAGCTTGTATACAAGCATACTACATTGATGACGAGAAGAAGCAAGGAGAAATAGAGCCAAAGGGAGACCAATAAACAGAACAATAGGACAAAGAACAAGGGAAGACAAGTAGCACAGGTAAATGGAAAGGTAAACATGCTTTGCTACTGATTTGCATACTTGTAAAGATCCTAAGAATTTCTATAAGAATTGTGATGTAAATGGACATACTGATGCCACATGTTGGAAGTTGCACTCAAAGCACCGAACCAAGGATTCTAAGAAATCCATGGCCACTGTGAAAATAGAAAGAGAGGTGGATATTGAGGATGATTCAGATATAGACGAGAGGCTAGGATGCATGGCCACTAACATGTAGGGGTAGTAGAAAAGAAGAAATGTGTAAGCTATTTCAAATCGAATCCAAAACAAGAAGACTAAGGTAAACACTTTAGTAGATTCTGGTTCTCAGTCAAATTTGATTTCTGATGCGGTTGTAGAACAGCTTGGTCTAGAGACTTATGCACATCCACATCCATATCCACTGGGATGGGTGAAGAAGGGTGTAGAAATACAAGTTACAAGGAAGTGTAATTTTCAGTTTGGGATAAATACCCAATAGATAGATGTATTAGAGGCTGATATTATTCCACTTGATGCATTTGACGTTGTCTTCGGAAGTCCTTACTTGTATGCCAGGGATGTTGTGTTCACAAGGAGGGAGAACTGGTACAGATGGGTCAAGGATGGAGTCAGTTTTAACATCCGGGCACACCAGAGCAAATTAAAGAAGGCTATGGTAAGTGCCAAGGAAGCACCAAGACTTATTCAGGAAAATAATTAGTTTTGTTTGTTTTCATTGGAAGAAAAGCAAAATGGACATGAGAGCATGAATATTTTTGACCAAAGGATGGAGAATTTGGTTAGCACTTGTCAGTTTTGCAGAAGAAGCCACAACAAGAACTTCTCAATCAATGAGAAAAACAAACTTCCACTATGCAATCACCGTATCTACCTATGGATTCACTGGACCTGACCGTGGGGCAGCAAGAAGAAGAGGAGATACAAGGAACAATGGTGACTATAGTAGCAACAACGTACTTGGAGAGGATTTGGCCAATCCATCTCAAGAGACAAAGACAAGTAAGAAGGACTAAACCACTATAGTATGGGACCTTTGCCATACTTGAGCAAGTTGGAGAAGAAACCTTTAGGCCATACTTCATGCAGATGCACGTGATAGTAAGTTGCAAGAGCTCGCATCCACTAATGCCATCTATGCATGACAAAGAAGGAAAGATACAAAAGTTACCTTCCAAAGAGGATTGTACTTGAGGCAACTCGAGAGGAGGATGTAGCATTGGAGCAACAAACTAGAGATCCACAGAGTCTTGGCAGGTTGGACGAGAGAAGACACCAAGGCACCCAGAGTACTTGAATGAGCACGAGAGGGAGTTGATTCCTCTACCACTCCCCCACTAAGATTTTGTGGGACCAAAAGCCTCTCAAGTAGGGGAGGTATGATCCATAGGGATCTAGAAAAACACACCATTTCATCAGTTCCATCAACACCAAGAAGAATAAACAAGAAAAGTGAATAAAATTAGGCAAATGGAGGTTACGGAAGGAGCCGCTGCTCTGTGTAGAGCGGCGGTTTCAAAACCGCTGCTCGAAAGGCTTTCGATCTTGAAACGCCACCTAGCCATGGCAGTGGTCCCGAGACCACCATCTACTCGAGGCGGTGGTCTTGACACTTTCGAACAAAAATAAGAATGGAATGCAAATGGACGTGAATTTGAAGCACCCAGCCATGTCTCTTCCCCTTCCATGCCCTTTCACATCCTCCAGTGCACATGAGGACATGGGAAGGCCTATAAATGCATGAAAGGAGCAAGAGAATGATATTTGAAGATCCAGAGAGATCGATAAGTAGAGTTTAATGAGAGCAGTGAGCAAGATCTTTAGTGTTGGAATGGAATTGTAGGAGTAAGGTGTAGAAATAGAGCAAACAAGTAATTAGAGTTTAGGTTTACATTATTGCTTCTTTTCATACTTATTGTAATCTAAAAATGTCTATATTAGACCAATAAAAGCGGGTAGAAAGAAGCGGTTGCCCTTCCCAACTAGTTTTCCTCCTTGGAGGTTTCCAGGATAAAATTGTTGGTGTTGAAATTTTGAATTCTTTCCTTCTTTGCAATTTCCTTTCTATAACACTAGATAATCAGTCATGAAGCTCTAATTTTTTTCAAGCAAATCTATCATTTTCTAAAGTTGAAAGTAGAACAACATAGTTGTGTGATTCATAGAGTTCCAAAGTAGAAGTTTACGGATCACTAGGAGAATGTAATATCAAACTATAAAGACCGACCTCAAAATTCTAAATGCGAGCAAAGTTCAACGAGACTGGAGCACCCAAAAGAGGATTGGGTGCCGATGGGCACCCCAACACCTTTCTAGACACCCTAGCCGAGACCGAAGATGATAAATAACCAAAAGATGACAACTAAAACCTCCCGAGAGACGACTGAAATTATATAGAAAATTGATGACTGTGTGTGACAAGTGAGATTGATAACCAACTAACAACAAGACTAAGGGATGGGCCATTAGTGAATAATTTTATTACGCAAGATCCATATATAAAATAACATACTTGGCGGTATAAATGTAATAGTAAGTGCATGATTTTGTGACTACATTTGCCCCACTTTATGTTGGTGAGCACTCGATAACATAAAGTAAATAGAGATGTGTACCTGAGATAAATTCAAAGAAGCCCCTCCTGTAGTAGAACACATAGATGTGTAGTAGAAGCATTCTAAAAGAACCAAAAGTGTGACAAAACCATGGATCAATGGGTTGATCCATGTAACGTAGCTGAAAAGCATAATGTCATGATGAAGTGTGCTAAATGAAAGTGATGACTGTAATGTGAGACGATTTATGATTTCAAATGTTTTATGAAGACGATAAGATGGGGTAGGGAGTGATCAGTTCCCAACCCAAATGCATGTATACAAATTATCAACCGGAGAATTTGGGTGTCATGTCGCCAGAGAGAAGACTATAGGCGAAAAGTGTGTTATTCTCCGATCTCTAACTATATCCTCAAGATCTAGCCACTGCAGACAGCACTCAAATCAAAGACTTGATGGTTTTGGATCCGAGAAAAATTTGATCAAACAATTGACCCATATAGGAGTGGTATTGGAAAGGCACTCTTTCCCCCACTCCATGGGTGTCACCGCAATGTGATGGCTTCCAAGTTAGGTCATCTAGAAGCAAACACAAAATGTACGATGGCTTCCAAATTGGGTCATCTGGAAGCGAACACAAGATGCAATATAGATTCCCAAGTTAGGTCATCTGAGAAAGTGGTGAATGCAATCTCCTAAGATAGGTCATCTAGGAGGCCGCACGTAACTCCCAAGTTATGTCATCTAGGAGGCCAATTGTGTTGAATTTGTATTGATAGAATGATATGATTTTGATTGTTAGGAATATGAACACATTGATTAATTGATTGATCGATTGATTACTCTTGGAGAGGTTTTATGCTAGTTGCCCCCAGATTAGGTCATTAGGGGGAGTCGATAGAAATCAGTGAATGATTGCGTGGAATGATTTTTGATTTGGATATTGCCCCCAAATTAGGTCATTAGGGGAATTATTGGTGAAGTGTCGTGTTGTGAACTAGTAATTGCTTTGGAATTTTTGCATTGGTAATGTTTTAAATGCATAGTGATATAAGGAGAATTATAGGGTGACCCCATGATATGCCCCCTTTGGAAAAAGGGGAGTGCTAAGAAGAACGAACGCTAATCCGAAAGTAAGCACGATATGTTTAGAAACTTGTAAAAATTGCAAGAATGTAGATAGGTTGAAGTGGAACATAACAATGTAGGAGAAGATATACACGTAACAAGTGCAATGACGGGTAGGCATAATTCTGAAAATAATGGCGTAAACGGTGTGTAAATCAGAGTAGAAACACTCAAGATATGATGAAAACGATGTAGTGTGTATTAGTTGGGAAAATGTGTCCGAAATAATGACTATAGTAATGTGGGTGAAAAAGGAACTATAAATAGTAAAGTGAAAAATTAAGTAATCACTTTATTTTTTGTTTATGTGATTGTGAGAGTGAGGACGAGGTGATCGAAAATGCCGCAAGTGAGAGTAGTACCTCTAGCCGGTTCGAGAGGGTGGCGATTGTCATAGCATCACGCACGACTATGGAGTTGGTAAGTGTAATGTTTTTTCGAAAAATGTATGTTGTATGAGTCATTTTCAATGGATTTTTATAATTTTGAAAATTTTCAATTTCTCGGTGTGGGGACACAGGACAATAGTGGTGAGGGCACCAATGACCCCAGGGATAGGAGCGCTAGAATCAAGGCGTTAGTGACCCCGGGACAAGAGTGCCCAGAACTGGGCACTAGTGTCCTGCTTCTGGGTACCCTAGTCCAAAATGTATGTGTGTGGTGTAGGATGATGGCAAATGATATTTTTTATGTATATGAACATCATAAGTGAGTGTGTTTGTACCTATAAGATAATCTAACACAACGTTTGTTGTCATTTTGTGTTATGTAGAGGGATATTCACTCAAGGGAGTTTCGCAGTGGGCATCATTTGAGTACGTTGCTTGGGTTAGGTTTGTTGGATGATGAGTGGGATGTTATGGACCATGCCATCCTATGACATATAACATGGATGGGGATGTGCCCCATAATATGCCGATGTTGATTGCACTATGTGAGAGATGGTGTGTAGACACGTGTACCTTTTGGTTGCCTACAGGGGAGATGACAGTGACATTGGAGGATGTATATCATATATTGTGGTTGTCTATTGTTGGGGAGAGGGTACAGTGATGCCATTGGAGGACATGGATAGGAAAATACAAGTGGCGAGATGGTATTTCATAGGGACTCAAACATCTATCGAGGCTCATATCAGTCTAGATGTTATTCTGAGGTCTAATGTTCTGCACTTGCGGAAATTCATAGCGGTTGTTATTGTTTCATCTATAGCGGTGGAGGGAGGTGGTGTGGGCATCTTATATAAGATGCACGATATATACCGATGTATAGAGGAGGAGACTACTAGATATACATGGGTCCGATGTGTGTTAGCCCACATGTACAGAGATTTGTATTGATTTACTCATGACAAGCATGGAGGAGGAAGATGAGCTACTATGTTGTTACATGTGTGGGCATATGAGCATATAGCAATTTTGAGGCTAGTTGGGGGTCTACGAGCAGAGTGGGTTAGGCCCGAGATATACGCAAGGAGGTGGATTAACAATTATGGGCATAGGAGGGATTCGGATACTTATAATTATAGGACATTGATAGACGGGATGGGGCCCAAGGCCATCACATGGAGGACATACCATGATTATGGGGGATGGCCCGAGGATTTTCATAGAGCTATGGTGTATTCAAAGGACTATGTGGTTGGAGGATAGGTTTCAAGGTGTGGCAAATCTATTTTAGGTGGAGAGAGTATCATGTTAGTTTAATATGGCTCAATATGTTCCCCTAGAGCCATATATATATATATGAGAGATATCGAGCATCGGAGAGGGCCAGTCCAGGACTAGGGCCCACAACGGAGTAGCCGGCACCTCCCAGTCCGGATGAGGTAGATCCAACAATAGAGGTTATAGATGCAGATGATGCTTTGGTAGTACAGAGGAGTACCATGCATGCTAGGTGACACATCGATGGGTATTGTTGTTCCCGTATTTATAGATCCAACGGGGTTGCCACATGTAGGAGGAGGAAGAGTGGGGGAAGCACATGTCCGACACTTTGTGGCAGCTACTATAGCGGAGCGTAAGTATTTGTGCAATTGTGTTCATTGTTGTATGCTTATATTGTTATATATGTGGTTATCTAATGCGTTGTGTAATTTTTGTTTGTAGGTGATGCATATTGGTCGTTGATTGTTGATACATCTATCCACACATTGACATGGAATGTGTTGACCGATGTGCTTGGTGGTGGTATATTGGAGCGAGTGGATGATATTGTGGGCGAGCATGCCCATCTATTTGAGTCAGTGGCTATAGTGGAAGCTACATGTACTGTATTAGTATCCAAGAGGGATGAGGCACGCGAGGAGACTCGACGAGCCCGTGAGGAGGCAGTGGGTGGTGGCCCTTTGGTACATGATGTATTTGTATGGTTCATGGAGTTGCAATGTCGGTTGCATGAGCGATCTACTAAGAACACCTTATTGCATAGGCAAGTGGAGTGATATCGAGGCCGCGAACAATGATGTAGAGTGAGTGGTGAGGCATCTAGTTCTAGGGATCTTGTAGTACCCGAGAGCGATAGTGATGATGAGGTTTGATTATCATGATTGTATATGATGTAGGGAATTTCCCCTAGTGATGATTATATTTTCTACCTATGTATGGACATGCATGATTTATATGTGATAAGTTATTTTGTGTTGTATTGGTTTTGCATGAGTTGGTGATTATGATTGGAATGTGTGTGATGGTTGTATATCTTGTTAGTGTTGATTGATGTAATATTCATAGAATAATTACAAATGGAATGTACATGCGTTGTGATAGATGAGCTAAGTGAAATGTTTAGTAAATAAAATGTGTAACATGTAGTATGATGATGAGTTAAGCACAATGTGTGTTGAATGGAATTTGTAATGTGTAGTTAATATGATAATGATAGAAAAATGCATGTGAAAAGAGATGATATATGATTATCAAACTAATGTGTTGTGATGAATGTATGTCATAATAATGTAATGTAATTGTAATATATCAATGTGATGAATGGGAGGAGGAAAAGTAGCAATGTCCCCGGTGTATAGATGATTAAAACAAGAGTGTGTCATTGGGGAATGATTGAAGTGTGTCGATGAACGTGTTAGGATTTAATATCATAGTGCTCTCATATTGTAATATTATTAATATGAGTTATATTATAACTCATTATTAATAATACAGGGTTGTTATATTGTTTCAACAATATAATATTGTTATACCTGTAATGATATTAACGGGTGTTTTGTTGTGTGACTTCCTGGTTTGTAGGAAGTCAGTTTTCTATTTCCATGGCTATTTATTAGCCTTATTATTATTTGTAATCATGTTGAATACAATATCATAATAATTATTTTCCTGTGTGACAATGTTGTTGTACCAATATTTGGTATCAGAGCGATGAGATCTGCGTGAGAGTGAGGGGCACTGTACATACTTCACAATTGTCCCGTCCGATGAGCATATTATTGTTTTGGTTTTAGAATAGCTACAGATCTAGGTTTCTGTGATGTTGTCCACATAGATCTGAATTTCTGCAGATTATATTCCTCAGATTTGTCACCATCCTCGAACCGTGACTTTCATATTGATTGCATCAATGAATACAAGCTTCCACGTATGCATTCCTAATATTTTTTAAAAGCATTTTCAGTCCCGTAAGTGCTTATTCAAATAGTTGGACGTCTTCTTGAATACAGTGGTTCGATTCACTTGTGAGATCTCCATTCACTGTATCACTGAAATTCAATCCACATTGGTCTTATTTTGAGCACTGGAAAAAGTAATATATGTTCTAATGCATACTATTTAGATTTTGCGTGCCCTCAACCTGTTCATCATTATAGACGTCTAGATAATGCGGTGGATGAAAATGAATCAGGCAGTTATATGCAATCAGGAGAAATATTGATCTGGTCCTTTTCAGTAATGCATGCTTTGAGTTGTCTTCCACGTTCCAGACGTTCTACATTCTGGCATCGAACCGGTCAACGGAAAAAAAGGATCCTACAAACGAACATATCTCGTTGCTTTGTTTGCAATAATAGCCATCCAAGTGTATTATCTGATAAGCTGTGGAATTAAAGTATGCATATCTGAGTTGTATATGAGCGCCTATCAGCATACCACATGCAAAATTCTGTCAGAGGGGCTTTCACTATTTGCGTTCAGCGTAGACGTATACAGATCTGGTTTCTGTAATCTCTGCCACGGCTCGTGAACAAGGTCCAGCTGTTTGTTTCAATGCAAATACATTTTGGTTCAAGCGTTTTTAGGTGAGGTTGGTGGTTTTAGGGTTAAACCCATGGTCTTAGCATAAGTCTCAAATATTCTTGTCTAGTTTTATAGCTTAGTTTTTGTATTATGTTTATTTTCCAAAGTTTTTTATTATTCGTCTTCATCAACAAAAAGTAGCTTTATTAAGTCTTTGTATTATGTATGTTTTAGTTTATTATTAAGGGTTCTAGACTTGTGGAGTCGATCATGTCCATTATATAATAAAATATTCTTTAGGTGTCATTTATTATATTGTATGTTATCAAGATTATCGTTGATAAAAGAGTCATCTGATGTTATTTGTAAGACTCAAGTATTGTTGAGTCAATTATTGTTTTTATAAAAATCTAGTCAAAAATTGATTCGTTAGTCTGTCAAAATAGTCAGAGTCAAAGTGTCAAAAATATATTTGTGTCAGTTTTTTATCGTCATTTAGGTGATTATTAGGAAAATTGTCAAAAATATTGTAAAAATAAAAATTTTTGCCTCACATTTCAACTATTGGACGCATTATCACTTGTACGCGACGTCCAAGTGGGGGGGTGCATTTTCGGTGGAAACCGACACCCAGTAGTTTGTAAATGAGCCTCATTTCCATATCTGCTAAGTAAGTAGCAAAATTTTGGAGGATGGAGGCAACGGAGGTAGGAGGACAATCAGCGTCCTCGAGTTCGTCACTACCTCAGAGGCCGCAAACTGCTTTAGTGACATCTTTGTGTCTTGTGTGATGAATAAGAACAGATGAGCATCCCTGTTCTTGTGTGTAGTGCAGTGCTTGTGTGTCCCCCGAGATGATAATGATTTGTACCATTGATACTATTGCAGGAAGTGTTCTTGATCGGGGCCGATTTGATGGTTGATGTGAATTGGTTGAACGGTCCCAATTCATGTATTCATCTAATAGGTTGAACGGTCCCCTGGATGATGTAGTTCCCACGGTCGGTGTTGAGGATCGAGACCATGTGCAAAGCTACGGAGCGGCATCTTTGCTTAGTTGAAGATGGTGTTTTCCACGTGTTCGCACTAAGGGGGAATGTTAGGATTTAATATCATAGTGCTCTCATATTGTAATATTATTAATATGAGTTATATTATAACTCATTATTAATAATACAGGGTTGTTATATTGTTTCAACAATATAATTTTGTTATACCCGTAATGATATTAACGGGTGTTTTGTTGTGTGACTTCCTGGTTTGTAGGAAGTCAGTTTTCTATTTCCATGGCTATTTATTAGCCTTATTATTATTTGTAATGATGTTGAATACAATATCAGAATAATTATTTTCCTATGTGACAATGGTGTTGTACCAATAGAACGATGTAGCACGTGATGAAAAGTTCTTAAAGAAAACCCTCAACAATCATGTAATAACCGTAAAACATGAGTTTGTCATCGGTGGGTAAGGTGAGAGTACTCACCTACCAAAGACTAAGGTGGCATGGAGTGGTGGAAGCATGTGGAATGGAAGCACCATGAGTGTATGAACCGAACCGAATGTCATATGGAGCTGTGGTGGAATGTGCAAAGCGGGTGTTGTGGTAACTAATGTGAAGTAGCAACGTGATGTGGTGGATAGTGTGAATGTGATGGATGAGGTGGATACAAAGAATGTGAAGGATGCGGCAGGGGAATGCATATGAATAGCAGACTGTGGTGGATATATCATAGTCAAATTATCACATGGAAGAGATGACTCAATAGTGGTAGAAAATCTCTGACGAGGTAGAGGAGATATGGATTGCTCACGTGGGTGAGAACCAAAGGAGATGATTCCCTTATCCTCTAATTGTTGCAATCTATCCTAAAGGGAAAGACATTCATTATCTCTATGGCCATTTATACGATGATAATTACAATAGTGTTGGTCATGCTAACGCCATGTAATCGGTGTTGTGGATGATGTTGGTTGGAGGGTAGGTGAATTAATCACTCAATAAGAAAAACATGTAGCACATCATGTGGTCGAGCATGATGAGATAAATGTAAAGGCTCATGCGACCTAGGTGGAGTGGTAGGAGGGGTAGCTTATCGCGGAGCTGGAGAAGGAGTATGCTTTTGTGGCGAAGTGGGTTGAGCTTGTTTACTTTGCTTGGGAGGAAAAGATGGAGACTGTGTAGGATGCTCAACTAGAGGTTCTTGTGGAGAACTAGATGAGGCAATAGCCGTAGAGGTGTGTGGAGGATCTATGATATGTGTGGAGAGAAAGTCTTGTTCTAAACCAATAACCTTGTAGCATAGAAGAAGGAATTACTCAAATGTATCATACTATAATCATTGCTTAAGTGGAGGAATAAGGCCACGACAGAAAATAAATTGCTTTTCAAGATCTATGGGTTGGAAGACAAGCTGATGGATACAAACATTGAATCATAAAATATAATCCTTGATAGGTTCCATGGAGCCTTGATGTAGGGTAGGTAACCTTAGGGCCATTGTTGATTATAAACCGATGGAGGAAGGCGTCCTCCATGTCATAAAAAGTACTAATGGATCCAAAGGGGAGATGAGTGTACCATTGTAACGCCTCATCAATAAAAATATAGCGAAAGGCCTTAAGTAATAATATATCATTAAAATAGGAGGCCATAACCCTATGATAATGTAGAAGATGAGCATGAGGGTCACCCGTACCATCAAAACATGTGAAAGTATACATGGTGAAATCATGAGGGAATGTAGAATTATGAATCTTCTTAGGGACCAAATTTCCATGTAATGAATTATTGTTAATGGAAGCATAATAAGCCCTACTTTCTAAAGTGAGAGACTGAACCTGAGATTGTAATTGTCCTACAACATGCATGAGAGAAAGGATATCCTATGAAGGGATGGTGGAAGATGGAAATAATGTGTTAAGTGGTTGCAATTTTCCATTGTGAGTGATCATAGGGATGTCCAAAGGTGATGGAGAAGGGTTTGATGCTAAGGGCACACTAGTAGTAGGTGCCGAGGAAGCTATGGTATGAGATATAGATGGAATACCCGTAGCAATGGTTGGACTAGCATCGAAACATCCATAATAGGTGAAGTAGCCAAGGAGGAAACTTCTATAGAAGATGTACCAAGAGACATAGGTGAACTAGCAAGAGGAGATGAAATAGTAGGAGAAGAAGAGGTGATAGATGGTGGTGACTCATGTGTAGTGCTAGATACGATCTTAGGAGAAGATATTAATGGAGTAGGTGAGTTACACTTGGAAGTATGGAAAGAAGGAGAATCATGACCATCAAGTGTCTCACCATTATTTGATAGAGACTTAGAAATGAGGATATCGCTAAGAACACTATCAATAAGATCATCAACATAGTGTGAAGGAGTATATAAACTAGGAGGGGATGTATCATGAGAAATAATGTCAGAAGAGGTAGAGTCATGAAAGGGGACTATGTCGGTGGCCGAGTAGAATAATAATTAGTATGCTCATGTGAACGAGTGTCAATACCAAGCAAGTAATCAATAAGAGAATCATCTAATGTTTCTTGTGAAAGATTAGAAGGCGGATCACAAGTAACCGTATAACATGGAGTACAACAAGTAAAGGATACCGGATCGTCAACAATGTTAATGCCTATAGGAGAATATTCAAAACAAGTTTTTTACATGTTGTTGTCCATCTAAGAGTTGTTGAATATGATCGGGTGTAGCAAGCGGGACACTATATAGAGCTTTGAGTTCAGTTATGACAACCTCATCATAAATAGGGTGCTAAAATGAGACATGATGGGAAAAGAAGATGAACTACTCTTATCCATTAGGGTTTTGGAAAATCCTAGGGCAAGGTATTCTTAATGTGGGGCTCATCAAAATGATTAACTAAAATATGAATTTTGTAAGTTAATCTATACTAGTAACAATAATGAAATGATTAATATAAATGTAATTTAAATACTAAATAATTTTATTCGGTATTTTAAATTAAATCAAATAATGGAAATGAGAAGAGATAGGCAATTGACCTAAAATTAACTTACCTCATTGTGTGTAGGACTAGATAGGATTATGTGCGTACATGACAGGGACTGATGGTGATACCCATGAAATTGCAGTGAATGAAGATCTATCTAGACCGTGGCATTTGGGAGAGGACCGGGGTGCTTGGGGCGCCCTAATCAGTAATATGGGTGCCCTGATCTGTAATTTGGGCGCTCTGGTTTGCAAAAAAGTTAAAAATATGATTCCAACAGTGTTGCAAGGTCTTCGTAGTACCTTCGTCTTGGTCACTTGGTTATCGCAATATCCTCGCTTATGTCATTGTAGTTGTAATGAAGATATACCTGTAAAACCCCATACAAATAATCACATTCTTGAAAAAGAAATATACAAATGAAGGGGTTGAACTGACCTTAGCTACCACAATGGTGGACTTAAGACTAAGTGTTGCACTACATTCTAGACCCAATGTAGTTCTGTGTTCTTGTGTGCATAATTATGTGCCTAAGGTTCCCTAAAGCATCGATGACGCCTTAAAAGTAGGGGCAATAACTAGATGTAAGATGTAAATGGTGGATGGAATATAATGAATACAACCCTTTCCCCTATGCTTGTGTGATGCAGATGTAGAAGATGCCCAAATTCAGTCCTTTGCCTTAGTAGATAGCTAGCTCTTGATAATAGATTGTCTGCCCATAAGATAATGAGTATGCTTATGTTTATATAGGGATCTCTTGTTCAAATTTTGACACTAATGGCCTCGACATGCTGACTAGCACCTAGGGGAATGTAATAACAAAACGTAAAGACCGACCTCAAAATTCTAAATGTGAACAAAGTGCAATCGAGACCGGGCGCCCAAAAAGAGGATTGGGGCACCAACAGGCATCCCAACACCTTTCCAAGCGCCCTAGCTAGAGACTAAAAACAACAAATGACCAAAAGATGACAACTAAAACCTCCAAAGAGACGAGTGAAATTGTATAGAAAAGCGATGATGTGTGAGACAAGTCAAACTGACGATTGACTAACCGGCAGCAGACTAGGGGATGAGCCTTTAGTGAATACTTTTATTACGTGAGATCCATATATAAAATAACATACTTGGTGGTATAAATGTAGTAGTAAGTGTGTGATTTTGTGACTACACTAAAGAACCCCAAAAATGCCCATGTCAACCGTATCTTTACACACGCTTTTGAGCCTCAACAAGGTTCACATCAGCCATGGTTTAAGAATAACAATAAATCTATGTCTAAGGGTAAAGACGAGAAATGTGATAATAATGATATGTAAGATACATATGATAATTCTAGTCAAGTGAAAGTCATATATAAAGGAAAAAAAAATTCCAAGAAATCATTCCCACATAATAATGCAACCACATAAAAAAACCCTCTTTAGTTCAACAAGATCAATGATAGACAATGTGATATTTTATATACCATATTGGATAAGTTTTTAATCAATGTACTAGCTAATTATTATTGTCCCCTCCATAGCCTTGTTAAGGTCAAAGGAAAAGTATTTTGTAAGTATCACATAAACAATGGATGTCATGACAATGATTGTTACACTTTACAATGGAAGATAAAATAGCTTAAGCATGAGGGTATTATTTTTATTGATTTGAGATATATTTCATTTCCTACCATGCATCACTCTGCAAAGAATGATATCTCCCATGATCCATTGGTTTCTCATCCTCCTACGAGTGATGTTCTATAGAGTGTATTAGAATATCCTAAATATATACGGGTACATAAATCTAGCACACATATATTAGATGAGCATAACACAATCCTAACTAATACATTTGTTCCTATATTGTAAGATCAATCCTTAAGGAGCCATAACAAAGCGAACAAGTAACTAACATTGTTATTTTACAAGAACATTCAATGGGAAACATAAAAGCGAATTTCAAGGATATCCTTGATTTACCATTACTAGTGAATTCACGACAATAAGATGGATCGGTTACTAATTACTATGACAATGATGATGAGAAATTTGATATATCAAATTAGTATATATGAAATCTAGATTTCAACATCGACAATAAGGATGATTTCATGTTTATCTCTATGGGTCCTAATATATAACAACTCAAATTTTCTAAGCCCAACATTACAAAACCCTCTCTCATTAAGGAGGCTAGCAAGAAAGACAAATACCTCCTCATGTAGAATTAAAAACACACCACTTTAAAGACAGAGAGGCTTCTCCATAAGGATGTGCTAAAGAAAAATATACCTACAAATAATATTACTTCAATAGAGGCATCACTCATTTCACAATGTTTGGTTGGCGTATATTAAGTTATACAAATACCCAAATCTTACATGTAACCATTTAAGAATCCTAATGACCACTACAAATTTCCAAGACAATAAACAACATTTATAACATACATCTCGATCTACTTAAAAATTTATAGAACATATCATTTTACCCCTCCAAGTGGGGGAAACTATCTTATTAACACCTTTCTGTTCTTTCTCTATATTTTCATCACAATCACTTCTCATGTTTTAGTGTAAGCTTGTATCTCTCCCTCCCCATATTGAGGTTGATATGATAAAACCTTGATTAAGATCAAGTAAGTCTAAAATCCACATCTTCTCCAAATGAATTTGAGGTAATTATTTCTATCTCATAAGCTCCATGTGATACATCCTACTCCTATTTTCACAATGTTAGTTTTAGGTCCAAGCCTCCAACACCTATAAGTTTCTCTCCATACCCTCTTAGTCCCATCATGTAGTAGTACATTCTTGTTTAAAAAGGTAAATATTCTAAAAATACACTAATATTAAAATAATGTAATGAGCACAAAAACATTCAAATATGGTTATCAATATATAAATTCAGGGAACTACATATGACTTGATTTTCCAGTTGCTTCACTTTATACATTTCATTTGTCGCATGGTTTAATAGATAACATATTCTACATAATCTTCACACACATACACTCACAATGTATTTGACATGATGCAAGGCATACACAAGACTCTGCATGTGACAAGTGTCATCTTAGTCCCTTTTCCAAAGGTGGCCTTTCTTATCTTAGGGAGTCTTATACACCATTAGGTGTTATTGTTTCATTCAAGATTACTTTCTCACATTCTCATTGTGATATTTTTTGATATCATGATATCTATTATTTATTCATACTAATGTGGCTAACACTTGTGCCTTGTACATAAGTAGTATCTCTTGATCTATTTGCCTTTGGGAAGTTGTCTACTATTATATTCATGATCACTTATCTACTTGTTTTCATGTATGTGGCCTATGGCATTTTATACGCATGTGTGTGTGACACTTTGGTGTCCCTTGATTGCAACCTTTATTTCATTTTCTCATGCTTGTTTGTGTGTGTGATACTCTTATGTCCATTGTATGTAAAGTTTGGAATTTTCTCGATGACTTATATAACATTTCTTGTTGTCTTTGTATGATTCTATGCTTGTATACTTCTATAATTCTATGTTTATTATTCTTGTCTTCTTTGTTTGTTATCTCTTCGTGTCATGGTTTCTATTAGACACTCCTTTTTAGGAGCATGATCTCTCTGTGACCACTTATAACAACCTTCAATGTGATCCAACATAGACCATATGCTATATCGACATGGACATACTTCATTTCTTTTGTGACGAGTGATATGTTACACATATCACTCACCTTAAAAGAGGGGGCATTCACTCAGGTTATCACACAAATATCTATACAATTTAGGTACAAAGAAAGAATGCATAATTCATAACATAATTGAATAGGGTATAGATACATAAGAATATGAATAGATATAAATTAGGATTGTAATTCATAGAGGTAAAATATTTTCCAATAGGGGACATAACCATTCTAGATGTTATTGTCTAGGATGGACGATTTCATCCTGGGCAGTTTTTCAGCTACAAATTCTTAATTTTCTACAAGATACATATTTTTATAGGTTTTGATATAGGCTTAGGGATAGTTGGCATATTTTAGAGTAATATTTTACTACATTTTAGTACAAAATTTGGGTAGTGTGAGTAATTTACTCCCTTTTAGAATTTGCATATCTTGAGAACATTTACAACACATAGAATGGGGGTATGGGCCTCCTCTTTCTTCCATATTTAGTTATGCACACTTGATACATTGGGATGTCACATGGTAGGGGCATGAGTATAATTAATTCATTTTTGATTATGCACTAATTTGTACATTTTTAACCTAGATACATTTGCATCACTATGGTTCCATAGGCATAATATTTTGGAGGTGAATAGAAAGCCATGTGACACTCTTATTCTCACTTTTTTGGGAGGTTTTTGGGATGGTTAGACATCCTATGACACCCTTCCTCTTTTTATAATGTTCTTAAGGGTCACTAGAAATCCATGTGGCACCCTTGTTTGGTGTTTGGTCAAGTGAGACCCAATCCACTTTTGGATACAAATCCTCCTTCAAAATATTTGGGACTGATCATCCCTAATCCTTTAATGGCTCGGTTCTAATCCATTTCTCCAAGAAATTCATCAATGAACTTCTCCCCCAACAAGAAAAATAGATGTAACCCTTGTTTTTTCACTTTTCAAATGTGTAAGTTTCAAATATCAAAATTTAAATACGTTTTCAAATTCGAGTTAAAGTTAAATTATTTTTATGGACATTGACTACTCTAAGTTATGGATTTCACTATGGAGATCATGTCAATGCTTAAGAAAATAAAGCACCTTGAGCAAAGACAAAGTGCGTCTATAAACTTAGGTATTTTTCCTTTGAGAAAGTAAATTTCATTTCATATCTTAAAAGGGGGTTAAATGTATATGTCTAAATTTGGTAATTTATCACTTGATTATGTTAGTATTTTCTTAATCCTTAAATCATGACTTGTGCACACATTCTAAGATTAATTACCTATCCTTAACCCTATTGCATGACTCACTCTCTTCATTACACTACCCATTCACTTAACATTTTTTTACACTAGCCCATAATAGTCAATCAATTGCAAGTGTCATTCCCAAAACTTTCCAATACCTCACTCCTTACTCATATATGACCACCAAACAAGGACCAAACCACCAAACAGTTTGGCTTGAAACAAATTTTGCTTCATCCCAAGCCACCGAATGGTCATTTTCCTAATTTGATATCTTTTATGGGTCAATATTTTCCTATAGTTTGGCCTTAATGCAAAATTAAACCTAAAAGATTACATAAGCAATTAAAATACACTCATTTACTCATTTGGAACTTTAAAAATAGCTACTTGTAAATATCGTTTCAAAAGCACACAAAGATATCCTAAATATCCTTAAAGAAACAACACACATTATGAAGAACCCCATATAGGTCTGAAGCACTCTCAATCAAGTTCAAGAATTTATCTTCCTAAGTTGTAAGCCGTCTAAGCCAAGTCAAGAAAAATCATGCCAAGCCATTACTAAATACTATAAAGTGATCAAGTTGCCAAAGTTAGTTTCATTCATATAAATATCACATATTTAGGTGGATAACTACATATAATTTGATGCCTCTTCAAAATAGTACCAAAGTAGGTAGTGTATAAATTTCATTTCAACATAAATTTAATCCAAAACCAACCTTAGATCTTTTGGTGTTTTTACAAGTCATGGATAATGGGTTTAAGTGTCGAACAAGAAGGAAGAACGACTTATCCAATTCTAGTCAGAAAATTTAGTCTTTGGTGAAACAAAGGGGATAGTTCTATTGTTCCATTAGTTACTCATGCTTCCACCTTGGCCGCTTTGCAAAAGAAAATAAGATAAATCAACATTGAATGGGATTGTGAGAACAGTTCCATAGTTCCCTCTATTCCTCGAACCTCGCAAACACCGCAAATGAAGAGGAAAAGGTCCGAGTATCAGTTATGTTGGAATTTGAGGGAACATAGGGAACTGTTCCCTCATTCTGTCATTCCTCCACTTCTTCGACCGCCCGCCAACTCTACAAAAAATGTGATTGGTTAGTTTGTCCACTTTAGGAATAAAGGGAATAGTTTCAACATTTTGTAAGTTCCTCGAATGCCTACAAACACCGCAAAAGAGGGAAAGATGGAAAAATGGCTGAGTCAACCATATATGGAACACATGGAAAATTTCCCTTGTTTTTTATATTCCCAGACTAACCACAAATGATGATAACAAAGAGAAGGTATAGTGATAAGTTATTTTGGCTCTTCCAAGAACATAAGGAACTGTTCCCTCATTTTACCAATTCTCTACAATGCCGAAAGGCCCAAAAAAGCACAAACAACCAGAAACATCCAAGTGACCTATTTTTATCTCATCTCTTCACTCAAGTTTGCAAATTTAGATCATGTAGAGGCTAATATTAGCATGATCATGCAAGCAAGAAACTATTTTGATCATGTACAAAAGACAAAGTAGTAGGAACATGCAAGGGAATTCCAATATCTATTATGAGAATGTAAACTTCATTCCTAAGTGTAGAATTTCTTATTTTGAACACAAATTACTCTTTTCTATGTATAAATTTGCTCATTTAAAGAAAGATCATCCATTTATAGAGTAGAAGGGCATAATGGACATGCAACATTCCTATATTCTTTTATTTTTAACTCGATCAAAATTGATGTCTGTGCCTCTTTCTCTTCTTCTCTCCCTTGTTTCTCTATAAAATTCCATGGAATTCATTATAAAAATTATCTCTACACTTTTTATTCATTATCCTAGATTAATTTAGCATTTTGAGTGGAAGAGTAGGGGTCATGAGTGATATTTTGTATTGGTTTCACCTCTTGGATCAATAAAGGAGCTATTTCTACCTTCTTACAACTTGTTTATTATGTAATATTGTGTTTTTAAGCTGATTTTATCTCGTGATATTATTTTATCCCTTATTTACAATTTAATTTCCATGCCTTTATGTAGTTATATGTTGATTTACAAGTCATAAATTATGTTTAATAGTGTGTGTGCAGGATCTAGTTGTGGAGCTTACCAAATTTCCCCTTGAGCCATTTGTTTCCCTTCTTTATTTTGTCATAACTTCAAACCCTTCTCTGAAACACTTTTGCATTGACATACCCATTTGTAGGTTGTGTATGGTGTGCATGGTTCTTGTGGCCCATCTGTGTGGTTCAAACAAGTTTGAGATCCTCAAACTTTCTAGTGTATCACCCTCTTTGTTGTTTTCAATATTTCCTTATCCTTTTTCCCATTTCATGCAGTAGAGTAAAAGCTAGTTTTAGGTGTTACACTAGGGGAACCAACCCTCTCTAAAGACTCACTCCAACCTATAGGTCACCCATAACCTAGGAGTGTTTCCATTTTGTCAATTGAAAGGAGAGACTCCACACCACTCTCTAAAGGGTGCATTTCAAAGTGACAACACTAACCAATAACCTTTTATAGGGTTTACACTCATAATTAGGGTCTAAATTTATTTTAGGTCATAGGGAGGATTTTACACATTAGCGATCAACTTGTGGTTTCATAAGAAGGAACATTTTAGTAGCTTAAAAAACACATAAAGTTACATAATGCCAAACGTTTTCATACCAAATCACCAAATAGGTGCTAAACTACCAATGGTTCCATACATAAAAAGGTCTTGTCACTACTCATCTTGTACCTCCAAATCTAGAAAGAATAGCATTTAAAGATCATTTATAGTATTTTCATCCTTCATCACAACTAAATTTGTTTCTAGAGCAAGTAGAATAGTTAAGTGTGTGTCTCCTCATGTGTATTAATTTATTTAGCACTTGTTTTAATCGATATATCTTGCACATTGCTAGTATATGTATATGTATATTATAATATACACATTAATGTTAAATTAATTAATCTAAATATATATCTTTCTTAAACCCTAACCCAAACTTTAAATAAGAACACTCACTTATACATTTTTAGGATAAATCATAACCGAAAGACCTTATATAGATTTTTATATGTTGTCCTCTTCATTTTTAACTTGTCCACCATATCTTGTGAAATATATTTGTTATTATTGTCACTATCAATGATTAACTTACAACACTTGCCTCTTGATTTACAAATTGTCTTAAAAATTTCTTGTGTTACGTTGAACCATCCTCCTATTTCACAAGCTTCAATAACAAAATATTTATCATGAGTGCTTCCCCTATTTTAGGCTCATTACTCGATACACTTATGCAACCTCTCTTCATCTACATGTGTCATATGCATACTCATATTTCTACCACCATCTATTTATGTACAAATAAAATCAAATGCTCTATTTCCCACATCTCCACATTTGAAACATGGGCTAATAAACCCTATCCATGAACTCGCACCATAAGATCATATACATATAGAGTTTCCTTATCTTACTTGTGCACCATTATCACTATGTGATGTGTTTGAATATCTTTCATGTGTAGATGTCCCTTTGTTATTACCTTGTCCTCGACCATGTGTGAACTTAATTTTTCCTTATGTGATGAATTACTTATTGTGTTTTAGCTTCTCCTCTGCCTTTAGCACACATTAGTAGGCTTCCTCAACAGAGTGTATCCTTATCATCCAACATTCATCCATAATTTTCATATATAACCCAATCGTATAAAACAAAATCATTTCAATGTCATATTCAATATGTCCAACTCTAATAGTCATCTAGCAAAACTCCATTATTTAGTCACTTACACAATGTTGCATTATTTTTAACTTCATTAACAAGTTTATATGATAGTCTTACAAAATGAACTTGGGTCTTCGGTTTCACCACAAATCCATTCTGTGTGTTGATATTTTATTTTCCTTGTGCAATATCTTAATATGTATATGTTCCCAACATAAATATGCACGACCTTTCGATTTTCTCTAAAAAAGTATACTTGTCTTGGATCCTCATTATATTTAAAATAAATTTCAATCTCAAAGATCTAGTTGGTTAGCTCTTCAATATTCAATCATAAGAAAAACTATGAATATACAACTTTAGTTTACTTTTCATTTTTGTGTTAACCTTTAGAATTTTGTTTTCATGTTCTTAAAAATCTTCTTTTGCTTTGATTTTAGGTTCATCTTATGAAACATAGACATCACTTGCATCGTCTATAAAAACCACCTCAATATCACAATTTTTCCATCACTTCTATATTAGCTTGCATGTCTCTCATCAAACATACCAAGTATAAAAGTTTGGGTGATATTCTATGATTGCCTCCTCCTTGTGGGGCTCTATTAAAAGTTTCCTCTATTTTCTATTTATACATAATAGTGTTTCTTTGTGCCAATTTATATCACACCATCTATCCAAATCATTCACTTTGAAATATGTCTTCAATTATCTTTGGATATCAATTGACCACCTTCCATAACTTCTCTCTAATTATCACTAGAATATTCCTTCAAATGATTTTTGTTCCCACTTGCAAATGTGAAAAGGAAAAACAATAAGATCTTAAACTTCAAAAGGATTAAAATCCTTACTCTAATACTAGATGATGTAGTCATGGTTATGAGTCCCTATTATGGTATGCCTTAGACCAGATAGCTCACATAATAATCCATAGAATATTATGCATGAAATGCACAACACACATATACAAACATAATTATGGAACTCTAAACCCAACAACCTTCTTCTAGTAATATAAAATAGTACATAACAACTTGAATAACTATATCACTAGAAATGTTATCAATAAACTCTAGGTCCTAATATCTCTTTTGCTAGTTCATAGTCTTTGCAAGTATAATAATGCAATATAAATAACATAATAAGATAGTTGTTATAAATTATCTTATAAATTGTTTGGGATTCATCCATGATAAAATAGTAGTAGCATGTTTATATAATGTAAGATCCACCTACTTACAATGTCACCTTAAATCTAAAAGTGATCCATATAACACTACAATTCTTCCTAATCCTCTATTCAATATAGGACCCAAACACAACTCGATGAAAATTGAGTCGGCTCAACATTTACAATTATTGGATTAGATAAACTATATGTTGGATCGGATAAACTATATGTTGGATCATATAACAATGAAATGTTTAAAACTTCACAAGCTATGTACCATATTCACATCATCATATATATAATATTGTTCTATGAATTACTCCATTGAATTCTTACATGTTATCTCAACATAAGTATAATGAAATTGAAATTCCAAGGGTATATACATGCCATCTAATGGAACTTATGTTGTTAACATGAGATCTTAGAAAAGCTTCATGTGTTACTACACACAAAACAAGTGATTTTTTTAACTATATTAAATTCAACTTCCTTTACACTGAAACCTTACACTACCAACCCAACACTCCTATTTATATGTAAAACTTAGTTATGAACTCTATAAGGTATTGTAATCGTTGATGAGTTCTTATAGAAATGTTACAATAGCGTATACCAACTTAGTTTAAAAATACTTGTGTGTATCAATTTATAATGCAAAACACTACATATGCTCTTATGCAATATTAATTATGACATAGATCATTACTATCTAAGTACACATGAATATTCTTGTGTGAAAGAAAGCTCACACAAAATATACAACAATAATTTCATACAAAAAAATAGTTTACATGGAACAAAAATATATACATACACAATCAAGACTTACAAAAACTACACTATAATGTTTTTGGGTGATGTAAGATTACAAATTAATGTTTATTCTTATGCATCAAAAGCAATCCAAATAAGGGTGATGCTTGCAAATTTTGAGAAAACAAAAGAAGATAACCAAAGAAATAAATACAAGTAAACAATAGTAATATTTGAAGCTCAAATAAGTCACAGAGGTAAGAAGAATATCATGGTTTGAACACATTAATAAAAGAACACAAATTCAAATGTAAATTTAATGTGAAGTCGAAGAAATTGAGACTGGAGAAACACGTAAGAAGAATAGGAACCCAAATAAGAAAAAGACAAATTAAATCAAACACAATCAAATATTGAAGGATGATAATCAATCTAGGAGAAATTAAAATATAACAAACTATATAAATAAAGTGAGATAAAAGAAACTAAATACAATAAGGAAAAATTTGGAGCTATGTATGATAAGGAACTATGTGTAATGAATGTGTAAATCTTGATAACACGTGAATGTAGCTAGTAGTCCTAACCTAGAATATAATTATATCTTTGATAAACATCAAAACTACATATGTGTGTGTATGTGTGTGTGTGTGTGTGTGTGTGCGTGCACGTGCGCACATTTGTGCATGTGTTTGTGTGCACTTGTGCATGGGTGTGTGTGTGTGCACGCCCCATTATAAGGTACAAAATCTAGAGGGATGGTTGTAGTGAGTATAAAAATATAATTCATTGGAATCATTGTCATTGTCATATGTATTATCATAGTGTTTAATTGTACCTCTATGAAACATAATATGGCACTATATCTTAGTATTAGCTTGAAACACAAGATAATTTGTAAGTGTTATGCGAGATTTTGTAATGAGAGGTTTTTGATGAGCACACCCTTTAAGGTTTGATATTCATTTTTAATTTTTTTGCTCGTGTTTTTGAAGTCTAATATTTAAGGCTTGTGTTGGTACAATGTTATGTATGACCTTAACCTGAACATGTCGATAATAGGGGTGTCTATGTGTATAATGATTACTTTGTTTTCATGCATAAAATTGAGTTGTGATATATAATAGGTGGTATTACTTTAATTTTATGAATCTAGGTACATATGAGGAAAAAATTGTATGACTTTTGTAAGCCAATGTAAGACTCCAAACTAATATGGTCTTGGGACACACTATTATAGGTATGCATTTACCACAAAGACTTTCTAAGCACTAACATCATATCCTATATTAATCGTGATAGTGCCAACAAGGTCTTTCTTATGGTATCCAAGGCTATTAATGAATTTATATGTGCATATGTTAGTGCCTTCTATGTATAGCTACTGAAAATATTTTGTATGAATTGTTTTCTATTGTAGGATTCATCATTTCTTATTTCACCATCATAAAACACAATGGGAGAAGGTTTCCACTTCGTTTTTACGACTAAAACCATAAAAATAAATCCATTATCATTAGGTTCCAGTTATTGGTATTCATTATTTATCATATAAATGTTGCTTTAGTGATCTTGAGATGGGGAACCATAGTTTAGAATATGGTTTTGTAAACATTTCCAAACATTGGTTAGGATAAGAAAACATATTTCAATTCATTGCTGATACATTTTACTTGAATGTGATTAATTTTAATTACCTCTTGGACCTTATGTTTCAAGGTAATGCATATTTTGGAAGAATGTCCAAGGTCTATGTGACAGTCATATTACACATTTACATCATAGTTATCATGATTTGGCCTTGATGGATCTAACTCTCAAAGAGGAGGTAGAGTAATCACATTATATTCAAACAAGCATTATGGCAATTTCTAATAATTTTCACTTAACAATCATATCTTATTATTATTACAGAAATTGTAATTTGTTTTTATTGCATTGACCATACTCTTAGCATGAAATTTATGTTGGAGAGTAATGTCACACATCTTGCCTCAAAATTTTCCTTACATTGGTTTTTTATCAATATAGGTAGGGGTTTGACTCAAAACGAACATTTTGGCATCTAACTATTGACCTCTACATTTTTTGTTTTGGTAGACACTCAAATTTGATAACTTATCCTTTAGCAATGACAATTTTGGTTGTGTTCCTTGCTTAAGAAAAAATATCTCATTTTAAGTCCAATCAATACATATAACTATCTCTTTCTTGACTTGATCATATCCACACTCTTCTCTTTCGTAAACATATGAATTATTAAGTAAAAAAATTAGTAAATCATCTCTATGCATAATTCTAGAACTTTTACTTCGCATCACAAGTTACTTGTCTAAAACCATATAGTTTTCTCAAGATAATTTATACGTCCTTGGACAACTTGGATGGCCCTTCCCTTATGTATCTGGTGACACTGATTTCAATTTGAATATCTTTAGTGTGTCATTTATCTTCCTAGGGTCGACCTTATCATAATATTTCAGCTAAAGAAGGATATATTAGCAAGTCAATATCAAATTATTGCTCACCTAGCACTTTCGTAAGTTACTATTGTAAATATTAATCCAAAAGAAAACTAGACTCTCCTAAAAATTTCAAAAGTAGTTGTGATGTAGAAGCATCAAGTGCTAAAGTGTAATAAGGTCATATGAGACCATTAGAGCATGTTAGTCTAGGTGTGTTAAGGTTGAATGTGTTGTAAAAGTTTGAATAAGTGCTTGTAAGAGGTTGTAGGAGTGAATTTGACTTAGTAAAAGAGTAATATAGGTAAATAGAGTCATGTCATCTTATTCTAGTTGTCATGTATAGACTATATAAGTGGATTAGGGTGATATACATCTAATTTCTATGATAAGAAGGTTGTTGAGTCTTCTTAGGAGTTGTTGAGTTAGTTTAGGAGTTAGTTTAGGAGTTTATACTTAGTCAATATACACCTATTCATAGGTGATTCAAATGTAATGATGAGGACTAGAGGTTCTTGAGGTTAGAGAATGAAGAATAAATAATGTATGATGATTTGAAGTTGTATTATACCTCTGTTTGAAGGAATTTAACATGTTTTCAATGGACTGTGATGAAAACCTAACTCGACAAAGTGAGGCAAAAACCCCCCAATCCTATTTATATGCATTATTTCTCTTTATTGTTAGCAAGGAAAGGTCCTATAGGTGACAAGGAAGGTATTCATAATTTTTATGAGTTTTGAAATTGCATGATTTGATTGTTATAGCCAATTGTAGGCTCTCGGGCTCGAATTAGGGCCTTATGTAGCTTTTGATGGAATCGATGAAACGAGCTAGAAATTTCAACTTATCTCTGCCTTGATGTGAATTATAAGTCCTCAAATTTTCATTTTGATTGATTAAGTATAGTGGGAGATCTCTCTGACAGAAGTTTTGAGCAAACCTGGTAAAAACACAATGCACAGGTAAGGGGATGAAAATATAGAGTTGTCATTGATGTTTGATTGTTATGACCCTAGATTGGGTATGGAGGTGGTATTAGATCCAATTTATGAGTTTTGAATAATCTCAGACATAAATGCATGAGTTAAATGCCATCATTTTAACAAAAGACTAACTGTGTAGACTGTATTAGAGCACTCAAAGGGTTACTAGAAGTTGTGAATTGGGCAAATAGCTAAGAACCGGTATATGAAAGGTTATGGACACCTAAATTATGATGAAGAATGTTAATAGAACATGGATACAAGGTATGAGATCATTCCAATTGCATGCAATCCTTTAATTAGACAATAAGAAGGCTATATGTAGCTTGGGGCAGAGTATCAAGGAGTAATTTGGAGATTTGTTGCTAGAGCAAACAAAGGGGAATTCAAATCTTTATGTTGATGCCTTTCAAATGTCCAACCAGGTATAAGTGATTCCTATATTTATTTACAATATACCTCATTGTAGAGTAAGCATGGTTAAGAGAACTTAAGTGGTATATGTGCTAGGATTGATTTTGGGAAGTGAAACAATCTTTGCATATGAAAATAGAGGTCTTAACATGTGTATGACCTTGAATTCAGTGACTATAACTTGTCAAAATGAGAAATAGTAACATATACACCTAAGGACCACCTTGGAATGAGTTTATGAACAAAATATGTACCTAGTACTAAACAAGACATTATTGCTATGGTTGGTAGATGATTTTGTATTTCATGCATGTAGTTCCTTGAATCAACATAAAGTGGGTTGCATGCTTGAATAGATCAAATAGTGCTTGATTACAAGTTATATAACTTGTTTACTATGAATCTAGATGATCCTCAGGCAAGGAAGTATTATTTGGTCTGAGAAAGTTTGAGCTCTTGAGAATTTGAAAACAACCATTGTGAATGGTAAGCCATCAATCAAGATAGTTCAAGATTCAAGCTAGACCTTGGATCAATTGGTATCGGAGCCGAGCTCATGTTAAGAGGTTCTAAGTTGATTAACATTAATGCAGAGAAAGACCTTTGGAAAGAATTTCAATTTGACTATATAATCATTATTGTACAAGTTGCAAGATTGTTCACATGTGACTCCAAAGAGGCAAAAGATGAAGAAGAGTGAAATTGAGAAGAGAAGGTAGTTTCAGTTCCAACAAGAGGTACAATCCATACAAGATGACCTTGAAAAGATAATGAAACAAATGCAGGAAGGAATAAGAAGCCTTATTTGCAAGGCACAAGGGTGGAACCTTCACATGAGGAAGGTTGTTAAATGGCCAATACAGAACTTGTAGAGAGAAGAAGAAGAAGGAGAACAATTGAGTGGAAGAAGAAGAAGGAGAGAGAAGAAATGTTGCCAGGGAGAGAGCAACATGAGGAGTCAAAGAAATGCAACAAGGAAGAGAAGAGATGCCAAAGGAGGAGGCATCCATGGAGACCAAGGAGTCTCAAGTAATTCTTTCTAACTATTTCTCTGAGTGGGTGTTTGCAGGTACAAAGGCCATAGAGGAAGAATGCCAAGTTGAGGCACTTAGAATTAAAGGAGCACCAAATCATGAATTTGTTTATATCAATATGGAGCAGTTGTTTGAAGAAATGCAAGCCTTAGAGAATGGTATATATGGAGACCAAGTGGAATGAAACTATGGAGTCTCAAAGTGAAAAAGAAGTGATAGGGGTATTTTCAGCCTCTCTTGATGATGAGGACAACTACATTTCGATACAAAGTGAGCAAGCTTTCAATTGAGGAGGCATGTAAACTCTTAAAGCATGCTGAGGAGGTAGATTTCAATATTGAAGACCTTCATTTCATTTATAAGGTGAAACAAGCCTACCAAGAGGCCAAGTATGAAAGTGAGAAAGAATGGGTGTTAAAGCAAGCAGAGAAGGCCATCAATTCTTGTGAATTCATCTTTAACAATGTTCAAGAAGTTGTGACTACATGCAATTATGAACACAAGGCAGAGTTGACATTCCTAGTGAAGGAGATAAAAGACCTACAAGAGACAAACTTGAAGGAAAAATCCATGATAAGGAAGATAGAGCAAGAAGAAAGCAAGCAGACCAAAATTATGAAGAAACAATACAAGTGCAGGTGTAGAGAGAAGCATGGAAGACAAAATATCGTGTTAGTTAAGTAAAGGCAATACGAATGAACCGGCAAGTCGAAAGAAAGAAGAATAGCTATTTGAGCAGGAGATCAATTTTTTCTCTCAATGGCACTCTGATGCAGGGAGCATCAAGTGCTAAAGTGTAATAAGGTCATATGAGACCATTAGAGCATGTTAGTCTAGGTGTGTTAAGGTTGATTGTGTGGTAAAATTTTGAATAAGTGCTTGTAAGAGGTTGTAGGAGTGAATTTGACTTAGTAAAAGAGTAATATAGGTAAATAGATTCATGTCATCTTATTCTAGTTGTCATGTACATACTATATGAGTGGATTAGGGTGATATACATTTGATTTCTATGATAAGAAGGTTGTTGAGTCTTCTTAGGAGTCTATACTTAGTCACTATACACATATTCATAGGTGATTCAAACGTAATGATGAGGGAAAAAAGGTTCTTGAGGTTGGATAATGAAGAATAAAGAATTATGATGATTTGAAGTTGTATTATACCTCTGTTTGAAGGAATTTAACATGTTTTCAATGGACGTGATGAAAACCATGCCCGGACAATGAGGTAAAAACCCTTTGTCCTATTTATATGCATTATTTCTCTTGGATGTTAACATGGAAGTGTCCTACATGTGACAAGGAAGGTATTCATAATTTTTATGAGTTTTGAAATTGCATGATTTGATTTCTATAGCCAATTGTAGGCTCTCAGGCTCGAATTAAGGCCTTCTGTAGCTTTTCATGGAACCAATGAAATGAGCTAGAAATTTCAACTTATCTCTACCTTGATGTGAATTATAAGTCCTCAAGTTTCATTGTGATTGATTAATTGTAGTGGGAGATCTCTTTGTGAAGTTTTGAGCAAACTGGTAAAAACACAAACAAGACAGTAAGGGGATGAAAATATAGAGTTTTCATTGATGTTTTATTGTTATGACCCCAGATTGGGTATGGAGGTGGTATTAGATCCAATTTATGAGTTTTGAATAATCTCATAGGTAAATGCATGAGTTAAATGCCGCCATTTTAACAAAATACTGATTGTGTATACTATATTAGAGCACTCAAAGGGTTACTAGAAGTCGTGAATTGGGAAAATAGCTAAGAACCAGTATATGAAAGGTTATGGACACCTAAATTATGGTGAAGAATGCTAATAGAACATGGATACAGGGTATGAGAGCCTTCCAATTGCATTCAAGCCTTGAATTGGACTATAAGAAGGCTATATGTAGCTTGGGACAGAGTATCAAGGAGAAATTTGGAGATTCGTTGCTAGAGCAAACAAAGGGGAGTTCAAATTTTTATGTTGATGCATTTCAAATGTCCAACTAGGTATAAATGATTCCCTATCTTTATTTGAAATATAACTCATTATAGAGTAAGCATGGTTAAGAGAACTTAAGTGTTATATGTGTTAGGATTGATTCTCGGAAGTGAAACAGTCTTTGCATGTGAAAATAAAGGTCTTGAACATGTGTATGACCTTGAATTCAGTGACAATAACTTATCAAGATGAGAACTAGTAACCTATACACCTAATGACCACCTTGGAATGAGTTTATGAACCAAATCTGTACCTAGTACTAAACAAGACAATATTGCTATGGTTGGTAGATGATTTTGTATTTCATGCATGCAGTTCCTTGAATCAACATAAAGTGGGTTGCATCTTTGAATAGATCAAATAGTGCTTGAGTACAGGTTATATAACTTGTTTACTATGAAGCTATCCTCGGGCATGGTAAGTATGAGTTGGTTTGAGAAAGTTTGAGCTCTTGAGAATTTGAAAACAACCATTGTGAATGGTAAGCCCTTAATCAAGATAGTTCAAGATTCAAGCTAGACCCCCTGCATCAAGTTGTACATCACTTAGAGAAGCCACCACTACAAGTACAAAGCACTCAATTTCAGGTCAAAGAGTTGAGATTCCTCCATTTCCAAGAATTTGAAAGTATTAGAGCCATGTCTTGACAAGAGCATAGTCACTCTAATCATTGTAAAATGTCCTAAAGAGACAAAAAGGTTTATTTTAGGTAGTTAAAGCAAACTATATCACACTATTACCGCACTAGCTACATTTTTTACTCTATAGTTATCCCACTATCTTGGTGTCAAGAGACACAAAGGGACTCATAGAGGGCTATCTTAGATCACAGTCACACTTGTACATGCACCTAGGAGAACTACATGAGGCCTATCCTCACTTGAGGGCATGTAGTCTAACACTTGGATTGGTTTGGAAAAGGTTGACCACCAAGGGTAATCTAGCCTCACTACCCATTGATTTATCCTTTTATCAACTAATGATTTGATGAAGGTTATGTTGCAAGTATATAAGGTTTCTATTTAGTTACAGGTTGTGTTGAGGTTGTATGAACAAGAGAGACATGCAATGAAGCATATTTTTAGACAAGTGAGGGATTAGAAAGTTACAAGACATCACTATAAGAAGATATAAGACTGTATAAAAGATGTCAATCTTATACAATAATTACCTAGTCTTAAACAAGAGTGATCTCCAGATCTAGAATTAGACATGAAGCACCTACAAGATCAAAACAACTTGTTTACCCAGTTGGCACATTCATATCTCCTCTTTTAGACTTTGTACAAAAAGTATTCATCTCCTCTTGTGAATTTGAGCTATATTTTTGTTGTTTATCATTGTTGCAAGTATAAAGCATTGTTCGATTAGACATGGTTAATGTTTATTAACTAATTCAAAATAACCCCATGCAATGAACCCTTACGTCCTATATTTTTTTACAAATCGTATATGTATATATATATATATATATATATATATATATATATATATATGGGTGTAAACATTTAGTGAACCGAGACTCGTGATCATGTCTATCAACCCTAGTTGCACTAGTGTTTCTCCTTTACCTTTGGTTTAATATCTACCCCCTTATATGGCTTGTATTTAGATTCAATTCTAATTAGTAATTTTCAATCTATTGTATGACCTAGAACTAATTTTCACATTTTCCCCTAGGGTCTCCTACTTGGCCCTCCTCTTCTTAGTCATCCTCTTGAGGTCTCTTTCTAGGGCGTCCTAATTATAAAATCACTATTCATTGCATATTTCAAAGGTAATGAGTATATTTTCAAATTACTTTACATTTTTATTAATTTTTATATATTAATATAAAACCTCTTTTTGTTTGGCTTAAATTTTAGCATAAGTTTCGAGATTCAAAATTACTATTTTTAGTAATAAGTTCATAATCAAATAAATATAATATTTTTTGTAAATTACTTAGAGGTTGTTATTCCACATATTTAGATTGTAAAATACCTTTGTTGGTTTTAATAAATTCACATTTTATTTCATAAATGTTCGATTGAGTAATTTGACGATGGTCACTTTTTTCTAAACATCACTTTTGGGTCCTATCCTCTATGGTCTCTTGATTGTCGACCTCCGAATTGTTGATTAATGTATAATTTCCTATCTAATTAAATGAATCTTTTTTTCGTGTTATCATGACCCATTCTTCCGGGATAAAATCTATTTCTATGAGTTCATGTAAATAAAACCCTCACTCCAATATAATTTTATTCATCTTTTTGAACAATTAAGACCCTCCTAATGCGGACCCCGATTGACATGCTATGTTGTTCATAACATTGTTTCCAAACTCTTTGGCCCTCTTCCCGTGAGGAAGCCCTATTAGTGATCTAGAAATTTACCTTGTCTTCAACATACACATGGTATACACTCTAATGATGGTTATAATTGTGATGGTGATCTTATCAATAATTCTAGTAATATTGGATATGATGATATTTATGTGTTTGAGACTTCATTTGATTATGTACAAATAATAGACATTATATCTCCCAATTAATTTGATCCATGTTCTCGATGATGATTTTAGTTTTGAATATGAAGCTAGTGGTGTTTATTGGCCTAGTGATGATCCACAAGGCCCTACCGTCACTTTTCATCCGATAACTTATCTAATTCTAATAATAAAGCACTTCCTTGTGACATTGTCTCTAGTGGATGTGTGAGTGATTCCTTTTAATGATGATTGGGTCTTTCCTCCATGTAATACAAGATTTGATGGTGCTCATTTCCTTTATGATACTTCCATCGATATTCTTCTATTTATTCTTCTATAGATGGCCATACACATGTTGATCTTATTATTCATGTAATAATTATGTTTATATTGATAAGTGCACCAAATGATATGTCGACTTGTGTTTCTCCTCCTTATCCTAACAATGCTAATGCTTCTATTTGTGTCTACACTCTTTAATTTCAATGTGAAAATCATTTTCCTATATATGTTTCTTCCATGCCTCTTATAAATGACAATGTGGAAAATGCTAGTATGTCTTTTATGCCTATTACAAAGGTGGAACATGTTAATATAGATCCTCCTATTACTCATTGTGTTGAAATCAATGTTATTCCAAAGGAACTTGATATGCCTAATATTGTTATCACTGTAGATCCCCCATCCACAAATGATCATAACAATGACATTTTTCATAAGGTTATCCTACAATCAATTAAAGATTTACAAAATGATTTTTAACTACAAATTCAAGTTGTAAAGTACTGATGAAAAAATCACTAAGGAAGAGGTGTCACATATATGGAATTTCCCATGTATTCCTACACATTCACATGATCATATTCCTACTCCATATGTGGAGCCCAAATTTATGCTACAAATGAATCATCTTCTACTTCAGGGCAAGTCAAGGTTCTACATCATGACGATGCGTATTATCATATTAAATCTAGTCCTAATTACTTTATAAGGCCTCCTCCTATCTCTAAGTAATAACCATTATGTTTTGATAAATATCTTACTCATCTACATGATATATTCATCACCCTACTTGATAAGCGCTTGATTCGATTACCCTATAATGATCATCATCATCCTCATCAAATTGAGTGTGAAAAAGGCTTACCTTTTTGTAACTTTAATCATATTAATGGGAATCATGACAATGATTTCTACGCACTCAACCATAACCGCAATTTTCTTAAATAAAAGGAATTATCAAATTTTTTACGCAATATTCAAGTAAATCCCCTTCTCCTCATCCATGAAATTAAGTTGTAGAGGATGTGATATCCAAATATTTCTCCCTAGGCATACTAGTTTCTAAGCCTTCTATAATAGATGCTTCTCAAAATTAAGCTCCTAATAATAAACCACTATAGAAGGCTAAGCGCAAATGGTTTGCAAAAAGTGTGACCAAGGAAATTACATGAATAGAGAAAATTAACACAAACAAAGCAAACCTTCCCTTGATAAGTTCTAAAGCCACCTCGATTGGATCTGAATATAGATGCGGGGGCTAAGTAATGTTCTGTTGGATACTTTGTTGATTTGAAGACTTTTGTAGATTTTTGGATGCTCCAAGAAGTATTCTGAATGGAATATTGATCAAGCTACGAGCATGAAGATGATTGATTTGATATTGGAAGAATAACGATATGATTGATTGATTCACCAAGCAATTAGATAGAATAATAGTATGAACTCTCAAGCTTGTTGGTGGATGATTTGTGAAGGAAATACCATTGATTTATAGCTGAGGAAGGAGAATCCTCAAGCCAATATTAGATTGAGTTGATTTGGAGATAACTAAACATGATTGAGTTGTTTAGTTGAGTTTCCAAATTGATTGAGGAGTTGAACTGTTGTTTCAAGATTGCATGGATGAGTTATTGTTGAGTTGGTAAGGGGTTGCACATGTTTTTGACTATTTAAAAGTATTGATTCCATATCCTTTAATTTATTCACCCAAAAAGTGAGCGTGAATGATTTTATTTTGGAAGGATGTGAAATAAATTTGGATTTCCATGACTTGGGAGATATCTTGAGTTAACTAAAATGCATGATTTGAGTTAACTTAAACATATCTTCTTAAATTTAATTATGATTTTTAGCTTTAGTCAATAATTTTAGTCAACTTGAGTTGAAGATGTGGATATGGTGTGAGGATATTTAATTTATTTAAATATGAAAATGGACCTGTGAGGATTTATTTAATTAATTAACTAATAAAACTAGCTAAGGAGGGGTGATAGGGTGTAATAGAATTAATTAAATTAATTCTAGAGAAGGACAATGGGTGTAATAAGATTTTGAACATTTATAATGCATCGCGGTTATTTTGGGGTGTCTACATTTTCCCCTCTTTAAAGTGTTATTATAGAGTAATATAACTTTAAAGATAGTATACCCATGTAAAATGATGAACAAATGATAGTGAAGTGTGATGGACTACCCGATTTTCCCCAACAAGACATGTGGATGCCCCAACGCGTCTGGATTAGTAGTCGAGGGAAATTCCCCTCAAGCGGTTGGGTGACGTATTGAAGTAGTGGATGAATAGAACTTTATAGGAAGAAAGGGCGTAGAATGTTAGTTAGGTGCTCACGGAGGCCAAAATGGAGGAATTAGGGTTAGGAAAAGAGTTTAAATATAAGGGTGGGAGGATTGTAATAATCATAGGTAAATTTTGCTATTATAGTTTATTTTCCCTTTGATTGATATTAGTGCTCGGATCGTGAGAGAAATGGTGTGTCATTTCCATTGCGTGCATCGTGTGAATAGTGTCTCGAGAGTTTGGTTGGGCTCTTGACGATGATGGTGCGGTATGTATCAAAAAAACTAGATTTTGAATGCATTTATTGCTTTTTAGGACTAGAATAATTTTGAAAAGTAATGCTAACGTATGTAATTAATCGCACACTAGCATGACTCGCAACGTGTGCTAGAATAGCATTTTGCACACTAGCATAAATGTATATGTGTTAGTGTGTTTGGGTAGGTGCGTTAGCGTGTTACACGTGCTAATGTATATGTAGACACACTAACGTTATTGGTGGACACATTGGTGTAAAATGCACTAGCATTCGGGTATACGCACCGACGTTAAGGTATGCACACTAACATGAAGTTCTGAGAAGATATCAAAGAGATGTAGAGGATGAATGAGAAGAACATGGAATTTGTAAGGGTGTTAACAATGTTGTTTTGTGTTTTACAATAGAGGCTATATGTCTTAGATGTGTGAGAGCGTCATGGATGGCTACGGTCGTTCGAGAGATGGATGAGTCGAGAGAAAGTGGAGGGTTTGAGTGCATTGTTAGAGGTGAAAAGTCCGGCATACATTGCTAAAATTCTAGATATTAGGTTAGATCACTACTTATTTATCTTTGCCTTTGGTTGAGAAATGACATAGTGAGAGTTAAACATTTAGACTACCTACAAGGGAGAGGACAGTCACTTTGGAAGATGTGTATTAGATATTGCGAGAGCCAATTTAGGATAGACTAGTACACCGAGAGAGTAGTAGTACAAAGATGGATCCGATCTCACATATGGTCATTGTTCAAAGTGGATGATATTTATAGGGAGGGCATGGAAGTGTATTTGTATGAGTGTATGGAGGATGATATTATGGCACAATTACCTATATATTTTACGTCTCTTATTAGCAATCACATATTTCTTGATAAGACTGGTAGTCATTTTCAACTTGGACCGATAGTATTGTAGTAGAGTTGATGGAGTCGGCTACACTTTTTACATAAGACCTCTCGCATTCTTACTCACTTATACAAAGATTTGCACTTAATAACATATAAAGGTCGAGGAACCTTGGTCCAACTACATTACTTTGTAGATTTGGTCGTGGGATCATATTTTTATAGGTCGATCATTGGGTATTTTGAGAGATAGACATCCTTAGGAGTCATCAACTTTTGGATAGGAGATAGTGGACACCCGTCATAGAGGTCATCAGGGTGATATGGAGTTTATAAACATGTCATTAATGATTTACAATTACGTATGATTACATGGAGACCATATAGGCGATACGGATGGACTACAAACGATACGAGTTAGTGACAGTGGAGGTGGATCACTACATCATTGGGATCCAAGTGTATATTATGGAGAGATACAGATCGAGATATGGTCATGCGAGAAGATGGGAATGATCCAGGATATACCAGGGAGGAGACCAGTAATGGTATGAGTGAGTAGTGTGGGAGACAATTGATTTTAGGTCCCGAATCATATAAAGAGTAACGAGGATAGTTTTGGAGGAGTTGTTCCATAAGCATGGGATGTGCAAGCCGATGTTGAGGATCCGGGAGTGACTATGGACTACGTGGTGTGGTACACATATATTATTCCACCGCGTATCGTATTCCACAGTGATTATAATAGCAGGCATAACAACAATAACTAGGGGTGTTTTTCAAAGGAGAGGTGGGAGAGGTGGAGGTTGATTGGGCAGGGCATATGCATAGGCACAAATATAGGCACATGGACCGGTGTAAATTGGATAGGAATAGGTGCAGGAGTTGAACATGCTCATGTACATGTTCCGATTCACCATCGAGCCCACCGAGTCTTGTAGGAGGAGGAAGAGGAGACAAAGATGGAGATGATGGATGGTGGATAAAGGAGAGGCAGATGTGTCGATCATAGAGTGTCGGTACCCCGGGTTGGACCATCGGTTTGAGCTACGGGAAGAGAGGGATATGGGTCTAATACAAAGGATGTTGCCTTTATCGGTGTACAAAAACCATATAGAGACAGTTGGATCAAATGACTACAGAGAGATATTTATGGACGATCAGGGTGCATCGGGTGTTGTAGAGAGAGATGGGTTGAGACATTAGCTACAACATGTAACAGTGGATAGGGATGTCACTGTCGCGTGGTGGAGACAAGTGGGATGGGATATGTTCTACAAGATTTTATTGTTGTATCACAAGAGGTATGATACTTCATAGCTCTATATGAGGCGATTGTTCTTAAGGGTCAAAGAGCTCTAAAGTATAGTCAGAGGTTAGGTAGAAAATCAGTGAGGTCAGGCATATCACATGGGCCTTTTAGATCTATCAAATCTATTCGAGATGCCTCCATCGAGGCGAGGAGGCGATGGACTGGGAAGTCCTAGTGTAGGAGAGATTCATCCATGACTCGATGTATTATGGATGTCTATATATGTATAGATATATATGCCTCGTGATGGAGGCATTTTTGTTGTTTGATTTTGTGTATGTATATGCCTCGAGGAAGACACATAGATTGTGATGATACATAGAGACACTTTTTGGACTTTTGACATTATATATATCATGATGAGATGTTTTTGTGTTTATGCTTTTTTGCATAATTTACACGTTGGTAGACATAGTGTAGATGACGATTTTGTAGTTTGTTTTGATATGGATATATGAAGATGATGACATGCTCGTATCTTAGCTTCCATTCGAAATTGTAATTTTAGATAAACCTATTTTGTTATTGCACTACAACAGAGTTAGCACCATGATTATTGAAAAACTATAATAAACAACTCATATGCGCGTAAAAACACACACACACTCACACACATAGGAAAGTAAATCAAACCCAATATACACATCGAGATGATTACACCAAGGCTGTGAATAAACCAAGAGGGTTACAAAATACTTGTAATTGGTAAAAAACATAAGACTAAATGTAAAGCAAACCCAATATACACAATAATATGAACACACCAAGGTTGTGAATAAATCAAGAGGGTAACAAATTACTTTTAATTGGCCAAAAACATAATCTTGATTTGGTCTGAACTCTGCGAAATTATAACAAAGAAGAAATAATAATAATGTAACCTTCACATTGATTCGAGATTGTATACACACACACACACACACACTATATATATAGGATTATGACATCCTATTTTCAAGTTCAATCTCCCTACAAAATCTCAACATCACAACCACTTAACCACCCTATAATCACTCACATCTATTCTACGTGAGTGGTAAAACAACATTTGTTATAAGTTGTTTATTTAACAACTTCATAATAATATTAATTCATATGATTTACTATAATGTGAGCACTAGAATAAAGAATTCCTAACATTCCCCCTTAGTGCAAACATGGGATAAAAACAATCGCACTTCCTTCATAGCTTTCCTCCCGTGCGTGCTCATGATCTGGATGGTTTTTCAGGACAACCAACAACCTCAACAAGGATGGTTTTCTAAGGACAACCAACAACCTGCAAGGATGGTTTTATAGACAACCAACAACCCAAAACATACAGATGGTTTTACAAGACAACCAACAACCCAAACATCACGATGCTTCTTTTTCTTGTGCTTTCATCGTTTCCACTATGTTTTTCCTTCGAGAATTATGTATGAAACATTGCTCACTGAATACAAATATGAATACAAATGATCTTCAAACATATCACAAAAAACAACTAGAAACTGGAAATAAGAACACACTATAAAATAGCTACTACAAAAATGATGCTCACCGAAACATGGACTCTAAAATCATAGGAGAAAGCAAAACACACACCAAAAAATTCCACCATAGCTTTGTGCGGCCCCGTCATTGGTGATTGACGAGAAGTCGTTGATCGATCTCCAACCTCCAAAGTGCCTTCGTCCTCTAGTCTCATACTATTAGCTCAACTTTGATTTGGATGTGAAGCTCAAAATTTTCCACATTGGGTGTATTTTATAACTGCCCCCACAATGTGAAATAGTTTATTTTCTGGACGTCGAGTAACACCGAAAATGCGTCCGTAAGACAATTTTTTATTTTTTTATTTTACAAACTGTTTAAAATGACACAAATTTTGACAACTCTCAAATTTAACCATGACACTTTTGACTCAAACAAGAAGACTCAACTAGAAATTTAAAAAGTAATAAAATCATATTACTTTTTAAATGAAAAAAAGACTTTAATTATGACAATACCGTTAAAAAAATGTTTTGACTCTTTTACACAACCTCAATTTTTTAATGACACTTGATAACAATATTACGATGATATCTATAATGAAAATGGACATAATGTGAATTGATTTTCTATCAAAAAGTAGCGACACATTTAAACTAAATACACTACTAAATACAAAATGAAAATGACACATCTATATTTTAAGACATGAAATATAAACCTAAACAACAATTCTTTGTTATATACCTCAATACAAGCGTTGAGATTTCTCAATGCAGGGTGTAGTGGTTGTGCACCCTTCATTCGCATCGCCCGAGGCATTGATTGCTTCTCTCAGTGAAAGAGATTCTTAGATAACGTATCATTTAGCATATATTCTGCAACCATTACTCATTTACCTCCTTCAAAATAACAATCTTTTGTGTTGAACTCTTCTGACGCTGGCTGATTCAGATGAAAAATGCCTGTATTTCTGCCACGTTGTTAATATTGATACAAATAAGAGTAAATAGGCCGAAGTGTACCATGCAATCAATGTCAATCTAGACTGAACATTGTATTAGTATGTCTCAATCCGTTTCGGTGAAGTCAAACTGTATGCAAAACCACAATATTCACAATTGAATTTATCTATTTTTAAATAGATCTCCTCACCTATATGCACGGATGTGAATACCACACTCTCGGTGATGATTCGATGAAGCACGGATAATCAATACATTGAGGCGAACATTGTCAGAGGAAAATGTCATGCTGTAGAGGACTGATAAGCAGATTAGAGGCGTAGGAACTAGGAAAAGATCAAAATCAATGCGTATAGGAATGTATATTGCTGACAAAGATGAGGAACTTAAATATTGGAAGAACCGTGTATAGGTATAATGAATATGTGCGTAGAATATGGTAGTAAATCTGCATGCATGGGCAAGTGGAAGAGTCAAATAAACTAGAAATAAACTCTTTCCCTTCAACCTGATTCACAAACACCACCGTTTCTATTTCTCTCGAAATACTCTCTGTGCCAACGTAGCTTTCAAATCATATCACTGGATACATAAACACACAACAGAATTATGTGATGATAGAGAAACCACACAGAAACGACAGACTTATACCCTACAAAATGGATTTTAAAGAGCTAATTTTTCAAACATGTATTACCATTAGTCAAGGATATAGATATGAGATATTCCCCTTCACAAATATATTCATAGAAACTTTATGATAGACATAGGATTCAAACTTGCTCTGATACCAAATATTGATTTGGTTTGAGTTCTGCTTGAAATTATAATACAACAGAAATAATAATAATGTATCCTATTTTCAAGTTCAATCTCCCTACAAAATCTCAACATCACAACCACTTAACCACCCTATAATCACTGCATCTATTCTAAGTGAGTGGTAAAAAATATTTGTTATAAGTTGTTTATTTAACAACTTTATAACAATACTAATACATATGATTTACTATAATGTGAGCACTAGAATAAATAATTCCTAACACATAAGACTAAATATAAAACAAACCCAATATACATAGTAAGATGAACACACCAAGGTTGTGAATAAACAAAGAGGGTAACAAAATACTTGTAATTGGTCAACAAGATAACGATGCAAAACAACACCGAAAACAAACCCAATTAAACAATTAAATGTATACAAATTGATTACAAATGAACCAAGATATCATAAGAAATGGGCAATTGGTCAACAAGGTAATAATGCAAGACAACATTGAAAACAACCCCAATATACGGTAAATGTGAGCACCATGGTTACAATAGAACAGAGATGACAACAATAAACCTACATATGGGAAACAAAATAATTAAGCAATGCAAAATTATAAACCCACCTAATATACTCAACATATACAAGAAAACATGGCCATAAATGGACCAAGACACAACAAAAAAATCTTAATTGGTTAACATTGACTTTAAACAACAACTAACTAATAAAAATATCCTTGCAACACAACAATAACTTTTGAACTTATTCTTAATGTGTTCCATAGTGATGGATTCAATGATTTTCCCCCAAGCAAGGATATATCCAAGAAGGAAGATGATTTAAGATTGAATCGGTGAAAGAGTGGGGTCAAGTGACACTCTTGGTGGGTTCACTATGAGATTTGATTGGATCGTTATTCCTATCAAGGACACATGCGAAGGAGATAACTTGAGCCAAGATTATTCTGAGCGAGGATACACACATAGACACAAAGGATTGTGATTTATTTGTTTGCATTGAATGTTTGTGTTTCTGTTGTATAATGCAATGAACACTAGGATTGAGTCCAAAGACGTTGTTTGTTGTTTGTTTTGTTTTTTGGCAAACATTTGAGTTTTTGCAGATTGTGAAGAATGTAATGTTTTTATTGGATTTTCGATTTTTGCATTGTTTTTGGATATTGGATTTTTTATTGTTTTTGGTTTTTCATTTTTCATTTTTTTGTAATTTGAATGTTTTGATTCTTTTTTGGATTTTTGAATTATTTAAATGCCAATGAGAAATACAAGGTGGCTTAAGACCTTGTCAAGCACTTTACAAATGACAAAGCTTGTCAAGATCAAGGGAAGGAATATGATGGATGTGGATGAACATGTGCATTGTAGCAAGTGATTCACGTCCTAACCACAAGGAGCACATGAAAAAAAATGATTCAGAATTACATGACAAGTGAAATATAATGTAGGAGTGATACAGGTAGTCGCGGAAATATGCCCCTAACACAAGGGATACTCATAAATGGTTCGTGAATATATATTTTTAGATGAACCACATTCATGGGTTCTTTAAGCTCTTTGCCATCTTCAGTGGATAGATTGTATGTGCCGGATCCAAACTTTGCACTAACAATGTAAGGTCCCAACCAATTAGGTTCAAATTTTCCTTGTTTTTCACGCTCTATGGTTGTATTTTTCTGATTTTCCTTGAGTACAAGATCGCCAATTTTGAACTACCTTGGTTTTATTTTTTTTGTTGTAAGAATCGTGGCAAAGTTAGTTTCGATACACTTTTAAATAATCCAAGGCCCAAACCCTCTTCGCATATAATATTTCTAGTTCAGAAGATGCTCTTGTCTATAGTCATCTTCATGGACCAAGTTTTGTAAAGATATATAGAGGTATGGGAGCTCAACTTGTATGGGTAATACAACTTCATATCCATATAAAAGGGAGAAGGGAGTAGCTCATGTTAGAGTATGATATGATGTTCGATAAGCCCAGAGAGCGGGATAGATATGTGTATGCCAATTATGACTTGATTATCAACAATATTTTCCAATATTGATTTGATCGTTTATAGATGCTTCAGTTTGGCCATTACACTATGGATAATATGGAGATGACCATTTGAGTTGGATATGGAAACATTTGGATATTTCTTTGACAATTTGTTTTTAAAGGATATGTTATTATATGTGAGAATTGAGGAAGGGATTCTCAAACGACATATGACATGGTTTTAAATTAACTTGGAAATATTTGAACAAGTGACATAGGTTAGAGACATGGCCTCTATCCATTTGGTAAAATACTTAGTTGCAGTGATAATGGAGGTATGACCGTCGGAAGATATAGGCTTTATTTTTTCTATTAGGTCGATCCCCCATCGAGAAAAAGGCCAAGGTAAGGTGATAGGTTGAAGGGCCAATGATGACACATGAATGAGATTGCCGTGTCTTTGGATTGCTTGACACTTCTTACAGAAAGTACATACATCAAACTCCATAGTGGGCCAATAATAACCCATGTGCAAGATATTTTTTCTAAGATCATGTTGTTTGTGTGTGCACCACAAATACATGTATGTAATTCAATTAGTGTTTGGTTTAATTCATCCTGATTGAGACATCTTAGGAGAGTCCCATTATAGCCTCTTTGGTATAGGGTATCAGTGAGAATGGTGTAGCGTGAAGCACGTTGTGTTAAGGCTCTTTTTTAGGGGCATTCATATTGTTGGGGTAATCCTTATCTCAAATAAAAGTTTAGATGTCAAAATACCAAGGATTTTCAGGACCAACTATCTCACATACCATGGTTGATTCTAAAAAATCGAATGCAAGCACTAGAAGATATTTAATGAGAAAATCGAGTGGGTTTGATTGATATCAAATTCAAGAAGGGCTGTAATCATAGCCATGGCCTATGCTAATTTGTTTTGTGTGCGAGGAACTTGTTCGAAGGTGATGATCCGAAAGTAACCTTTGAGACTATCTACCATGAGCTTATAGGGAACAAGTTTGTCATCTTTGACTTGATATTATCCATTGACTTGTTTGATGATTAAGATAGAGTCTCCATAGATTGTTAATTCTTTAAGTCCCCAAGATATAGAAAATTTTAAACCAACTATAAGGGCTTCATATTCAACAATGTTTTTGTGCAAGGGAAACCAATGCGATAATATTTTGGTATAATATATCCACCCGGTGTGTGTAGCGAGAATACTAGCTTCGACCCATGGATGTTGCAAAGATCCATAAAAAAATAAAGTCCATGAAGTAACCGTGTCAACATAAAATAGTTCTTCATCCGAGAATTCAAAGTGAAATGGTTATGAGCTTATTAATTGTGCTTACAAAAAAATTAGTCCATGAGATCATGCACTTTTATTATTTTATAATTGATGAATTATATATCACCCTCACTGAGTAGAAAAACCCAGCTAGACATTCTGCCTATTAAAATAGGTTTGGACAATACATATTTTAGAGGATCTACTTTATCATTGAGCTTAGTCATATGATTAAGAAATTAACAACACAACTTGTAAAATGTGAATGTTACTACTAAACATACCTTTTCAACCTGTGAGTATTGGATTTCATGAGCAATAAGAGTTCGGATAAGATAATATACCGCTTATTCTTGTCCTTTATTAGTATGTTGTGCAAGAAATGCCCCTATGGCATATTCTGATAGCAAATGTATAGAGAAGCATGGGCTTATCCTAAATGGGCTCCATTATTACTAAAGGAGTTAGTAAATATTATTTCAAATTGGTGAAAGAATCTTAACATTCTTGAGTCCATTTGAATTGTACATCTTTTCTGAGCAACTGATTGAAATGGTGACATTTATCTGCTAGTTGAGAGATGAAATGCCGAATAGATTGAATTTTCCCTTGGAGACCTCTTAATTTTTGTAAATTATGAGGGGGAGGAGTCTTCATGATTGCTTTGACTTTGGCAAGATCAACTTAAATTCTTCTCCATGAGACTATGAATCCCAAAATATTTCCTAAAGTGACACCAAACAGACATTTCTTAGGAATAAGTCTTACCTTGTATTCTTACAATCGCTCAAAGATGCATCATAAAATGGCTGGATGGTCTACTCTTGTTTTTGACTCTGCAAGGATATCATTTACATAGTCTTCCATAATGTCATTTAGCATGTCATGGAAGATGAATATCATTGTTTGTTGATAAGTGGCTCCTACGTTTTTAAGGCAAAAAGGCATGACCTTATAACAAAATGTGCCCCAGGGCATTATAAATATTGTTTTGTGTTGATCTTCTTTGGCGTTTTGGATTTGATTATAACCTGAAAAGCCATCCATTAGAGATAGCATTTCATGTCCCATTGTAAAATCAATGATCATATAAAAGTTACGCAAGGGAAAATCATCCTTTGGAAAAACCTTGTTTATATCATGGAATTTAGTACATATTTTGATCCTTGGTGTCTTCTTAGCAATGTGTACCATATTGTATATCCATTCTAAATGATCTATCAACCTGATGAAGCATGTTTATAATAGTTTCGAATTTTTGCTTTAGCCAACAATGTAACTTTGGGGTGCATTTTCCTCAATTTTTGCTTGACTGATTTTGCTTTTGGGTGAACCTCAAGGTTGTACACTACAAGGAAAGATCTAATCTTGGAATGTCTTTTTATGAGCTTGTAAAAACATCTTAAAACTCAACGAAATGTTGTGAACACTTCTATTTCTCTTTTCATAAACTTGCACCAATTTTTAAAAGTTTAGGATTCTCGCTTGTACTGATGTTGATTACAATAGTCTCCTCTACTAGCATTTTCGATGTATCTATGTCCCGAAAGGATAACGTAGGTTGATGTAGATCACCTATTTGATCTAGAAGTGATTCCCCTCTCACTAGTGCCTCGAAAGGTTCTCACTTAGGAGATATGTCCTTTTTCTTTTTCTTATTTTTTCATTTTAAATTTATTTTTACTTCTCAAATAGTGCCTCGGGTGAGGTTTTCACTATGAGAGATTATGTTTTTCTTTTTCTTATTTTAATTTTTGTGCTTTTGTGGACTAGGGTACTCTAGTTATTCTCTAAAGTAAGTTGAAGCATCATGGTTGATATTGAATCCCTTCTTGTGATCTAATGGGGGTATAGGGTCCCGAGTCCAGGGAAACTCTTCGATGGCCTCATCATTTTGAAAGAGGTCCATGGATATCTGATTTAGTTGATCCTAATTAATAATACTAGGATGGATGGTGTCACAAGTCAATAGTGTGAATGGAAAGGTTTTCAATGAATAGGTTCATTTTGGCTAAGTCTTTAAAGAGGCTATGTGTGGCACTTGTCTCAACATGAGATTCAAGATATCCACACCATTGGTCGTTACATCAAATATTACCGATTTTTTTCCAAAAATTTTGAAACCTAGACCATGATGATATGTATTTTCTATGTACATCACTGGATCTAGATGACCTTGTTCCTTTGTATGAAGTCCTCTACCTTTCCACTACATAGTTTTCATCATTTTATTTTCCTTATTGTATTTAGAGGATTCATAACAACTAGCCATCCGATCATCATATAATCAAGATTTTGAAGAGCCCTAAATGTGTCCATCTTATAAATATCCAAACTATTTCCATAGTGTATTTTCAAGATGGTATATAGGAGCTACTTTAAGGTGGGGAGCGTTGGGTTTTCCGTAACTGTGCGGAGACAATGGCAATTTACCAACATGAAAAATGTTTTTGAGCTCATACTCACCAATACCTTTATCAAAGAATTTTAGTTCAGGTGGCGAAGATGATGTGGAAGGTTGAGATCTGAAGAGTGTGTTAGGATCTATAAAATTTTCATCTTTGATGGATATAACACGAGGAGTTATGGATCCGTCTGCGAGAGAAGGACAATAGTTTGTATGAGTATATCTTGCCTCTGAGAGCTTACAATATTCAAATGGTTTAGCATATTCTTGAGCAAGGTGAATTATTTACCGGATGCATCCATGAAAGAAAGGTTCAAGCAACTCTTTAAAAGGAGGCATGCCCACTTAAGGATTTATTTGATTCATCAAGTAGTCCCCGCTTAATTACATATCATGGTAAAGATCACCTAGAAGGATCAAGGGAAAGATAAAAATGAAAGGTCGTGATGAAGGTTGTTGAATAGGTCATTGCGGAGATCACTTGAATATCCAAACAAGTATTGATGATCACATTATCAAGGGTGCACATGACATAGAAGTAAGAAACTAAACAAAACCCATGCACATGATTGAGCTCAACAAAGGATTAGATAAGGGGCAAAAAAATGGTCACCGTAGGTGACTACTAGTCTAAAAAGGAGTTGACATGTATTGTGGAATTGCTCTAAGAATTCAAGGACTACCACGAGATGAAAGGATTTCATTCATCTTTAGGGAAGATAACAATAAATATAAGGGAAGACATGCACCCAATAAAGAAAATACCATATCACATAAATATAAACTTGAGGAATAAGGTGAAGGAAGAGATTGACAATATGTTGGGGAAGAGGTCATTTTCTAGTGGAGGAGTCAAAATGGATCGACCCCATGGTGATCAACATCAATAAGGGTGGGTGCATACATATTTGTGTTGAATTTTTCATACCAAATGGGGCCATATTTACAAACCCCTTTCCCCTCCTTTCACTAAATAGATCTTAAAAGGGGTGGTCGGATACGAAATATATGCATTCACTAATGGATTCTTTAGATATCACCAAGTCTAGATTGTATATGAGGACACATAAAATATCACCTTTAAAATTGAGTGGGGGTAATTTTCATACAATGTGATTCCTTTTGGTCTAAGGAATGTGCTTGTAGTCTTCTTGTGCATTGTAATTAAGACCTTCAAAGTCATCCTTCACAAGTTCCTACAAGTGTATTTGGATGACTTGATCGTCAATGGTTTTTTGAGGTATCATCATTTCCAAAATAAAGCTAATGTTCCAGAGATGTAGGAAAATATAGATCTCATTGAACCTCAAGAACTATATATCACAACACCATTTAGGGTCTTATTGGGACACATGATTTGCAAAGAAGGTATGTCGACATACTCGACAAAAAATGTGGTGATTTTGCATTTGGAATAACCTAACACCCAAAGTGATATGCATGTTTTTTTGGGGCATGTAGGATATTAAAATAATTTCATAACAGGGTAAAAAAGTAAAATAAAAAATGGCGAAATTGCTTTCAAAAATTTTAAAAGTGCAAGTATCAAATATGAACCAAACTTTGATTTGGATCCAGATCTCCACCACGGGAAAAACCAAAAGGATATCTTTGCGAATCTTAAAGAGAAAAATATATCAGACTATGGGGACAACATTTAGCTTGTGTTTTAGGGTGACTGTTTCTTTGATTGTTTGTGAAGTCGCGATCCACCCACCGAGAATGGAAAAAAATGAAAGGTTGAACCTTTGCATAGAATCTCCTTATTCTTCATTATAATTTGAATGGTCTTAATCACTATTAGCAGAATGAAAGGTGATATTCCACTCGGAAGTTTTTTGAGGCCCTTGGGATGTGAATAAGACACTATTCTTGGGCTCCAAAGGTGACAGGCTGCACTTCATGTCAAAACTAAGAACTAGCGATGCATGGGGAAAAAAAAAACCAACTCAACCAAAAAGAAAGATGATTAGGGTTAGAAAATAAAATTTACATGTTCATGGAAAGGGTTCGCTATTGTGGATCCCATACCCAAAAAAATTAAATTTTATAATGGTGAGAACTTGGAAGGTACACATGAATCAAATATTGCACCTTCAAGATTTAATTATGGGCTCTAACCCTAAGGTTAAGGGTCCCTATTTTTAACACCCACTCTTCTTGTTAGAAGACAACTTAACAGGACATTTTTAAGTCTAATATATAAGAAGGTTTATCCTTGCAATGTAAAATATAAGCACCCTAAAGTGGATTCTCATTTGGTTTCGATGGATATGGATCCTCTAAAGGATAACAAAGTGGTTTGTTTAGATATTAAAGATCTTATGAATATTCCAAAGACTTTAAATCCAAAGTGACCTTGATTGGTTTGTTCTCTAGAGTCACCCTCTCGAGAATGACTCTTCATTCTTGAAACATCATGATATGGACCTCTCTTGAAGTCTCTATTTTTTAATTCTTGGGGAAGGGTTATTTGAAGTGTCCTTTTCCACTACTAATTGCTACAGAAATCCATGTCCTCAATTTCTTAGTTCTTTGGAAACACTTCCCTACTCCTCTATCATTAGTAACTAGTATTTATTCTAGAAAAAGTGACATCCATACCATCTCAGGTTATCATGTGCCTCCCTTATCTCCTGCTCGTTTTCAAAATGTAACAATGTTGAAGGTTCTAGCCAACTTGTGTCAATCGTTCGCTCCTCTATGGGGGATGCGCGAGATGACAACTCTTTGGTGGTTTATGTCTCAATGCGAGATAGATATCCCTTATCCCACCCTTCTTATCTTTAGTTCCCCTTTAGTTTAATTGTTCCAAAAGGTTCATTTATGTGTTTCCCACTATTCCTTCCTACCTTCTTCATCATCAATTTGGGGGTTCTTGGTATGGAAATTACATTCCCTATCTGAAAAAATTGATTCTCCTCCAATGCCACCTTAGTGTGGTTTAGGATGTTCTCCCCCACCTCCCCTTTTATTTCCCCTTAGACCCTCTCCGTTGATAATCCACCACTTATTTCCCCATATACTTCTTCCCATTATCTTGTGATGTTAAATCACACAAAGCTCATGTTTCGGAGTTGGTCCCCTCTTCCTCTCTAGTCGGGCTCTCTTGATCCCCTTCTACAAAATGTTTGGGTATTGAAAACAAATATTAAAGTGAAATATATTTACACTAAATCTATCTTGGTGAGGGGTTTGTAATTCCCTATGTTCATATTTCCATAAAGAAGAAAGAAGGAAGAGAACATAGTTTAGGAATTAGGGATTTAAAGAAAGAAGGAATGTGGAAAAACTTTTGAAAAATAAAAATTGTATCTTTAACTACTCATGCATGTCACTAATGAAAGAATACCATAAAATTTTATAACAAAAAGTTTATTGCTCATAGATCAAATATTTTCATAGATGAACATACCTAATCCAAATATATGTAGACACAAAGTTCAACAGTTTATAGTATGTAAAAATGAACAAAAAGTTTCATATTCCATTATCTAAAATGTGCAATTTGGAAAGACATATAAATGGAGAAAATAAAAGAGAAGGGAAGTTCTCTTCCATATTTCTATTCTAAAAACTATCAACCACCCTTTACAATAGACAAATTCTCCTTTTATTGAGAAAGGGTTGTAAATTGCCTTCTAGTAACCTTTTGTTACTTTTACATCTTACTTTCCCCCATATAAGTCGCTTAAGTTACTCTAAAATTTTGTAACTCTAGGAAATATATAATTGAAAAGTACAACATAAAAATAGAAAAATTATTCTTGTAGGAGATAAGGAGCGAGTATAAGAAAGAAATTTTAGCTTCAAGAAGTGTATTCTAGATCTATTCAATGCCCCTACAATATCTCTTTCTTTTGGAATAATGGTGCTAGCAAGATTATTGAGCCAACATTAGATAATATTCAACATTTCTAAATGATTTTTAATGAATTGATCCATGTTTTTGAATTTTTCTATAACCACATTGTGCAATTTTAAAATTTTATCCATCTTCTCTTGATTGAAATTATCAGTATTGAAGATTTATTGGTTAACTAGTTTGCTTTATTAATCTTTAATAGAATTTTACATAGTGATTTGTGAGGGATTTTTTTGGAAAATATCATAATGAAGAGCCTTAATATATGTTAATATTTTAGCTTTAAAGCTTCACCCTTTTGTAAATAATTTTGAAGGTTTATTGTGTTTTTTTACAACACTTTGAGTCTCCTCTTAATACTATGAGACCAGTTTTGATAATGATTAACACTTGATTTTTTTTTAAAATGGAGAGAAGGATTTTTCATCATTCAACACCACAATCCTTAAATCTTAAATCAGGCCAACCCATAACTTGGGTTCCTTCTCTACGTTCTCAATTTGGAGTTCAATTTCTTTTGATCTTCTACTAGGCTTTCATAAACCTTGTGGCTCTCATAAATGAAATTCAAACCATTTACCAAAAAAAATCAACCCATGCTTCCATAACTTTTACCCTTTGAGTGTGATTTTGAATCTCATAAATAACCTTAATATCAATATTACTCGCTGAAGTTGAAGATGGAAGGGATGCAATTGGATTAGGATACAAAGAGAGAGACTTAGATGTAAGCTAAGATACTTATGTACTTGTTCCTTCATTTGTTCTTGTGTTTGCTTTCCCTTTTCAACTCTTTTAATGAATCTTGATATTAGTTCTCTCAAATTATGAACATATCCTTCAAGAGTGGCTTCTCCAAGTGATATCCTTGTTAATTCATAATCAGCCACAATGATATCATTTTCATTTTTATGAATTGTGGGTTTTGCAATCTCAACAAATTGATGGCCTAAGGTATCTAATACAAGTTGAGAAGTTATTTTTCCTTTTCGGGCTTGGAGTACCATGGAGCATCTACAACACCGTAATCAAGAAAAATAATATTCGATTGTGATTTCCTCTTCTTTTCAACTAATGGTTGAACCCATGAGAATGAAGTATCAATGATATCATCCTTAGTTGAACTTGTAGAAGGCATGTTGAGAGTGAGAAGAGGTAGTAAAGGGACTTATGTAGGTATGATTTATATAGAGGAGATTTTTCACTTGATACCCGTGGAAAGATGTGATCTATCCTTATTTCCAACTTATACCTTGAGACACTTCCTCCATCTACATTCTCTAAAAGAACTTAAGTAGGATTTTCTTTCTCTTTTGACATAGGATAAGATCTTGGAGTGTAGATATAAAATGTTATGTTATGAGGTTTTTAGGATGAGGAAGAAGGCATGTCTTGATGGCCTTGAGAAGCAAACAACCTTTTTTGAAGCTTTGAATTATGACTTCTTTTCATATTGTTTCTTTGTTCTTAAGATCACTAGTGTTGTGAAATCATTAATACTATCTTTCTCCTTATAAGACTAGTCTATAATGGGAAGAGGGGTACGTCAAATAGATTTTTCAAATCCATGTTCATGAATATGATAAGCATCATCATCCATACCTTTTAAAAAAATTATAACTTGAAACTTTGAATTTTCTAAAGAGTTATCCTTCTGAAATGATCTTTTTCTTACCTCAAATTCATCCTCACAATATTTCCTAAAATATTTAATAGTATGCACATGGGAGCATGTTTTGGTAGCTGAAGATTGTTGTTGATGAATTTCTTATTGTTAAAAGAATTTCTCTTGGAAAAATTATTCATATTAAAAGGATTAATTGTTCTTTTGACATTTTGTGCATCAATGCTTGACCTAAAAATATAATTGCTAAGGGTGATGGGAAATTGGATTCCTTGTACTTTACTATCTCTACAAGTTTTATCGAAAATATCCAATTTCTTGCAAAAATCGATGAGGATGAGTTTATCACTACAATAGATGGGAATTTTTATGGAACCCCCTCAAAATTTTATCTCATGATATAGGAAAACCTCTTAAATTGGATGAAGAAATTGTCATACTTAGTCATCAACTATTTGGCTTCCTAAGAAATCTTGTTAGTAGTGTATCCTTCCAATAACATCACTATGGCCATGGTGAATTCATCGTTCACCCTTCTTAAGTTTATTTTTATATTTTCATGGGTCAATTGATTATAAAAATCATATATATGTGTATATAGGTTTTGTCTCCATTTTTCTGAAAGACCAATCCATATTCTATACCATGTGATGGTATATATCATATATCAAGTCATGAAGAATGACTTAGTGTTATTAAAATGGGTGATTTGATTTTTCAAGTTCTCATAGATTATCTCTCCCTAGCTCAAGGATCATTTTCCTTCACATGTAAAGTTGATGAATAGATTTTCGTCTAGTTATGAAATTCCCTAGTGGAAGAAATTCCCATCACCCTAGCCAGAAAAGTGATTATGTATAATAACTCTTCAATGAAATCATTTGTGTTAAGAGTTTTAGAAAGTTTTGAAGGTCCCTTCTTCTTCTTGCTAAGCCACGACTTTGAAATCATTTATTGATATTTTTTGGGATGTAGTTCATATTTATTTTGTGTCATCTCAAGAGTCGATATCTTGTCATTTGCAACAAGAACAATCCCAAAATCCAAATTGATGTGGTGAGCATCAAATAATGTGATGAATTGTCCTTGTGGATATATATATTCCTTGGTTTGAGCATCACAATACAACACACAAGAAAAACTTATCTCTACACATTGAATAAGTAGGAAAACCACCTTCATGTGCAATACCACTATTAAAAATCCTCTCCTATAATGTTTCCTCTTACCATATTTTATTTTGGTCCAAAAATTAGGTGTGTCCATGTGTTAGACATCACTACCCCCAAGTTTAGGGATAATCGTTTCCAAAGATGAAATTAGCTCATACTTGGCATATTTGAACTTCATTTTGATGGTTTGAAATTTCAATTAAGTGGTTAATAAAAAGAAAGGAAAAATGGATGATATATTACAAGCACTAGAGAAAACGAAGGCACATAAGATAAAATTTCTCAAAATAATATAAATGGGGATGGAATCACTTGCAGAATCAACGAGAATGAAGCCCTTGAAATACTCCTTTGTTGATGCCTTCAAATTTGAAAATCGCAAGATGAAAAATGTTTTGGAGGCAAGATAATAGATATGGAATGTGGCATGTAGGTGGGAAGTGCTCATTTTGGTTTTGGGTGAGATTTCAAATGATTTGAAATTTGCATTTTCTTTTGTTTATATACTACCCAAAACAATCGACAAAAATAAAAGATCTATGAAACTCATTTCAGGAAAAGGTTTTTATTGGGTTATTTAGCCAATCAACTCCGAAATGGAATTATGGAATAACATTGTTCATTCTACTAAGGGGCGATAAGCCCAATGTAAACTCATTTTAAATGACTTAGACTAGTCATTAGAGTAAGGGCGTAACAATGAAACAATGCTAAAGGTGTCGGAGTAATTGATTTTAAGAAAATAACAATGCCCAAGTCAAACACAATATTGGATAAGTCACCTAGTCAGGGGAACAATAGAACAAAGAAACACTTCTAGGTATTCTAGATGCGATTGAATTATCCAATTCAATGACCAAATTCTACCCCATTAGTCTTGGGTCATATATCGGGATAAGTATATCCAAAATGTGGCTAACATTATCTCCTAACATGGCTAACATTATGATTTCATATACATAGAAGGTCAGCCTTAGTACTTTACATAGCATAATAGGGTATAATGCTCATCATATTGATCACTTGAGTCTTATTCTATGGTTTGGAAGTTTCCCCCTCGAAGTGGCTATATATTCTACTTGCATATTATGATCATATATCTATATTTTGATGTTATATTGTTATTGATATTTAGATCTATCTAAATAATTTCATTACTGATCTAGAGGATATTTTTGTTCCAATGTTCCCTAAACTTCCCAAAACTAGTTTCTTATGTAAGAACTTGTCGAGATATTTTCAACCCCTTTTAAATGGAGGAAAACATACACAATATGTGGAAGATACAGTCCATTAAATTTTCTCTCCAACTGGCAAAAATTAAGCACAAGATGCACAATGCTAACATATCATCTTTAGAATGTGACAAGTGGCATAATATGTGTGAGAAAAATGTCGAGTTTCCCAAGAAAAAATGATGGTTTAAGCCTCTAGTCTTCGACGGTCAAGGTGAGTCCCACATAGTATATCTTTTGGGGACCTAAAAATCAATGGGGTCCACTATTTTTCAAGAGGGGGACCACTGTCAATTTTCTTCACATCATGATGTATGTTATTTTACATATATACCTCGTTGAGGCCCACATTTTAATGCATGTAGTACTAATTCCCAAGTATTTTCAAAGAACATCAACCAACTCAAATGGGTTGGTCATCGCATGATAGCTCATCAAGTGAGTGAGTCACATTACTAGTTTGTTAAGAGAGTGAGTCACATTGCCAACTCATTAAGCGAGTGAGTCACATTTCCAACTCATCAAGTGAGCCACCTTATCTCATTCGGTGTGAGTCTCTACATTAACCCACCTCGGTAAGGATCATGGACCAACAACCATCCATATCCACAAAGATCAACCAAATACTAATTTACTGAGCTAAGCCCAACTAGCTACACACCAACATCCCAATCAACTCATGAAGGGGTCGAGCCCATAGTGCCACCTCAATAGTCCATCTAACCCAATCGATCTAGGTGGTGAGATTTGTTTTAAGCCAATATTTCTCACAATCCAAAGACAACCGATACAAAGTTGTGTAGGAAAATGGCTCAACTAAAAACACAAAAATAGGTGGAGACGTGGCATAAGTCACAAGTTAAATGTAACCTCCGAGGCTTTATTAAACATTTCAACCATCGAGTTGCGGTAAATGTGGAAGTCCCAAATTAAAAAAAAATCAATGAAGACCCATTTTGACATTCAAAACCATGTTTTTCAAATTTTGAGAAAAAATATCACAATTTTCACTTGAATAATAACATATATGTTGTGATGTAATGACATATGGAGATAACATTCGAGATCGTATGTTCAATTTTCATGGGCCATATTCAATACTTCAAAAGACATATACATTTCTTGAGATAAAAGTGTCCTCCTTATCAATCCCTATGAGAAGGTGATTATGGGTGGTGACTTCAATGTCATATTATCACCACTTGGATAAAAGAGGGGATACCTCGGAGTATCACCTCTCAAATAGACCTTTTCAAATTTTGTGTAGAATTACAACCTACTAGATGTTCCCTCCAAGGAAGGTAGATTCTTCTAGACCAATAGATGGGTTGGATTCTATAACATTGTTGAATGAATGGATAAGTTTTTATTAAACTTTTTTGAGAAAACTAGTTTTTAGAGTCTACAATACTCAAGGTCTTAAGTTTGGATCCTCACATTTTTTGCTTAATGTTTCCAAGGATGGTAGTCCCAAAGATGTCCATTAAAATTGGAATAAATGTTGTTAAGGGAAAACCGCTTCCCGAATCCGGTGGAGTAATGGTGGAAAGTACGTACCAAAGTCAAAGGCTTCAAAGCTTTTTAGTTCATGTCCAAGCAAAAATTTTAAAAATTTGCATCAAATACTGAACCATAACACGTTCAAGAACATATTCATAAAAAAATCAAATTGAGCTAGACCTATAAACCCTAAACTCAAAAATGCAAGAGAATGGACTCTCAAACCAAATGCTTCAAAAGGTAAATGTCTTGTTAGCATCATTCCAAAATATTTACACCAAGGAAGAAGACCATTGGACATGGAAGTCAAGGGAAAATTGGTTGCAATCTGGGACCACATCAACTTCTCATTGGTAGCAATAAGGCATACAAAAAGAATCGAGAAAAATAGTGAATAAGGAAATCGGGGATGGTACAATATTCTTCTTCCATAACCTACAATCTCATAATCAATGACTCTAAAATGGATGAGTTTCTCCATGCAATCCTAACTCTAGTTTCTCAATCATAGAATGAAAGGATTCTTCTACCATTCAAAGAGGAAGAAATTTATGGAATTATTTTCCAAATGGAGGGGAAAATCCCCAAGCCTAGACAGATTGTCGGACCTATTTTTCCAAAAAAAGGGAGTTGTTAAAAATGAAGTTTTGCAATAGTAAATCAAGCAAGTCACTCTAAGAGAATATTGAAATATTTTAATAGCACATTTATTTTCCTAACATTAAAATCAAACTCGACATCAACTTTCATTGACTTTATTCCAATCTCACTATGTAACACCATACACAAAATCATCACCAAAGCAATTTCCACCAAGTTAAAATAAATTCTTTCAGGCTTGATTTCTGAATAACAATGTGGCTTTGTGGAAAGCAAGCAAATTCGGATGAAGTAATTATTTCTCATGAGGTTATTTACTCCTTAACCATTTCAAATTCTAAAGAAATGGTGATCAAGCTTGATGTATCTAAAGCATATTATATCTTCAATTGAAGATTCTTGGGAATGTTCTCCTTAAGTTTGTATTTAATCTATGTTGGTGTAATTAGGTTGCTAATTGTATATCATCACTACGCTTTTCATTCTTGATCAATGGTATCTCTAAAGGGTTTTATAAATCATCTAAAGGCATCTGAAAAGGTGACTCACTATCTCCCCTCCTATTCATCATTATAGTAAAGCTCTTAGTTGTTCATTTAAGGAACTTATGGTGAATTGAAAATTACAAGGTATCAACAAATTTCAAGACTCCCCTTTTATTTCACATTTGATATTCATTAACAACACATTCATCATTGGGAAATTAAAGGTTCTTGAAGCAAGGAACATAAAACTTATTTTTAGGGGTATACCGAGGTGTCGATTAAGCAATCAACTTTCAAAAATCACACATATTTTTCTTTAATATTACTTGTAATCTTCAATAAGAGATATCTAATATTTTAAACATTAGACTGGGAAAATTCCTAGAAAGTACTAAGGGTTTCCACTACTCATCGAAGAAATGAAAAAAAAAAATTATGGAAAAATTTAATCGCTTAGATGGAAGCTAAACTCACCTCTTGGAAGGGGAAACAGCTTGTCCCCTGACAAACAAATTGCTTATGATAAAAACCATCCTTAAGGATATTCCAATATACATTCTCTTCATCTTGAAATTATCATTTGGATTTCTCAAAACTATGGAGAAGATAGCTAAAAAAATATTTGGCAAGGCACCTTGAAGATCAATAAATAGTATGTCCTCATTTATAAAAAGGTCTACTTGCCAAAAAAATTGGGGAAGAAAATTTCACAAACCTAGGGAAATAAAATGTTGCATTGGGGGATAAAATCCTTTGGAGATCATACTCTAACTCTAAATAATTATGAAGCTTGTTATTTCAATAAAAATACCTAGACTTCATGTCCCTGAATTTTTTTTCACTACTGTTAACCCCCAAGTGACTCAATTATTTGGAACATCCTATGCTCTTACATGTAGGTGATGAAATATAAACTAATGTGGGAAATTGGGTTTGGTGAAAAGATGAGCTTTTGATCTAACTCCTAGTTGGGATTACCTCATCTTCATTAAATTGTGGAAATTTATGAAATTCAATAAATTTCAAAGGGGGATAAGGCCTCATATTTTCATATTACATTGCATTATCGGGGGATCATGACTGGCCTCCATCGTATGGAAGGATTGGTCTTCCTTAAGAATAGATCCAACACAAGTGAATCTCATTTTAAATATTCAACTCTAAATACATGTACTAATGAGAGGGAATCAAGATTGTTTAAAATTTAATTGCTCCAAGTTTATAATGTATGAAGTCAATAAAATTTATCAATTGTTGATTTCTCAAGAAGTGATTCAGCCCACATAATTTTGGCCTACAAATAGGATGTAGGGAAAATGGATTCTCACAGAGGCACGATTTTTCATATGGCTAACAACCCTAAATAAGATACTAACATATGATAATATGATTAAAAGGATATTTCATGGTCCAAATAGGTGCATCACGCATAAAAATGAATTAAAATGAAGGAAGAGGTTTTGGATCATGTAATCTAACCATTACACCAAAACCTCAAGGCATTAGTGAAATTCACACATGAGGATCATAACATCCCACCATGCTTCCGTAGCCCGGACCCCTGGGCTAGATTTGCGCCCGTATAGTGGGACCCCACCCTACCCTATATGAGCCCCGGGTGAACACTGCAATGCCGGCATAGCTACCCATGCCGGGACTCGAACCTGGGTGGTCGCTCTGATACCAAATGTAACGAACCATTACACCAAAACCTCAAGGCATTAGTGAAATCCGCACATGAGGATCATAATAAATGTAATGAACCATTACACCAAAACCTCGAGGAATTAGTGAAATCCGCACATGAGGATCATAACATCCCACCACGCCTGCAGCTCTGACTCGGACCAGGGCTAGATTTGCCAGTATAGTGGGACCCCACCCCGCCCTATATGAGCCCCGTGAATACCGCAATGTCGCGTAGCTACCCATGCTGGGACTCGAACCTCAAGGCGGTCGCTCTGATACCAAATGTAATGAACCATTACACCAAAACCTCGAGGCATTAGTGAAATCCGCACATGAGGATCATAACATATTAGATGTCACTTCAATGCCCCTTTGTTGTTAAACTTGGTGTTGGGTAATTCAGAAAATTTTCTTTTACTATACCTTTCATTGGTAGGTACTCCACCTTTGGGGGAGTGTAGTTACCATTGAATTATGCCCTCACCCCTCTTTGAGAACTATTCCTTTATTAACACTTTGAAATATTTGGCTTGAAATAAACAATAGATTTTTTACAGAAATAAGTAGCTTGGAAAATACACAAGTCGGAGGTTTCTATCTCAAAATGGGTCAACTCTAGTATAATGCCTAATTACATTTAAAACTCAAATGGGAACTATATAATCTAGAAAATTTGGCCTATAATTTGTTTTAAAAACACATACCTAACCAAAAAGGCACAAGTAAGGTTGAAAATATTTGAATCTAAATGGAATCCCCCTCCAAACTAGGTTAAACTTAATTTTGATTGATCTAGTAAAGGAAATTCAGATGTATCAAGATATGGTTATGTTTTGAGGCCCCAGAGAGTTTTGATCGCCATTTATAGGAATAATATTCTCGATATGGTCCTCCCATACCCTATAGATTCTATGGGGATGAGGTCGGCCATATCTATAGTTTAGGGCAAAGGAGCTACAATAGTGATCGATTCTAAGATCCCCCAAAGGGATGCTTGTCACTTTGTCCCCCTCCCCCATCACTAGAGTCTTAAGCTCAGATGAGGGAGATATGGGCTTGACGAATGAATGAAGGAAGATATGGAGATAGGGCCAAGATACCCAGATATGGCACTCGTGTTCTGTCTAAGCTTCCTAATTATCGAGAGGTTACAATCATAGAAACCAGAAGAGAAATGCGACTATAGGGCGGGTCCACTCGGTCAATATCCATGGGTCAACCCGAGAGGGCAAACATAGAAACCAACTCCGTAGATATATTCCCGTTAGATCGGGAATAGAGAATACAAATTAGAGGGCCTTGTCCCATCTATATAGATCTAGTTGGAATCGGGGCCACCTACCTCCCCCTAATCTCAAACTTCGGCGCCATATAGTTAGATAATGCGGTCTCGAGTCGGTCTATATGTCCCCTCGGAGAATAGAGTTGTTTAGGTCTCCCCAATTATGAACCCCGAGAGAAAGAACTATAGATGGTTGGTGGGGTCCTCTCTCGTTGATGGAGTTCAAGATGTAGGGCCCCAACTCGTAGTTTATGTAATATCCTCAGAGGATATTAAATAATTATTATTAAATACTTGCAAAAATAAACACTTAAGACAAACCCTCTTAGGTTTACCTCAAAGAACCCTAGTGTCAACTTCAATACAACCCAAATAGGGTTCGAGTGAGCCAAGGTGAGAGTTTGATGGGAAATTCAGCTTGGTATTTACACTCCTTTATCCAATATAATTTGCAGAGGTAAAAATAATAAATAATAATCATTGAAAATTAGCTGAAACTTTTGAAATTAAAACTCCCAAAATACTAGCTCTTTTAACTTGAAACCAAATGCAATAGAAAGGGAAAATTATGAGCTTCTCATCAAAATAAATATCAGATCTTTGCATGCACTAGAACCCACTCAAATCAGCCCCCAAAATTCCAAACCCAGTTGCTAGGGTTAGGGTAAATTGCATAAATAATTTCCAGCACTTAGAACCCTTCAAAATACTCAATAACATGCAGATTTTACCCTCAATAAAATGCGCCAATACCCTAGACAAGTCACCAAAGCTAGAGAGAAAATATCACGCACAAACACCTTCAACACAAGAGAGCAAAATGGAAAGAACAATGGAGTCTTCAATAATCTTCAATAATGGATCCAAATAAGAGAGAGATCAATGCAAGAACTAGGGCATACATCCCAATTCTCCAAGCATGGAGTGAAATCAATAATTCATCAACATGCCCTCTAAGGAAATGTGACCTCCCTTTTATAGAACTAAGGGGTGCAATATCCAATAAAGACCTACCTTTCCCTTTTGGAGGGAAAACATAAACTCTCATTAAAATATTTAATACTAAGACTATGTGCACTTTATTTATTTTTAATTAAATAAATAAAAGTAACTAACCTATGTGCACATTAAACTAACTAAAAAGACTCCCACTTGTAGCGCTAGGCATGCCAAGGGGTTACAATGCAAATGAAAAATAAATATTAATAATGTCTCGAAAAAGGGGACATTACAGTCCTCCCCTCTCGGAAATTGTTTTCCCTCAAGCAATAGCAAGCTCATAGATCCATGCATCATGCCCCAAAGAGAAGATGTGGGGTGGTGCATCCAAAGCCTCGATCCGGTGCCTGTCAAGTGGCGAAGAGTTGGAAAGAACAAATTTCTTTCACTTATGTCAACCCAAAAATATGGGTCATCAGCTCCATAACATGTGCTCCAAGAGATGGTGTCCTCAATATGGCATAGAGAGTCATCAATAGGATGAGCTTTGCTAAGCTCCAAGGCTGCCCACTCAAAAATGCCCTCATGAAATGAATAGGACAACAATCTTCCTTCACATGTCTTCAATCTTGCACATGAAGCAAACTCATTAGAAAAACAAGTGTTGAGAAACACTTTTCCTATTTCTTCTTCATGTCTCCAAGGCATGGAGAGCTCCCAAATCTTTCTCATGTATGGGTTGTCCCCAAAATCATTATGTGGCTCCCAACACTGTTGTAATCATGCATTATTCCCTCAAAAATCAGAATTAGGATGGCTGGTTTCCACCCCCAAATAGTCACCCATGAGCCAAAATCAAGTACCAACAACCATGTCACCAAATGTATGTAAAAAATCTGAATTTTTGAGGTGATAGTGGAGCTGGACCTAATGGTATTATCCATAAAAATGAGAGGACAACAACTAACATAATTCAGAATTTTTTTCCCAACATGAATGATCATCAAGCTAGTGAACAAAAATGGCTCCCATGTAACCGAAATTTCATCCTCAACCATGACAAACTGAAAATTATCCAAAAACACAACTGCAAATAAAGTATCTTGAGAAAAGTTCATACCATGTCCCTTCAAACCTCTCATACTTTTCATTGAAGCCCAAAAGATGGTGGCCATGCAAGCAACATCAATCATACATTCCCAATACTTATCCTTGGTTGATTTTACCCTTGGAAGCATCTCAATCAAACACCCAAATGGAAGACATAATTGTAGCTCAAAATCTGAAAATGAACTTCTTACCATGCAAAGTGTAGTCCATGTGATCCATCCTTCTTCCACGTCTTCCAAAGAGATAAGAGTTAGCATCATTTGACAAAGGAAATGAAATGATATTCCTATATCCAAACCAAACTTGCAAAACCCAAATCCTTTTATCCCCTTACCACATGAAGCAATATGTGCAAGATAACACCACAAATTTCCTCTTCTTCTATACTCAAAAGGAAAGGAGAGAGCTGAAATATAATGCATGTATTTATGAATATTATCATAGAGAAACCAAGGAACCTTGTACCTTACTTTGTGCCACTGACTTTCCCTTAGGATAGGGGCAAAACACATGAAATCATCATACCTTTGTGCCTTCTAATGATGAATTCCTCATACGGACCAGCAAGCTTATTGTTATGGTTTCCATCATTGGGAAGAGTGATAATCACTCTTTCTCCTTTTCCATCATGTTCCATATGCACCCAAATGTTAAGAGCAAGAGTACCAACAAAAATGCAACCAATATACTCCATGTTGCACCTCATATCCATCTCCCTATAATGCTCAAAATCATATCCATCAAAACTCAACATATGAGGAGAAATAAAACAAGAAAGATCATACCTTGGGCTGCCCCTAACATCTACAAAACTCAGAATTTCTGAGTTTGGAACAACACTTAGTTCCTCATTACTTTCCTTGTCTAAAACCTCTTTGTCTTCACCACAAGCTTTCATACTTGGTGGGTAATGACTTGGGACATCCATGAGACTCATGCTTGGGTGACAAACCTCATTCAATTGCCCATTAGGGCCTGCTGTTTGGAAAATTACAGTGAACTACAAATTACCATAAACATTCCATGATGTCCTTTCTTCATAAGCATACCTCTTCACAAGCCCATCTTCATAGTCCTCTTGAAAACCTGCTCCTTTTGCACTCATGTTCAACTTGATGCAATTAGTAGGCACTAATAATTTGTCAAACATCAAAAGATTATTACCATACAATGAATGCTTCAAGATTTCTTCTTTTTGCCATATAGAAGTAGACACAAATGATGTATTATATGAATGAGTATACCCTTCTACGGTGAGATCATTGACCATGCCTTCTCCTTGCCCTTCAAATGGCTCGTGGTGGGGTTGAACAACTCCCCTCAAATCTGATTTTTCCATCACATGTTCATTTGCCATCATTTTTCTTGATCATGCATATGCTTGACACTAATATCCTCTTCATGCCCATCAACTAAATTTGATTTCTCCTTGCACCCATTCAAACCCATGCAATCATTAGAAGCCAAAATTCATCATAAAAACAAGAGTTCTCAAAACCTTGGATTCATGTCTTTACTTTACTTGCACATTGATTCACAACTCTTCTTGCTAAGGAGTGAGCAAGACATGACTCTTTTTGTTCCAATCCTTCCACAAGTATGGATAACAAAGGTTGTGGAGGTTCTTCATACTCATTCAACATTAGAGACATTATTGTTTGCATAGAATCCATTACTTCATGTGAATGTTCCTCATGTATAACATCAAAGAAAACCTCAAACATGTGCAAAATGAGGTCATTACAATCAAGATCTAACATTGGAATGCAAGACCTTACCTGAGCCATGTTCTTCAAGATCTTAACCCTCTTATCAAAGTGAGGGTTTGTGATGTCCCAAAGCTTTTGAAAGCTTCCAACCATGAGATCATATACCTCCTCCATAGTAGTATCATCATATGGCAAACTTGGGGTTGTTATCCGTGTGACCTCACTAATGCATGCAATGACCAAAAGTCTCACATCCACCTCCTCATGTCTCAACAAATTAGTTCTAGCCAAGTGTGTTACCAAAGGAGCTACAACTAAAAACATAGAGCTATAATCAGATTGCTCTATCAAACATAAACAACTCACTATCTCATCAAGAGTGTGGAACAATACACTCCTCTCAAATGAAATCTTTTTGAGCCGTTTCCCAAGCTTATAGAGCTTGGTTCTCAAACCTCCGTCACTGGCAATCTCCATGATCTGCAAAACAATACCCGCCGGAAAAGAAGAAAATTGCTCTGATTTACCTCAAACAACTTGCAATAATTCAAAATTTTTTTCCAATCTGAATATGCCAAAACAGATTTTTTTCTAAATCTGAAAATGGGAGACTTACTATAAATAGTAAGTTCGTCACTATCCCTAGCTGAATTTAGAAAAATGACATAACTTGCTCAAAACACCTCGGAATTGCATGAAACTTTGGGGAATGGTAGATAATATTATGGAGCAACTTTTCCAAAAGGAATTTTCTGAAAATAATTGAAATCTGATTTTTAAAACCCGAAACACTGCAGAAAAATATAGCAACTTCAAAAATCCGTATCTTTGGCTAGGAAAGTCCAAAAGAGCTGAAATTTTGGATCTTGGGTCACAAAAATATGAGAAACAATATCCCAAAACCAGATTTTGACTAGCCAACACCAAACCCTAATTTTTGCCCAAAAATTAGGTCACCCAACACATTTAGGGCACCAATTCAACTCCAAGATTTATGAAATTAATTTCTCCTTATTCCTCCTTGTTTTTGCCACACAAACCCCCACAAGAGTAGAGGAAAGAAGCTCTGATACCACTGTAATATCCCCTTGTAGGATATTAACTGATTATTATTAAATACTTGCAAAAATAAACACTTAGAAGATAAACCCTCCTAGGTTTACCTCAACGAACCCTAGTGTCAGCTTCAATACAACCCAAATAGGGTTGGAGTGAGCCAAGGTGAGGGTTTGATGGGCAATCCAGTTGGTATTTACACTCCTTTATACAATACAATTTGCAGAAGTAAAAATAATAAATAATAATCATTGAAAATTAGTTGAAACTTTGGAATATAATAACTCCCAAAATACTAACTCTTTTAACTTGAAACCAAATGCAGTAGAAAGGGAAAATTATGAGCTTCTCATCAAAATAAATATCATATTTTTGCATGCACTAGAACCCACTCAAATCAGCCCCTAAATTCCAAACCAAGTCACTAGGGTTAGGGTAAATTGCATAAATAATTTCCAACACTTAAAACCCTTCAAAATACTCAATAACATGCAGATTTTACCCTCAATAAAATGCGCCAATACCCTAGACAAGTCGCCAAAGCTAGAGAGAAAATATCACGCACAAACACCTTCAACACAAGAGAGCAAAATGGAAAGAACAATGGAGTCTTCAATAATCTTCAATAATGGATCCAAATAAGAGAGAGATCAATGCAAGAACTAGGGCATACATCCCAATTCTCCAAGCATGGAGTGAAATCAATAATTCATCAACATGACCTCTAGGAAAATGCGACCTCCCTTTTATAGAACTAAGGGGTGCAATATCCAATAAAGACCTACCTTTCCCTTTTGGAGGGAAAACATAAACTCTCATTAAAATATTTAATACTAAGACTATGTGCACTTTATTTATTTTTTAATTAAATAAATAAAAGTAACTAACCTATGTGCACATTAAACTAACTAAAAATACTCCCACTTGTAGCGCTAGGCATGCCAAGGGGTTACAATGCAAATGAAAAATAAATATTAATTATGTCTCAAAAAAGGGGACATTACGGTTTAGGACGTTGATAGACTCAAATGGAAATATAATTATATAATCCTCATACCATCTACCCAAATCTACAAATAATGAAGTGGAAATTATTGCTACTTTAGAAGGCCTCGGTTTGATGAAAGAGCATAATGTTAAAAACCTTTAGGTCAAGGCAATTTTGAAGTAATTTTAAAAGTATTAAAGATAAATAAAACCCTAAGATAGAAACTTGATTATATCTTAGGGCTTACCTTTGTAAAAATATGCTTCTTCAACAATATATTAATATCCCACATAAAAAGGTTGGCAAATCGAGGTCGACATATTGGAAAATCATGAAGCACTAATGTCCTCATTCTCATCATTATCAAGCAAGTAGGTCAGGACTATCTTGGACTCTTGAAACCTTTTAATGAACGATAGAATAAAAGCGCCCAAAGGCAATTATCTCTCATGCTCTAGAACATAATTTCCCTATATGATCAAAATGTTGGCACGCTTGTGCTACCTCATGAAATGGCCCTCAAATGATTTCCTATGAATGTCCCACAACCATGTAAGTTCCTACAAGCCATGAATTGACATATTTTAGGTTCAAGGTCATTTCAAATTCAAACATAAACATCTCATGAGGTGGGAAATTGATTATAACTTGAGGTAACAAGGATTTAAATTTATTTTTTTAGCCCTTCACAACTACTTCCTTTACCAACTCATGTCTTTGTTTACTATGATGGATCCTCATCCCCGTATTTGAAAGGCATTGAACTTCAAATAATTTATATAGTAGGGGGAAAATTAGTCTATAAGAGGAAGAAATAAATTAGGGCTAGGTGAAGCCAGTGGGCCACGACTAGGGTTTCAGAAGGGCCGCAAAGACCTCGTCCACGGAAAATCCTCCCACCTTCTCCATTGTGCTAACAATGGCGACGTGTAGCCCGGGCTTTTTTTTCTAATAAATCATTTCGATTGCGGTGCACGCAGGCACAGCTTCTCTAGGGCTCAAACTCTTTCAGGATTCCTTATATTATGGATAAATTTGAGGACACTCCAATGGTCAAGCTCTCCATGCCCGAGGTAGCTTCCTCTATTTTTGTCCTCAAAGCTTCTGCACTTATATGTATATTTAATGGAGTTTGGCCTCAGATAGAGGCTATCCTTAAATGGATTCACTCCACTTGGGCGAGTGCTTGTGAGATTCAAATTTTTGCAAAAGGGTTTTTTACTATCCACTCTCTTCTCCTAGTGATTATCAACGGGTGCTTACCAATGGCCTGTGGTTTTGGGGTAGGGTTGGCCTTTTCTCACTCCTGTGGTTTGAGGATTTTGATTCTTCTACTATGGTAGTCTCCAAAATGTTGGTTTGGGTCCGTCTCCCTAATCTTCCTCTCCCTTTTGGCATCATGTTGTTTGTGAAGCTATTGGTAACTCTATTGGTCATTTCATTAAGGCGGATGATGAACAGTCCAAACAAGGGTTATTCACATACGCTCATCTTTGCATTGAGGTGGACCTTAGCAAGGGGCTTCCTGATAAGTTGGAATTACTTCATGATGGTTTTAGATGGATTCAACTTCTTGATTACGAGAATACAACCTTCCGGTGTAGATTATGTCATGAAATTGGTCACCTGTAAGAGGCTTGCGTGCTCAATAAGTCATAAAAAAGAAAAATGATGCTTCACACCTAAAGGTCAGGCAGCTATTTTTAGCGCCACCAGAAGTCAACACATCCTCTCCTCCCAAAAATTTTGAAAATATGAGTGTTGAGGTTCCCATGGTGGCGGTGTGATACCAAACAGCACATGTCTCTAAGTCCTCTACTTTTGGCCCGACTCAGATAGCCCTCGCCCAATCCCTTCACTTGCATTGCTCCCCCACAAGCGTCGTGGACTATTGTCATGAAATATAAGAAAAAGAAGGGGCATTATTTCATGGTCCTTATGTTCATTCGTCATCGGATGGTTTTAATTTTAACGTTTAGTGTTATTTTGTTGCTTTCCTAGGCATGGCCTAGTTTATTTGTGGCTTTGGGGTGTGCTCTCATACCACCCACATTTTTTGTTGAGAGAATCTTGTATCATGTTGCATTTAATATAATATAAGATCTTTTCATCCAAAGAAAATCCCATAGTCGCTCCTTAAATATTACTTTTGCATAGAGGGGCAAGACCACGACTTGATCCACCACATTCTCAAAGATACAACCATGTCACTTTTGTGGAGTATTTCAATGAGGAGTAAAAACCCTTTCAATGATTCCCCCAACCTTCTTGATTTTCATGGTGTTGACTTTTTTAGAATTTTACACATTTAATTTTTTAGTCCAACATATCTTCCCGATATCTCAAATGCCCTCTAAGGATGAGTTGAAAACTCATGGGATATATTTTGGCTTCTATTCAAATTGCATGCACTTTGGATGGAAATATCCCTTTCTTCTTCAATAAGGAACTCACAAAGGCCATTCCTAGTTGGGGTCCCGTGTATACACCACCCACGAGTCAAAGAATTTTTCCAAATCCTCGCAGCTCTTGCTCGAGAGAGTCACAACAACAAAGAATCATGTTTTGAAGGCTTCAGAACCTCAATGAAAGGTTTTCATGGGAGACCACACAAACACCTCCATGATTTCAGAGTGAAACCAAAAACTTCAAAGGTGGACACTCCAAAGATGCGGGCATTTTGTTCCAAGGGGAAAAAATTCATCTTCTCTAGCAATCTCACTAGCCAAGAATGGATTGCAATTAAAACAAGTGAAATTGATGTCAATGTCATCCTAGTTAGATCAATGTATTCTCTAGAAGTTAGGTATGTCTCTAGGGTTTACACATACAAAGTGGATTTTACCTTGGGTGATCATGTTAACCATCTTATTGTCCTTTCATGTAAGGAAGAACTCCTTAACAAGTTTTCAACTTCATCTTCCTCCTCATGTCTAAAGTTAAGATGGAGGATTTGGAATTTATCCAATTCTAAGGTGGACAAGGTGTTTTTAGTCATCTACGCTCATTAAATCATCTGGCAAACTTATGACTAGCCTATTTATACATATCTTTTTTGATAGCAATCTAAGTAACTAATTTTGGTAGTTCTCATTTTCTCAGTGGGGACGTCTCTCTTCCCCCTATTCTTCGTATGTACTAAAACTTATGAACTATATATACTTGTACTTTTCCACGGTGGGTGATGGCTCCAATGGAATACGTCAAATTACCAATCAAGAAATTCATAACAAACTACACAAAGGTGGTAGGGATTTTGGAGCAATTTCTCAAGAACAATGTACCATTTGGACGATGTGTGAGTAAGAGGCATTTTATATTTTGAAGGATAATTTGGCTAGTTTACCTATCTTATGTTTCCCAAACAAGAAGAAACCCTTCCGCGTGCATGTGGATGCCTCAAGAATATTAATAAGGGATGTTCTAGCCCAACGAGGAGAAGACAAGTCGATCATCCTAGTATACTTTATGAGAAGTAAAGTGTCATATGCAAAGTGCAAATACATGAAAACCAAGTATGATGCCCTAGAAATGGTCTATATGCTCTAAAACAAATTACCAATGCTTGTTGGTCATGCCTTTGTGCTCTTCACTAATCACGAGGTGATGAAGTACTTAGTATATAATACAAGGTCACACAAATGCATATGTATGTGGATCGTCATGTTTTAAGAGTTCACCTTCTTAGTGGTGGTAAAGCCACGAAAGCTTAATTATGGACCCAACACGTGTATAGAATAAACAATAAAGAAGTTATGCACAACATTAAAGATGACATGTTGGATGCGCAATCAGACAAATTCTAAATGGTTTTAGATGAGCTAGATAACATAACAATGTTCCTTACATCGGGATGACACTAGAGGGATAGAAAATAAAAAAATTAAATGACAAAAAGTATATGCAACACCCTACCAACTCACCGGATATGAACTATACAATTTAAGACATGAGATGAAGTCCTTAGACGTTGTGTAATAGAACATAAGCACAAATATTTGATGAAACGCTGATGAAGGAATAAGTAAGAGGAAACTATACTTGAGAGGTGATTTTCCAAAATATTTAGTTCTTTCGACTTTGGTGGCCTATGCTCTTCAAGGATGACAAAAGTATGACATCAAGTGTAGCATGTTCCAGAAAGTCAAGCAAGCCCAACAAGAGATATGAAATGCTCTTTGATACCCGTCGGACGCCGGAAAAGCGACAGTGAGCGTGGGAATCGACAAGTGACTCTTCCGCGCACCCGACCTCCCGAGGTCGTGCCGAGACAAATGGTGGGGGTAGAATGCGCAGACAAACTAGTCGCAATCAATGTCTCGACACGCACTAATGGTATTTACGAATCTAAGGCAAAGAAGGCCCTTCTAACTTGGATCGGTGTGATAGATCGATCAGCGAGGATGACTGCCAAGGCTCCAATCAATATCGAGCTCGGCGTGATTCGATCTATGGGTCAGGGATGCGTGGAAAATGACCCGGATTGTTTCGTGTATTTCTCCCGATAGGGTCATATGGTAAATATGGTCGATTCTATGGACGATTCTCCTCGCCTAGTCCAAAATTCTCTAGCTTTGTTATAATGTTGTGTGTCTAGTAGGGATAATCATGAATGATGAGAGGTGGAATCGAGTAGATCGAAATACTAATGTACGAAGGCCGTGTTTATATCTAACTCGACTTGTGGGTTCGCTGGGTGGATCTCGGGGATCACAACCATAGACTCTTGGTTGTTGCGGTCCCGTTATGGTCATACGGGAGATCAAGTTCGATCCCTAAAGATCCAAAGAGTCGTAAGCCTTTCACCTTCTACGCTTTAGAATCAGCAATTGTGCGATTTTCTCGTAATACCTCACAGTGTTCTAAATGACTTGGATTCTTAAGTTCGGTATCTATATCTACTAGGGTGTCTCCAAATATCCGGGTCAGTGGAACTAAAGGATCGCACCCGAATATTTGTTCTCTTTCAAATCCTTCTACAAATATGCGGATGTTTTCTAGGATAACCCGTAGTTTGCTGATTTGACCAAAACAGATGTGCTTGGTCGCCTTTCGATATTTAACCCTCTCAACCGTGACTCGATCTGCTGGAAGTCTGTTGTTGTTTGGAAGACTTGTATCCTAAGGTTTTGGTCAATATCGCTTATCGCCACTACGGTATTGGGTCAGGGCACAATTGGCTCGAAATGTATTCCCGGGCTCCCTAGGTCCCGTGATTGTCATGCAAAAGCAAAAGAATGAAACAAACAAGAATAAAGTAAAATCTAAATACACTTCTAACATATATAATTTCTTTTTGTATTTTCCGCAATTTATAAGAAAGCAAATATTTAAAATATTTAGAATTGATAACTAAACTAACAACGTAAAACAAACAAAATAGCCGAGTGTAGCTATTTGTCTGCAATTTCGTATATCTATTCTAAACAAGGAAATAACTAATCTATCTCAAGAAGATTCTTCGATCCTACCTCGTAAGTGAGGAATGAATCATAGTTTCTAAAAACTATCAATCCCCACAACTTCCCCGGCAATATCGAGAATGGAAATAACTTAAATAAAGCGATTAACTACTTTATTTGATAAGTTCTAACTAAAACTTTGAAAGATGGAACCTGATTTCGCAGAATGCTGGCGAATCCGACGGTGTGTGTGTTCTTGTCCCCTCAAGATGATCTCCACGCTTCTTTGTGCTCACGTGAATCCGTAAAAGCGTGGAATGCTTCAGCATCAACAGAATAAGTATTTGATCAATGGACACCTTTGGAATGCGCAGATGAATAGAGTGCGGATAGAGAGGGATGGCGCAAGAGTACAGAGCTTGGCCTATACAATTCCTAGCGGGTCTACTGCGAATCGTGCAACAAAAGTATCCGTAACTCTGAAACTAGTCTCAGTATGAAGAGCAAAACCTGCAACTTCAATGGTCGCTTTAGACTATTCTACTCCAAAACAAGAATACTATCAAGCTTCACAAGTTGGATCTGTGGCTTACCAACAAGAATAACACAAAGCTAAAACAAACCTCAGAATAACCTATGCTACCAATCTTAAGCAAGCTAAAAGACCATAAAGATCAAACATGAAAATTGGAGTTAAAAATGGTGGCTCAAATAATGTTTGCAGACTTGCACAAGTTGGATATGTGGCTTACCAAACCGCAACACAATACTAGCCAAAGCACTCAATGAGAAATCTAAGAATTCTAAGCAAAAGAAAACTAGATCTACTGCAACAAGAAATTCAAAACAAACTTTGGAGCAAAATTCAGAGCTAAATTCAGGGGCCATTTGCATGTGCACAAACCATGCATTTATAGAATCCAAACATGCAGAGATCAAATCCAAACCGAACTCCTAAACATTAAACAAAAGAAAAACACTATTCCAGGGGACCAAAACATAAATGCGTGCTCAAGTCGGCAAGAAAAGCTGGTAAAGCGTTGATATTTCACGCGGTCGCGCCAAAAGAACGCTCTGAAAACGCATAGACCGCCGCCGCTCGTAGTGGCGGCAGCACAGACCGCCTCCCGATCGTGGCGGCGGTCACGAGACCGCCGCAGGCGGCGGTTTCGCCATCAAGGTCAAAAGGCCAAGGAAAGAGGAAAGAAAGGGAAAAACAAAGGGCGTGGGGCAAAGCGAGGCATGCGGATGTTAACGCATACCCGAGGGCTTTTCCGATCCCGAACACCTCATGAGGAGACTCCGTATCATCATCAGGGCACTTATTACACTGCTCCGCAAAGATGACTTACAATTTTGGGTACGTATATATTGCCCCCTTTGAGAAGCGCTTTTAGCCATGAAGAGGCATAAAACGGTGGGTCCGAGCATGGCCATCCCGAAATAGGAAGTGAGAAATTATACCTTACACGCCCGTGTGTTGAAATGACGCCGCTCCAAAATTCCCGCTACCTGCAAAATGAAAAGAGAACTCAAATGCAGATAGATACAATAATTTGAAAAATAAACGTTAAAATAATAGAGAAAGAGGACGTACCGTTTGTGCGAGGATAGAAACTTACCTCCGTCTTGCGCCCCGAACTCTGAAAAGTTATTTTTAAAACGAAACAGACGATATATATATGAAAGTGGGCCCATTTTCCTATTCATTCACAAGGAGTCGATTTGATTGATTTTGAGCTCTGGGACCCACTTGACGGTTTCTTACGCGAGTAGAGTCAAAACATCCGTAGTGAGATAGAGATCATGCCTCCACGAGCGGAACACCGACCTCAAATGCCGATCACAAAGTTGGTTTTCTTCCATTTTATGTTTTTCCTCTTCAAATTTGAAATGGCAAATTCTTTGCAATGGGGGGATTATTTTTGAAATTGTTAGGTTCAAAAGGTCCATCTAGGGGGGGCGCCTACTGGGTAGGCTTTGTTTTTAGTTAAAATGGTTATTTTTCGCATTTTTGGGACTTTTTAGGTTTAAAACCCCGCGCGGGTTTTCGGACCGCGACCGCCGCCCTGGACAGGGCGGCGGTTACACGACCGCCTCCCTGTACAGGGCGGCGGTCACGAGACCGCCGCCCTTATAAGGGGCAGCAAAAACCGCCCCGCTCAGTGGCGGCGGTTTTGGCAATGTAATGCAAAAGAACCTTACTTAAAAGCTTTTGCTTGTATTTTTAGCATTCAGACGTGTTTTTATGCTTCTCTTGATGTTGTTTAGATACTAACTTACTCTTCCTTGTGTGTTTTTGGGTGTATGCAGGCAAAAGAGGAGTACATTAGATGGAGCCGGAGCGAGAGTGTGACTCGGCTGCCTGGGAGCCTTTGATGCCCTCTCACAGATGAGGAGGACACATCGCAGAGGGCCGGTATATTACGCTTGTCGCGCAGTGCCCCACGCTGCTCCATCCAAATTCTTTGTGACCTATTTTCATATTGGGACGCAGATCGGAACACCTTCCGACTGCCAGGGGTCCGTGGTGAGTGGACCATCACTTTAGAGGATGTTTATCGTGATCCTCGGGGTCCCGATCATCGGAGGAGACTCACACTGAGACAAATGGGTCCAGAGCATGATCGCACAAAGGGGTGTTATATGGGGATGCAATATTTTCCACTGGGGCCAAAGAAGGGAGTGAGAGTTAGATCCATTCCTTCTTTGCCCATCCCCGTATTTCGACAGCCATCATGGGGATCCTCGCCTCGAGACCGATCGGGACAAGGGAGGGATACATTGTTATACCGCTGGGCCCCATCATCGCATGTATAGAGGGACATGGCCGGAAATACGCCCGGGCGCAGAGCATTTTGGGGACCACCTACCATGACTTATACAGGTGGTCCGATCACAGGACAGCTTTTGAGCCACCCCACTCTAGTCATGAGTCGGGTGTATGAGCGCTTTCATTCCGTATGGCAGAGGCGTGGCGGTGGCGCATCCCGGGCGGTGAGGGCAGCCCGATGGTCGCATGTCAGCTGCTCGAGCACCTCCCACCCAAGAGCCACCCTTACCACCCTTACCAGTACATGGAGGTACACCGCACTCACTTATGGCCGGTATATGGGGAGAGGAGACTACGACATTGATCTCTTGCTCCACCACAGGCAAGGTTATCGATCGTGTGGGCCGGGTAGAGGTACATCCCTTCAAAGCAGGTTCCTCAGCCAGCTTGGCCTCCCTACGCGGCTATGCTTCCTCCAAAGAAGCACCCGCTTATAGATCAGCCCGAGAGGCTGAGGGGGCCTGAGGCCGTGGTCGGGACAAGCTGATTACCCCCGGCATTCCTATCGCAGCCGAGGGGGATAGTTCGGGCCGTAGGGAGAGCCGTGCGCCCGGCACCATTACTTCAGATTGCTGCAGGTCCTGCTCATAGCAGTGACGACCCTATAGATATTGACTCCGATTCTGAGGAGCACACAGAGGGAGGGTCAGAGGAGCAGACAGACGAGAGCGATCCTGAGTGGCATGATACTCAGGACATTTTGCGGGCAGAGAGAGAGGAGGAGAGTGCAGAGAGAGAGACCGTGGCCTCTGAGGAGCCACTCTCCCGAGGTCATGGTGGAGACGATGAGTCCGCTGCAGGGGCGCCATGTTGCCCCTAACCACAGAGCTCTCTCGCCCAAGCAGCGCATCAAGCAGCAGTGCCGGCCCCTGGCGACCCATCTTGGAGGCCTGGCGATCCGAGTAAGTTATCTTCTCCTCCTTTCAATGCTTGTTTTGTTTTAGGATTTGTTTTCGAATGTTAACTCTCCTTATATTTGTATTGTGTATACTTTAATCTTTTGCCTAGTTTCTAATTTGTTTTTCTTTCTTTGCTTTGCAGAGATCTGTTGATGAGTGGCGGGATCTAATCCGTAGGGTTTGCGCCGATTCTTTGATGATCCCTATGGATAAGACCCGCACGGAGTTATCCGTGGATGCCGGAGAGCCTCAAGCAGCCTCGGCAGCATACCGACGCTTCGCCCCGCTTGGCATGTGGCCAAGATGGTGTCAACTCTCCGTACATGAGTCGGCGTGTGCTATAGGACAGCCGAGCGCCTTATGAGGAGCCGCTCTCATGGCGAGACCACGATCGCCCCTAGGACCCCGAGCCCTCCGTCCATTCGTAGAGCCCAAACAAGAAGCCGAGTCCTAGGCGAGGGCGCGCACCTCGCCGGGATCGCTAGGGGCCGAGAGGCCACTTGGCTCTCTATATTTGTAGTTACATTCTTTTGTGTATTACGGGCTCTTTGAGCGCTTTGACCATGCCTCGCGCATGATGATGGCATCAGATATAAACTTGATTTATTTATATATATGCGCTTGGTTTTGGATCAAAACTTGTCATTTGTATTCTACTTTCTTTATTTCCAACCTGCTTTGTGTATACTACGATGTATGTTTTATGTGCTTTCTAGAATGTATGCAATGGAAAATGATGATGCAAATGTTTGCTTTCTTTTTGTGTTTCATGATGCTGATACATGATATTGTAGATATATTGTGATCTTAAATCTTAGTTTCTGTGGGCAATTTGGATACCTCATGATTTGTTTTGGCAAAATGATGAAAAATAACCAGTATGATGAATAGATTAACTTGCCCCACTCCTAACTCCACGCAACTAGTAAGATGCGAGGGCTCATCACCAAGAGCCAAGAAGGGCGCAAGTTATGAAATATGGTGAAATGATAGTGATAAAAGACAGGCGAAGCTTTGGTGGAACCAAGTTAAGAACTACAAGCTTACTCTACCTGAATGACTTCATAGTTTTGGGTGCGACTTGCTTTGCGGTTTATCCAGACTTAGACCCGTAGATGGCCACATAGTAGACAAAATCTGGGTTTTTAGGATTTTTAACTCTCTTGGAATTTTGATCATCTGATTTATTCGTTTATTGACTCAAAGTTTGAATTGATTGTTTATGACTTTTTAACATTCACTTTGTTTAGAGGACCCCCTACACTTTGCCCCATGCTACTTGTAAGAAGCATGGGTTTATCACCGTGGGCAAGGCATAAAGTAGTAAGGGCATTTCCATCCTTTCCCAACCCTACGTCACTAGTAAGAGACGCAAGCTCATCACCGAAGGTCAGGGGGGCAAGGAAATGTGTAAAATAAAATTTTCTCGTTTCAATCACTTCTTGACTTGTTTATCCGAGTAAACCGTCAATATATGCTTATTTCCAAAGAGATGCGTATATGGGATAGATGTGACACCATGAAGCTTCTGAATGCACTATAGGCAAGACACCTATCCTAAGAAGAAATCAAAGCGAGAACAAACTTGCAGATCTTGGTATGGTTACCATTAGGACTTCGTCATGTCTGAACTGTTTGATAAAAGATTCTGAAGTGATTTGATAATGTTAAAGATGGAGAGATATGATTAAAGAACTTTATGCCAGAAACATCACGAGTTTGAAATAAATTGCTTTTGAGAATAGATTCCTTGATCATAATTTGTGTAAGAACAAGTGGACAAAATGATCCTAATTTGTATGAAAAATGCAATGTAGATAGTTATATAGGTAGCGTTAGCTGCTTATGCGTAGAAACGTTTGAGGTGGAGAGAATTGACTGTTTCGCCAAACTCCTCACCTTCTAGCGTACATAAGAGGTATGCACCATTTCCGTAGTCTTTTGTGACTTGGTATGGGCCCAACCATTTGGGCCTGAACTTCCTTCCTTCGCCGGTCTTCTTGTCGATCCGGCTATCTAACCTTAGAACTAGGTCACCTTCGTATATGTCACGTTCATAGACCTTCTTGTTGTATTGCCGGCACATCCGGTCGGCATAGACTCTATGTCATTGTTCAAAGATCTATCCCGCTTCATCCAAAGCTTTCTAATTGAGAAAGACGTGCTTCTCTGTAAGCGTCCTCATCCAGAATCCCTTGTAGCGAAATGCGAAGACTGGGGATTTCAACTTCGAGTGGGAGAACTGCTTCTGACCCAAATACCAGCGAGAAAGGAGTTGCTCCTGTTGGAGTTCTTATTGAAGTTCGATGGGCCCACAAGGCCGGATATAACTTTAAGTGCCAATCCCGCTTGTTTTCTTTCACTGTTTTAAGGAGAATGGCTTTCAGTGTTTTATTTGTTGCTTCAGCCTGCCCATTGGCTTGGGGATAGTACAAGGAGGCCGTATGATGGCTGATTTTAAATCTGTTGCATAGCTCACGAACTTCTTCGTTTTTGAAAGAGGTTCCATTATCTGAGATAATGATTTGTGGGATACCGTACCTGCAAATGATTTGGTTCAAAATGAACTTAGCGATTACAGAACCAGGTACAGTTGTAAGAGGCATGGCTTCTACCCATTTAGTGAAATATTCAAAGGGTCCGTGATTATAAAATTGTGGCCGTCTCAGGAGGAGGGAGAGAATTTCCCTATCAAGTCCAGCCCCATGTAGAAAAGGGCCATGGAGTAACGATCGGTCAGAAAAGTTTGGCTTTGGCATGTGGATCTCATGAGAGAACTCCCGACACTTATGGCACTGCGCAGCAAACTCTATTGTGTCATGTTCTAGAGTGGGCCGTAAAATAACCCATTCGATGTATTTTTCGAGCAAGGGCATGGCCACCGGTGGCCTCCACATATACCGCTATGGGATTCATGGAGAATCCTCTTGGACTCTTCTGTGTCAACGCACCTTAAGAGCATTCCATCGAATGCTTTCCGATAGAGCACCTGCTCTATAATTACGTATTTAGCTACGATAATGCGTAACCTCCTTTTTTGTTGAGGTGTAGCTCCTTCTGGGTACCTATGGTCTATGATATAACTAATGATATCAGCGTACCAAGGGCACTCAGATATAGCAGGTCGGGTTTCGACGTAGTACACGCATTCATCTGGAAAGTCTAAATCCACTAAGTCTCCTCCGTCTAGCGGGTTATCAGCTAACCAATCTGCAATGATTTGTCCTTTAACTGACTTCTGATTTACAAAAGTTAATTCGAACTCTCCCATTAAGGTTATAAAACGCCCAAATTTTTTTTTTCGACAAGGACCTCTTGTGTGAGAAAAGTCCGTAAATGGTCCGTCTTTACTATGACCCTTGTCTCTTGATTTAGCATGTAGTGTCTTAGGCGTTTAGTAGCAAAGACTATGGCAAGACATTCTCGCTCCACTTGTGTATAGCGTGTTTCGTAGTCGAGCAATGTTCGCTAATGAAATAAATTGCACGCTCTCTCTTGTCATCGCCTTCTTCTAAGCAAGATGCAAGCTAACGAAACATCGGTGGCCCGTGAGTACAAAATTAAAGGGCGATCTAGCTTAAAGCGGCATTAGCGTAGGCGGTGATAACAAGAAACGCTGACAAAGATCAAAAGCTTCATTGCAATCTTCACCCAATTAATGCTATAGTCCTTCTTGAGTAAATTGTTGATCGGGTGAATGGCGAAGCTTAGATCCGGATAAATCTCCTGATTGCACCGAGCTTCCCAAGAAATGATCTCGATTCCGCATTCACTCGAGGGTGGGACCATTTCGAGGACAGCCCGAATTTTGGCCGATCAACATCGATCCTCGTGATGATATGATGTAACCTAGAGCTTTCCTCCCGTTACACCAAAGACGATTTCTCCGGATTTAGCGTAACTCCGTATTCTATTAAACGTGAAAGAATGACGCGAGTACTTCAGATGGTCACAACGCTTCTTGCCTTAGCCAACAAGTCATCTACGTAGGATTCCACGATTTTATGAATTAAATCGTGAAATATATAAGTCATAGCCCGCCGGTATGTAGCACCAAGCTTTTGAGACCGAAAGGCATGACAAAGATAGCAATAGTTCCCAAGGAGTTATAAACGTGGTTTTAGCTTGATCTTGCTCGATATTTTGATTTGATTGTATCCCGAGAATCCATCCATGAGAGACAAGAGTTCAAAACCCGCCGCATGCATCAACAATAACGCCTATGGATGGTAATGGGAAGTCATCCTTAGGGCAAGCTTTGTTGATATCTCGAAAATCTATGCAGATGCGTATCTTTCCATTTTCTCGAGAACGGAACGATGTCGATACCCATCGGGAGTAGTCAACCGGCTTGATGAATCCTACTTGAAGGAGTTTCATCACCTCCTCTTTACCATGAGAGCTACTTTGGGTTTCATGGGTCTTGATTTCTGCTTAATAGGCTTTGATCCGATCTAGTGACGAGGTCAGGCACCGCAATGTGGGGTGCGACTCCTGGTCATCTCTTTGTAATTAAATGCAAATGCCTTCCGATGTTCTCTCGAGAACCCGAGTATGTATCTCTACTTCCTCTCGGGGTTAATGAAGAACCTAACTTTAAAACTCTTGGTTCATCTTCCGCTCCGATGTTGACATCGATTGTTTCTTCAATTAAAGAGGCATTACCCTCTTCAACTCGGGTGGTGGTGCCGAGGTAGATCTATATCATCCCCGCTTTCCACCACGTATATATTAGGTTCTTTTTGCGAGGGAAGATTCGCACGGATTTCCGAAGTAGGAAGATGAATGCGGATCGTGGATAAATCCAGCGTGTGATAGAGAGAGATGTAATGCCGCAAGGGCATTTAAGTAATCCAAAGTAGCCGCATCATTTCCAACATGGTCTAGGATGGTAGATTCACTTCCGCTTCAAAGAGGATCCTTCATCGCTTTTATTAATGGTTCGCACTTAATGGATACCGTGAAATGAGTATCTTCTAGCTCATCATTGAGTGAAGCGTGATGCCGGTTGCTATCGAATCGGCGAAGATTCTTCTCTCGTGGAATTGCTTCGATGGATATGAAGTTGAACGCTTTGCTTAAATCTAATACAGCTTTTTGTAAAGTCAGTAAGTGTTCGGCTTTAGTTTCATATACCTCTCGAAACTTGGTTTGCAACTAATCATGTGAGTCTCCTAAAACTCTGATATTATCGATACCAATTCTTTTGGCTAAGGTAAGGCCAAGGAGGAGGGCTTCGTATTCAGCGCCGTTGTTTGTACATTCAAAGTTTAATTTAAAAGAGAATGGGAGGACCTTCTCTTCGGGCGAGGTAAGAATTATACCTGCCCCCGCTCCATAACGGCATTTAGCTCCATCGAAATGGAGAGTCCAATACTTAGCTGGGAGTATGGATGTAGGTGTATCTGCTGTGTTTGCACACTCTACTTCTACCATACAGAGATCTTCTGCTGGCAAGGAACCAACACCTAAGGAAAATCCTATGCCTACTGAATCGAATGGTAAGAATATTGGTGAATCTTGTTCTATTAATTCAACGATCTTCGCAGTAGTCTCTAATGATACTGTCTCTTTAGTTTTACCTTTTGGAATTGTTTGGACTATGTTGGTAGTTTCAAGATCCGTTGTAGGTATCAACTTTTCCTCTGGCTTTGAGTCAGAGGGTTTGTTAAGTTGGTTTGTTGGCGCTCGACTCTCCGAGTGTACACCGGTCTCTTCTTTAAATCAGCTAGGTGTACGTCAAATGGCTTGGATCGCCTTTGGCTACAAATACCTTTCCCGATGCAGAATCTTACTTCTTGAAATAGCGTGGAAGGGATTGCCTTCATGCGGTGTATCCATGGTCGCCGAGGATCATATTATAGTTAGTTTCCGATCTATAATATAAAACTCAGCTTAGGATTGTTTTAGGTCCTAAGGTGACTGGTAGTATTATAGTTCCTATCGATGTGGCTTTAAGGTCATCGTAGCCTCTCAAGGTATTTCGTGTAGTAGAACAGTTTGTTTCTCCATATCCCAATTTTTGGAGAAAAGAGAAAGGAACTATGTTAACCGCAGCTCCGTCATCAACCATTGCCCGTTTTACATAGTTATTATAAACTTGTACTTGCAAGTGTAGGGCTGGATCACCTCGGCGTGCGATCTCAAAGATTCTATAGGCATTTTACTTATTTCAATATGAATTCGACATCCCTATCTGCTTGTCCTGGAGGATAAACATCAAAGTCTATATGATTTACTTGTGCTTCTGGTGGTGGAGTGATGCTAATTAAATGGCCCAAACCTAATGCCTCTAAAAGAGCAGCCCTGTGAGCAGGGGAATTCTTTAGTAAATCAAGGAATGAAATATGCGAGAAGGTTTTTGTTAGATCATTAATTAGATCGTAAGCACCCATAGGTTTTGTTACGGTTTGTTGGATGTTATCAGCTTCCTGAAGATGGCTTGGACTTGGTTGAGAGAAATACTCTCGTGTCCTCGTAATTGCTTCAACGGGTAAATCGGAATCTAACTCTACTAATCCAACTACCTTAGGTCGTGGTTGACTTCCTAGTTGTGGCGCAACTAACGGATTTAGCGAGGTTGAGGCCTCGTGATCGTTGTTTCCTGTTATTGCACCTTTGTTTGTTCCAGTTGGTTTCAACCTATCATTATCATGGTTTGGGAGTGGATCATTAAAGATCTTGAGAGGGGCGTTTCGAGGGAAACCGCCCTCGCGAAGGTAGTTGCTGCTTGGTGACGTAGGATCTCGCTAAGAACATATCCATAAAAAATTGTTTTTGCTCATTTGGCAAGCGCCGCATGAATTTGTTGTAATCACGACATGTTCTAGTGTCATGCCCTTGAATTTTATGGAAACCACAATAAGAATTGGGATTATAATTCCCGTTTTGTTGGTTTGGTGTGTATTGTGGCCTAAAATTCCGGTCAAACTGTTGCCTATTAGGACCAAAGTTTTGGAATTGTTGTTTTTGGTTTTGACTTTGGTTTTGGTAACCAAATGAGTTTTGGCTTGGTCCTTGCATGGGATTTCGCCGTTGTTGTTGTTGTGGATTGTTAAAATCCACCGTATTAATCATCGGGACAAAATTGTTGTTTCTTTGGTTGTTTGTTTGTGACGGAGTATTAACGATATTTACCCTCTTGGGCTGGTCAGTTACCCCGTCTGTTGTTACCCCACGATTTTTGTTAAGGATTTTGGGTCCTTGATTGACGCTTGTGGTGGTTGTAGTGTTTTGAGAAGAGGTGATTAACCTCCCGCTTGCTCCGCACGCCTTACGGCCGCTATCTATCAAGCTTGATCAATTCAGAGCACTTTCAAGACCTCGTCATAAGTCCTCGGTGGGAATTTTTGACTTCTTCCTTCACTTCTCTCGCTAAGAGAATGAAGGAATAAATCGCATAGCTCCATCTCGATCCATGTTTGGAGCGCTTGCCGAGGAATAAAGGACTCGTACGCCACCTTTGGATGAAATGGGCGACAGACTCATTATGTTCTTGCTTGATGTGCAAGAACTCCCGATTCCCGCCTTTAATAGTTTGTTCATGTCGAAGGCTTTGATGAATTCGCATACACGAGTTGTTTGAACGAATGTATGGAAGCCTCGTATTCTCGTAATACCAATCGAGGGCAATGCCTTCCAAATGCTTTGGGAATATTTTAGCAACAACCCCATCCCATGGGAGTAATTCACGAATGGCGGTAGCGTAAGCTTTGATATGCGCATTCGATCTCCTTCTCCTTTGTATTTGGGCAAATCGAAGAGGCCTCTGAAGCATAACGCTCGTATGGCGAAATCTAAGGGCTCCTTTAAATATTCTCGAATAAGTCCCTATCGCATATGTCTCAACCATTGATGGTGCCCGTGGTGGCGGAAGGGGTTGTTGATATGGCGTAACGCACGCTGGCTGGGGGGGCATAAGGCAATCCCCGCATTTGAGTAAACACGCCGGATGAGTACAAATCCCTTGTGGTGATTTGGAGTACATGTTTAAGTACGAAGGGGTACTATCTAGGAATGGATTGCTCTCAGACTGACCAAGAGGAACAAGTGTTAGCGATCAGGGTCTAGTTGGCACTTGTTGTGAATATTGAGGAGTCATACCCAGTGTGCCTACTCCTGTGAGGAGATCCACTTGGCTAGGATGGTGCGGAGGATTGGAATTCCCTGTTTGTATGATTTTTGAATTTTGACTTGCTTGGGCAAGTTCTAATCCTCTAACCTTTTCCATTAGATTTGAAATGACTTCGTTTGGTGAAGCCATGATATCGTGCCTCGGTGGCGTTTGTCAGATGTCCTTGTCAGATAGGCATGTGATAGCCTGTCATGAACTGATTGCTATCTTGCCAAGTTTCTCCAAGAATATTTCCTGTAGAGGTATTTTCTTGAAAATGGGTCTCAGGTTGTACTTGTAAACCTCCTATAGGTGGGTACATACCCCGGGAGCGTTGTTCACTCCTAGGATAAGGTATTGATTGTCCATCATCCAAGACCAAGTATGGATCCGATTGTCTACTAATATGTGGTCTGAGTAATACCTGAGGAGATGAAGCAGATTCTCCACTCAATGTCATATTGTTTGAGCCTGAAGGCTCTGTTTGTGTTTGAGCAATTTGCTCCAACCCCTCTGTTTGAAAGGACGAGTTATATCTAGTCCTTGGTGTTTGTGTTGACAATTGGTTAGTCAATAGTTGTCGCCCCACATTGAGAGTGAGGGTGATGATTGCCTATTCTCGTTGGGCGTAGTATGCCTCAAGACCCAAGAGGGGTCTCGCCGATGCATCGAATCCCGACATATTCGGGGTATATGAATACCCGCAGAATAATGGGAAGGAGCGAAGGTGATTTGAGAAGATAAAACTTCTCAAAGAGAAGGTGAAAGAATTGCTTGATTCACGCCGGGTTCACCAATTTTCAGTACGCTCTAAAAGCGACAGTGAGCGTGGGAATCAACACGTGACTCTTCCGCTGCACCCGACCTCCCCCGAGGTCGCGCCGAGACACAAATGGGGGTAGAATGCGCAGACAAACTAGTCGTGCAATCAATGTCTTGACACGCACTAATGGTATTTCATAATCTAAGGCAAAGAAGGCCCTTCTAACTTGGATCGGTGTGATAGATCGATCGCGAGGATGATCGCTCAAGGCTCCAATCAATATCGAGCTCGCGTGATTCGATCTATGGGTCAGGGGATGCGTGGAAAATGACCCGGATGGTTTCGTGTATTTCTCCCGCTAGGGTCATATGGTAAATATGGTCGATTCTATGGACGATTCTCCGCCTAGTCCAAAATTCTCTAGCTTTGTTAGTGTTGTGTCTAGTAGGGATAATCATTGAATGATGAGAGGTGGAATCGAGTAGATCAAATACTAATGTACGAAGGCCGTGTTTATATCTAACTCGACTCGTGGGTTCGTTGGGTCATGGGATCTAGGGATCACAACCATAGACTCTTGGTTGTTGCGGTCCCGTTATGGTCATACGGGAGATCAAGTTCGATCCCTAAAGATCCAAGAGTCGTAAGCCTTTTCAAATTTCTACGCTTTAGAATCAGCAATTGTGCGATTTTCTCGTAATACCTCACAGTGTTCTAAATGACTTGGATTCTTAAGTCGGTATCTATATCTACTAGGGTGTCTCCAAATCTGGTCATGGGAACTAAAGGATCGCACCCGAATATTTGTTCTCTTTCAAATCCTTCTACACCATGCGATGTTTTCTAGATAACCTCGTAGTTTGGCTGATTTGACCAAAACAGATGTGCTTGGTCGTCTTCGATATTTAACCCTCTCAACTGTGACCTGATCTGTTGGAAGTCTGTTGTTGTTTGGAAGACTTGTATCCTAAGGTTTTGGTCAATATCAGTTATTGCCACTACGGTATTGGGCTGGGGCACAATTGGCTCGAAAATGTATTCCCTGGGCTCCCTAGGTCCCGTGATTGTCATGCAAAAAGCAGTAATGAAACAAACAGTAATAAAGTAAAATCTAAATACACTTCTAGCATATATAATTTCTTTTTGTATTTTCTGGCAATTTATAAGAAAGCAGCTATTTAAAATATTTAGAATTGATAACTAAACTAACAACGTAAAACAAACACAATAGCCGAGTGTAGCTATTTGTCTGTGCAATTTCGTATATCTATTCTAAATAAGGAAATAACTAATCTATCTGCAAGATTCTTCGATCCTACCTCAGAAGTGAGGAATGAATCATAGTTTCTCAGAAACTATCAATCCCCACAACTTCCCTGGCAATATCGAGAATGGAAATAACTTAAATAAAGCGATTAACTACTTTATTTGATAAGTTCTAACTAAAACTTTGAAAGATGGAACCTGGATTTCGCAGAACAGTGGCGAATCCGACGGTGTGTGTGTTCTTGTCCCTCGCAGATGATCTCCACGCTCTTTGTGCTCACGTGAATCCGTAAAAGCGTGGAATGCTTGCATCAACAGAATAAGTATTTGGATCAATGGACACCTTTGAATGCGTATGCAATAGAGTGCGGATAGGAGGGATGGCGCAAGAGTACGAGCTTGGCCTATACAATTCCTAGCGGGTCTACATCGAATCGTGCAACAAAAGTATCCGTAACTCGAAACTAGTCTCGTATGAAGAGCAAAACCTGCAACTTCAATGGTCAGCCTTTAGACTATTCTACTCCAAAACAAGAATATTGCTTCAGCACAAGTTGGATCTGTGGCTTACCAACAGTAACACAAAGCTAAAACAAACCTGTAACAACCTATGCTACCAATCTTAAGCAAGCTAAAAGACCATAGCACTGAAACATGAAAATTGGAGTTAAAAATGGTGGCTCAAATAATGTTTGCACTTGCACAAGTTGGATATGTGGCTTACCAGCTGCAACACAATACTAGCCAAAGCACTCAATGAGAAATCTAAGAATTCTAAGCAAAAGAAAACTAGATCTACTGCAACAAGAAATTCAAAACAAACTTTGGAGCAAAATTCAGAGCTAAATTCAGGGGCCATTTGCATGTGCACAAACCATGCATTTATAGGAATCCAAACATGCAGAGATCAAATCCAAACTGAACTCCTAAACATTAAACAAAAGAAAAACACTATTCCAGGGGACCAAAAACATAAATGCGTGCTCAAGTCGGCAAGAAAAGCTGGTAAAGCGTTGATATTTCACGCGGGTCGCGCCAAAAGAACGCTCGAAAACGCGACAGACCGCCGCCGCCGCTGGGCGGGCAGCGGTTCAGACCGCCTCCCTGATCAGGGCGGCGGTCACGAGACCGCCTCCGCAGGGGGTGGCGGTTTCGCACACAAGGTCAAAAGGCCAAGGAAAGAGGAAAGAAAGGGAAAACAAAGGGCGTGGGGGCAAAGCGAGGCATGCGGGATGTTAACGCATACTCCGAGGGCTTTTCCGGATCCCGAACACCTTGCGAGGAGACCCGTATCATCATTGGGGCACTTATTACACTGCTCCGCAAAGACAAGACCTTACAATTTTGGGTACGTACGAAACCAAAGCTATTTGGGAGCCTATCGGCTTTCCCACGAAGCATCTTCCTAGTGGGATAGCCGTAGTTGAGCTAAATATTGATGAGACCAATATTACTTGGGATTAATTTAAGGGATATTTTAGGCAACGTTGGCTGCCACAACTTTTCTATGATCAAAAATGACAGAATTCCGAACTTAGCTCAAGGGAAGCTAACAATAATCGAATACTCGGGAGCAGCTTTACAAAACTTCTTAAGTATGTACCGCAAAGATAAAAGCGACGAGAAGTTCGAATACGTAAATTCATCATGGGACTAAATCTTGTGATAGGAGGAGAGGTCGATGTGCACAGCCTACCACTATGGAAGGGGTTGTTGAAAGGCCATAAGACAACAACAAAAATTAAAGGCTATTTCTCGCTCATAAAGAGGAAGTGTGGAAGAAGATTACAAACCCTTCTTCAACTTCACTTGTACCCAAAAAGGGGCCATGGAAAAAGTTTGGAAACAAGTAAGTTTCCATGGGATAATAGTAAGAAAACGAAAGCAAATAAGCCTGTTGGAAATGTAAGGGATAGTTTTGCCAAAAATTATAACAATGGGCAGAAACCCTATGGAGGACAACGTGATAACTTTAAGGCTGGAAGTAATTTTGAGCCTAAAAAGGGACCTATAGGAGGCTGCTACAATTGTGGCAAAGACCACTATGCAAATTAGTGCCCTTTGAAGAAGGATGATCGTAATCAGCAACATAAGATACATGCTGCAGTAGCAGACAAGCAAGCTGAAAAGCAAGTGACACCTATAGAAGTTCCGGGTAAGTTATTTGGCATACCTGTCACTATTCTTTTTAATACAGGAGCTACTGAATGTTTCATTTCTAGTAAACTTGCTTCTAAACTTAAGAGAAAAGCTGGAAAAATGGATAAATCTTGGACTGTACAGTATGGTAATAACTCTGTTCATATAGTGAGTATGTGTCTTTTTGGGGTAGTCCTTGACTTACCTAAATTTTCCACTGAAGTTGACCTCTATGTTGCACCTTTAGGATCCTATGACATTGTCATCGGTGTTAATTGGTTAGTTGACCATAAAGCAAAAGTAGACTGCTATGAAAAGAAAATAAAATGTTTAGATGATCTCAAAGCAAGCAGAGATTCAAGGTGTGAAACAGAAATTTCAGTTAGAAAACTCACTTTATGCAGCTTAAAAAAGCTAAAAACAAAGGATGTACCCTTTATGCAGTAAAGATATCTAGAATTTTCAGAAGAAGATGGTGATTCCATGAAACGATTCCCTCTGTTGCAAAGTTTCAAGGATGTATTTCCAGAGGAATTACCGGGTTTACCACCCAAAAGGGAATTTGACTTCACTATTGAAATCAAACCAGGAATGGAACCTATTTCCAAAGCACCTTATCGGATGACTACTACAGAGTTAGTCGAGCTTAAGGCACAATTGCAAGAAATTTTGTCTAAGGGTTTGATTAGACCAAGTGTTTCACCTTGGGGAGCGCCAGTAATATTTGTAAAAAAGAAGGATGGAACACTTAGGCTGTGTATTGACTATCGGATGTTAAACAAAGCAACAATTAAGAACAGATACCCACTTCCAAGGATTGATGATCTATTTGATCAGATGCGTGGGGCAGGTTTATTCCAAGATAGATCTTTGATCTGGTTATCATCAATTAAGGATTAGAGAAGAAGATATTCATAAAACGGCTTTCCAACCGTGCGGACATTATGAATTCACGGTTCTACCCTTTGGATTAATTAATGCACCCACAACTTTTATGAACTTAATGAATAATATCTTTCAAGAATATTTGGACAAGTTTGTACTCATATTCTTGGATGATATTCTCATTTATTCTAAAAGTGTTGATGAGCATAATGAGCATTTGAAGATAGTTTTGGAAATTTTGAGAAAAAGAAAGTTATATGGTAAGTTATCCAAATGTTCTTTCTTTGATACAGAAGTTCACTATTTGGGTCATGTCATTAGTAAGGAAGGAATTGCTGTGGATCCTTCAAAAATAGTGGCAATAACTGAGTGGCCTGCACCAAAGAATGTACATGAAGTAAGAAGCTTCATGGGCCTTGCTGGTTATTATAGAAAATTTGTTAAGGATTTTTCTAAAGTGGCTGCACCAATAACTTCATTGCAGAAGAAGGATAAGAAATTTATTTGGAATGATAAGTGTGAAACTGCTTTCAAAAGTTTGAAAATCCAGTTGACTTCAGCACCTATATTAGCTATACCAGACCCTAATGGGAGCTTTATTGTTGTAACTGATGCTTCTGGGGAAGGCCTTGGTGGTGTTTTGTTACAAAATGATCAAGTCATAGCATATGAAAGTAGAAAACTTAAGTTACATGAGCTGAATTATGCCCCTCATGATTTGGAGCTTGCTGCCATTATTCATGCGCTTCAAGTCTGGAGACACTATTTACTTGGGAAACCTTTTGAGTTGGCCGATCACTTAGGACTGAAATATATTTTCACTCAACCTAATCTAAATGCCAGACAGAGAAGGTGGTTAGAGTTTTTATCTCAATATGACTTTGATATTAGCTACATCAAAGGAAAAGAGAATAGAGTAGCAGATGCTCTAAGCCGTAGGAAGCACATTTCTGCTCTTATAACATTAAGAACTCAGTTTAAGGATCGGGTAAAAGTGCCTCGAATCTGATATATACTTTCAACAAGTAAAAGCAGCGCTTGATGCAGAACCTAATGATGAAAGGTATAAAGGTTTTCATTTTGATAAGGAAGGAATCTTACGTTATGAAAACAGGGTATACGTACCTTTGCTAAATGATTTGAGAAAGAAGTTGTTAGTTGAATTTCATAATTCGCCCTTCTCTGGACACCCGGGTATCACAAAAATGCTTGCTGATCTAAAACAACAATACTTTTGGAAAGGTATGAAAAAGGATGTTATTGATTTTGTGACTCATTATGCGGAATGTCGCAGTTAAGGCGAGAACACATGCACCCTGCTGGACTATTATATCCCCATAGCATACCGCAGTACAAATGGCAAGTAATAAGCATGGACTTTGTATAAGGGTTACCTATGTCCAGGAATAAACATGATGTTATCCTAGTAGTTGTAGATAAACTAAGGTAGCTCATTTCATCGCTAGAAATCTAAAGGATGATTCACCAAAGTTGGCCAAAAGATTTGTGCATGAAATTTTCAGGTTATATGGTGTACTAGAATTGATTATATCTGACAGGGATCCTAGAATGACATCAAGATTTTGGAAAACGCTTAATAAAGCTCTTGGAACGAAACTAAACTTCAGTTCTGCATATCATCTAGAAACGGATGGACAAACCGAGAGAGTAAATCAAGTGTTGGAAGATATGTTGCGAATGTATTGCATGGATCAATAGTATAAATGGGAAGAGTATCTTCCATTAGTTGAGTTCACATACAACAACACTTATCACTCATCTCTTAAAATGGCACCTTTTGAAGCACTTTATGGAAGAAAGTGCAGAACCCCTATTAGTTGGGATAGTATTGAGGATAGAGTGGTAATTGGACCAGAAATCCTCACTGAAATGGAACAACAAGTAAAGTTGATTCGTGAACGATTAAAGGAAGTAGCAGATAGGCAGAAGAGCTATGTTGACCTTAAGCGGGTTGATCGAAGGTTTGAGCTTGGTGAGAAGGTTTTTATTCATGTTAAACCTAGAAAGAGTTCTATAACTTTTGGCAAGGCTGCCAAGTTGTCACCTCATTTTGTGGGACCTTTCGAAATTATCGAAATAATCAATCCTGTAGCTTATCGATTAGCATTACCACCTGCTTTGTCTCGCATGCATGATGTTTTCCATATTTCTTTGCTTAAGAAATACGTTTCAGATTTGTCACATGTCTTAAATTGGAATTCCTTGCAGGTCCAAGACCCAGGAATAATCGTGGTTAAACCCACATGAGTGCTAGAAACTCACCAATTGCATTTGAGAAATTGTGAAATACAACAATGTAAGGTCTAGTGGGACCAGTTTAACGAAGAAAGTGCAACTTGGGAAAATCTAGAAGAGATGAAAATTGCTTTTCCTTTTCTTTTTCAACAGAATGAAATCTGTTGACAAAACATTTTTATGAACTTATCTTTTTCATGTCTATATGAAAGCCAGATTGAGGCAAACATTATTCAGGCTGAATAAAATGTATTGTGACATTGATTTCTGGAACTAATCAAGCTGGAAATAGTCTTATTGTATTGTGAACTAATAAATTGGTTGACCTGAAGGTAAATCAAAAATATGTAATCATCGGGACAATGAATCTTTTAGGAGGGAAGCATGTAACACCCTGAACTATTGTTACTTCCTCCTGAGCATTCAAGTGTTGATATATGATTTCTTCTATAAAAGGATGTGTTCCTTTGATTGTGAAGTCATGCTTGATATGGATTGAATCTTCTTTGCTCTTGAAGATCTTTGACTGAGTCAGGATATGCTTGGACTCTTTTATTTCTTTCATTTTTAGCACCTGAGTTCAATTCAAATTCGAGAGGAATTGTGGATTTATCTGTCTTTATTTATGACTTAACCTTGGATCACCATGATCCAAGAGATGTTTTAAGTTTATTCTGGATGAACAAAAATTATAGACCTTACGAAAGTTGCAAGGTCTGAATGTGTTGAATAAGCAATTCCGAGTCTAACTCAGGCTGATCGTGTTAAATGAATTGGTTCCCGATATCGTAATATCAGGAAGGCCTAGACCTTAAGCCAGGTAATAAATTCTGGTGTATACTGCAAGCTTTTTATCAATGCCGGATAGAATCCATTTCGGGAATGTTATACCCTGTTGGTTCTTATACTGATCGGTCCTACTTGTGAGACCTAGAATGGATTCATTAAGGTTAATAACCTTAACCTAAACTATAACCTATTGGTTAAATTATTATTAATCTAACCTAGCCCTAAACTATAAGCTAAATGTTCCTAAGGTTAGCTACACCTAGCACTATGAAGTAAGACTAATGTCTTACCTTATGATCTACCTATGTTTCTAACCTATCTTAACTAATGATCATGGTTGGAGGGGGACCTATGAAGGGGTGTGAGCCATGGGCGGTGGTTTCCATGGCATTAAATGAGGTGGATAAGGATGAAGGACTTGGGATTTGGTGGAGGTTGCTAATGGCTATTGGGACCTGACGTGGCAGCATCGCCAAATTTTGGAATGGTTGTTTGTTTTCATTTGTCAATCGCCAACTTTGGCGGTCGGTGGCAATGGAAAATAGGTAGGAATCTTGGAGTTAATGTCATTGATGAACTTCGGTTCCCGAGCGTGGATTGCTTGGGAAGGCATGCAAATGGAAAACTAGTTGGTTGTTTGGTTTTCCATACGCTCCGTTTTTCTCTCTGTTTGATCACTGGTTCTTCGAACCAGTCTACTTTGTGTTGCATGGCAACTATGAGAATATCTAGCTCTTTTCTCTATCTGGGGAAAGTTTATAAGGCATGAAGGTAACAGTTTATTGTTGTTTAATCTATCGTGGAAGAAGAAGAGAAGGTGCGAGCACATTCAGAGGTCTTCTTCAGATTTTTAAGTGACATTACCAGGCATGATAGGCCCTGACTTTTAAAAATCTTGCTTTACTCCAAATGCTTTCATTAAAACAACTCTGTTCAGGTGATTTTAGTACTGTTGGTTTGAAGCAATGTATTGGTTCTTCTTTTCCTGTGGAATTAGGAATCTCGGGTTAATCGAAGACCTTGTTGGAATGTTTACTGTATTTATTCTTCCTTTTGGATTCATTTCGATTGAAGACCCGGCTGTGCTTTTATTGTTGTTGAATCCTGTTGAATCTTGCTGTGAATACTTGAAGTTTCTTCTGTTTGGAATGCTTGCTGTGATTATACTACTTGAATGTGACTATAGTAGAAGTCCTCACTGTGTTTGCAATTTTGGGTTAAACTCCGTTGGAGTCCTTGAAACGTAACTTATGTTTTTGACTTCTGTAGAAGTTTTGCTGTGAATACTATTGGAATCCTTGAAATGGATAGTATGTTTACGACTTCTGTAGAAGTTTAGTTGAGAATACTATATGGTATTGACTCCATTGGAGCTCTTGAAACGTAACTTATGTTTTTGACTTCTGTAGAAGTTTTGCTGTGAATACTGTTGGAATCCTTGAAATGGATAGTATGTTTTCGACTCCTGTAGAAGCTTTGTTGTGAATACTTATTGGTTTTGACTCTGTTGGAGTCCTTGAATTGTTGTCGTATGAATTCGACTTCAATCGAAACCCTGGTTGTGAGTACTGGTTGGATTTGACACTGTTGGAGTCCTTGCGGTATTTCCATTTAAACATGACTCCTGATGAAGTTCTTGATATGTTGCGTGTTGGCTCGATTCCTGATTTAAGTCCTCGCTGTGCATGCATATGAATAGACTCTTTCTTAATATTGTTGTGTTTATGTTCAGTTCGATTCTGAGGAATTAAGGGATGGGTTTTCTTTACAAACTCGACTCTGTTTGAGACCCTGCTGTTTTTCGTAATAGCTCGACTTCGGATGAAACTTTGAGGAAATTATTGATATGGAATCGACTTCTGTGAAGTCCTTGTTGTGGTTATTCTTTCTTGAATTCAGCTTCTGATATAAGTCCTTGCTGTATAATCGTAGGGATTAGATTCAGTTGAATGAAGCTGTGCATGTTTGTGTTTCGACTCAGTATGAATGTCACTGTAATTGCATAAGGAAACGTCATTTGTTTATAGTGTTATCTAGTCTCGTGTTTGACTGTGATAAAGAGCTCCTAGCTGTGCCATGTCAGGCGATGGCGTTGGTTATTTTCATGTTGATGAATGTATGGAAAAGATTTGTTGAGTCTATTATGGTTGGATTATTTACTATTGCTTTGTCGCGAGAGCTCTTGTATTGCTTAATAGCTACAGGTGATTTTTATTATTGAATTTAGATGAAACTGTAGTTTCTTCTTGTGATCTCGACTGTTTTAATCGCATGCGTAAATGTAATTGCGTTATTCTAGAGGAGTCGGTACAGTCCAGAACATGATAGATATGAGAATCTGATTGACTCTGTTCCTTCTCCTAAGCTGTAAATTATATGTTGATGTATAATAAGTGGAATAAGAAAATACTCTCTCTCCTAGTCTGGAAACTTTGTGTGCTTTCTTCTTGAATCCTTATGTGATCTCTACGGTAAGGGAAAACAAGAATAGACCGTGGTATTGTATGGAGAGACTGGTATAAAATGTGTGTTGCTGTATAAGTAGGTATACTTGTCAATACCATTGAAATGTGTTATGATTATAAAAGAATTAAGACAGTTGAGCTTGTTGAATGTTATAAACTGCCTTTGAGTAATTGTTAGAAACATTCTTGTTGGAGTATTGCTGTCTTTAGAATGGTAGTATTCATTTGTTCTTAGTCTCTAATATATAAAATGAATTATCTGAAAGGTATTAAGGATTAATTGACATCTATAATATGAGTCATGCGTTTAAGGTCATGTAGAAATATATGAAGATGAATAGCCTGATTTATGTTAAGAATTTGAAGAAATGATTTCATTTAAACAGGTTGTTTAATGAGAACAATTGGTGGATTGCAATTGTTTTAAGAATTAGTGCTTATCATGCTCAGTTCACTAAACTGACCCATGTTGACAATTTTTGCAGATGGTTGTCGTAAGTGGTAAAGGCACGTAGATCTGATATGATATTCAGAGTGTTTAATTTGGTTTTATGATGAAGTCCAACTTGATTCTCTAAATGTATTACATGAAGAAAGTTGTTCTTTTGCTGTTGAGTATTGTATCAAGTATGCTGAATGCATAAATTGTAATTGATTAGCTTAGAAATGAATGAAATGAGGGGATTGTTACTTATGTGGCTGCATTTGTATCTTGATGAATTGAACTTCTTCGGTTCGAATGTTTTTAAGTGCATTTTTATTATTTTTATACCTTGAAGTTATTAGGATTCTCTAAGTAAGCCTTGTAAAGATTATGTGGCTGGATACTTGTAAATGATTGGTAGTTCTGTTATGTTCTATATAAGGCTAAATTAGAAATTAGCCCACTGTTCTTCGAGAAGCTAAGGTTAAAATAAACCTTAACAGGAAGCTGAACGGGAAGAGTAATTTATTACTCCTAACCTTGATCTAAGTCAAGACAACATATTAAATGATTTAAAATTACTATATCTTAATACAAATAAGCATGATATAATACAGTTTTGGAAAACCGATTTAAACCTAAAAAGGTATATTTATCATCCTTAAGAGGAGACTTAGGGCTACTGCCCATTTTCGTTGATTAAGATTATGGTGAATAAAAGAACTCTTGACGAGATCTCAAATCTTATTAATTTCTCTCTGTGAAATGGATCTTAATTAAGTAAGGCAACTCAATGATGAGGAGCCCAGGAGTTGGGATAAGACTAATCGGAAAGGAGAGTCTTAAAGTATAATTTCAACTCAACGTATGTAACACCTTAGGATAAGTAGATCTTTCCGAGGCGGTTTTGTAGGATGTCGGCACATGTCGATCGGGTTGTACCCTCGAGAAGATTAGGATCTTCTCGAGGATACAACAATGCAGGTGGCTTATGGCGACACACCTCGAGAAGATTAGCCTTTAAACTCTTTTTACTCGATCTCACTCAACATGGTCATGTTACAGATTTGGGATACATGTAGGTGTTGACTTGGGGGAGGGATGACCACAAAAAGTCAATATGGGACATTCTATATAACATCGAGTAGGGTGGAGGACGTATTCCATGGCCCACCTTACTTGGCCACCTCACCATGACCTCATAGCCCTAACCCTAAACTAACCTAATTAGGACCCATGACTTGGTCTAGACTCACATCCATAACTAATGCCTCCTTACTCGCACCCAAAGCCGACCTTCTAGCCACTTGACCAAGCCCGCAACCGATCTCCTGAGAAAAACATAGGGAAGGTGGGCTATTTTACTAAAAATAGCCTACTTTTTCCTAACCGATGCCGGTTCTACTTCTTACTCGACCGCCGGGAAGGTTACGCAACCGCCATCGGCCTCGTAAATGGGCTCCCAAACCAAAACAACGGATCGGAATTTCATTTTGAGATCACCAAGGATTTCTGATCAACAGAGAGTATCATGAGCGAGGAACAGAGTCCGATCTTCACTTGACCAAGCAGAGACGAGTGAAAATACTAGACGTGTTTACAAAGAAAGGAGATCAACTTGCACCTTCGTAAAACCAAGAAGTTACATCTTGCATGTCCTCCATTATAACATTTCTTATGCTTTTGGAATTACAAATTCTCCCAAATCCGCTTTCTCGAATCCATTATCCAACGTACTCATTGCCTCTAACTCGTCATTCTTTTGCTTCTAACCATCCCATTTCCTAATACTATCCAAAACCAGCCATTACAAACACCACAACCAGCCCGTAAGATCCTAGAACCCACCGGATCGGTTATCAAATCGCAACGCATCGGTTATAGGTAACCGCATCGGTTCCTTTGATCAAAACCAGAAAACAAATTTTCCCCTACCTGGCTTCAAACAAGCAATTTAATTGATATTTTACGCTTTTGTGTTAATTCACGTTAAGGGAAACCACCACCTTCGAAAGGAAGTTTTACATTTCCCGGCCCAAGGCAGCTTCTCATTTATTGTTTAATCAAATCTTGTGGTCTTGTGTTCTTATTCTTTGCAGCAGTAGTCCTTCCTGCATAAAAAAGGAGTTCTCCGCAATAACCCGATCTTTCTACGGTACGCGCACATCATCTCGACATTCTACAGTATTCCTCCTAACCCTAACCTTATCTGCTTCTAAAAGGAACGAAGCATTTCCGAGTGAAACATTTTGGCACGACTGGTGGGGACCCATTTTGGGTTTATCTTTATTTCTTGCTTGCTTTCATATAGGGAGCATACTTGTGCTTTTCTTCTTCTAGAGATATTCACAAGGTATTTTATTATTCTCGTAAAAGAACTTGCTTTGTTTTTGCATCTTGCATTAGTAAAAGTCATCTCTTTTGCTTCATCGAATATCACTTTCGATTTGGGTTTTAAAACACATGCATCGCATTCCCGCTCGTTGTTTTTCAATTCTAGTGAACATAGATTAAGTAATGTGTCGTACACGTGGGGTGATATCCACGGTATTGACAGAAATTAATCTTACATTCACCGCACAACACATACCGAATCACTTCACAATTAACACAACACCAAACATCCCCCTTTTTCCGCGTATATTCCTCCGCCCGATTGAGGTAACCTTATAAGCCAAAACAACTTGACATTTCCCCTAAGTCTCTTGTTTAGGATTCTCGACATCATTCTACGCCTAAAGGCATAAGCCCACAATAATTAAAATTAACCCTAAGGTTAATCTCTCGATTTGCGTGTGCATCTTGCTTGTTTGCTGCTCTGCTTTCTCTGTCATACTGCCTTTTGTGATCAATAAGTTGATAAATATACTCAACGCTGCTAAAAATCAAATTAGCAGCCCTTTGTATCTTCTTATCCTAGATTTTTGACACCGCATCGGTAAGGGACCGACGCTGCTTTCCCCGTGACCGACACAATGTTAGTAAACCGATATCGTGCCATCGCTCCATCACCGACAAACCAAAGAATTGCCAAATTCATCATTCTTGGGTTGTTTTTGTTCTTGATAGATTGAAACTTTACGTGAACTCGCTGTCCATGGTCATATCACTGAAAACAAGCCGCCGCCATGGTTTCACACGCTTGCTCGCTTTTGCCCGATCACCCTTCACCTTCTATGGGGAATCCTACCGATACCAAAGTGAGGTTCCAAAATTCCCGTGGGAGATAAGGACTTTGCCAAGTTTCTGGATGCTAATTCCAAGCACTGCATAATACTATTTGTCTCATACCCCGACCGTACACCCGATGGTCAGCCCTCAGTAGGTATGCCTATCAAGATAGCTGCTCATTTAGCTCCCACTCCTCCCGATAATACCGCCTCGCTTCCCGCATCTCTAGCCCCGCCTCCCAATCCGACACCGCAGAGGTTCATACGACCCCGATTAGCTTTCCTTTTGTTAATCTTGACCCCACGCTTTCGCTACCACCAACCGCCTTACCTCATCTCTTTTTGCAGATCGCTCCATTCATGACTTGCTCTCTCGCCACCTATCCACACGAGCTTTCCTTCTCAAGCTCCGCCTACCTTTTCATTCCCATACACGTATCCAAGAACCTCAACACCTTATATGGGACATCCCTATTCTCGTGCACCATCATCTCATCCAACCACCGATTTCATCAAACAAATGATGGACAAAATGCAAAATTTGAGGCTTCGCCGGGAAGTCGTAGCGCTGACATACGAACAAGTTTGTCGGGAGCCCATTCACCCTTCTCGTCTCCTTCATTCATATCCTCCTCAATGGGAGTTGCCAAATTTACTCGCTTTTAATAAGTAAAGAGGATCCTCAACAACACTTGCGATCATTTAGACATGCTTGTTATTTGATTGCCCATAATGACGCCTCATACTCCGCACCTTCCCTATGTCCTTATCAGACCCGCCTCGAGTGGTACAAAGTTGCTTTAACCCAAAGACTCGATCTTCTCTTTTAACCAACTAGCCCAATCTTTCTTGGATCATTTCTCCATTAACATTGCTAAGAAAGTATCTATCACCGACCTTTATGCCATCCGACAATTTGAGGACGAATCTATCGCAGATTTCGCTGACGATGGCGGGCCTTATCAACCAACTTACGTATGCCTCGCCTCAAACCGAACTTATCGAACTCTTTACGCGGCCTCGCGCTAAGCACATCTCCCCTACCCTCCAAATCCAAACTTTCCGTACATTCGACGAGGTTTTACTATGGCTCAAAATTAGAAATTCGAGCCTTAGAGGAAGAGAAATTGCGGTCACAACAAGAACTCCACTTTCCGAACTCCCGATTCTACCAATAAACCAAATACCACCACTCCTCACGCGTCCACCTCTTCTAAATCAAAAGGAGCTGTCCACGCGGTGATGGTCAAATCCCAACCACCGTCCAATACTCCACCAAAACCACCTATAAATACAAAGCCGAACCCATCAACTACACTCCTCGGGAGAAACCTATGGTGTCATCTTGGAAAATTGCTAAAAGCAGAGCCATTACCTTACCTCCCGTTAAACCTCATTCGGGTTTGATTCCACTCGCGCCATACCTTCCTCGTACAAAGAAAATGACTTTTGTAATTCCACCGCGTGAAGGGACACAAATATGAAAACTGCAAGATGTTGAAAACATAGTGCAGAAATGGTCGATGCGGGGATATAGCCTCGATAATCCTAACGCCCTCGCTAACCGAAATTTGAAAATTTTCAACAAGCCATTCCCGAATCACTCATCCCAACAAGAATGCCAACCAGATATCTTAGCCGAGGAGAGTGTTCATGAGATCCATGCAGATTCGATACCCACCAAAAGCCTCTATCGAGAAAATTTTGAATCAAGCCTCTTCACTAACACAGAGCCCGAACCTCCTTTACCACCATCAAGCCAAAGCGAAATCGCCTTTACCCATAGAAGAGTTAATCGCCTGTGCTTCCTTCCCATCAATGAGTCTTCTTACACCACATCCCTACAAGATCATGCGAGCGGATGTTGTCTAATCTATCCATTTCCCGACGCCTCCTTCTACCACTTCTTGCCGCACAAGAGGAAGGTACGCCACTCCTTTGACATCCTTAGACGAGAAATCTCTCGCACCGACATCACTAAATTCTTTAGCCGTGATGCACTCTCCAACATGCCCTTCGCCTATTAGTCCCTCATCACCTAAATCTTTTCAACGACTAATGACTCTCTTAACATCTATTGATACAAAGGCCTCATCTACCCCCGTATCACTCCCCCACAAAGGACTGGAATTACAACCCACCTTTCTTCCGTACTCAAAATTACAAATCACACTGAGACCGCCATTCCACGTAAGATGACAGCCCTATGGGAACGCTTTGAGTACCCCTTTTCTACTCAAATGCAAATGACTCGATCCCGATGTCTCCACCATCTACCCGAAGTGCTTACAGGTGCTTAAAATGCCCCCTGTTCTCACCTTCACCCCCTCACCTCTACCAAATGCCCCGTCCACTTCTATCAACTTAACCAGATCTTCCCCTACGCTGGGACCTCACCAATGCCCAGGGCCTAACACACCCGCCTAAGCGACTCGATCTATCCAAAATAAACCGCTCCGCCACCTAGAGACGAACGCAATCCGGCCTCTATCACAATTAAAACCCTCATCGTCACACCCACCTTCCATATTGGGACCTCATCCCTCCACATTACACCAATATATCATACCTCCTTTGTTTTCTGCAAAACGACCTACGCCTTCTACACCTATACAGAGATCAAAGGGTATCACAACATCGTTACCCCGCGTATCCGGTCCACCTATCAACCCTAAACCAATCCCATCATCAAAGGATTTATTTTCTGTCACTCCCCTTTCTCCGTGGTTGTTTCCCGCTACCACGCTATCTGTAGCCTCATCATCTAACCAGCTGAACGTAACTTCTGTGTCCAAGAAACCACGTTTAGTGAAAAACATGTGTCAGCACCCCCCGGCTAAACCACCACCTGTACGAACCAACCACGCCCAAACATTACCAAAACCCGCACAACCAATACCTTCATCCGATTTTGACCCCCTCAAAGGATCTTACGCCAAAATCCTTGCTATGTTGGTGGAGAATGCGACCATTTCCCTACCTCCACTTAGACCTTATGACCCGTTTAAACCCCGACCTATGGGTTACGATGAGTCTAAAATCTGCGCTATCACCGCACACCAGACATGATGTGGAGGGATGCAAAGCTCTAAAACCATCCTTCGCACCACCTCTCCCGATAGAAAGATTAAGAAAGACAACTTACGAAGGGAAAGACCTCTAGCGCAATTCCTCTACTATATCATCTATCCCCGCCTCACCAAGATCTATCATTATTACAACCCCACCTCAAGACCATGAATTATCCCAACCATCTTCCTCATCTCGATCTACGAGATTAATATGATTAGTGTCGCTACTACTCGAGGACAAAAAAATGGGAAAGCGAAAGAAAACACACCGCGGCATCTCTTTCTCCTTCAACCATCCCGATTACACCACCACCTAAAGTGGTTATTCGCGACCCGCCTATCCCGCCTCTAATGGAGTTGCCCACCGAACCATGATCAAACAAATTCATCAATCGCCCGTAAAATGACACTATATGATCTCATTCGACTTCAATCTCATCGACAAGCTCTCGTTGAGATCCTTCAAGGGATAGAGGTTTTACCCAACGAAACCCCGCCCGTGGCCTCCATTCTAACACCCAATCACGCTTTCCTCTCTCACCAAACAATCCATCTCCCCACCACTTCGCCTCAAAACAACAAGCCGCCGCAGCTAGTTTCTAAGATGAAATTATCGACTTTGGTGCAGTAAGACCCCGACTCCCGCCTTTTCATTTCCGCTACGTCCGAGACATTCGAGTACGCCGGGTTATGATTGACGGGGCGCTAGCCTAAACATCATCTCTTCAAAAGCCTTCCAACAAATGAACATCCCTTCTAGTTGCATGTGTGCCAACCCCATCATGTCATGCGATCATTCAATGACGCTTATTACTTCTACCTTAGGCACCGTGATCCTCAACATTCGCGTAGGCCCACGTACTTTACCCGAACTCTTCTATGTCCTCAAGGAGAGTTCCAATATAATATATTGCTGGGTCGCCCTCGATCCGAGCCATGGGATGCGTTCCTCAACATTACATCGATGCATAAAATTTGAGTACGAGGGGAAGTCCTACACCGTAAAAGCTGATCCTCCCCTTCAAAACTTGCAATATGTTATACCGCCCAAACGATGTGCTTATACCAATTAAGACACCCATACATTCAACCCAACCATCCTCTTCAAATGTACCTCAACCATCCACCTCAACTGCACCTACGCCTTCAACTGATGAAACCACCGTCGCACAAACCACTTCTCTTCCCGCAGCTAACATCCCAACCTCCGACCCCTTAGTAGATGTTTTTCATCGCCTCACGCTGGGGGAGTACCGCCTATATAACGTTAGTTCTTTCCCTACCCCGCAGAGTACGGACAATTACATGCGCATCCCACCTACGACCGTCCGCGTGGGGAGGTAATCTCTACGACCACCCCATCGCCGCACTAACCTAACGTATGGGGGTGTTGACGCATCCTCCATTACCCCCGAACCTCCTCTCGGTGTGGTTCCTTCCAATCCGATTTTCAATACTTGACAAATCGCCGCTTTCGCCTCACCTTCTTGACTCACCGTGCGTGGAAAGGCTTTGGTTTTGGCCTTTACGAACAAGGCCGACATACACTCATTCCCGTGACCACACGCAAACATAATGATCGGTGGTCTCGGTTTTTCCGAAACACCTACACAGAGACACCTCCTCGTCACCGTATCCCGAAGAGGAAGGCGCGCCCCTACCGAACCATCATCACCCACTTTGCCATCATCATCCCACGTAATCGATGGACCCCGAATCTATCCCTCCTAACTTTTTTTTTTTAAATGCTATCTTCATAGGTCCTCTCACTTATCAACGCGATAATGAGGACCCATCTTCTCTCTTCCTTCTCGTATCCGCATGATCAAGAGGATTCGCCTTTGATTAATGTTGTTGAATGCCAGGATGACGACTCCATCCTCACTTACCTGGGCGCGGATGATTCTTATATTCAACGCGCCTTACCATCTGAAACCCAAACTATGCTGAACGAATCTACTATAGAAATCAACATCCACACGGAGGAAGATCCTCACATAGTGAAGATTGGACAATCCCTTAACACATCAGAACAAGCCGCCTTTTCTACCTTTCTCCGTGCTCGCAACCAAGCTTTCGCATGGTCTTACGCTGACATGCCAGGAATTGATCCTACCATCGCCGGCCCATAACATCACCCTAAACCCCGATTCCAAACCACCAAACAAAAATTGAGAAAATGCATCCACGCATTGCTTCTTTGTCAAAGAGGAGCTCCAACGACTCCTTTCTCGCTTCCTTCATCTTGCCTATCGACTATCCTCAATGGATTTCTAACATCGCACTGGCCACTAAAGCGACAGGGGACTTCTGATATGCACGATTTCCGGATCTTAACCTTGCTTGCCCCAAGGATGACTTCCTCCCAAGTATTGATCAACTTGTTGATCTCACCGGGCCATGAAATGCTTTCTCTCATGGATGGCTTTTCAGATACAACCAAATTTTGGTCGCTCGCCGATCAACACAAAACCGCCTTCATAACTCCTCGGGAACCTTCTCGTTATCGTGTCATGCCATTTGGCCTTAAGAATGCCGGTGCTACCTATCAGCCGGCTATGACCTACATTTTTCATGACATTATGCACACTATCCTCAAGACTATGTCGACGATCTTCTCGCAAGTCTAAACATCGTAGTGAACATCTCGATGTTTTAACCATTATTTTTGATCGCCTGCTACAATATTCTCGTCCGCCTTCAACCAAAGAAATGTGTCTTTGTGTTCTTTCGGGAAAACTTCTTGGCTTTATCGCCTCTTTTCATGTGGCATCGAGGTCGATCCATCTAAAGTAAAAGCTATCCTAGAAATGCCCCCACCCAAAACCTCAAACAATTGCGTAGTTTGCAGGTAAAACTTCAATCCATCCGGCGCTTTCATCTCCCAACTCTGATCGATGTCACCCTTTTCATCACCTTCTAAAAAGGACGTTGCCTTTCAATGGAGTGAGGAGTGTCACCAAGCCTTCAAGCTCTCAAAACGTATCTCTTGCAGCCACCCGTGCTTATCCCACCCCAGACGACCGCCTTTCTACCTTTATCTTTCCGCCACCGACCATGCTATAGAGCTATGCTCGCACATCGAGACTCGCACGCCGAGAGCAGCCGCCGCATTATTATATAAGTCGTACTCGTGGATTACGAGACTAGGTATACACATGTAGAAAAATTGTGCCTCGCCCTATCATTCGCCGCCACCAAACTCCGACATTACCTCCCGAATCACAAAACTTTCGTCATCACCAACACAGCACTCCCATTCATTATATGTACGCCAAACCACACCTAAACCAACGCATCGCTCGATGGCTCATGCTCCTCGCCGACCTTGACCTTGAGTTTATACAATGTAAATCAATCAAAGGACAAACTCTTGCAGCACTAACTTGCGGAGGCCCTCTACCTGGGAACAATTTACCAATTTTACCTTCCCCGACGAACTCATCGCCACTCTTTCGCTTCTGAGAAGAGTCGTATCAAATGACCTCTTCTTCGATGGATCTAAGTGCCAACATGCGGAGGAGGAGCCGGCGTTGTTCTCATCCTCTCGACGCTGAACCTATGCCTCTTTCATTCCGGCTTGATTTCCCCGCACTAATAATACAAATGGAATACGAGGCCCTTGTTCTGGTCTCCAAGTCATGCGATACACTTAGGCATTAAATCTATCAATATCTTTGTGACTCTCAATCGTAGTCAATCAAGCTATGGGCATCTACCAATGTAAAACGAGGAACTTCGTATACAAACACCACGTGAATCACTTCTAACCTTATTTACTCACTATTCTATCCAAACCATTCCCGCTCCACTAACAAATTTGCAGATACTATGGCTTGCTTAGCCTCGCAGATTCCCGCCGCACCAACCGACTCAATTATTCGTTGTGGTCCAAAGAACTTTTTGCACCATCCTATTCAACCCCGTAGTTTGCATGATAAATACCGTGTCTACTAATTCGCAGGATACCCGGTACCACCAATTTCACGACTACCTTACAATCTCTGCCTCCCACCGACCTTACTAGTAACGGAAAACGTGCTTTTCTTAAAAGTGTTTCGCGTTATGTTGTCATGGGAGGACTCCTCTATAAACGTGGCTTTGATGGCATCCTCCTTCGCTGTCTAACCGGCGCAGAGGTCACCTATACCATCCAACAAGTACACGATGGGATTTGTGGTGGACATTTTAGTGGCCTTGCCGTGGCTAAACGAATCCTTCGCCTAGGTTATTATTGGCCTACTCTCAATAACGACTGCTACGAATATGTTAAGCGCTGTGTCATGTGTCAACAACATGCCAATCTTCAACATACTCCTAGCCACCCGCTACAAGTCGCTCGTGATCTTTGGCCTTTCTCACAATGGGGTTTAGACCTTATTGGTGAGATTCACCCGACCTCTTCACAACGTCACCGTTGGATAATCACAATGACCGAATATTACACAAAATGGGTGGAGGCCATCCCACTCATTTCAATCAAAAAGAAAAAATTGTCGAATTCATTAACCATCACATTATCTCGCCGCTTTGGTATTCCTCATCGCCTAATAACAGTATAATGGTAAATCTTTCAAAAACAAGTTGTTACAAAACCTTTTGTGACAACTTTGGTATCAAACTTAGTTTCTCATCGCCTTACTATCCGCAGCCAATGGTCAGCCAATCTTCTAATAAAACTCTAACCAAAATCCTCATGAAAGTTGTCAATGAATCTGAAGAAATTGGCACGATCACATCCCCTTTGCCTTTTGGGCTTATCGTACTAGCATTCGCACTCTACTAATGCCACACCTTTTTTTTTCGTATATGTACCGAGGTCGTTTTGCCTCTCGAAATACAAATACCCTCCCTTAGAATATCTCTTCAGATATTCTCACCAACGATGATTTCCGCCAAGAGCGTTAGCCCAATTGAGCTTCTTGACGAACGACGCCTTACACTCTCGATCACCTTCAAATCTATCAAAAACGCATCAAGCGTGCTTATGATAAGCGACTTCATGAGCGTACCTTTAAGGTTGGTGATCTTGTCCTCAAAGAGAATCAACATGTCACCAAACTAGAAAAGAGCAAACGTGGAAAATTTGCTCCCAATTGATTGGGCCTTATATAATCACTCACACCTATGGATCAGGCACTTATCGTTTAGCTTCGCTTAATGGTAAACCTGAGCCTGAACCCCTTAATGCCTTACATCTTCGCCCATTCTACTGTTGAATCTAGTGTTATATCACTTCTTATCTACCTACTGCTCGTCCCTTGAGCTCATTTACCGCTACATACACTTTGTTTTCTATATCTCTAAATAAAATCGAAATCACTTCGCACCTCCCCTTGATAATGCCTTCCCCTTTTTTAGTCTAGTCCATGACTTCAAAGTATTAAAATAAGCCGTATTCTTATGGGATTTTCTTGAGTCAAACTTCCTACTAAACTAGATGCTTCACGCCAAAAGAACATCTAGTCATCTAAAATTAAATATAGACTGCTTCCTCGAAGGACAAATATATGCCAAACTATTGCCAAGCTATTATAAATAGATCGCTCCCAAGGACAAATTATGCACTAAAATCATCTCTCAAGCTACTATAAATAGATCGCTTCCCCGAAGGACAATATACACACAACATAGCCTTTATCGTAAGCTTCTCGCATTGATCACCTTCGTGAAGACCTCAAGAATAAAACAATCAATATCCTCAGAGACTTCCCGCATCGATCACCTACATTCAATAAAATAAAAGCCTCATACAAAAGAACTTTTGGGTCATGGACTTGTCTATTTAGGGTAGGTTCTCTTTCGTTGTAACAAGTTCTTTGTACTCAGCCTATATCATCCACATCACCTCACCATTTGTTTCAACTCAAGGGACGTAACGTACACCTGATATATTGTGATCATACAACTCTTTTCAACTATGGACTTCTCGTCTATACACGGCACTTAGGGCTTCAGGCTCGTTCTACGTTGTGTGGTTTGTTTAGCTCTTTTCACCTACGGAGCACTCTTTCCGCTTTGCCTCGCATCTAGAATTGTGTGTTGATCTTAATCAGGACACTATTCCCTACTACTTGGGTATGCTAACCTTTGCTTTACCTATACCTACACCAACAACATTATCCTACCAGCACCAACAACATTACCCTACCAACATCAAATTTTTTTACCAAACGACAAATTGCCTAAACCATACCAAATTGCCTAAATTCACCCCTCCCTGATCCTAAGGGAGAACTACATCGGTCTGAGGCCCTTCCTTGCTTTGTGCAATGGGCTATGTAGGCAGCACTTCGGAGACATGGGGTCTCCCAAGGTTAGCTCGACCATCCCCTACCATAACCTATCATGTGTGGTAAATATAAATATTTTGGTGTATTTCTATTTAATCACATTCCTCTTTGATCCTTTTTCAAAACACCGAAAGTCAAAACGACAACATTCTTATTATTATAACGCAAATCAACATACATATCTCAATTATTTAGATGTTAAACAAATACATCTTCTATATCATCGACACGCAGTGTCGGCACTTTATTTATTCCTCCTCATACTTGCTAACATTTATTTAGACCTCACGCCTCATCCCGACTAGGTGATGATCGTGATCGCCGACCCTCTCTCGCCTCTGCCTCTCTCCCTCAAAGGTACCACGGCTATTGGTACCGCCCCACCGATCCGCCAATCTCTCCCGTAACATATGAATACGCCCGCATGGAGGACTCTCACCTCTAGTCTCGCCCGCCCGTGACTCCGCAACCACTAACAATCCTCTTGTCTCATTCACTGCGCTTGAGCCTTGCCGCAGACGATCCTCTCTCTGCCGTAATCACCGCTAACGCCACGCACACCTCGCAGCCTCGCTACCCACCATAATCTATAGGCCTCAACCTCCTATTCGCCCGCCCGACCTAAGGCCTCAACTCTACCCTATTTGGCCCGACCCAAGGCCTCAACCTACCATTTGCCCGACCTAAGGCCTCAACCTTCGGCCCGACCTAAGGCCTCAACCTTCGCCCGACCTAAGGCCTCAACCTACCTATTCGCCCGACCCAAGGCCTCAACCTACCTATTCGGCCGACCCAAGGCCTCAACCTACCTACCTAATTGGCCCGACCTAAGGCCTCCCTACCTATTTGGCCCGACCCAAGGCCTCAACCTACCAATTGGCCCGACCCAAGGCCTCAACCTACCATTGGCCCGACCCAAGGCCTCAACCTACCTATTTGGCCCGACCCAAGGCCTCAACCTACCATTTGGCCCGACCCAAGGCCTCAACCTACCTATTTGGCCCGACCCAAGGCCTCAACCTACCATTCGCCCGACCCAAGGCCTCAACCTACCAATCGCCCGACCTAAGGCCTCGCCCCTACCTATTCGCCCGACCCAAGGCCTCAACCTACCTATTCGGCCCGACCCAAGGCCTCAACCTACCTATTTGGCCCGACCCAAGGCCTCAACCTACCCTCAACCTACCATTTGGCCCGACCCAAGGCCTCAACCTACCTATTTGGCCCGACCCAAGGCCTCAACCTACCCATATTGCCCGACCCAAGGCCTCCGCCCTACCTAATTTGCCCGACCCAAGGCCTCACTCTACCCATTTGGCCCGACCCAAGGCCTCACCTAACCCAACCACAACTTGGCCCGACCCAAGGCCACAACCAACTTGGCCCGACCCAAGGCCGTATCAGCCGTATCTCCATACCATACCCACAATCAACGCTTTTATTTTATCCATCCATCATGTACCTTGTGTTCAATCGAGCTCACCTGCTCGTGTTTTAGACGATTAGGGTCCTCGACTTGATCTCGTCGACCAACTTTGCCTAGACCTAGACCGTGACGCTTATCTCAACCAAACCAACCATTTGCACCGCCGAACATGCCTAAACGCTCCTCGCACCTTACCCGTTATATACCCCGAGCTACTTCCTATGCCTTGATACCAGTGATTATATCACCCTTGTTTGGATAAACTATCGACCTTTGCCTATACATCGCTGGTTTGCTCATCAAATCATATACCCTAGTCGTATTTATTGCATTTCAACATGCGTCTCGCTTCCTTGACCTACCCCACCACCTTACCATCCTCTCTACAACATGTACCCTTTATCAACCCTATCCCTGATTTCCCGTTCACTCAATCTGTGATAGATTTGAGGGGGATTACCTATATCCTTAACATGAGAAACCACTTCATATTATTGTCCGCGCAGCTTTACAAAACAAGCTACACGACAATAAGGGGCTAATGTAGACACCAAATTCGTGTCTTACGACCCCTTGTGACCCGCATCCCATTTCACAACCTAACCTCATTACCTAAACCTTACACAATTATTTATTAATTACCTCATAATTGATAAATCCACATCACCTTACCCGCCACCTCACTTTGCCACCTCATCATGACCTAGCCCTAACCCTAAACTAACCTAATTAGACCCATGACTTGGTCTAGACTCACATCCATAACTAATGCCTCCTTACTCGCACCCAAAGCCGACCTTCTACCACTTGACCAAGCCCGCAACCGATCTCTCGAGAAAAGCAGGAAGGTGGGCTATTTTACTAAAAATAGCCTACTTTTTCCTAACCGATGCCGGTTCCTACTCGACCGCCGCCGGTTACGCAACCGCCATCGCCTCCTCAGTAAATGGGCTCCCAAACCAAAACAACGGATCGGAATTTCATTTTGGAGATCATCAAGGATTTCTCGATCAACAGAGCATCATGAGCGAGGAACAGAGTCCGATCTTCACTTGACCAAGCAGAGACGAGTGAAAATACTAGACGTGTTTACAAAGAAAGGAGATCAACTTGCACCTTCGTAAAACCAAGAAGTTACATCTCGCATGTCCTCCATTATAACATTTCTTATGCTTTTGGAATTACAAATCCTCCCAAATCCGCTTTCAATCCATTATCCAACGTACTATTGCCTCTAATCTCTATCATTCTTTTGCTTCTAACCATCCCATTTCCTAATACTATCCAAAACCAGCCATTACAAACACCACAACCAGCCCGTAAGATCCTAGAACCCACCGGATTTGCTTATCGCGAATCGCATCGGCTATAGGTAACCGCATCGGTTCCTTTGATCAAAACCAGAAAACAGCCTTTCCCTACCTGGCCAAATGCAAGCAATTTAATTGATATTTTACGCCTTTTGTGTTAATTCATATTAATAGGGAAACTCGACCACCTTAGGAAGTTTTACATTTCCCGGCCCAAGGCGCTTTCCTCATTTATTGTTTAATCAAATCTTGTGGTCTTGTGTTCTTATTTGCAGTAGTCCTTCCTGCATAAAAAGGAGTTCTCCGCAGCCAACCCGATCTTTCTCTACGGTACGCGCACATCATCTCGACATTCTACAGTATTCTTTGTATGGGAGTACTTTGTTGAAGACCCCTCACTTGATAAAAGGTTTGAGAAATACACTTGTGACACTATGACAAAAGTGCACAAGGAACGCTTGGAAAGTACTATACATGCCTAAGGAATGCATTCAATGAAGAATGAAGAATTCTTGAATAATACCTAGCAGTGCAAAAGACTCTCGAATGAGCAACTATGCAATGCACTCAACAAAGTCTCTGTTGAGATTGAGGCTAGACTCTTTGGGTGGAATGATAGGGTCAGAGACCTAGAAGGGGAGATAAAGAAGAAAGAGGAAGAGCTCACTACTTTGACAAAGGAGCTAAGCTAGGAGAGGTTGATCGGTGCCGGTGAAATCATGAATTGAAGGATGAAAAGGCCAAGGTGAGCATTGTGTACAAGAAAGTAGAATCCATCAATGAGGCTATAGTATTGAAGCATCTGGACCTAGCATCGTCCGCGCAAGTATGGATCAACTTTGGGATGCCTAGAGGATTTAACAAGGGTGCTCACCATGGAGAGACAAATGCTAGCTTTAAATTTTGCAGAGGAAGTGGCCACACACCTAGAGAAGGAAGATAAGTTGAAGATCATATCACTCATTATGGAATACATCAAAGTTCTTTCTAATGTAAGGGCTACTTCTCGATGTTGATGCCACTATGACAATTGCATGGATAGGGACAAATTGGCGAGTGCCTTGGTCTCCACTCATGAAGTGGAACTCAAGGAGTTCTAGGAGAAAAACAAGGGGAATAGGGCGGAAAGAGATAAAATCCTTGCCAAGGTTGAGAAAATTTGATGACATTGAAACCTTAAGGGGTTCAATCAAAAACCAGTTGAAAGAACTTTATCCACCCATTACATGAAGAATGGACACACTTTGGAGAATATATATGCAAGGAATTAGACAAGATCATTGATATTATGATTTTTCAAGGAGATGGACTAAATTTTGGGGAGGTGAGCGCCCTGGTTGGTGACCTCTGTCAAAGAGCGTAGGATGAAGTCGATGCCTAGAATAAATTGGAGGCTGACTTGCAAAAGGATTTTCCTAGTTTGTTGCAGTGATTCTTTCACTCTCCCATTCTTTCTTCTTTCCCTATTCTTTTATCCCCTTATTCTTTCTCCTAGGCATAATCCTATTACATTTTATCTTTCACTAAGGGAAGTGTTCCCATGGATGGAGAACAGGCATAGTTTGGGGTGATGTTGGGCCCATAAAATATTGACTAAGTACAAAAGGCACATGGCATGCAAGGTCCCAGTTAAGGAAAGGCACGCAAGGACAAAGCACGTAGAGAAGGGTTTAAGGAGGCCCGTGGCACACGTGACACCCACAGACAAAACCAAGGGTTTGGGACTTAGTCAAATTGGGTGTTCAAGGAAGAACACATGAAAAGTATGACCTGACTATGCATGGATAAGGTGTCAGCCTGGCGAGAGGTTGGCCCACAAAGGAGCATGCTTGCGATAGAAAATTCTAGAAGCACATCATGGTGAAAAGTGCAAAGCTTAGGCCTAGGAGAGCATGCTTGCATGGAGGACCACATTCAGACACTTACCATTAGATCTGAGGGCACTGGAGGATGAGTTGGCAGCCTAGAAAGGCTATAAATACAAGCACCTACAGAGTAAGAAGAGAGGGAACAAGAGAGTGGGTGGAGCTCTGCAGAAATACTACAAGAAATTTGTTAGTAGGTAATTGCATTTGGGAAAGGATGTATTGAGGCAAGGGGATTGTAATTTTTATTTTTTTGGTAGGATACTTCCTTAGTCCAATTGTAATGCATGACTACGGTCTTCTTCTCTGTGACATTCTATAAATGACTCCATGGATGTAATGAGGTTATCATTATATATATATATATATATATATATATATATATATATATATATATATATATATATATATATATATATATATATGAATATCAATGATTCTAATGCATACATATTTTTCATAAGTTCTCTTCATTTATGTTTATACTAGGTATGGATGTTTGTATACTTCTTTCTATTATGATACAAGTCATATAGTATGTTAAGTACTATCTCATCTCGGAATGGTTGCAAAGATCTAGAGGCCGTTTTAAGATCTATGGTTCTTTTATGTCTTAAATCCTCTTTAAATATCTTAAACACAAATCATAGATGATGTTTCCCACTTAACTTACATAAAAGAGAGACTTTGTACTCACACATGCCTCGGGTGAGTGCCCAACATCCACTGGGTGATAGGTCGCATGCATGGGGTTCCTTTATTTTGTGATAGGGGTAGAAAGGACTACACTTTTCTCACCAATTCATCCCCTTCCTCTACACCCACTACCACTCATCAAATAGACGTGCTCAATTTCTCTAACGATGAGATTGTACCTCTCCACTCAGATGATCCTGATCCCACCCTTTTCATTTCTATTTACATTGATAATATACATGTTCGAAGTGTTATAATCAATGACGAGTGTCGATATCAACATCATCTCCTCCCATGCATATAACCAAATGCACGTCCCTATCAATTATATGCATAATAACCCAATTATGTTGTATTCATTCAATGATGCCATCATTTCCACCCTTGGCACCATCATTCTAGACATTCATGTGGGCCCCGTCTTCGATCCACCATTATTCTATGTCTTAGAGGGGAATTCCATGCAACCTATTGCTTGGCTGACCTTGGATCCGTGTCATGGGTTGTGTTCCTTTAACCTTACATCATTGTGTAAAATTTAAACATGAAGGACATAACTATACCATCCCAGCTGATCCTTCACCATTCAAAACCTGCAACATGTTGTATTGACCTAATGATGTCCTTATACGTGTCACAAAATATACCAATGCTACTACTTCTCCTTCACCCACAACCCCATACACCAATGTTTTTGCCACCTCTTCTACACCTAAATCCTTTATTCCACTGCTACAGTAACCTCTGCAGATGACCCATCTACTTATTAACTAACCATTACTTCTTCTTCTAGTGAATCATCCATCCGCGCTACCCATATACAAATTACCAATCCCTTAGAAAGAGATTTTCAACGTCTCACTCTGGGGAGTATTCCCTATACAACATGGACACATTCCCTACTTCTCAAGAGTATGGTAACCTTTGCCAACATTCTCATTATGATCACCACATAGGTCATGTTTTCCCTTATGATCCTCCAAACCTTCATACCAACTTAACATATGGGGGACTTGATACTTCTACCTACTAATCTGAGCCACCTTCCCAAACATGGCCATTTTCATCTGATCTTCAATCGTTGACCAATCATCTCTTTTCCACACATTCCTCAAATGTTATGCATGGAATGGTTTTGGCTTTGCTTTCTATGAATAGGGACATCATACTGTCATCCCATACACCACACATAAACATAAATACTGAAGTGGTATTGGCTTTGTTGAACCATCTTCCAAGAAATCCCATGTCAAACTCATTGAGGATGACAACCTTCCTTCACCCCATCTACCAACTTCACCACCTTCACCTACGGAGTCTATGGATCTAGAAACCATTACTCCTAAAAATTCATGAACACCATTTCCTAGTTCCTCTAGCCTATCAACAAGATGGCGGGTCTCCCTCTTCTCTTCCCTTCCTATATCCTTACATGATCGATGACAATACACCTTCTATTAACATCATTCAATGTCAAGAAGATGAGTCTATTTGCACCTACCTTGGTGTGGAATATTCTTATAATCAACAGTCATTACCTTACTCGAGACACAAACCATGTTAAATGAATCGACCATTGAAATCAATATCCAAACTTAGGATGACTTACACATTTTAAAGATAGGCCAATATTTAGATATTGTTGAATAAGAATATTTTATTGATTTCCTTTAGGATCATAGCAACACTTTTGTTTGATCCTACGCTAATATTCCCTATATTGACCCAAACATTTTGGTCCATAATATCATAACTATTCCTGAAGCCAAACCTATAAAATAGAAGCTACAAAAAATGCATCCTCGCATTTCCCTTCTTGTCAAAGAAGAAATCCAATGAATTCTTTCCATTTCCTTCATCCTACCCATTTTTATCCCCAATGGATCTCTAACATTTTTCCTATCGTAAAGCAACAGCAAACTCGCATTTTCATGGATTTCTACAACCTTAACTTAGCCTACCCTAAAGATGACTTCCTCTACCTAGTATTGACCAACTAGTTGATCTCAATGCTGGCCATGAGATGCTATAACTCATGGATAGTTTCTCTGGTTATAACCAAATATTACTTACCCTGGAAGATCAACACAAAACCTCCTTCACCATTCCTTAGGGGACCTTCTGCTATCATGTCATGCCTTTTGGACTTAAAAACGTTGGTGCCACATATTAGTGGGCTATGACTTATATCTTTCATGACATTATGTATCACCTATTCGAATATTACATTGAATATATTCTTTATGAATCCAAACATCGGGTTGAACACCTTACAGTCGTTAAGGTCATTTTTGATTATCTCATCAAGTACTATGTTCACCTTTAACCTAAGAAGTGTGTCTTTCTTGTTCTCTTTGGAAAGATCCTTAGTTTTATCATTTATTTACATGGTATTGAAGTTGATCTTGTTAAAATCAAGGCTATTATCAAAATTCCTCCACCAAATAACCTTCTTCAACTGGTAGTTTGCAAGGCAAGTTGTAATCTATTCGTCATTTTATTTCACAACTTTTTGACTACTGCCACCCATTTCACCATCTCCTCAAAAAGGATGTCTCCTTTAAATGGGATGATGAATGCCACAAATTATTTGAGGCCTTTAAACCATACCTCCTCCAACCACCTATGCTCATTCCCCCTAAGGATGACTAACCATTTTACCTCTACATTTCTACTACTTTTCATTCCTTGGGTTTCATGCTCACTCATCGCAACGAGTGACACAGGGAGAAAGTGGTTTATTATATAAGTCGTACACTTTTAGTCTACAAAACTAGATACACTCACACTAAAAATTCTTCTTAGACTTAGTTTTTGTCACCACTAAACTGCACCATTACCTACTTAACCAAAAAACATTCATTATCACCAATACTGACCCCTTACATTACATGTATGCCAAGTCTTACCAACATCAATGTGTTACACGTTGGCTCATGCTTCTTGTAGACCTAGAACTAAAATTCATCCATCAAAATTTTGTCAAAGGAAAACCATCACTGACCAACTTGCAGATGCACCTCTCTCCGGAAATCAATCCTCTAACTTCGAATAACTTCGATTTCCAGGATGAATCCATCGCTACCCTCTCTCTGGATGTTACCGATTACCAGATGACCTTATTATTTGATGGTTCCAAATGTCAACATGGGGGTGGTGTAGGAGTTATCCTCATTCCTCTTGATGGTGAGCCTATGTCATTATCTTTCAAACTAGATTTTTAATGTACTAACAATATCACCGAATATGAAGCACTTGTATTAGGTATTCAAGCCATCGCCTTAGAAATTAAATCTATTAATATCTTTGGTGATTCTTAACTATTTGTAAATAAAGTTAATGGTATATACTAGTGTCATAATGAAATAATTCAAAACTATAAACATCATGTAGATATACTTTTGACTACCTTTGACCATTTTGAACTTCAAACCACCCCATGTTTTACTAATAAATTTGTAGATACCATGGCCTATCTTGCTTCTCAAATCCCCGCTTCGCCCTCCAACTCAAAAATATTTATCACCATACAAAGGTTGTAATCACCTTCCTATCTATTTCAAGACGTCAACCTTGTCGTAACCATTGAAACTAACCCACGTGACCTTTGGTATAAGAAATTTGTTGATTACCTTTCCTTTTAATTCTACCTCCAGATCTTACTCACAATGGACAACGAGCCTTTCTCAAAAGTGTCTCTCACTATGTCATCATGGGTGGTCTTCTTTATAAATGTGGCTTTGACGGTATCCTCTTACGATGCCTTATAAGTTCTGAAATTCCCTATACCATAAAGGAAGTTCACAATGGAATTTTTGGAGGTCACTTCAATGGTTTAGTTGTCGCTAAATGCATTCTCCACTTGGGCTATTATTGACCAACCTTAAACCATGATTTTTTTGATTATGTCAAACATTGTGTGAAGTTCCAGCAACATGCTAATCTTCATCACACACCTAGTCATGCCTTACAGGTCACACGAGACCTTTGGCCTTTCTCTCAATGGGGTTTGGATCTTGTCAGAGAGATCAATCCTCATTCTTCCCAACGTCATCAATGGATTATTACCACTACTGAATACTACACTAAATGGGTAGAAGCCATACCTCTTATTTCTACAAAATCTAAGAAAATATGTGAATTCATCAACCATCACATCATTTTTTGCTTTGGTGTTCCTCATCGCCTCATCATTGATAATGGAAAAAAATTCAAAAATAAAACCGTATAGAATCTTTGTGATGCCTCTCGAATTCAACTCAATTTTTATTCACCCTATTATCCTAAAAATTGGCTAGGCCAAATCAACCAACAAAACCTTAAACAAAATTCTTATGAAATTTTTGAATGATATTGTAAGGATTTGCATACGCACACTCCTTTTTCCTTATGGGCTTATCACACTAGTATTCATACTTCAACTACTGCCACACATTTCTCTCTTGTCTACGATACACCGGTTGTTCTGCCTCTTGAATTTTAGATTCTATCTCTTCATATCTCACTTAAAGAGATGTTCAACGATGATGCCTTTCACTAAGAGCATTTGCCACAACTTGAGTTATTAGACGAGCATCATCTTAATGCTCTCGACCATCTCCAAATCTACCAAAAACATATCAAATGTGCCTATGATAAACATTTCCATGAACAAACCTTCTAGGTCGGTGACCTCATCTTGAAGGAAAATCAACATGTAACAAAAGAAGATAAAATTAAACAGGGAAAATTTATCCTAATTGGCTTGGACCGTATATTGTTATTCATACCTATGGATCAGGTGCTTATCATTTTTCTTCACTCAAGGTAAACCCAAACCTAAGCCCCTCAATGCTTTGCATCTTCAACCATTCTATTTTTTAATCAATTCCTATATACCTTAAACCCTCTCTTTCATAGTTTAGCATTTGTGTAAACAAGCTATGGTTTTATCTTCGCAAGTAAGAGCCTATCAATCTCTATAGTATTTTCCATGACCTAAAAGTCTAAAGCAAAACAATTTCAAAAGTAAAATGGGATTCAACTCCTTGAGTCAAACTTCCAGCAAAAATATGACTCCCTCAAAAAGGACATCTACACTTTCTATCTTGCACTACTATAAATAGATTGCTCCCTCGAAGGACAACTATACCAAGCTAGCCATATTGTACATAGTCTATCATAATAAGAAGACTATTCTTGCAAAAAATAAAATCAAATATTCAGAAGCTTCCCATCAATCAACTTCATGAAGACCTCAAGGATAAAATATACTCATCCCACATAGAATTCCCACATCGATCAGTCTATCAAAACAAAAAAAAATTAAAAGCAAAAAGGAAAAGATTAACTTTTTCATCATGGACTTTCCTATTTTGATCTTGGGTCTCTTTCTAAATAGGCATGTTGTCTCACACTAGGTTACGCTAAAACCAACTGTTTTCACCTCATTTCATTTTTCACCCTAATTTTCTACCCCTCAAGGTACGTGCCACAAAATGTGACATTTCATGATCATGTGAATTTCTTCACCCTTTGAATATTCAATCACGCAACACCTTTATGGTCTTTTGTGCATACGCCCATCTTTGGTATGGTAGATGTTTTATGGTTCTTACCAATTAGGTGGCTCTTTTGTCACCTCTTACCCTTCACCTTCTTCATTACTTTTTGATTCTCCTATACATGACTAGACCATCGACACCTACATTTTAATAATTCCTCTTTCACCATGCCTAACCAACCTAAACTCAACCATACCTAAAATCACTTAAACTCAACCATGCCTAAAATCACCTAAACTCAACCATGCCTAAATGACCTAGACTCAAAACATTCCTAAAACCTACCGACCCATTCATCTATCCTCATCTTATTCTTCCCTATCTTATGGGATAACTACATTAGCTTGAGGCCCCTTTTCATCGGGGCTATGTAGGTAGCACTTCAAGGGCATGGGGCCCTTGGAGGTTAGCTCGGCCACTCTTTACCCTAACCAATTTCCCCTCATTTTCTATTAACATTCTACCTTACTTAGTTTCCATTTTTCACAAACATTTGGAAATTAAACAAAACATAAAAACATACATACCTATCATATCATCAAAACATCCAATTAATCATTTCACATATCCATGATATCAAGTATTTCACAAATTTACACCATGACATACATATACATCATCATTTATTTTCCATACTACCAATAACTTGGAAATTAAATCAAACCCATACACATAACCAAACCATGCCTATACCTAACTCCACCATGCCTATACCTAACTCAACCATGCCTAAATGACCTAAACTCAATCATGCCTACATGACCTCGACTCAATCATGCCTAATTCACCTATTTTCCATCAATACACAATAAAAATGGAATTTAAAACATAGGTACATCATCCATGCAATAAATATCATCATATATATAACTAGGAAACGCTATTTGTATCAATAGACATATGAACAGATACAAATACATACAAATATGTCCAATCACTTAGATACAACCTCACTATCTTTAGCATACAAGCCATGTAAAAAAATCAAAATCACAAAACTCTCATATACAACATCACTATCTTGGGCACACAGGCCGATATATATATCAAAATCTCAAAACCAATAATCATACCAAATGACTAATCGTTACCCCACCTCATATCCTCTAGGATAGTCTCACCTGTTTCCTCCTCCACCTATCCTCACACTTGGAATATCTTACCCAACAACCTATTACCTACATTTCCTTAATTTTGTTTAAGGACATTTTATTTACCCATACCTTGGCCTTACCCATACCATGACCTATATACCCTACCCTGAACTACCTTTTGTGACCTTTTAACTTGTGTACTCATTATACCTTGTGATTTTGTTACCCGTGTTGTTTAGCCTAATGACCTTACCTTTCCTATTGTCATGTTGTTTACCCCGACCAAAACTTTGGTGTACTTTGGATCATACCTAAACATTCCTACACCTAACCTAAGTTGTATTTTCAAACCATATCCTATACCCTAGATACTTGAATCACTTCAACCTTATTTGGATAAACCTATCAACCTTGGACGATGTAGAGTTTGCAATCTCTTAAACTTGGTACCGTATCACATTCTATACATGTGTGTGTGTTCAATTATCATTACCTATTACCCAATTTTACCATTACCCATTACCCAAAGTTCCCATACCCTTACCTATAACCCACCTACCTTCACTTTCATCACTTACATTTATCAAACCACTCACCGATTACGTGTCATACCTCATCAATTTGTGGTTTGAAGGTGGTCACCTTCAGCCCTACTTGGGAAAAAATAGCCTCCATTCACACTTGAACACCAATTTCCTATTTTTTCAGTATTTCTTACAAATACAAGCTACGCAACAAAAGGGGAAAATGTAGACACCAAAATTGGGTCATACTCCCCTTAAACCCCATTAATTAAATTAACCATATCCTACTTATTCATATCCCCTAGTGCACATGTTAATTAAATTAATTATCTTAATTAAATTAATTAATATCCTCACTTAACCACCTCACCTAGCCACCTCACTCAATGACCTACTCAAACCTCATTAATGACCTAAGACTCGAGTCTAAACCTATCCTAACTAACTAGGACTTAGTCTAAACCTAGACTTAACTCCTATTAACAAACCTAAAAGGACTCCTACTTATCTTGCCTATGATCTATCACTCAAGACTCGGAAAAAGGTTGGAGATCACACCAAAAATAGCAATAATCTAGCTATTTTTGGCCAACCTAGATATTCTTACCTTGACCGATGCTAATTATATCTCAACCAACACCGGTCACCTAACCATTGTCGGTTAGGTTAAATATGTTTCCAAAAGCCTTTTCCCAGGTTGGTCAATTGATTCAGGATCTCATTTCTTCCAGATACTTGGAGCACTTGAATTTCTTTAGCACTCAAGAAAAATAAGACACACAAGAGCACTACCAACATCAATCACCATTCATCATCCTCTTCATGATCACAAATTCACAACAGAGAGGCACATGAGGTCTAAACTACTATGGCATGAATACAACGGCTCTTCTCTCTAGATCTCTACTATCACCGTCTTCATCACCTACGTCCTCCAATATATTTTCTAGTAAGTATTTAACATCTCTACATTGAATCTCTAGTTTCCTTGTGTAGATTTATTTATTCATCTCTGTAGTTTATTTCTCTCCACACCCATATACTTCCTTCCTTCCATCAACCCATCACCTGATCATACCCAAAATTTTCACCCATTTTCACCCTCTCTCTAATCATCTTTGAGTCTTCAGAACCATTTTATGACCCCACTCTCACCATTTCCAACCTTTGTGCAATCATAAGGAGTCTAAAAACTAATTTTAAGAACTACTCGATGTCGGTTGTTAGCCAATGACATTGATCACTCTCCTAACCGCATCGTTTAGTCATCCGCACATCGGTTACTATGTTTGTCAATATAGCTCAAACCAGTGAGCTAATACCCACTTCCCAATAGCCCAGAACCATTTCTAATTCTTATTAGACCTTACCCAACCTATACTAGACCTATAACTCAACATCAGATGATCAACCCCCATTTTGACCTTAAATAACCTTTTGCATGACCTTTCTTATTGTTTTATATGAGATACCTAAATCGTTTCAATTTCAATAGGATCTTTACTTCATGTATGATTTAACTAGCATTAATATTATTATATAGAAGTGGATTGACACCCTGTTCAGGAAGTATCACACTTCCTGGATATACCTTCAACTACCCAATTCACTTATTGTTTTGTTTAACTTTATTTAGTGCTATTGTTTTGTATCTACAGGTAGTTCCTCCTAGCCAAAAGGGAGCTCTCACATCCGTTCTGATCCAAAATTCATCTACACATGCATTCAAACTTCAACCAACATTACAATAGGTATTCCTCCTTGGCCTTCTACCCTTATCTATTTCATTAATTTTCTAAGAATCTAATGAAACACCCCCATATTAGAGAGGATGCCTTGATATTCTTAACATTTGAGATTATCGATGGTGGAGATTCCTATTCAATCAATAATGGACAAATAAGAGGAAGTGTTTTAGTAACATGATTAGTTTGATAAGTCAAAGGTCCTAAATAAATAGTATTGACTAAAAAAATTTAGGAGGGATGGAGATTGTGTCATCAGCTTCTATAGGGTTATTGTAAGTAGTGGCGGATTATGGTTTACATTTGATGGTGGGTGTGATAGTATTTGATATGGAAGATTCATAGGTTGGTTTCTTGTAACCCAACCCATATTTCTTGTGTGGTTTTTGGGATTGTTGGATGATTAAATCATGAATTCCATGGTCATAACATCTAAATCTAAATCCCTTCTAGGCATAGTGATGGAGGTAAATTCATGCGAAGACTATGTTATATAAGAATCAAGTTTTAAATGAATGGCATGGCATGGTGTTGAGGAGTTAGTTATGAAGAGGGGTGATTAATGCCTCCATAGATGAGATTAATTATTTATATATGTGGGACCATAGGAGATTACATCTCTGATGTTAGACTCATACATGGGTTGTTTATCTAGTCTTCCGTACACATTTGGCATAAGAAGGGAATTAAGCATGAGGAGGTGATACCACCCCAACAAAAGACACTCAATAACATCATTAAGGGAGGATTCATCAGGTATTTTGAATGATGGTATGGATGTACTTGATAGATTGTTCATCAAAATATTTTGATTTTGGGACAATTACATCATTTAGACAATACATCATGTTACAAGCTCTAAATGGGTTAGTTTCTATAGAACCGTAAATATTTTTTCTCATGTTTGTATTTAAGGCATCGATACAACATAGAAAGGATACATTGCATAGAACATATCTAGGGTCATCCTAGCAATATGTTGTATTGGAAATCTCCTTCTACAAGATATAAGAGTTCAAGAAGATTTTTGACACCGACTTTAAGTGGTAAGCTAACTGCACTCAAAGGTCGGAGAAATTATATCATTGAAGGCTTAGAATACATCTTGTGTTTTGGAGATAATGGTTTTTGGTAATAAATTTTGGTTGAAGGCATATGAGGATATAATATTGACTACGATATGGTGATGAAGAGGAGAATTTTGTGATCTTCTAGCTGTAGTGATGGTATTTCCAAAGTATCAAAGGAGATAGCAGTGGATTCCTGGAGAGTTCCCACTAGGTTTGCAAAGGGTTTTGGATCATCTGAAAGCATAGATATGTACTTAAGGGATTCAATCATGTCTTTCTTGTGTGATGGTGAGGTCTAAACCAGCTCGTAAAGAGACATTTTTATGGGAGATTGGTGTAATTGGTTTCATAATAGAATTTTGAGCTACGGTAGTGTATTGTGTAAGAGGGGAAAAAGTATGGTAACCTTAGTCAGGGAAGGTGTAGTTTGATCAGATGATTCTAGAGAAATTGAAATGGAGAACTTGGACTTGTTTTTTGTTTAAGGGTTAGGTTCATGGGTGCAAGCTCGGGTAGTAATATAAACAATTTCACGAGGATTAGTTTTTCTAGAAGACCCTTCAATGGTGGTGGTGATGAGGTAGGTTCTATTGTTGTAGATGTTTCGTGGGAGGTCTTTAATTTCTATGATTCTAAAGGGACACAGGACCCTTATCCACAAGGTTTTTTCCAATAACATGGAATTCTTTCAAGTGTTCTACAAGATGTCTTGGTGTTTGATGATAATCACAAAAAGCTTCATAATTATACGAAGAGGGCTTCCAACCTTTTGATCTAGATGGCTTGAGTGGGGGAAGCTTTATGAGTGATCATTGAAGAATTTATTCAAGAGTTGATGCATAGTATCCTTTTGAAGTGGATGTTGAGGAAGAAATGTTTCATTTGACTTGATGGGTGTAGGGGATACTAATTTTCATGGAGCTTCTTTGGTTATGTTTGGATGAATTGTTTTTTATTTTTGATGGTGATAGGTAATTTAGTCAAGGAAGTGGCCCTAGGGTGGAGGGCTAATATTTCAGTTTTTTTGTTGAAGATGTGGAATGATTTCAAGATATGATGGTAAAATTTTGGAAGGAAGTGGGACAATATTTTGAAGGTTGTGTATGTTATATTGAACCACAAATTCATCATATGTACTTTCATAATTTACGGGTAGGCTATTTTTTATTAAGAGGTCATGAAGAGATTATAAATAGACTTGATGAAGAGGGGGAAAGTTCCAATGAGGAAGGTTTTTTTTTAAGATATATTTGGTGGGTTGTATGGATTTATTATTCGATTTTTATAGTGGAGTGGTTAGTAGATTGTAAAGAGGTAGATTCAGAGTAGCTAGTGTTTCCTTGATTGTGTTTATGATATGATGGGATTAGATATTATTATTTTTTGGTTTACTAGTTGACGGATAATGGTTTGGAAATGGTTGTTTATAGACATTAAGGTTATGATTTTGAGGTGCATTAGGATTTTCTAAATGTAAGTCACCTTTATCAATCAGATCCTAAAGAAAATTACGGAATGAGTGATACCTTTCGATGTCATGTCCTTTGACCCTATGGTATTTACAATAATCATTGCCTTGGTACCAGAGGGTTTGGAAACATAAGTATCAACATGACAGATGTGTTGTTGTATTTTCTCATTCATTATCAAATTAATGAGCTAGCTACTAAAGAAGCTACACAACTTAGAAATTTTGGATGGTTTATGTTACTTTGGATGTTCGATGATATGGGCACATGATGGATGGTGGATCCTTATTGTTATAACCAAATGACATCTACAAGTAAGACTGAAAATGATTTTGATTAGATGATTTGGGTAGGGGTTACCCAAAAAGTAGACTCAAGAAGCATTAACTTCCTCGGTGGATGTCAACCCCATTGTTAAACAAAAGCGATGTAAACAAGGAAATTTATACTGATAATATGTAGAGACGAAAGAATACAAAATCTGAAAGCACTATTGATTGATTTAGATATGGATTTGATTAAAATAACAAGAAAAACAAATGTACCTAGTTTGGGTTGACAACAACCCAAACTATGCGAGAGCAGTCATTGTAACTTTGAGAGACTGGATTAGAATGTAGGAGTATGTAAACCATATAGGATCTGAATACAATCTGGAAGCTACAATAGTCTAAGGATGTTGGAATCAACATGTAGAGGAGTTCGGCGCGAATGGAAACCAAGAAAATAATAGAAATCAAGGATTAAATGGAAGGATTGAAATTAGGACCTTAGTCGATGGCAAATGGGGTGTAAACAGGCTGATTTTGCTGTAACAGAGGAATTGGATGAGGTTTAGAGAAAACATATAATGGCACAAATCTCGACACGGATGGGAAAAAGGTTCTAGAATAGAAAGCAAGGGCTTCGAGGCCTAGTTGATGATGACTATGACAAAATTGGATAAAGCCAGGAAAGGTGAGCCATATGGGAAACCCGCAAGTATGGTTTTATGAAAGGAGGATGATGATGAAGTTGTAAGTGTTTTTATTGATGATCTAAACCTGAAAAAGATTAGATACAATAAATACATAGATAATATGACAAAATTTGATTAAAGCAATGTAAAATGACAATAATCTCACAAAAAATTGATCATGATTGACACATGCATGCTGCAAAGAGGTATGAGTGGTTTGTAATGACTTCGGAATGTTCGAGCACAAAGGATTTTCTCAAGATTCTAGAGAGCTTCCATATTTTTCTTACATTCAAAGGGGAATAGAAATACTGTACATAAATTTTTAAGGTCGATGGAAATTGGGCTAGGTCATCATCGATCACGGGGAAAGTTTCCTCAATGGGTAGATTTTCCTATTTTTTATGTGATTTCGTTTTTCTAGGATTTGGCCAAATGCTTTAAAGCTTTAGGTTGGAATGGGTTGTTTAGGGATGAGGTATATTCAATTTGGTAGTTGAGATAGGCTAGAAAAATGTAGAGGCAAGCATAAGTGTAGATTTAGGATAAAAGCATTCCAAAATTGAAAGTTGGTTAGGTAATGATTAATTAATTAATTGATGTTGATTAAATAGGACTTAAAGGTGATGGGAATTTAATTAAATAAGGGGATAAACTAATTAAGAGGTAATTTGATTAAATAAGGGAATGAATAGAATAAAATATGTGCACGCAAGTGAAGAGGGTATAGATACTAAATTTAGGTGTCTACATTTTTCCCCTTTTTGTTGAGTGGTTTGTGCTAGCAAGCCATGAGATAAAAAACAAGAAGGGTTGGATGAGGATAAAGGATTGATGATAAGCTCCCCCTCAAATGGGGGATTGATGACGTCAAAGGAAATTGATGGCGTGTTTGAAAAAAGGTAGATAAAAAAGGTGGGTAGGTGATGAAAATATGGGTGAAAGCATAACCAAGGAAAGATGCCCCGGTAGAAAAAGTTGCAATACGGATAAAAATAATGGCGGTGACTCCAATATCACATCAATAGAGGAAAATTTCAGTCTCAATAGAGACCAGCTATAATGTTCTGATTAGTGAGTAGGTGAAAATCACTGCAGTATGGATGCATGATGGGATGACCAATGGGGCATAGGAAAGTTATCAAAGTATTTTTAACTATATGCAAAAGGGTATGTGAAGTATTTTGTACATGAGGAATCGATTGAAAAGGTATGTGTCCATAAGGAATGAGGACGAATGATATGTTTTCCAATGGGACACGAAGAATGGTTGATAAGGAAAAATGAAAAAGTGAGTGATGAAATAATATGCCCCAAAGGAGAAGTATGGCCGAGAAGGCAAAAATGAAATATTCCCTAAGTGGGGAAAGGTATGGAATCAAAGGAGGAGTTTGTGCATGGATTGGATATAATTGTGAAATAAAAATTCTTGAAGGGGGAGTAAATAAGGCCTCAAAGGAAAAATAAGGAAATGAATGATTAAGTAAAATTCCCCAAGGGGAAATAAGTATGGCCACAAATGTGGACTTTGAGATGAATTTTTGAATTAAATTCCTAGAGGAAAGAATAAATATGGCCACAAATGTGGACTTAGAATGAAACATGGAGGATGTGAAATATTGAAGCAAAATTCCCTAAAGGAAGAATATAGATGGCCACAAGGGTGGACTTACAATGAGAGAGATTAGATAAGATCATATAAGATGCAACTTAATAATGATGACCCATAGGTATGAATGACTCTACATCATATCAAGGAACGTGCAAGGAAAATATGCCTCCAAATGCATTGGAGGTAAACAAGGAGGAGATTTAGGTAACATAAGGCACATGTAACCAAAGAAGAGGCTAGAAAATAATGCATGATAGTTAGTCATTTCAAAGATCACAAGGTAAAATGGATGAGATGGTCTCATAAACCTAATGTTGACATGATAAAATGGTTTTGAGAGGTAACTTGTACATATGAAAGAGGATTCTTTAAAAGTGGTGTTTCCTAAATTATGCCCTCGGATGGGGAAAGATAAAGTTCATAAATGCGAGAATATTTCTTAGGATGCTGATAAAATGGAAGGTTGATCAATGTGGGAAGCCTTCAAATGCCATAAGGAGTAGCCATCCTTTGAGGGTATGGTCTACTTTATACAAAATATAGATGGCAAGAATAATGTATGATAGTCGTCCTTCGAGGGATCGGTCTATTTATTTGATTTTGATTTTGATTTCATGTTTTTGATTTTTTATTTTGTTCTTCCTTTTTCTTGCATGAACATCTATCCTTCAAGGGATCAATATATTTTTATAACCTTGATTTTTTATTTAAGCATCCATGAATTTTTATTTTACATGGGGGAGAGCTGGGACTAGCTAAGTAGACCACTTAGAGGGGATAATAATGTACAAGAGACACCCCTGGACCCTTTGCATGGTTCTAATAGGTGAATGAGAGGGTGATGGATGTAATGATTGTGGAGTTCTCACCAAAGGGGTGAACGTATCCATAAGGAATATGTTGTAGGTAGAGCCATGGTGCCCATATTTAAGGTCATGTCCAAGAAGTGACAAAAGACCACATAATTCCAAATCATCACAATGAGAGATGAAAGGGACTAAGATGGAGGAATGATCCAAGGATATGACTAAGGGCACATTAGTAAATTTTATACCAATAGAATATTTGTAAGTGAAATGTGTTAAGTGGTTCCACTTCTAGTTTACTATAAAGGGAGGCCAAACGATAGGCTCTTGTCCCATACTTGTGTGTAATAATGTATGGTCTGATCCAGTTAAAGTAAAAATTTCCATGTTGGCTCCTTTCTAGAGTAGTGACATTCTGATTTTATTTGAGAATGAGGTCACCAACATTAAATTTATGTTCCTTAAGGTGCTTATTGTAAGCACATTTAATGCACTCCTGATAAACATAATGGTGTTCAAGAGTGAGAAGGCGGCACTCATCTAGTATCTTGAGTTGTGCTAGATGAGCTTGGTGATAGTCTTGATCGAGATAAATTAGTGAAGGGAAATGCGTAAAGAAGGAATTTTAACTTCAAGAGGAAGGATGGCTTTGGAACCGTAAACAAGGGAGAAAGGTGTAGCCCCGGTGGACATACGGATGTTAGTACAATAGGCCTAAAGGGCGAAAGGAAGTGGAGATGCCAATTATGACCTAACTGATTAATGGTCTTAGCAATAATGTTCTTAAGGGTTTTATTAGTAGCTTCATATCGGCCTTTAGCTTAGGGATAATATGGGGAAGAGAAGCTAAGTTGGATGTTAAATGTGTTACATATTTTCTTGAGATATTTTTTAAAGGACTTTTTGTTGTCCATAACAATTTTTTAGGGAACGATGAAGTGGAAGATAATGTGTTGATAAATAAAATTAATGATTGGGACAAATTTAGTTGAGGTGAGTGGGATTTATTCCACCCATTTAGTGAAATATTTAGTTACAATTATGATAGAGTGATGTTTTTATGAAGACCAAGGATTAATAAGATCAATAAGATCAAGACCCCATTGTGAAAAGGGCCACAAGTCCTAAGCCGGCTGTAAATATTAACTAGGAATATGAATAAGATTGGATTGTTGCTGACACTTTTTACATTTCTTAACATATTCATAGAAATCATGATTGAGGGAAGGCTAGTAATAGCCAAGACAGAGAACACTCTTAGCAATAGCTAAACAACTAAATTTTCCACCAAAAATACTATCATGCACTTCTTGGATGGATCAAGAGGCTTCATGGGATCTAAGACATCAGAGAAGAACACCATCAAATCCAAATTTATAAATAATTCCACCAAAGATCACATAGTGATTAGCACGTTGAAGAAAGTACCTCTTTTTTTTTTTTTTTAGATCGGGAGGAAAGATGGATTTGGATAGATAATCGAATATTTGAGAATACCAAATATTTGATGAATCAGATTCAATAAGGTTAACCTAAGGTAATTCATGGAAATTTCGATCATGGTAATGAATAATGACAGGGAGCTTAGAATCCTCTGTTGTCCATGGGATGAGAGCCATGAGGGATGCCATTATATTAGCGAAACAATTGATCGATCGGGGAACAACTTGGATGGTGTAAGAATCAAAAGCTTCAAGGAGAAGATGAACAATGTCATGATATTTTTGAAGGGTATCATTTTTACATTGATACTCACATGTGACTTGTTTGATTATAAGTTCGAATCTCTATAGATGTCAATAATTTGAACACCTAAAAATATGGTGATTTCAAGACCCAAGATGAGGGCCTCATATTCTGCCATGTTTTTGTACACACTCAAAATTGATTTTATATGTGAGGGGAATAGGATTTTTCCAAGGAGGAATGAGAACGATGCCAGCACCTCCCCCTTGCTAACATTTTGAGCCATCAAAGAAGAGAGTGAATTTAAGAGTGTCATATTCGTGATGAAATTGATTAATGGATTTGTCCAGAAATTACTCATGAGGTAAATGTGTACTAGGAAGAGGGGATTCCACCAATTGGTCAGAATAGCTTGTCCCTTAATTTATTTTTGAGAAATGAACTCAAGATCAAACTCTGTCATGAGAATGAGCCATCGAGTAATGCGATCACTGTGATAAGGTTTAAAATGCAATTGTTGATGACGAATCACAGCACCCCTGGGACTCTGCAACACGATGGGTTGAGACTCTCAGTACGATTGCATAACATGGAGCTTTTCCCAAGTGTGGGACCTTGCGAAATTGGAAAAGCTCTCCGGATGAAGGCCGGTTCCTATTCCTCTGTTCAGATGCACACGTAGAAAATGTAGAGGGTTTACTAAAAACCTAATCTAACTTGCCAAGGAGACAGGGTAAGAAAATGCATAAAATAAAACCTAAACTAACAGAGGTGATGCACCGAGGAATGAAGAACATATGTCTTGCCAGTAAACACAGATCATTAAAATGCAATGCAAGATCATGCACAGATAGCCAGGTTCATAGTGAAAGATCAGGAGGATGCAAATGAACACAGAGAGGGTTGAGAATCATCCACAGTCATGCATTAATTTTCTCCAAAGATTGATACAACACACTGCAAAATGCCAAGAGGCAAGGTTGCATTACAGTTTCAAATGGGAGGTTTTTTCTCCACAAGTTCACCTACCAAAGAGAAGAAGGGAGGGGCAAAACAAGAATGTCCAACCTTTAGAAAGAATCCCCTCCTTACAATTTATAGGAAGAATGAGAGAGAAAAGAGAGAGGAATTCGAAATCTGCCCCAACCACCTCTAGAATGCACTTAACTCATCTCATTATGGTGGTAGGTGAGAACCCCAGCGAACCCAAAAGTGGCAAACTGTATTTTGCATTTTTAAGAATTTTTCTCACCCAATTAAAGATATCTAGTCGTAGTTAGACAGAGGACCTCGTAAGCTTTCCAAAAAGTCCAACCTTGCATGAATCCGAGCTCCCAATCGAAAGTTATGGCCGTCTGAATACCTGCGCCAGGGCCTGCTTCCTGTCAGCGCTCAAATTGCTGCGCCTCCTGAAGGTGCGCCAAGGGTGCATTCATGTGTGTGTCGTCATCCTCTTCCGTGCACCAAGGGCACACCATTTCCTCTATCGACACTCTGTGTCGTGTGCCCATTCTGTGCACCTTGGGCGCACCATTTCCTCTGTCGACACTCCGTGTCGTGCGCCCATTCTGTGCACCTTGGGCGCACCATTTCCTCTGTCGACACTCTGTGTCGTGCACCCATTCTGTGCACCTTGGGCGCACCATTTCCTCTGTCGACACTCTGTGTCATGCACCCATTCTGTGTGCCTTGGGTGCACCATTTCCTCTGTCGACACTCCGTGTCGTGCACCCATTCTGTGCACCTTGGGATGTGAGCTTCTTTGATTTCTCCATTCTCCTACTTGTCTATATCTACCCGGGGGGGAAAAGATATATACAACAAAGCAATGTCTTAAGAAGATGAAAGCTAGTAATGACATAAGTCTTGTGATTGAGAAGATAATGTTGAAGCTTATATGTAGCAAAGAATAGGGTGCAACATAGTGTTTCAACTTCAGTGTAGTGGGTCTCACATTCATGAAGGGTACGACTAAAGTAATAAATAGCCTACTCATGGTTTTGGTCATCGGGATGTGCTAGCATGGATCCTAGAGCATGATTAGTGGTAGAGATGTACAAATAAAATGGCTCCCCTTCATGTGGAGGTGTAAGCACGGGTGGAGATATAAGGTATTGTTTAAGGTCATCGAAGGATTTCTAGTAATCGTGATCCCAATTGAATTCTATGTCCTTCTGAAGGAGGTGATGAAAAGGTTGGCAATGATCATAAAACTGTAAGATGAAATGGCGAGATGGATTAAAGGAGGTCTTGAAGGTTACAAAGTTGCTTAAGATTATAAGGTGGAGGCATTTCAATAATTTCCCTAATTTTTACGGGGTCAACTTCAATACCCCTAGTAGAGATGATAAAACTAAGGATTTTTCCCATTAATACTCTATATACACACTTGGGTGGATTGAGACAAAGAAAAAAGAGAATGAGGTGCTCGAAAAGGACTTCAAGAATAGAAATATGGTCGTGTCAATGCTTATATTTTCCTAAAAGGTCATCAACATAGTATTCTATGGTTTTTGGATGAGGTCATGAAAGATATAAGTCATGGCCCACTAATAAGTAGTGTTGGAATTCTTTAAACCGAATGGCATGATGTGATAGAAAAAGGTCCCCCAAGGAGTAATGAAGGAGGTTTTGTGTTGATCATCTGGTGCAATGATAATTTGATTGTAACTAGAGAAACCATCCATGAGAGAAAGCATTTCATGATCTATGGTAATATCCACAAGCTGATCAATGTTCGGGAGAGGGAAGTCATCCTTAGGAAAAATGAGATTAAGATCTTGAAAATCAGTGCATATGTGCAACTTTCTCGTTGTTTTAGTGGTGGGGACAGTTTTGGAAACCCATTAAGGATAATTAATGGGGATGATGAAATTAGCTGATAAAAGGCATTGTAACTCCTCTTTAATGAGGATGGTGATGTGAGGATACATGCAAAGTGAAGCTTCTTCTTTACTAGTTTACAATTGGGATAGGTGAAAATGTTGTGGATGAAAATAGAGGGGTCAAGGCTTGGCATGTCTGAATATGACCATGCAAATTCTTGGCTATGATGGGAGAGGAATGTGGTGAAAGATTCTAGCTCATGTGGATCAAGATATTGGCCCACTTTGAGAATGCAAGGCTCCTGTGGAGTCCCAATATTGACATCAATGGTGGCTTCATTAAGAAGAGCAGGTGAATCAGATGGTAAGGTCTTCTGAAGATATGATTATTCTACCCCTATATGGGAAATAATGGTGTCATCGTTAGCACACTAAAGAATGTTAATGGTAGAATAATCTTCTTCTATAATCTCCATATGGTAAAGAAGAAGGACCTTGTTTGATTTTTGCAATAATAGGTGACCGGCCACAAAGTTATGGTGGAGACAAACAAAAAGTCAGAAGAAATAGAAATGGTGTCATCTAGCTCCATATCTTTAAGATTCAAAAAATATGGAGAAGGTATGTTCATGTCTTTGGGAGTCAAAGGAGATGGAAAAAGTAAATAGGGTATGTCCATGTCTTGAGTATGTCTATATCTTGAAGAGTTGGAAAAGATGGAGAAGGTAGATAAGATATGTCCACATCTTTGAAATTTAGAAAAGATAAAGGAGGTGGAGGAGGCATGTCCATGAGAATCTCAGATGGCAGAATGGGATCAAGGGATTGCTCCTAGTAGCCTAACCCAAAATTTTCATAAGGTTTGTGACATTGATCAAGAATAAGGCCATGTGGGATGTGTTCATAATGGCCTAATCTAAATCCCTTCTAGGCACAATGATGGAGAGATAGTTATAGGAAAAAGATGGGTTATCGAGAAAGCTAAATCCACTAGTATAAAGCTTGGCATGTGGAATATCATTGATGTGGGAAGAGGGGGTATCAAAACCACCATAAATAAGATTGGTGCGAAGATGTGGTGGACCGAAAGGAACAACATACCCGACATCTAGTTGGTACATAGGTTCCTTATTAGGTCTACTAATACGGTTAGGGAGTTGGAAGGGTGTTGATCATGAGAAGGTGATACTCCCCATCATAATTTTATCCATTACATTATCCATGGAGTCCTTATTAGGGATTTTGGATGAGGGAATGGTTGAGTTGGTGGATAGTGCAGATGGATCTTCCTTAGGGATGAGCACGTCATTTGGTCTATAAGTCATGTTACATCCTTGGAAGGGAGGAGCATCCCCAGGAAGCATCGAATATTTCCCTCATGTTCATATTTAAGGGAACGATGAAGTGTAGATGGGATGTAGTGCATGACACGAGATCCATGGTCATCTGAGGAGAACATTGTATTGAAATTATCCCTTAATGATATAGAATATCTCATGGATGAGCTTCTCATTGACACGGATAGGGAGGAAAATTTTTCCCAAGGTGGGAGTAATGGAATCATTAAAATCATGAAGAATTGTGTGTCCGAGCGATAGATTCATTTAGGATCATAAGCTGGTCGAACTTTTGTGAAGGAATAATATTAATGTTTTCCCCATTGTCAATAAAGGACCATAAAATGAACATATCATTGATCCTAACCATAATAAAGAGGGGAAGGTCATGTTCTTCTAGTGGGATGTCCAAAATTTTAGTTTCATTGAATGATATAGTAGTAGAAGCAGTAAGTGCTCCTACAAAAGATGTGAATGGCTAAGCTTTGTCATTAAATGTTAGAATACATTTTAAGGCTTCAATAAGATTTTGTCTATGATTTGGTGAGATTTGGATGATATCGTAGAGAAACATTTTGATTGGGGCTTGATGAAGCTATCTAATGATGCTTTGTTCAATAGGCTTAGGAGTTGCTAAAATAGAAACCTTTGGTTTCGACAATGTAACCAACTCCTTAGGAGGAGGGATGACGATGAAGGTCTTGGATTTTGGCTCGAGGTTGATTCAAGCTCACATGGGCTAGATTAAGTAGTTACCCAAACTACATTGATGAAAAAAGGAGGACCATCACTAGGTGAGTCATCTCCTCGAAGGTGAAATAGTCGATGCCAGACTAGATGTGGAAGGAAGGGACTGACTCGGTCCAAGGGAAATTCTTCCCTCTTTAATGATTCTATGAATAATGGCCTAGAGTGCTCTACAATGCTCAATATTATGTCCAGGGGTATGATGAAAGGCACACATAAGGTTGGAATTGAACCATAAAGCTTCTTTCCTTTTGGGTCAAAGGCCTTGATAGGAGGAAGCGTAATTGCGAGGGTTTGAGGTAAGTGTTGGAAAAAATTATATATGATCCAACTAGAGCACTATAAGATGCCTTATGAGATACTTTGGATGTTTGGGGTAAAACCCAAGTGTATTGATGCTTTGATGATTTGAATTCAATTTTGGTGTTGATTGGTGTTTTAGTGCTTCCGTTTTGGATTCTTGGGCTGAAATGTTTGAGGTTTTGAAACAAATGGTTTTGGATTAGACAGGTTTAACTCTAGGAGGGATTAACCGGTTCCTAAAGTGAGTTTGAATTATTTAAGAGTTACCTTATCAGTTCATCTTGTTGGTATTAACTAGTTCTTTTTATTTAAATTTGATGTACAGTTGATACTATAGGAACAAGGTATCTAGGTTGAACTGTGGATTAACTCAATCATGTCTATCTTAAGGAAATGAACTGGAACGTTTTTGGTTTTTCTATTCTTCTTTTGAACTTGAATTTGAGCACCTAACTTGGGGTTGTGTCGTTGTTTCGTTATTTCTCCTTATGGTCAAATCTAGGTTAGGTTCATTCTTCCTAAACCAATAGTCTGTTCCATTGATTCTTATGAAGTATGTGGATATGGGTTGGCTTGAATGGAAATTTTGACTGTTAAATCTTGTTTTCACCTTTTTCATTTTACCATCAAGGGATGGGCAAGCTTTTTGTGTGTTTACACTTTGAAAAGAAATCATGGATGCAAAAGGGTAATTAACTTCAAGCTACTATGTCTCTGTTTGTTTGGGAAAATTAGAGAAACTTCTTTAGCATATGATATTAACATTTGGAATGAATGTAATGTTTAGTTGTTGGTTTTGTATGCTTTAGATATTCTTATTAACTAAAAGCATTTGAATAACCATTTTCAGTTTTGTAGCCTTTCTTTTTATAGTTTCATTCTCATTTGTATGTTGGGAATACTTTATTTTCAGTTTCGACTTTCATGTTACAATCATAGATATCGATTGCAATATCGAATAGTTATGTGTTTTAATGTTTTTGGAGTTGAATGTTTTCTTGGCTTTGAACAATCAAATTTGTCTCAGTTCTTTTCAATCCCGGTATGTATACCTCTTTTTAGGAAGGAATAATGAGATCTTATCTCATCTTTATTCATTTTCATCCTTTCTCTCTATTCTAAGTTAAGGTATTCACAATACCATCCTCTTCGAACTCTGAGGGCAGATATAGGTTGATCCCTTTCTCTCTTTTCATTCATTCTCTCATCTTTACTTTTGCTCCCGTAAAGATCCGACTGCTTGGTTTGTATTTCATTGAAGGATTTGCAGGGTGGGTAGTTGGTGGATAAATATTTTCTTTCTTCTTCTTGACTATTACATTGGTAGGGATGTAATTTTTGTGATGTGTGACTAATTCTAGGTGTATGTAAATTAACTTCATCCTTTGTCAAATCGGTTGACGATGAACCTAAAAATTTAGGCTAGAGTTTGACTCTGAACTTGATTTAGTTTCTTAAATAAGAAACTCTTACTTAAAGATGTTTTTGATTCATCCTAAATTTCATCATATAGATAATTGAGCTTAGCATTAGATATTCTAGGATGAAGTAATTTACTACTGTGTAATTTGAATTATTGTTCCATTAAAGTAATTCTATTTCTATGAATCATTAGAGTTAGTATCTTTTTCTTTTGGTTAGATGGAAGGAATCAAACGATGAATCATAAATATCTATAGATGAAATGCAGTTAGTGATCTTGTTGAAATATTACTTATATGAAATAATTATTTTATGAAATCATCGGCTGAACATTGATTTTGATTACACCATGATCTTTTCTTAATGTTGATATGGATTATCATTTTGTTTCTCCCTCTTATGACTGTTATTTCTTTGATGTGTCTTTCTGTAATGCTTTAACTGTTTCATAAAAATAGAGTTCTTTTTATGAAATAGTTAGTTAAAATCATATCATTTTAATGCTTAGTGCTTATCATGCTCAGTTCACTAAACTGACCCGTGCTAGAAAATTTTATGAGATGGACTTCATAAGTGGTAAAAAGGGAGACAAGATATTTTATGATGTTACTTTTTTTTACCAAAATACTGGATCTCTTATGGGAAATATGATTCAATATTAAAATGTATTTTTGGAAGGGAAAGTTTTAATTTTATAGAGCTTATTGTTGTTGTTTGACACTAAAGATGTCTGAAGTATTGGTACTTGCAATGTATAAATTCCTCCTTGATAAATGGAAAAGTTTGTGGGTTTATCTATACTTGATGTGTCATCTTTTTACATATTTAGTGAGTATTAGTGATATGCTTATCTCTGTTCTTTTACATATATACTTCTGAATTAAACCCTTTTTGGGTTGAAATAAAATGAACTAGGTGGTAAGGGAATTAGATACACTATCCCTTTATTTAAATGCAACTTATCAAGTTGGAATTCATGGCTGATCATTTAATTAAATCACTATGGTTTATTAAAATGATGTTAATGGAAGAAAAAATCCATTATGATAACTTGTATAATGTTAAGAGGTTACAATGAACCCTAATTCTTAATAAGAAAAACAGGATAACTATTCCAAAATGATAATCAGTATTGTTTTAGAATCCTTTGGAATTAAACCTAATGTCATCTTGGAAAGAGGAAGATGCACTTCCTCTTGATTAATACCTTAATCTGAATAAGGAAAATGAAAGATATATATAAATATATAATAGTATACTTCATTTCAATGAAGTCTATTATAAAAGAATCTGATTCGAAACTTAAACAAGCTAAGTCATGGTTAAGTTAAATAAGTGAACCATATTGTTAGTATGTTGATTCTATTTGTAAAACTGAATCCTAAATTAGGAAGTTAATGAATAAAAAGCAATCTTGATGTTTCACGTAAAGCAATTACAATTCATTTATTGTTGGAACCTTAATGGTTAATGAAACTAGGGTTTTAACATGGTTGCAGTAATTAGACTTTAATTAAAGAAAATAATTAAGTAATTAACTTCTCTCTTGGGCATGTACATCTAGATGGGATGACTCTGTTAGATGTTGGCACATGCCAACTGCAGCACCGTACCTCTATGAAGACTTGGGTCTTCATGAGGATACTATGTTGTAGTTGACATGTTGTAACACCCTTCAGAGTTGAATCATATAGATCTACATAAACTTGGACTTGATCTTAGTTATACCCTAGGTTAGGTTGGAAGTATGATCTAGTGTTGGGGGAAACTCATGACGAATTAGGATAACTAGACACATGCAATCGACTTAGGTCAATTAAGTATGTCTATGTACCCTTAGTCACCGCAAGTAGCCTTCTACACTAGACTATGTTATTAACCTTAGTTAGGGTTTAAAATTGACGAAGTGGATAGACAGGAGTCAGTGAAGACCATTCTAGATAACAGATGAAGTGGGGTGAAGGACACATTCCATTTGACGAGTATTTCATCTAGGAATATTAACATGAACAATATGTTGTAAATATTTGGCCAAAGTATCACAAGTTACTGGTTGCGTTGTCATATGTCACCTAATTTTAAGAAGTGATATTTCAGATGAATATTGGTAACAAGTATTCAGATAGGCCTCTTAAATGGAAAACTTAACACCTTGTAAAGGGTATGAGAACCAAGTATACCTAGTATATAATTCAACAAGTTAACATGAGAGATCGGTGTTACACTGAGTCATTACAGATGCATATGGTTATCTGATTATGAGATTTATTGGCATGGAATGTGTGTTCTAAATTATGATTATTTAGAATAGAGAACATTATTATTAAAAAAATCCCTTATTTATAAAGTCTTAAAATGGGAATGATACATCTTGGTATCAGAGATGAAGGCTATGGCTCTTGGACCTATTGTGTCCATAATCTGATAAAACTTAAATTTTCTTGTTAACATAAAATTGTTAGAACAAGAGGAAATGTTGCAAACAACCCACCACCCGGTGGAGAAGTAGCTACTACCCAAAAACTTGATGAAATCCTTGTTGCCCTATTAGACACAAGAGATCATTTAGTTGTACTTGAACAACAAGTAATGGGAAATGAGGAGGAGGAAGAAGATGCTGGTAACAACAATCAGCCACCTCCTATGGACAATGCTAATGTTGGAAATTTAGGTATTGATAACAATAATGTAGCCAATGCTAATGCTAATGTACCTAATCAACCTGAAAATAAAAAGGCAAGATTGGTAGCTAAACTCACTAATGATATAAAAAGGATAATTCCACCCAAGTTTGATGGCACTACATTAGGAGATGGAGCTGAGAACTAGCTCAGTGAAATGGAGAATTAATTTACAATAAAGAACTTTTCGGAAGAAACAAAAGTAATATGGGGAAATTATCAACTTTCCCATGAAGCATCTTCATGATGGGACAACCACAAGGCTGATTTAAACATTGATGAAGAAAATATCAATTGGCATAAATTTAAAAATTACTTTAGGCAACGATCACTGCCACAACTTTACGATGATCGAAAAATGACCGAATTTGAGAACTTAGCTCGGGAAAATTTATCGTAATGAGAATCTTTCGGAGAGGTTTACTAAGATCCTCAAGTACGTACCTCAGTATCAAACTGACGATAATTTATGAATACAGAAATTTATCATGGGATTAAATCCCATTATAGGTGGTGAAGTAGATGTTCACAGCCCAACCACTATGGAAGGGGTTGTAGAAAAATCCATAAGGCAAGAGCAGAAATTGAAAGCGATCTCTTCCCATAAGGAGGAAATTAGAAAGAAAGTTCCAAACTCTTCTTCATCTCTTGCACCCAAAAAGGGACCATGGAAAAAGTTTGGTATGAAAAAAAATTTGTTATTGATAATAACAAGAAATTAGCAGCAAATAAACATGTTGCTAATGTGTGAAACAACTTTGTCAAGAATAATAATAACGGACATAAGACCTATGGGAGTCAGAATGATAACTTTAAGGTTGGAAATAAATTTGAGCCTAGGAAGGGACTTGTAGGAGGCTGTTTATTGTTGAAATTATCATTATGCAAATCAATTTCCTTTGAAGAATCATGACCATAATCAACAACATAAGATACACGCTACAGTAGCTGACAAATAGGCTGAAAAGCAAGCCACACCCATAGAAGTTCCAGGTAAGTTATTTGGTATACCTGTGACTATAATTTTTGATACTGGAGCTACTGAATGTTTCATTTCTACTAAATTAAAGTTGGAAAAATGGATAAAGCATGGGCTATACATTATGGAAATAATGTTGTTCTCACAGCTTAGTATGCATCTTTTTGGAACAATCCTTGAATTGCCAAGTTTTCCTCTGAATTTGACCTTTATGTTTCTCCTTTAGGGTCATATGATGTAATCATATGTGTTAATTAGCTAGAAAATCATAAGGAAAAGGTTGTTTGTTTTGAGAAACATACTAGTTTTTAGATGACCTACGAAAAACAACATACATTCAAGGTGTAAAATGTGATATATCGGTTAGGAAATTGTTAGCTATGTAACTTAAAAAGGCCAAAAACAAAGGTTGCACCTTGTATGCAGTAAAAATTTCTAAAAAGGCACCATATAGAATGACTACCATTGAATTAGTAAACATTAAGGTATAGTTGCAAGAAATTTTGTCTAAAGGTTTGATAAGATTGAGTGTCTCACCTTATAGAGCACCGGTAATTTTTGTGATAAATAAATATGGTACACTTAGATTTTGCATCAATTATAGGATGTTAAACAAAAAAAAAAAATTAAGAAAGATATCCATTTCTAAGAATTGATGATTTGTTTGATTAGATGTGTGGTGCATCAGTGTATTCTAAAATAGATCTTCAATCTAGATATCATCAGTTAAGAATATAAAGGATGAGGATATTCATAAAACTAATTTTTGAACAATGTATGTACATTATGAATTCACAGTTTTACCATTTGGATTAACGAATGCACCTATAGTTTTTATGAATTTAATAAATAATATTTTTCAAGAATACTTGGACAAATTTTTTCTTGTATTCTTGGACGATATTCTCATATACTCTAAGAGCATTGATAAACATCATGATCATTTGAATATAGTTCTTAAAATCTTAAGAAAGAGAAGGTTGTATGATAAATTATCCAAATGTTCCTTCTACGATACAAAAGTAAACTATTTGGGTCATTTCATAAGCAAGGATTGAATAGTGGTATATCCTTTACAAATTATTGCAATAACTGAGTGGCATGCACCTAAGAATGTACATGAAGTTAGAAGCTTCGTGGGTATTGCTGGTTAATATAGGAAGTTTGTTAAATTCTTTTCTAAGGTTGCTACACCAATAACTTCATTCTAGAAGAAAGATAAGAAATTTGTGTAGAATGATAAATGTGAAGCTGCATTTAAGACTCGGGATTAGTTAACATCAGCACCTATCTTCGCTTTACACCGATCCTAATGGAGACTTCACTGTAGTGACAGATGCTTTTAGTGAGGGTCTTGGAGGTATTTTACTTCAAAAGGATCATGTTATTGCTTATGAAAGTAGAAATCTCAAGTTACATGAACTGAATTATGCTCCACATGACCTAGAGCTCGCTAACATTTTTCATGCACTTCAGGTATGGAGGAATTATCTTCTTGGTAGGCCTTTTGAACTAAAAACTAATCATCTTGGGTTGAAGTATATTTTTACTCAACCAAATTTGAATGCAAGACAAAAAGATGGTTAGAATTTCTATCTTAGTATGATTTTGATATAAGTTATATTAAAGGAAAAGAAAATAGAGTTGCATGGATGCTCTAAGTCATAGGAAGCACATTTCCACTCTTATAACATTGAGAACTCAATTTAATGATGAAGTAAAAAGTGTCATGGAATTTTACTCTTATTATGGAATTTGACTCTTATTATCAACAAGTGAAAACAACACTTGCTGCAGATCCAAATGATGTGAGGTATAAAGGTTTTCACTTTGACAATGAAGGAATCTTGAGGTTTGAAAACAGAGTATACATACCATTTTTATATGAATTAAGAAAGAAATTATTAGTTGAATTTCATAATTCACCTTTTCTGACACCTGGCATTACAAAAATTCTTGTTGATATAAAACAACAATATTTCTGGAAAGGGATGAAAAAGGACGTAATTGATTTTGTAACACACTGCTTAGAATGTTAGTGTGTTAAAGTTGAACATATGCATCTAGCTGGTTTACTGTATCCTCACAACATACCGCAATATAAATGGCAAGTAATAAGCATGGATTTTGTACAAGGGTTTCCTATGTCAAGAAATAAACATGATGTTATTCTAGTTGTTGTTGATAAACTAAAAAAGGTAGCACATTTTATTGCTGGTAATCTTAAGGATGATTCACTGTTTTAGAAAAATATTTGTGCACGAAATTTTCAGATTACATGGAGTACCTAAATTGATCATATCTAATAGAGACCCAAGAATGACATCAATATTTTGGCAAACACTTAATGCAACCTTAGGGACTAAGCTAAATTTCAGTTCTGCATATCATCCAAAAATGGATGGACAGACTGAAAGAGTTAATCAAGTGTTAGAAGATATGTTATGAATGTATTGTATGGATCAGCAGTATAAATGGGAAGAATACCTTCCATTAGTCAAGTTTTCTTATAATAACATGTTTCATGCCTCTTTAAAATGGCACCTTTTGAAGCATTATATGGAAGAAAATGTAGAACTCTTGTTAGTTGGGGTAGCATTGAGGATAGAGAGGTAATTGGGCCTAAAATCCTTACGAAATGAAACAAGTTAAAATGATTTGTGCACGCTTGAAAGAAGAAGTAGAAAGACAAAAGAGTTATGTAGACTTAAAGTGGGTTGATAAGAAGTTTGAACTTGGTGAGAAGGTCTTTCTTCAAGTTAAACCGAAAAAGAGTTCAATAAATTTTGACAAGGCTACCAATTTATCACCTTGTTATGTGGGGACCTTTGAAATTTTTGAAGTAATCAACCTAGTAGCTTATCGATTAGCCTTACCTCTTGCTTTATCATGAATGCATGATGTTTTCCATATTTCTTTGCTTAAGAAATAAGTTTCATATTTATCACATGTGTTAAATTAGAATTCCTTGTAGATCCAAGGCCCATGATAAATCATGGTTAAATCCATTTGAGTCTTGAAACTCACCAGATTACACTTAAGAAATCGTGAAATAAGTCAATGTAAGGTCCGGTGGGATTAGTTTAACAAAGAAAGTGCAACCTACGAAATCTAGAGGATATGAAAACTTCTTTTCTATATTTGTTTGACCATAATTGATTATGTTGACTAATAAAAAAAATTAAGATTTTATTCATGTTATGTCAATAAATCTACCAGTCTTGAGTAGATACTACTCTATTTAAAATGGACAGCTACTTTAATGTTGATTATGGAATTTGAAATTCTCAAATCTAGTTTTGTTAGGAACATATGAATGGAAGGATGATAATTGGATTTTTTCTAGACTTAAATTGTTTGACTAAGTTGATCAGTGGAATGATGATTCTTTTTAGGAGGGAAGTATGTAACATCATTAACCTGGTTATTACGGTGATGACTTCCACTCTTGACTTTGCAAATGTTGACAGGTGATTTGTTTTAGGAGGAAGTACTCTTATGATTTTAGGAAATCATGTTTGCAATGGATAATTCATTATTTGTTGAAAATAATCATTTCTGGTTATGAATTCTTCTTACTTGAAAATAATTCCATTCATCTCTCTTTATAGCTTAAATTCACTTTTAAGAAGGTGATGAACTTGTATTGTGTATACTTAATTTATTTCATGTAAACAACAAAACCTTGGATCAATTCCATTGATCCAAGGTATGCTTCAGTTCTTCTTACTTGCTCATCTTGTTGTCTTGTCATTCGAAATGGAAGGTGAGCTTGACTGTGACTTGTTTTGTTTACCATGGTGAAGAATTCTTCTTAGGGGTTCTTGACCGACAACAGGCCTTAGGATGATAAGCCTGGGCCTTCTTGTTAAATTTTGTAAACACTAAGTAGTGTATAAGGGTCATAGACCTAATAAGTGAATCACTAAGATGGGTACCCTAACCTAAGGTAATTAACACCTACCTATGAAATAAGGTTGATTTCTAACCTAATAAAAATCTAACCTAAACTATGGATAACCTAAGAAGACACCTATGGACCACTTAGAAAATGGAAAGGTTGGTGGAATCAGTTTTCAAGGCATTAATGGGAATTGTTTTATTTTTAATAACTTTAGACCGCCAATTTTAGCGAGAGGCATTGTGATTTAGGGATGTCTAGTTTTCTCTTTGTTTGGGAAAATTATAAAAACTTCTGCAGTAGATGTTATTAATGTTTGGAATGAATGTAATTTTTAGTTGTTGTTTTTGTATGCTTCGGATACTATTATTAACTGAAAGCATTTGAATAACAATTTTCAGTTTTGTAGCCTTTGCACTATAGTTTTGTTCTCGTTTGTATGTTGAGAAAACTTCATTTTCAGTTTTGAATTTCATGTTACAATCATAGATATCGATTGTAATATCAAATAGTTCTTTGTGTTTTAATGGTTGTTGGAGTTGAATGCTTTCTTGGCTTTGAAAAATCAAATCAATCTTAGTTCTCTTCAATCCCATTATGTAGACCTCTTTTTAGGAGTAATAATGAGATCTTAATTCATCTTTATTCGGTATCATCCTTTCTCTCTATTCTAAGTTAAGGTATTCACAATACCATCCTCTTCCAACTTGGATGGAAGATATAGGTTGATCCCTTTCTCTCTTTTGGTTCATTCTCTTATCTATACTACTCTTGTGTAAGGATCCAACCTTTTTGATTTGTATTTTGTTGAAGGATATACGGGGTGGGTAGTTGGTGGATAAATATTTTCTTTCTTCATCTTGACTGTTACATTGGTAGGGATGTAATTGTCGTGATTTGTGACTAACTCTTGGTGCATGTAAATTAACTTCATCCTTTGTCAAATCGGTTAACGATGAACCTTAAAATTTAGGCTAGAGTTTGACTCTGAACTAGGATTTAGTTCCTTAAATAAGAAATCTTACTTAAATATGTTGTTGATTCATCCTAAATTTTGTCATAGAGATAATTGAGCTTATCATTAGATATTCTAGGATGAAGTAATTTAATGTTGTGTAATTTGAATTATTGTTCCATTAAAGTAATTCTATTTCTATGAATCATTAGAGTTAGTATCTTTTCATTTGGTTAGATGGAAGGAATCAAGAGATAAATCATAAATATCTGTAGATGAAATGCAGTTAGTGATCTTGTTGAAATATTACTTATCTAAGATAATTCTTTTATAAAATCATCACTTGAACATTGATTTTGATTACACCATGAACTTTTCTTAATGTTGATATGGGTTATCATTTTTTCTCCCTCCTATGAATATTATTTCTTTGATGTGTATTTTTGTAATGCTTTAACTGTTTCATAAAAATAGAGTTCTTTTTATGAAATAGTTAGTTAAAATCATATCATTTTAATGCTTAGTGCTTATCATGCTCGATTCATTTGAAGCTGACCGTCTTTAGAAAATTTTGCAAATAAACCTCGTAAGTGGTGAAAAAGGGGAAAATATATTTTATGGTGTTACTTTAGTTTACCAAAATATTGGCTCTCTTATGGGAAATATGATTCAATATTAAAATGTATTTTTGGAAGGAAAAGTTGTAATTTTATAGAGCTTATTGTTATTGTTTGACACTAAAGATGTCTGAAGTATTGGTACTTGCAATGTATAAATTCCTCCCTAATAAATGGAAAAGGTTGTGGGTTTATCTATACTTGATGTGTCATCTTTTTACATATTCAATGAGTATTAGTAAAATGCTTATCTCTATTCTTTTACATATATACTTCTGAACTGAACCCTTTTCGGGTTGAAATAAAATGAACTAGGTGGTAAGGGAATTAGATACACTATCCCTTTATTTAAATGCAACTTATCAAGTTGGCATTCATGGATGATCATTTAATTAAATCACTATGGTTTCTTAAAATGATGTTAATGGAAGAGCAAATACATTATGATAACTTGTATAATGTTAAGAGGTTACAATGAACCCTAATTCTTAATAAGAAAAAGAAATACAACTATTTTGAAATGATAATCAGGATTGTTTTAGAATCCTTTGGAATTAAACCTAATGTTGTCTTGGAAAGAGGAAGATGTGCTTCTTGTTGATTAATACCTTAATCTGCATAAGGAAAATAAAAGATATATATAAATATATAATAGTAGACTTCATTTAATTGAATTCTATTACAAAGGAATCTGAAATGGAACTTAAACAAGCTAATTCATGGCTAAGTTAAATAAGTGAACCATATTGTTAGTATGTTGATTCCTAAATTAGCAAGTTAATGAATAAATAGAAATCTTGATGTTTCTATAAATAAATTACAATTCATTTATCGCAGTAACCTTAATGGTTAATGAAACTAGGGTTTCAACATGGCTATAGTAATTAGACTTTAATTAAATAAAATGATTAAGTAATTAACTTCTCTCTTGGGCATGTACATCTAGATGGGATGACTCTGTTGGATGTTGGCACATGCCAAGTGCAGCATCGTACCTCCGTGAAGACTTGGGTCTTCATGAGGATACTATGTTGCAGTTGACATGTTGCAACACCCTTCAGAGTTGAATCATCTAGATCTACATAAACTTGGACTTGATCTTAGTTATACCCTAGGTTAGGTTGGAAGTATGATCTAGTGTCGAGGGAAACTCACGAAAAATTAAGATAACTAGACACACGCAATCAAATTAGGTTGATTGAGTATGTCTATGTACCCTTAGTCACCGCAAGTAGCCTTCTACACTAGACTATGTTGCTAACCTTTGTTAGGGTTTAACCTTGAACAAGTGGACTGACATGAGTCAGTGAAGACCATTCTAGATAATAGATGAAGTGGGGTGAAGGATGTATTCCATTTGATGAGTATGTCATCTAGGAATATTAACATGAACAGTATGTTGTAAATCTTTGGCCAAAGAATTACATGGTGTTGGTTGCATTGTCTTATGTCGCCTATTTTTTAAGAAGTGAGGTTTCAGATGAATATTGGTAACAAGTATTCAGATAGGCCTCTTAAATAGAACACTTAACACCTCAAATAGGGTATGAGAACAAAGTATACCTAGTATACAATTCAACAAGTTAACATGAGAGATCGGTGTTTCACCGAGTCATGAAATGAGATATCGGTGTTACACCGAGTCATTACAGCTGCATATGGTTATTTATTATGACATTTATTGGCATGGAATGTGTGTTCTAAATTATGATTATTTATAACAAAGAAAATTATTATAAATAAAATCCCTTTTTTCTTAATTCTTAAAATGGGAATGTTATAGTGTTGATGACATGGACAGAATAATTGAGGTCATTATAAGGTAAAACACTTTTAAACATTCCTCAAATGATGAATTTTGGGTGAAAGAAGAAGGTGGTGTGGATGTAACCAAAAAATTTATGTGGGTAAGAGAGTGGGAGGAAGAACCGATATAGGTTCCACAGATGGTATGACAGGAAAGGGTGGAATAGATATAGGTGAGGTGGTCAATCCTACTAGAATGGATGAAGTAGATGATGAGGTGGATAAGGAATTTGACATGGGACCAGTGCCATATTTGTAAATATCCTAAAATGGTTTCTTCATGAATGTCTCTAAGGGCATGAATGATATATTTTATAATGGGTTTCGGTAGTTGTAGATGTGGAAGTAGAAGTTGAGACAAATGTGGGTATAACAGATGTAGGGAGGATATCAAAGGGAATGGATGTGGTCAATGATGAATTTATGGATGGGATAGGTTCTTGATCAGTAGTGTTCAGGGTGTTTATAGTATGAGCATTAGGTTTTTGGGTTGTAGTAGAAGTGGTAGTTTGTCTTGTCAATTTATGATTTGGGAAAGGTTGTTTAAAAATGTCGAGCAGTTGATTGGGTAAAGCATTTAGATTTTTGACTTGAAGATCACCCTAATCAATGAGTCTTTAGACTAGATCCTTGAAAGTACAACATCTTTCTATGTCATGACCTCGGACTTGGTGATACTTGTAATAATGGTCTTCACGATACCATATAGGTTTCAGTCTTGACTCATCAACTGGTCGGATAAGAGGAAGTGTGATAAGGTTTACTTGCCATTAATTTTTCAAATATTGTATTGTATGACTCCTAAGGGGAGTATAGTTAGGTGTCAATCGAGTGACTCATTTTTGATTCCATGTGCTAGATGTAGATGCAGGAGATGATTTAACAACTACAACATTGGTCATTGCCTTTGATTTTTCATTTGGTGTGGATGGTTTAGTAAATTCATTTTTGGGTTTATTTTATTTCAATTTTAAATGGCCCTACTTAAGGGCACGTGTTTCAAGTTTATGGGCCATGGTGAAGGCCTTGTCAAAGGTTTAGAATGATTGAATTTGTAAAGTCGAAGATATATGCTTCACACATGAGTGTGAGAAGAGCTCGATGAGATCAGCTTATGGAAGAGGAAAGGATAATTAGCTTATAATGAGGCATCATCATGTAAAAAAATATGTAATGGATTCATCTTCAAATTTTTGGATGGTGTATAGATCATTGATGGTTATTTTTGTGTAATGTTAATCAAAAATGTTCTAGAAATAAGCTTTCCTGCACAAGTTGGCGAGAAGAGAATTTTGAATATTGAGGCATGTTACTATACCAATTCAATGCGGGACCATCCAAGGACATGGGGAAAGTGTGGATAATCAAGTCCTAATCATGCGCAATAATATAACATACATGTTTAAATGCATGAAGGTGTTGTTGTGGATCTTCCTTGCTATTAAACTTAACAAATTTTAGCAATTCCCATTATAAAGGATATGGTTTAATTGGTATAGATGGGTGAATAGGCTCATTATAGATTTTCTCATAAGATAATGAGACCTTGGTTCCTAAAGTATCAACTTCAAGGTTGGATAACCTATTTACAAGGGCATGCATGGGATCATTTGAAAGATTCTATTGGGGGATGAGGGGTGGTGGCTATATGTAAGAGGTGGTTGGATGGATTTGTTGATGAACTTGTGGATGTGTTGGTGTTTAAGGAATTTGTTTAGGGTAAACCATGGGATGTGATTGAAAGGGTGGTTGTTGAAAGAACTATTTTTGGGTGATGGGAATGTGATAGGATTGTTTGGATTGGGTAGGATGTTTCAGAATTTCGAGAAGGAATGTGGGTATGAACAGGTTGGTATTGTTGTTGAAAGGGGTTAGATACTACATAATGTAAAGCACCCATGAAAGAAGGTTGGGAAGTAATTACAGGAATGATATATGTGAGAAGATCATACTATCCAGATATGGGGTATGATGTTTGGGCGTATTGACTAGGGATACTAGTGGGAATAACGAATGAAGAGGTGAGGGGAAGAGTAGTGTTGATCGTTGTGTTGATTAGTGGGAGGTTGTGAGGAATAGGCATGACTATATAGGTAGTATGATGAGTTGAGGGATTGGTCAAAGAATAAGTGAGTTGGGATATAGAAATATCATTAGCTATAAGCTGGGTAGTTTGGGGATTGTTTTGATAAGGATAAATTTGTTAGAGTGGTGGTCCATCTGGGGGAATCTAGGTTGATCTTCCAAGGATGTAATCTTGAAGTGCTTCTGGATTGGCATCAAAAAGCTCCTGAAACATGTTATCATTGAGATGAAACCTAGATGGTCCAAATGATTCTGATCAGATTGATGGTGTGGTAGTTGTTCTAGATGTGATGGATTGATGGTAAAAGAATGGGTTGGTCTTAACTAAATTTGCGGTGTAAACAAGGGGTTACGGTGAGAGATGTCACTAAGTGATTGAGTGCTCAAGGGTATAGATGATCTAGAGGATCCTCACCGAGAAACACTAATCTAATATCTTCTCATAATTAGTTACATTTTTTTTCATGGCATGGAGAAAAATTAGATGATTCTCAATATCTTGTTTGCAAGAAACGTAGCTCATATGCAAAAGTTATGGCTCGCTGAAATTTTTGGGTAATTGGAAAATTTTGGGGATTATGCACAGGGTGAACATGTGCACACTTGACAAGTAGACCAATGAAAATGTGACACGTGGCAATATGGAAAATAAATAAATAATAATAAAAAAAAATTGGCCACACCCATTTATTACTCCACATTGGCCACATTATTTAATTTCCAATTAATTTTGTCAACTATTATTCTTATCCTCCCAATATATATTTCAACATATTATTTATCCCTTCCAAATGCACCAAAAATAGCATATTCCCAGCCATTCAAGTGCTTAAACCAAGGAGGACCAAGTCACATGGCTATTCTTAGCCAATGTACATCTCTAGGCCGCCTACACTTAAACCACATCTCCTCCTAAGGTGCCTTGCATGTGGGATCTTATCCCTATGAAAAATGTGCCCCACATGGAATGGGATTTGAACTTGGGCCACTTGGATAAAAGGATAAGGCTTTGACCACTATGTCATGCATTTGGAAGTGTTATAAAAGGAGCTCTATTTTACTAGTATAGACACGGGAAAGTGACTGTGTTATTGTTTTGCTCATAACTTGAGCTAGAGATGGAATTTTGAGATGAAGTAAAAATTGAATCCTATTATTTTTGGTAGAGGAACATGATGAGAAGATCATATTCTTGTATAAATATTTTAAATATTTATTTTCAAGGTTTTAATTGATCGTTCCCATTCAACCAGACCTAGAGACGTAGGCCACAATTGTCGAACTTCGTTATCAATTCTTGTGTCAACTTGTTGGTGATTTATCTCTTTATTTTATGTTTTTACATAGTAATTTAAGTTTTAATTCTTTTATTAAAAATACAAAAGGATATAATACTCAAATTTTTTTATATTGAAAATCAATACAAAGCAAAGTTAAGTGTGTGCACAATTGCTTTAGTTAAAATTGATTTTAGATCAACGTATCGAGCTGGTTTTGACTGATTTTGGTTCAGATTAATGGTTTTGGATTGCAATTTTTTTTTGGATATTAACAAGGTATAGATCTAAGAAGGATGAAGGATATTTAGTTGAAGGTGATCCTAAAATTGGTACCAAACGGTCTCGAAGACCTCTGATAATGGATTGAGAGGAAGAAAACTTTTGTCAATAATTCCTACGAGATGAAGGAAATGGTGGAAGAAATATACCAAGATAGACAAAGGGAAAAGGGAAATACGAGAAGGTAAGAAAGAAGAAATCTCTATTTTTGATCATCCTAAAAGAGACCCTTTGAAATGATTTTCCTTCATTAAAGTTAGATATCAAGTTTGAATTGCCAGTGTATACTTGGAGAGATAAATGCAAAGAAGTTGGATAACTTTGTCAAGTAGATAGAAGTATATTGCAGGTTCGAGAATTGTTGATGATGAAGGAAAGTTTCATTTGAAAACTCTTCGAGATGGGTGGCACAACACTCATTTGGTGGGAGAGTAAGCTTCAGAATGGAAGAAACCAAAGGTAAAGCAATCACTTCTTGGTCTAAATTTTTTTAAAGTCTTAGGCAAATAATTTTATCCTCTTGGTTATAATCAACAAGCTATGATGGATTGGAAAAAATTAAAACAAGCTAAGGGACAAAGTGTTCAAGACTACACACAGAATTTAGGAAAATGGATCTAATTAAGGAATTTCCCTAAACACAAAAGAAACACTACTTAAATATATTGGTGGATTGCATAGTTATATAAGGCATGTGATACTTTTTTTAGGTTCTACTAATCTTGATACAGTATGTGTGTTCAAGCAACCCATTTGGAAGCACTAGGGAAAATGAAAAAGGACTCCTCTTCCTCTTCTTTTAAACAAAAGAGAAAGTAATCTGAAGGAAAAGATTCGAAAGAAAAAGGAAAAGGAAAGGATAAGCATAATACAAACTCTACTATTAATAAGGAAAACGAAAAACCATTTTGAAATCATTGTAAAAGAACCATGATGAGTTTAAATGTTGGAAATTACATCCTGAAATAAAACCTAAATGGATGGTTAAGAAACGAAAGGAAAAGAAAACAAACACTGCAGTTCATGATCTTGGGTCATATTAAGGTGATGAAACTAAGATCACAACTATGATTTTTTAAGGTAAATCAACTCTTTCAATTTCCAGCAATAGTACTACAAATGTTGCATCTTCTTCTAGTAAACAAACTATACATGATGATAAGAAAATGAATGAACTTTTCCACATTAGAGCGATTTCAAACATACAAAAATTTGATACTCTTTTTTACAGTGGATCTCAAGATAATCGAGTTCGAGGAGGTTTTAACTAAATTAAGACTCAAAACTAATCCACATCCTAAGCCTTATCCTTTGGGCTAGGTTTGCGATGATGTAAAGCTGCAAGTAACTAAAACTTGTTCTTTGATTTTCCATTGCATACAAGTTTATAGATGAGGTTGAATTAGATTTAGTTCCTTTGGATTTTTTGAGGTGCTTTTGGGAAGTCCTTATTTATATGATCGTAAAGCAATCTTCTATAGGGAAGAAAACAAATATTTGCTTGTAAAGGATGGAATTGAGTTTATTATTAGAGCTCGTCATGAAAAGAATAATCTATCCTTGGTAACTACAAGTCAAATGAAAAGGCTTGTAAACTCAAGAAAAAGTTTTATGCTCATGGTGGTCAAAGCCAAAGAGAAAGAACATGAGATGGATTTTGAGGATTGTGATCCAAAACAAAAAGATGAATTAGTAAAAATATTTCTAATTTTGGTGATGTTTTTAGGATCCACAAGGTCTACCTCCCAAAAGAGGGGTTCAACATGAGATACAGTTGCTTCAAGATGCACCTCTTCCCAATATTGGAATGTATAGGTTGTCAGTAGTAGAGAATGAGGAAATCAAGAGACAGTAATGGAGCTTTTAACTCAAGGTATAATTCATCCAAGTACATCCCCATGTGGGTCACCAATTATTTTGTTCCTAAGAAGGATGGCACTTGGCGAATGTGTGTTGATTTCCGTGCTTTAAACAATATTAGTATAAATAATTTTTACCCTCTTCCTAGAATAGATAATTTATTGGATCAATTAAAGAATGGAATTTATTTCACTAACTTAGACTTAAGAAGTGGTTATCACCAAGTAAGAATTTGAGAAGGCAATGTCCGGAAAACCACTTTTAAAATGAAACATGGATTGTTTGAATGGTTAGTGATGCCTTTTGGATTGTGCAATGCAATGCACCTGCAACATTCATGAGAGTTATGAATGATATCTTTAGACCATTCATTGATAATTTCATTATTGTCTACTTAGATGATATTCTTTTTTATTAAATCATGGGATGAACATGTTAAACACATCCAATGCAAGTCTTAGATATAGTAAGGAAAGAGAAATTGTATTTGAAGATGTAAAAATAAAAATTTGGTAAAACATTTTTAATTTACTTGGGTTATCTTTGTAGAAATGGAGAATTGAAAATTGATCCTACAAAAATAGAGGTTAGTGTAAAATGGCCTAGACCCACTAATGTGATGGAAGTTAGAATTTATCTAGGTGTAGTTCAATCTTGGAGAAAATTTATTGCTAACTTCTCATATAATGCATCTCCTTTGCATGCTTTGAAAAGTATTAAATAGGTCTTTCAAAGGGGAGGAAAACAATAGAAAGATTTTGATAAATTGAAAGAGAAAATAAGTACCACTCCGATCTTAGCATTTCCATATTCACAACATTCATTTGAGATTGAGATAGGTGCTTTAGTGACTATGCAATGGGGAAGTTTTGATGCGAGAACAAATGACTAATGTGTTACCATTCAAAAACATTTACAAGTGCGGTAAGAAACTGTCCAACTTATGATAAAGAGTTGTATGATTTATTTAAAAGTGTTAAAAAGTGGAAGCATTATTTAATGGGAAAAGAAATAATTATACATACTTTGACCATCAACCACTTAAATACTTACAAACACAAACCAAATTGCAACATTCTATACATTTTAGGTGGATGGGATTTTGCAACAATTTCATCTTGTAATCAAGTATTAAAAAGGTATTCAAAACAAGGTTTACGATATGTTATCTAGACCACCAAAGGGTAGTAGCATATATTCTTTTGCATCATATTTCTTTGGGTCATGTTATTTACAAGGAACAATATGTTAATGATGTTGATTTTAGAGAATTGTATGCGGATATAGTAAGTGGGAAACAAGTAGGAGAAAAATATTATCATTTGCTTGAAGGATTGTTGTATCATTCTAGTAAACTTTGTATTCTAGAAAATGAACGTGTGCATATGATTAGGGAAGCACATACTTCTCTTATTTTATGGCATTTTTTTAGTTAGTAAGACAGTTGCACATTTACATAAATATTGTTATTGGCCTAGAATGCATGAGCATGTAAACAAGTATATTAGGGGATGTGTTCTTTGTGCCACAAACAAGCCAAGTAACAGGAAAATAGGACTTTACACTCCTCTTCATGTTCGAAAAGGCCTTGGAAAAGTTTTTCCATGGATTTTTAGGAGGATTTCCCATGACACGAAAGAAACCTGATTACTTATATGTGGTAGTGGATAGATTTAGCAAAATGTGTGTGTTAGTTCCATGTACTAAACAGATAACCGGTGAGGGAACTACACATTTATTTTTCACTTTTTTTGGGTTCACTTTGGATTACCTACTTCAATTATATTTGATCGGGATTCTAGATTTCTTGGGAATTTGGATCAACATTGTGAGGTGATGGACACAAAATTGAAAAAGAGCACTTCTTTTCATCCACAAACCGATGGTCAAATAGAGGTTGTAAACCACACAGTAGTACATTTACTTAGGGGCTATTGTGGAAAACATCCTAAATTATGGGATGAACATCTATATTATGTGCAACATGCTTATAATTGTGCCTTACATTCTTCTACTTTAAAGTCTCCATTTGAGACTTTTATGGATATCTGCCTAGTTCTCCTTTAGATGTATATTATGGACATGAAACTATTGTTAATGGTTCAAGTGATTCTGACAAGGCTAAAAGATTTGTTCAGAGAATTCAATAGGTTCATCAGTATGTCCATGAACAATTGGAGAAAAGTCAGGCTAAGTACAAATCTAGGCATGATAAACATAGAACTAATCACAAGTTTAAAGTTGATGATTCGGTTTGGCTTCACATCGTGAAGGAAAGACCGACATGTGAAGGTAAAAATTTGAAACCTATACGGTATGGTTCATTCCAAATATTGGAAAAATTGATAACAATAATTTTTGGTTAGATTTACCTCCTTATATGTAAATATACTTCAGTGTAAATGTTGAATATTTTAAGATTATATGAACCGCCTATGATCATTGATCATGATGATACTAACATAGTGCCTTCCATTAATGATTTTTCTCCCAGTATCTTTATGAGTTGTAGGAAGACATCATTTTTACCGAGAAGGTTAGAACTTCATGAAAGGGTGATATTGAGTATCTTCATTTTGGGTTCAAAGGCATGCATCCGAACAAGGATAAATGGATAGAAATCGGAAAGGTGAGGGAGTTGTACCTTCACCTATTCACCAATTAAGTTGACTTTTGGGGTCCAAAATTTTCTCAGTAGGGAGGAATGATCTAGAGGATCCTCACTGAGAAACACTTATAATATCTTATCGAAATTAGTTGCATAGTCAGCCATGGCATGGAGAAAAATTAGATGATTTCGTCGATATCTTGTTTACGGAAACAAAACTCATATGTAAAAGTTATGGCTTGCTTGATATTTTTGGATAGGCTGGAAAATTTTGGGGATTATGCACACGGTGAAAATGTGCACGCTCAACAAGTGGACCAATGAAAATGTGACACGTGGAAATATGGAAAATAAATAAATAATAATAAAATTGGCCGCACCCATTTATTACTCCACATTGGCCACATTATTTAATATCCAATTAATTTTGTCAACTATTATTATTATCCTCCCAATATATATATTGAAAGAGGGTATAAAAACCCAAAAGTGAGGATCACAAGGACGACATGTACATCAACAGACATGCAAAAATAGCATGAAGATATCTTGGGAGGAGTGAGCATCAACTGAATGTGCATGCAAAGATTCGAAAAATGGGCAGAACCTCGATAAGCCACAAAACACTTCTCTATCTCATATATCAAATGGGGTGTATATATAGGAGGTGTTGAGTAACCCCTAGTCTGTAATCATGACAAATCAAGTAGAGAGGGGAGTTACATTCCCAAAATGAATCAGTAACTCCCAATGATGCACTGACACATAAGGGAATCTCATAATGACCCCTAAATGACACATGGACCTACGATCTCACCTAAGTGAGATGACTCACCTAATGATGTGGAAAATACACACACCAAAACCCCCCCTTCATCATAACTTAGGATGAGGTGGTAAGTCAGAAACAAGAAATGGGTCCCAGCACAAAGCCTGATGAGGTACCCATGTACAAGAAAGAAGTCCCAAGCAGTGAAGGAAAAACCAGAGGGAAAAACATCCACCACAAGAGAAAAACACAGTCTCTAATCTAAGAAAGATGCAAAATATGGGTCCCAGCTCTAGACGAGCCTAAAAGGTACCCATGTACAAAGAGGAAATCTCTCAGAAAGAAGAAAAAGAGAGAAGAAGAGGGAGATGAGAGGGATGTAGAAGATGCCATGGATAGATATGAACTCTCCAGCTTTAGGAGGTCTCCCAAAAGAATGTCGATGATGAGATCCTTTTCCTTTGGACTGAAGAAGAGCCACCCACACCGAACTGTGTGCTTGCCCTTAGGAAGGACAGAAATGACGTGTTAGAAGTCCACCCACTCCACAAAGGAAATTGAAGGCAGCAACATGAAGAACTCTAAGTCTGGTGCACGGAAGTGTGACATAGGTCTAGTGAGTGAGTGCTAAGGAACCAAAGGTAATGCCACGTGTGTAGAACTATCAGAGTGAAGAGGAACACCCACAGAAAGGATTTCCAAGTGATGTGAAGGGAATAAAACATCCTCCACAATAGAAAAGGGATCCACACTAAAAATTGGATCAATGAAGGTCTCTGGAAAAGTGGAAGTGGTAAGAGTCCCAGAATGGGCACTCCCAACAATGGAGATGATGAACTCCTCTGAAACACCTGTAGATGGATGAGGGACCTGTAGTGCATCACAAGTAGACTCTACAAAAAGATGACCAAGGTCAGGTAGATACTCGTCCCAATGAGGGGGCTCAATAAACAAAAGAGTGATGTATGATAGGTATGAGTCATCTAATGAAGGTAGAGGAGTGAAAAGGGCCTCACACAAAACAGGTTGCTCAAGGCTCGTTCCAACACAAGGAGGCAAGCATGTGAGCAGTGGAAGAGAGGGATGAGTGCAGAGCAGTCGGATTGAATTTTGGCACGAGCATTCGAACTAAACATGAACCCAACAAAGACAATACAGTCGAAAAATAGGTAGGGGATATTTTGATGCATTAATTTTATTTGTGAGGTTTAAGGTTGTGTGTGATAAAGTGTGGGATACAAAAGATTAAACCCTATTTAATCTATGTGGGAAATTAAAATGTAAAAATAATGTTCTTTTTAATCCCAAAATGAAGTATGATGTTCGATAAGGACACAAGTAGGAATGGGAAATTACGATGCAAAAAGGAGTAAATAGGGAAAAAGTGGGGAATACCGGATAACGCTTTTAATGTTTATTTGCACTTATCGAGTGATGAGTGATTTAATCCATGAACCAAACATGAACAAGAAATAAATCATGTCCTCACACTACAATGTAATTGGAAGATAGAAAAAGCAAAGACAAAAAAACAATAAATGCAAGAGACCACCCAAAGGGTTGTCCCACTAAGCGTGCGGGAATGTTGTTTTATTTTCTCGTTCATTATCAAATTAATGAGCTAGCTACTAAAGAAGATACATAACTCAATAGTGTTGGAGGGTTTATGTTACCTTGGATGTTCGTTCATATGGGTGTAGAATGGATGGTCGATCCTTGTTGTTGTAACCGGATGAAATCTACAAGTAAGACTAAAAATCATTTTGATTAGATTATTTGGGCAGGATTTTCTTGAAAAATTGGACCAAATAAAAATTAAATTCTTGGGTGGATGTCAACCCCTATTGTTAAAAAAATCAATGTAAACAAGGAAAGGTATATTGATAATATGCAGAGACTAAGAGAATACATAATCTGAAAGCACTATTGATTGATTTAGATATGGATCTGATTAAAACAACAAGAAAAAAAAAAACTGTAGCTAGTCTAGGTCAATGGTGACCTAAGAAACTAGATCGAAATGTAAGAATATGCGAGACCATACATGATCTGAATGCAATCTAGAAGTTACATCAGTATGAGGATGTTGGAATCAACCTACAGAGGAGGTATGAAGGAACAGAAACTAGGAAAACAACAGAAATCAAGGATTAAAGGGAAGGATTGAAACTATGACCCTGGTTGATGGAGACTGGGGTGTAAACAAGTTGATTTTGTTGTAACAGAGGAACTAGATGAGTATTAGAGGAAACATGAAAGAGCACAGAGCTTAGTCAAGGATGGGAAAAAGGTTATAGAATATAAAGAAAGGGTTGTTAAGGCTGAGTTTACACTCGATCTTCCAAGGTCGACAAATGACTATGAAATATCTGGATAAATCCAAGGAAAGGCAAGCCGATGGGAAAAATGTAAGTACTTGTTTTCAAAAGGAGGTTGATGATGAAGTTGCGAGTGTTGTTATTGATGATCTCAACCTTCAAAAGATTAGATACAAGAAATACTAATATAATATGCAAAAATATTATTAAAGAAATGTAAAATGACAATAATCTCACAAAATTATGATCATGATTGACGCATGCATGCTACAATGAGGTATGAGAGGTCCAGAATGGCTTCAGAATGTTCGTGCATCGATGATTATCTCAGAGGCTACAAGAAAGCTTCTGGATATTACTTGCATTCAATGGGGAATATAAATAAAGCACATAGCTTTATAGGTTTGATGGTGACATGGCTGGATCACCACCGATCACGAGGAAAGTTTCCTTCATGGGCATAATTTCATGTTTTTGGCGTGATTTCTTGTTTTTTATGGAGTTATTCGAATTCTTTAAAGCATTAGGTGGGAAGGGGTTGTTTAGGGATGAGGTGTAGGTGAGTTGGTAGTGGAGATAGGTTGGAAAAAGCATAGGGAAAAGCATAAGTGTAGATTTAGAATAAAAGCATTCCAAAATGGAAAGTTGGTTAGGGCATGATTAATTAATTAATTAATTAATTGATGTTGATTAAATAGGACTTAAAGGTGATGGGAATTTAATTAATTAAGGGGGATGAATTAATTAAGAGGGAATTTTATTAAATAAGGGGGATGAATATAATAAAATATGCACACGTAGGTGATGAGGGTATAGATATTGAATTTAGGTGTTTATGGGATGGGTGAAAGAGTGATCCTATTGGCTGCGAGAAGCTTGTCAAAAACCGCACTATATGATTCACCGATGGGAGTATATTTTTTTAGGAAGAGAGGTTTAGTAATCGAACATTATTTGGAGGAAGATTTTACAACCACCACATTGGCTGATGGTTTGGATTTTTCTTTTCTAGAGGATGGTTTGGATGAAAATTCAGTTTTTGGTTTCTTTTGTCTATGTTTGACTCTCCCTTCTTCTAGGGATCGGATCTCAAGTTTTTGGGCCATTGTAAAAGTTTTGTCAAACATGTGAAAGGATTGAATTTTTAGTGTGGATGGGATGTGTTTAGCACAAAACAAGTTAATAATTTTATTAACTCTATTTTCGGGAGGCAAAATGACATTTGATTGATGATACCCCTCCAATGGGTAACAAAGTTTGTAATAGAATCATCTTTGAATTGTTTGATTGCATATAAATTAGTAATGGTGATTTTATGAGAGATGCTGATTTAAATGTTTTCAAGGAATAGTTGAGTGAGATGTGAAAATGAAAAGAGAGAATCTTGTGGGATGTTGTTTTACCATTCTAGAGTAGGACATGCTAGAGACATGGGAAATGTCCTAAGAATCAAATCTTGATCAAGAGTTGTAAGGTAACAGCATGATGGAAAACATGTATATGTTGTTGAGGATATTCCTTACTATATAATTTAAGAAACTTAGGAAGTTCCTAGTGAGGAGGATAAGCTTTATATGGCACATATGGATGAATAGGCTCATTGCATATTTATTCATATGATAGTGTGTTCTTGGGACCCATAGAAGTAGCTTTGAGGCTAGCTATTATTTTCATTAAATCCTGAAGAGGGTGTGTTTTTGGTTTTTGTTGTGTATTGGATGAGGATGTACCAGGATGGTTATATGAAAATTGATTGGAGTTCTGGTATGGTTGGTATTGTTGAGGGATATTCTACTAAAATGGAATGTTTTTAGGAATGTTTTGTTGAGGGCTGTTATAAATGGGTTGTGAAAATAATAGCTAAGAAGGTTTAATATATTGATCTCGGATAGGTATGAAGGTGTTGAAAATGGATTTTGATTATTTGGGTATGTGTTGGAAAGGAATAGATGTGTGAATACGAGGTTATGACTTTTTGGGATGTGCTAAAAGGGATAGAGGTATATATAAGTGGTTATGACTATTTATATAAAAAAGCGTAATAGAGGTATGGATGAGAGGTGGAGTATATTGGGGTATCGATTGAGAAGAAATTGGAATAGTATAAATTGTTGTGATGACAGGATAATAGAATAAATATAACTAGTATTGATAAGTTTGGTTGATGTGGGAATAGACATAACTATATTTTGATCAATGGATATAGATTGTTGGGATGGGGGAGGTTGAGATACACTTGATGGGATGGCTATGGAACTCATGGAAGGAATTTGAATAGTGGAGGAAATTGGATACATTTTGTTGGGCCTTAGAATATTGGCTAAGTGCCAAAGGGCATGTGGGCACATGTGATCAATATGAAGAAGGGTGTGTGAGGTAAAGGTGCACAAGACAAGGGTTTTAGGAGGGTTTAGTAAAACCCATGGCGTATGCACTCGAGAAAATAAAAGGGTTTCGGTAATTAGCCATATATTTTCATTCCAAAATCACATGAGAAAAGCGTGACCCAACTACGCATGCGGAGTGGATAAGGTGTCATCTTGGCAACTTGGTGGTTAAGAAAGGAATATTCCATGTGATGGAAGGATCCAGAAATACATCATTGTAGAGAGTGGAGAGCTTGGATGGGAAGAAGCATGCTCCATTATAGGACCACCTTGACACTTGGTGACCGATCTATTACTTCAAAAAGGCATGGTGGTGGGAAATACAACTATATATAGAGATGCTTGGGTAGAAGAAGAAACAACGGATATAGAGAAAATGAAAGGTGAAGCTCTGTAGGAATGATAAGAAGGTTCTAGAGAGTTGAGGTTCTCATTTAGAGGACTGTAGGAGTAGTATCTTTCCTAGAGGGATGGGTCTGTGAAGATATTTATGTAATATGGGAGCATAGTTAGGGTTTTTGATGCATAAGTATGATCTGTATTGTTACATTAGCCTTTCATGGCTTGGTGAATGTAATATGGTTATTAAACTTTGACTAATATGAATATAAGATTCTATTCTAAGTATAAATTGTTCATGGGTGTGAATCCTAGTATATTTCCTTTCTAGTATGGATCAGATCTATTATTCATATAATTTTTCTTTGGTTATCTTAATGGGTATCTTAATATAATGCCTCATCTTAAGCTCTCAGAATGAATGCATGGTTCTTTACCTTTTTGCATCTAATGTTTTGTCATTGATCAATGTATTCTCACAAGACTCACATAAAGGAGGGGCTCGAGAACCTACGCATGCCTCGTGAGTGCCCAAAGGTGCTCCCTAGGTGATAGGTCGGTGCGTATGGGATTAAACTATTGTTATAAGGGCATTAAAATGACTACATATTTGTATAGATGAAGATGTGTTGGGATTATTTTGATGTGGTGTGGAACTAGTCGAAGGGTGTGGCAAAGACGTATATTTTTATTAGTCGTGTCTTGTGATGAGACTACATTAAGATCGAAGGCAATAAAAGGATTCAAAGAAACAACATTGGATGTTTTTATTGATCATTGTAGGATATGGATGTAATTGTTGAATAAATGACTTTTAATTAGGATTAATGAGATAGGTATAAGCACATGAGGGATCTGGTACATAAGGTCATGGTTCACGAAAATATGGTTAAAGGTGAACACCTTAGGCGAAAGGTATGCATTAAGGGAAACAAGGTTTGAGTCTAGAATTTTAGAAAATACAGGATCCCCACTATCAAATAAATAGGAACTAAAAGGATCTGTATCTCGGATAAAGCGGATTGGCTCTTTCTTAGAATGTGGAATTTCTTGATCAAGAGGTCGTGAGGATGATAAACAGATTCGTGTTGATTAATGAGTTATGTAGCTTCTTTCATATGTATTTGAGCTTGTTATATGGCTTGTTGGGAAATTTTTATGGATTTTGGAATTTATCAGTCATATTTTATGATGTTTAGATACATGATTTTTTTTTTAAGAACCATGGAAACAAACAATCACCTAACAATAAAACTAGATAGTTGATTATAAATAGCATGTAAATCCTGTAAACAAAATTCAAATTATCTTGATTAATTTAGACGAAAAGTGAAATGTGTAAAATGGTTGATAAGGTCCTAGGAAATGGCTGTCTAGGGATGATTTTAGGTAATTTTTAAGAATGGAGTCCTCGATATACTAGAAGATATGTGAGGCCCAAATTTTTTTTTGTGCTGGTATGGGGCTTGTTGATTGAAAAAATCTAGTACTTAGTAAAAAACATACATAAAGATGGCACAAAGAAGTAGAGTGCATTCAAAAGCGTGAGAGAATAAGAAAGGATAGCGCACGAAGAAGAGAGACAGATTTAAGACACATCCATTTTCATGATGATGATATATTTTTGGAAATAGCATGTGGAGCACACAAACCAGTCAAAGACTTGCGTGACACGCATTGGCTATTTTTGGAAGATCATCTATGAAATGCTTTACATGGATACAAGATGAGAGTAGATCTACTACTAGCAGTTAACTAAAAGCATTCTATTATTAGCAAACTTGCATGTGTGGATATTTTTGTAACAACGCGTGGATAATAATAGCATGCAACCTATTTTGGGATTAGATAAGTGGTGAAGGGAAAGTCCCCACCCTTATAAATATGTAGTGAACTGTGTAGCATAAGAGAGAGGTGTGAGAGCTAAGTTATTGTGAGGTTATGATGCCAAATGATGCGCACATGAGAACATATTATCATTAATGTAAGGAAGCTTCTGTGTATTATTGAATTTAATATAATGGAGATTATGGACTGAATCAAGGTGTTATCATGGTTATAGTTCAGTGTTATATGTTTGATTTCATCATGGTTATCTTTTAAGTATGTTATTCTCTAGATCTAGATCTTAACATGCACTGTAGAATGTCATATTAGTTATAGATATAAATGCTTTAAGTATTCATCATGCTAACATCCTACACCAACAACCCTAAAGAGGGGTTTGGTACCTTTGTGTGCTTCAGTGAGCACTTAGTCTAAGTTCGAGTGATGTGTCATCGTGCTTAGGTTGTTACTGGTGAATTCTAGGCTGCATCATTAGTTTAGTTTCGGATCTCTTTTTGATTATTTTGATGATGGTTTTCAATGAAGACATATTGATTGACCCTACAAAATGTTGAGGTGTGGATACATGATTTTGAAGAAGAATAAACATGAAGGTTTAGACTGGTCCGAGTTTAACACAAGTGTATGGGTGGAACATAATCTATATGACAGCTTTCTATGAGAGCTTCTTTAGTATTTTTCCATTATAATTTTATGAGTGGCTATTTTCTTATGTGTCTAAACAAAACTGGAGGTATCACACACTTATCTCGGATGTAGGAGGAATTTCAGGCCCTTTATGACACCGATCGATTTGGACTCGCATTTTAGATACGTGGTTCCATGGAGTTTTAAACCGTTATATATTGGAGTACTCAATTTCCACTTATTCATTCCCGCAGAGAGCTAAATTCCAATTTTTATGATATCCCGAGGAACTTACCTAGAGGGCATTCCACCGACGATCAAGATCCCGATGGTAACTTTGAATTTGGACATAAGACCGATGGCTAACTAAACCCCACCACGTGTGGGGGTAGGAGAAATTTTGGTGAAAGATGGAAGACCTAGAAGTAGAAAGGAAGAGAGAGGAAAGGTGGTTTAAGTATAATGAGGCATGCGAGATGGTAGTAGAGAAAGCAGTGGGAGGTTGCAAACAAATGATGTTGTGGAGAAAGATAGTTCAGGGGAAAGAGTTGAAGTTCACATCGAAGACATGGAACCTAACCCTTAGAAACTCCCCATTTTTGAAATCATGACAAGGAATCCTCCTCAACCTCATGTAAAATTGCTCTAGTAGAAACATCTTAGGTTGTGGGAGCACATCTAAATCCATCTGAAAACCTTTCCCTTAAGCTTGGTTTTCTAACATCTAGTACAACAAAAAATCAGAAAGATAATTCAAGCAGTGGGAGAGTAGGATTGAGTCTTATAAGAGGCATAGTGATGGTAGTGAAAATGGATTCATTATTATATGGGAGTACCTTTTTGGGTGTATCATCTACACAGAATTCATGTGCATATTTTTTTTGACTATCTTCTGGGAGTAGTAACACTTTGCAGACTATTGGGGTGCATTTCAATACTATGATTGGGACATAGGAAGTACATCTTCTAGTCCAACCCTAGTTCTGAGTTTGGGATCAGGAGGTATAGGTGGCTCTAACTCTAGTGGATCTGGTGGTTCTGGAGGAAGAGGAAGCACGGGAGGTTCTAGATCATGTGGGAAAGGTATACACCAACCCCATAATAATTACATAGAGATGTCTCTTTGTCTTCCAGAGTATAGGGGCATAAAATATCTTGTTGAACATGTACACACGTTTGAAATATTGTGGCATGTAAAAGGAGTCGTGGCTTTTAAGCATAGGGTAAGTCAATTCTCTACTACGTTGCAAGGGTGGACACACGGTTGGTATAGAAAGTTTGACCTTGATCAGACTTGCGTAGACTATACAACTTTAAAAGATGTTTTCTTTAAATAGTTTCACATCCCTAAGTTCAAGCGAGAAGAGTATAGTGCACTCAAGGATATTAAGCAAGGAACTATTGAAATTGTCAAAGAGTATTATGCTTGCTTTAAAACATTGTTATCTAAGCTTTCTTATGACATTCATGCAAGCCAACATGTGCAATGGTTTGTGGGAGGTTTGATTACACATTTTAGGACGGAAATATCACATAAAACATACACTAATCTGATCGAAGCACTTGAAGCATCTTTATGCACTAAGGCATTTTTAAGTATAGACATTGAGGTGAGCTCATTTTTAGAAGCACAGATCACAACTATGGAAAAGCAGTTGGAGAAACTATTGGAAAATTCAACACATGAGATGCGCACAGGGATTTGGTGTATAGATTATGAAGTGGAAGGTCACATAAAGGATAGTTTTCCCCATAGATCAGTGTGCTCATTGCTATTGGATTGTGAGATATGCCATTTAAACCATGATGTTAGCCATTGCCCACTACTACAATGCGTGATAAGATAAAATGTTTCATGTTATTACAAAATTTGTAGGTCCACGACTCATGACATGGAAGATTGCTAGCTGATTGGTCAGATCTATGATGCTATAGATATTGGTGTATGATAGACAGGAGTTTTAGATAACTCTAAAGGAAAGAACAAGCATCAAGATCGGGATCACAATCAGTGTGCTATGATCGAGAATGAAGGGTGTTTTGAAGGCATCCGTGGCCAAGGACTAGGATATCATGGTGGATTTGGAGGATGAGGCCATGGTGATGGAAGAAGCAAGTTCCCTTTTGGAATATGTTATACATGCAGATCTCCTAACCACTACAGGTGTGAATTATCATAATGTTACATGTTTTTCCGTGGAAAGAATCATAGTTATGAGGAATGCTCGAATTGTATGAGCATCTTAGCAAATAAATAAACAAGAAAACAAAGGTGCAATAATGGTTAGGATACAACGCTACTGTGGAAAATTGATGGATGCATATGTTAGGAGTAGAGTCTAAGGCATTATAAGTAAAGATCATGACCCATACTAAGTTAGCATGCACCAAAGATGCATTGTATCGAAGCCTACCATCACTAAATAGAGGTACTACATGTATGGTACCCAAATCCTTCCCATTAGAAGGAGGTTTACTAGGAAACTATGGAGATACTCGGCATCTTTAGGGTGAAATATAGTATTTAAAGGAGCAATCATGGAAGATGGAGAAAAATAAATCATCGAGATGGCCAAAACTGGTATAGATGACTTGAGAGAAGTGTACAAATTGTTGCACCAAGATAATATCATTCCATTATTGGGAAATCGGTTAAATGAAAATACTCCACGCATAAGTAATGAGGCTAGAGGGTATATCCTACATGGAAATCTTCCCTCTCATAGCCTAGATTATGACAAGGAAATAAATTTGAATGTTGTTGTGGATGGGTGGCTATTAAGTAATATACGATTGATACAAACACGGAAGTCAATGTTTTTACCTTAGATGCATGTGAACAAATGGGAGGCCCCCATTACATCCATCCTCTAATGTATTGTTCATGGATAATCAAACTAAAGCCACTCCCATAGGAGTTTTGAAAGATGCATCCATTACCATACAAGGAGCCAAGTTCACAAGAGATTTTTAGGTTTTATCACTGGAAGAGTTAGATAGTTTCTGTCTCTATTGGATCATCCTTAGTGTTATGTAAGTAATTTTGATCTTCAGTTCAACAAGGGTTATATCAGTTTTGAAAATAAGGAGGAAAGAGTTATTATCCCTTTAACAGATGGAAAATATGTGCCCTATGTTGAGCCTTTGAGTGAGGAAGACCTAAATAGAATTTATGTACGTGTCATCCAAGATCTAGAGGTGTTTGAGACATGTAAAGAAGGAATCTTTCATTAGGAGGATGTACAATATATTATTGATACTATAAGTGTTGTTTTTGATAATTGGGCTCATAGCACTTATGAGTTGGTAGGGCACATAGTAAAGAGCCTATTTTCCAAGGAAATAAAACCAAGTTATATTAGGAGAATAGGTAATAATTCAGTACCCTATTACACCGGAGAAAGAGATCCTATGGTATTCCTACGCACCATAGAAGAATGGTGGATAGACCCGCTAGAGAGGAGTATACTAGCATATAAACTATGTGGGACAACAAAGTGCTAGTGGGTGGTCCACAAGGATAATCTAATAGGATGGAATGAAATTAGGATTGCTCTTACTACAAGGTTCTTCAAGAGAAATGCACCTACTCAAACATGCACTTATCATGGTAATCAACCCATTCGTAACCACATTCAAGTGTGAGAGATTCGGATAGAGGGAAAAGAAGTCATACCACCTTAACTTTAGGTGCATAAGTTTTATTCTCGCTTTAAAAGGTTGTGCGCGTGTTTTGTATACATATGCATAACTCCATAGAGACACTAGAAATTGGCGTGATTTAACTACAGGAATGGCCCAGGACATTTGACTTCTTCTCTTCTAAGCCTCTCGTGGTTGAAGCATTAAATGTCATAAAGCACTTAACTATGGGAGATATTTCCAGGCTAAAGAACTCCTCTAGGAGTTATTAAATGAAGGAACTCAGAGTTCATCTTTTTGAAGAGATAGAGGTCGATGCCATACTACTTTAGCATGCCCGCCTTAAGAAAGAAAAAGGAAAAATGGTATACTAAGTGGATAATGAAGAAGTAGAAGATCTGGATATAAACCATTCAATAGGTATGCATGAAGTATTGGATAGTGCAGATAAGACCACATGTGCCTATCATGAACCTATGAAGACCAAGAAAGTGAATATTGGATTAGATGTTGAGCCCGAGGAGGTCATAATTGGAGACTATTGGTCGAGACTCAAGTGGAAAAAATCATAGAGCTATTACAGGATTATCGAGCTTATTCCCTCAAGGGTATCATGAAATTAAAGGCTTACATGAATCATTAGGAGAGATGAGGATAAATCTTAAGGAGGGTGTGCTCCCAGTTAGGAAGAGACCCTACAGGATGAACCCCAACTTGCATGAAAAGGTAAAAGAATAAATTAACAAGATTTTTAAGTCTAGGATAATCAAGCCCCTCAATGAGTCGAATGGGTTAGTCTAATGGTGATCGTGATCAACAAGGATGGTAGGATTAGGATCTGCATGGACTATATGGAGTTGAATGTTGCATGTGTGATTGATCCCTATCCTACACCATTCACAAGAAATAATAGAAGGTGTTGCAGGTGTGAGATCTATTTGTTTACTGAGATGATTTCTTTGAGTATCATCAAGTTAGGATTTCCCGGGAGGATTAGGAGAAGATTACTTTTACTACTGAATGGGGCAGCTTCACCTATACTGTGATGCCTTTTGGTCTGAAAAATGCACATGTTGTATTTTCATGCATAGTTGTTCAAGCATTCGAGGAGTTTATTCATAACTTATTACAGTTTATCTGGATGATTAGACGGTGTATGGATTAGTAAAGGATCATTGTGACAATTTGTGCATAATGTTTGAAAGATGTAGATAGTTGAGTATCTCTTTGAACATCGAAGTTCATATTTGCTACATTATTTGGAGAACTATTAGGACACATAATTTGTAGGGAAGATTTGTTGGTTGATCCAAATAAGGTTGTAGTCATTATAGGCCTAAATAATCTTACCAATCAGAGTGAGGTGTGCAGATTTTTGGGTCACATAGGATATTATAGGAAGTTTATTAAAGGATATGCCAAAGTTTTCACACCGTTGGAGGAGTTACTGAAAGGGAAGGTTACAATCTACTGGGAGAACCGCAATAGTGCACATTCAAGACATTAAAGGAGAAACTTATGACCGCAAATATACTACATTTTCCTTCATGGGACCAACCATTTCATGTACATGTGGATGCCTTTAGCACGGCCATTGGTGAATTCTTGGCTCAATCGGAGAAGGTATTATAGATCATCCTATCTATTTTTCTAATATAAAACCGACTTTTGTAGAACATAACTACAAAAGTACGTAGCGTGAAGATTTTTCAAATATCTATGTGCTACATAAAATCTGACAAGATACTTGTTAGATACACCATTTGTATTTTATACGATCACATTGCATTGAAATATTTGGTAAACAAACTCATTTTACAAGGTCACATATGTAGATGAATACTCTCATTTCAAGAATTAGACTTCATAGTTGTATTAAAACTAGGGAAAAGTAATTCTGAACTAGACCATTTATCCAAAATATAGTCAGGTGAAAAATCATAGGCCATTGAAGATACCATGCCTGATGCATAGTTATATAGGTTACAACAAGTGCCATCAAAATTAGAGGACATTGTTGTCTTTCTATGAATAGGCATGACACCAAAAGGAATGAAATCCTTAGAGAAGAAACAACTTGCTATACGTGTGGCACCCTATATGTTGATTAGCGGTGACCTGTAAAAATTAGGTTAGGATGAAGTATTGCATCGTTGTGTACTAGAACATGAATGCATGGACATCATGGAGGAAACTCATGGTGGTATTGCAGGTGGCCACTATGTAAGTGACGCAACCACGTGGAATATTTTACTTGTTGGATTATGGTGGAGACCTTATATAAAGATTATAAGGAATTTTTTAGGGTGTGTGATCACTATCAAAGATCTTGGGAAACTAAGACAATGAGATGAGATTCCATTAATGCCTATTCCTAGTGCAGAACCGTTTGAGAAATGGGTTATAAATTTTGTGGGTCCTATTTCACTAACCGTTCCTAGAACTAGATCACGTTATATCATCACTTACACAAACTATCTAAAAAGGTGGGTAGAATCAACACCTAAAAAGGATTGTACACCACTATAGCATCCAGTTCTATGGGATAATAATATTACAAGGTATGGATGTCCTTTAAGTTTGACCAATGATAGGGGCACACATTTTCTTAATGAGACAATCAAATTTTTTTGGACAAATTCATGATTTCACACCATAAAACTACACCTTATCATCCTCAAGCTAATGGTACCGTTGAGGCTTTCAAAAAAATTTGAGCCGAGACATTGACAAAAATATGTGATGTTGAAAGGAAGGATTGTGATGATAAATTATCTCATGCATTTGGGCATATAGAACAACATATAAAAGGTTGAACAAAGCCACACCGTTTTAGTTAGTGTTTGGTGCGTATAGTTCTCCTATGGAATTTATGTTACCTTCTTTTTGTATTGTGTGCATTGGAGGTCTAGCTGATGAGAAAAAATTAGAATAATGGATTGAGAAGTTAATCAAGTTGGATGAGAACCGTGCAAATAGACGTTGGAGTTAAAACAAGAGAAGGCCAGCAGAAAACATGGAATGACAGGCACATGAGGGATAAAAATCTTAGGATAGGACAAATAGTACTCCTTTATGATTGTAAATTTTTACACCATCCGATAAACTCAAAGTACATTGGTTGGGACCGTATGTTATCACTCACATACTTGAAACAAGCGCTTGTCAGTTAGAGGTGCTTGATGGAATACGGTTACCTAGTTATTTCAATGGGAGTAGGTTGAAGCCCTACTATAAATAAGTATTCTTGGTGTTTGTAATAAGGTAGTGTTGCCATTTAGATTAGGTTTTCAATTCTGAATTTCCTTAATGTATTTCCTTCTTCATCACTATGCTTTGTCAATTTAGTTGGTGTGTTTGTGTAATAAAGTGTGTTTACGCGCTAGAAGCTAATTCCTATTTTTTTAAAAATTATGTGTAAAGGACTTCACATACCCTTAGTGTGGGGTAGGTTATTGATATCTAGGTACATGACTGATGAAAATAACACATGAAAGGAACTAACTACTACGGGTGCTATTCAAGTTGGAGAATTGAAAAAATTGCTTCTAGAAATGAGGACCATAGATGGAGATGAATGAAGAAACAAGCATAGCTTGACGTAAGTAGAGGCCATGGGAACTACCAAGGGAAAGCACAAAGTGACGAGGTACTCAAGTGCATGGAAGCACCCTAAAAGAATTCCATGGCTAGAAGGTAGGAAGGCATGCTTTTTGGAAGGCTATAGCTTGGGCACGAAGATGTATCGCACGAAAAGAATGAAAATGCACAATTAATGAGAGGATTGTTGGTAGCTTAAGAAACTATAAATGCACTAAATTTTTGAAAATATATATAAGCATGGGATGTGAGTTCATTTTTACCATTGCAATCACAATAATTTGAAAGAGCCAAGTGTGACTAAGATACGAAAAGAGTATTCAGGTGAAAACAATGTGAATTGAGATGAGACAAGTAGATTTGTGCACAAAGGAAGCTTATGTCTTCAGATTGTGAAGGGTTTGAGCAAAGAAAGGCATTAAAAAAGAGCTAGGGCACATAATCTCAACTATGGCATGTTGAATCAAGATAGGGTTTTGGTTTGCACATTGCAGGAGATAAAAGGTGATTATTTGGAGTTGAAATATTGCAGGTTATAGATGGCACTGAAGGAAGCACCCACAATAGGAGTAAAAGGGAAAAAAAAAGGGCAAAGTGGAAGAATAAATTACTCCCGAGAGTAATTTCTTAGAAATTCAGTATCTAGAGGGTGTGGTCATGGGATAAAAATGGGATTCCCACATCCATCAATGTAAAATCAGTGATTATAGTCATTGACCATCGCAATAAGAAGGAGCTTGATGTGTTGTTGAGAAAAAAAATGAACAAGAACATGGCGTAAAGATATGCCAATATATGACGACACTGGTGAGAATTTACAGAAGCACATTGGAGTCTACCAGCTTATACAATCTTCCATTCTTTGGGAAGTATGAACCATTATATCGATGGTTGATGCGTAGAGTCCATGAGGACTTTTCTATTTTCCGATGGAGGTTAGAATCACATCTACTTTGATTTCAATAGTGATAGGACTAAGGGCCTAAGGAGTAGATCCTGGACAACGATTTAATTGATAATGTAACACCCTAAACTATTGTTACTACCTCCTAAGCATTCAAGTGTTAATATATGCTTTCTTCTGTAAAAGGATGTGTTCCTTTGATTGTGAAGTCATGCTTGATATGGATTGTATCTTCTTTGCTCTTGAAGATATTTGACTGAGTCGATGATATGCTTGGAATCTTTTATTTCTTCATTTTTAGCACTTTGAGTTTAATTTGATTTCAGAGGAATTGTGGATTTATCCGTCTTTATGACTCAGCCTTGATCACCAGATTGATCCAAGAGATGTTTTAAGTTTATTCGGATGAACAAAAATTATAGACCTTACGAAAGTTGCAAGGTCCGAATGTGTTGAATAAGCAATTTGAGTCTAACTCGGGTTGATCATGTTAAATGAATTGGTTCCCATATTATAATATCGTGAAGGCCTAGACCTTAAGCCAGGTAATAAATTCTAGTGTATATTGCAAGCTTATTATCAATGCCGGATAGAATCCATTTCAAGAAAGTTATACCAAGTGGTTCTAATACCGATCGAACCGACTTGTGGGACCTAGAATGGATTCATTAAGCATTAAGGTTAATAACCTTAACCTAAACTATAACCTATGGGTTGAATTATTGCTAATCTAACCTAGCCCTAAACTATAAGTTTAATGCTCCTAAGGTTAGCCACCTAGCACTATGGAAGTAAGACTAAAGTATTACCTTATGATCTAACCTATGTTTCTAACCTAACTAATGATCATGGATGAAGGGGGACCTATGAAGGGGTGTGAGCTGTGGGCGGTGGTTTCCATGGCATTAAATGAGGAGGATAAGCATGAAGGACAAGGGATATGGCGGAGATTGCAAACGGCTATTGAGACCTGACGTGGCAGAGTCGCCAAATTTGGGAATGGTTGTTTGTTTTCATTTGTCAATCGCCAACTTTGGCAGTCGGTGGCAATGGAGATTAGGCGGGAATCTTGGAGTTAATGTCATTGATGAACTTCGGTTCCTGAGCGCGGATTGCTCGGGAAGGCATGCAAATGGAAAACTAGTTGGTTGTTTGGTTTTCCATACGCTCTGTTTTTCTCTCTATTTGATCACTGGTTCTTCGAACCAGTCTACTTTGTGTTGCATGGAAACTATGAGAATATCTAGCTCTTTTCTCTGTTGGGGAAAGTTTATAAGACATGAGGGTAACAAATTATTGTTGCTGAATCTATCGTGGAAGAAGAGGAGAAGGCGTGAGCACATTCAGAGGTCTTCTTCGATTTTTAAGTGACATTACCAGGCATGATAGGCCCTGACTTTTAAAAATCTTTCTTTACTCCAAATGCTTTCATTAAAACAACTCTGTTCAGGTGATTTCAGTTCAGTTGGTTTGAAGCAATGTATTGGTTCTTCTTTTCCTGTGGAATTAGGAATCTCGGGTTTTTCGAAGACTTTGTTGGAATGTTTACTGTATTTATTCTTCCTTTTGGATTCATTTCATTTGAGATGTGGTTGTGCTCTTGTTGTTGTTGAATCCTATTGTTTCTTGGCTTTGTGAATGCTTGAAGTTTCTTCCTGTTTGGAAGCTTGGCTGTGATTATTGTGGGAGTCCTTGTAACATAATTTATGTTTTAACTTATGTAGAATTTAGTTGTGAATACTAATGGTATTGACTCAGTGAGAGTCCTTGAAATGTATCTTGTATTTCAACTTTTGTCTAAGCTTAGTTATGAACACTGTTGTTTAGTTGAGAATACTGATGGTATCGACTCAGTGAGAGTCCTTGAAATGTATCTTGTATTTCAACTTCGCTTAAGCTTAGTTATGAATGTTGTTGTTTAGTTGAGAATACTATATGGTATTGACTCCGTTGGAGTCCTTGAAACGTAATTTATGTTTTTAACTTCTGTAGAAGTTTTGCTGTGAGTACTATTGGGATTCTTGAATTGTTGTCGTATGAATTCAACTTCAATCAAAGCCTTGGTTATGAGTACTAGTTGTATTTGACACTGTTGGAGTCCTTGATATGATGCGAGTTGGCTCGATTCTCGAATTAAGTCCTCGTTGTGCATGCATATCGTACAGACTCTTTCTTAACATTGTTGTGTTATATTCAGTTCGCTTATGGAATTAAAGGATGGGTTTTCTTTACAAACTTGACTCTGTTTGAGACCCTGTTGTATTTCGTAGTAGCTCGACTTCGGATGAAACTTTGAGGAAATTATTGTTATGGAATTCGGCTTCTGTGAAGACCTTGTTGTGATTATTTTTCTTGAAATCAGCTTCTAATATAAGTCCTTGCTGTATAATCGTAGGGATTTTTTAAGTTGAATGAAGCTGTGCATGTTTGTGTTTCGACTCAGTGTGAATGTCACTGTATTTGCATATGGAAACGTTATTTGTTTTTAATGTTATCTTGTCTCGAGTTTGACTGAAACAAAGAGCTCTTAGTTGTACCATGTCAGGCGATGGTGTTGGGTATTTTCATGTTGATGAATGATATGGAAAAGATTTGTTGAGTCTTTCATGGTTGGATTATTTTCTTTTGCTTTGTCGCGAGAGCTCTTGTAATGCTTAATAGCTACAGGTGATTTTTATTAATGAATTTAGATGAAACTGTAGTTTCTTCTTGTGATCTCGACTGTTTTAATTGCATGCATAAAAGTAATTGCGTTATTCTAGAGGAGTCGGTACAGTCCAGAACATGATTGAAATGGGAATCTGATTTACTCTGTTTCCTTCTCCTGAGCTATAAATTATATGTTGATGTGTAATAAGAGGAATAAGAAAATACTCTCTCTCTCCTAGTCTGGAAACTTTATGTGCTTTCTCCTTGTATCCTTATGCGATCTCTACGGTAAGGGCATAACAAGAATAGACTATGGTATTGTATGGAGAGACTGGTATAAAATGTGTGTTCTGTATAAGTAGGTATACTTGTCAATACCATTAAAATAATGTATGATTGAAAGGAAATTACGACAGTTGAGCTTGTTGAATGTTATAAACTACCTTTGTGTATTTGTTAAAAACATTCTTGTTGGAGTATTGTTGTCTTTAGGATGGTTGTAATCATTTTTCTTTAGTCTCTAACATATAAGATGTATAGCCGATTTATGTTTGGAATTTGAAGAAATGATTTCATTTAAATAGGTTGTTTAATGAAAAAATTGGTGGAATGCAATTGTTTTAAGAATTAGTGTTATCATGCTCGGTTCACCGAACCCGACCCATGTTGACAATTTTTGCAGATGGTTTCCGTAAGTGGTAAAGGCACGCAGATCTGATATGATGTTTAGATTGTTTAATTTGGTTTTATGATGAATTCCAACTTGATTCTCTAAATGTACTACTTGAAGAAAGATGTTCTTTTGTTGTTGAGTATTGTATCAAATATGCTGAATGCATAAAATGTATTTGATTAGCTTAGAAATGAATGAAATGAGGTATTTGTTACTTATGTGTTTGCATTCGTATCTTGATGGATTGAACTTCTTCGGTTCGAATGATTTTAAGAGCATTGTTATTATTGTATACCTTGGAGACATTTGGGATTCTCTAAGTAAGCTTTGCAAAGATTATGTGACTGAATACTTGTGAATGTTTAGTAGTTCTGTTATGTTCTATCTAAAGCTAAATTGGAATTTAGATCATTGTCTTTCGAGAAGCTAAGGTTAAAATAAACCTCAACAGGAAGCTGAATGGGCTGAATAAATTATTACTCCCTAATCTTGATCTAAGTCAAGACAACGCCTTAATATGATTTTAAATCACTATATCTTAATACTAATAAGTAAGATGTATTTCAGTTTTGAGAACTGATATAAACCTAATAAGGGTATGGTTAGCAACCTTATGAGAAGACTTAGGCTACTTGCCCAATTTCATTGATTAAGATCATTGTGTAACAAAGAACTCATTAATAAAACCTCAAATCTTATTAACTTCTCTTTGTGAAATGGGTCTTAATAAGAAAGGAAATTCTAAGGTGAGGAACCCAAGGGTTGGGAAAAGACTACCCTAAAAGGAGCGTCTTAAAGTATAACTTTAACTCAATGTAAGTAACACCTTAAAGTTAAGTAGATCTTTTTGAGGCAGATTTGAAGGTTGATGGCACAAGTCAACTGCAGGGTTGTACCTTCGAGAAGATTAGGATCTTCTCGAAGATACAACAATGCAGGTGACTTATGGCGACACCCTTTGCATTGATCGTTAAGATTTACACCTTAAACTCGAACAAGTTTTTACTCCGGGACTGGTTAGGAATGTGGTCATGATATGAGGCTACCCTGAGACTCGGGGTACCTTGACACACAGGTTAACTAGGGTTGACCCAAAGATGTCGATGTATCCCTAGTTCTTGAGAACATCCTTATATCATTGTCATATTATTAATCCGTTCCTGAGTGAATAACTTGGGACAGGGGAGGCTGACAGAAGTCAGTGTAAGACATTCTACATAACATAGGAATGGGGTGAAGGACATATTCCAGATTGACGAGTATGCCATCAAGGAATACGAGACATAAGCAGTATGTTTCAAATCTTTGGCCAAAGTATCGCAAGCTGCTGATTGCGTTGTCCCATGTCACCTAGTCTGAGGGACGAGATGCCGATGAATAATGGTAACAATTATTCAGATAGGTTCCTTGGACAGAGCATTCTAAATCCTAGATTAGGGAAGAGAACTGCAAGAGGGATGTGTTAAAATAAAAACGCCAACTCTTTGATACTCATGAATAGATCGGTAGATCACCGAGTCATGATATGAATAGATCGGAGGTACTCCAAGTCATCACAGCTGCATATGGTTATCTGTTATAAGAATGATTGTTATGATCTGAGAGTTCTAAATTATGTATTTAGAACTAGAATGCTTCTATCAAAAAAAAATTCTTGTTCTAATGTACTAAAATGGGGATGTTACATCTTGGTATCAGAGCTGAAGGTTGCAGCTCTTGGACCTATTGTGTCCATAATCTGATAAAAACCTAAATTTTCTTGTAACAGAAAATGGTTAGAACAAGGGGGAACGTTGCGAATAATGCTCCACCTGAAGGAGGGGGCAACAACCCAAAAGCTTGATGAGATCCTTGCTGCCCTATTGGACACAAGAGATCGTTTGGCTGTACTTGAACAGCAAGTAATGGGAAATGAGGAGGATGATGAAGCTGGTAATAACAATCAACAACCTCTTGAGGACAACCCTAATATGGGTGTTGATAATAACGCTGGAAATGCACCTGTCCAACCAGAAAACAAAAAGGCCAGGTTGGCAGTAGAACTCACTAATGATATAAAAAGGATAAGCCCACCTAAATATGATGGCACCACATTAGGAGATGGAGCTGAGAACTGGCTCAGTGAAATGGAGAAGTACTTTGCAATAAGAAACTTCTCAGAGGAAACCAAAGCTATTTGGGGAGCCTATCAGCTTTCCCACGAAGCATCTTCGTGGTGGGATAGCCGTAAAGCTGAGCTAAATATTGATGAGACCAATATTACTTGGGATCAATTTAAGGGCTATTTTAGGCAACGTTGGCTGCCACAACTTTTCTATGATCAGAAAATGACAGAATTCTAGAACTTAGCTCAAGGGAAGCTAACGGTAACTGAATACTGGGAGTGGTTTACAAAACTCCTCAAGTATGTACCACAGTATCAAACTAACGAGAAGTTCAGAATACGAAAATTTATCATGGGACTGAATCCTGTGATAGGAGGAGAGGTCGATGTTCACAGCCCACCACTATGGAAGGGGTTGTTGAAAAGGCCATAAGACAAGAACCGAAATTAAAGGCTATTTCTACTCATAAAGAGGAAGTGCGGAAGAAGATTGCAAACCCTTCTTCAACTTCACTTGCACCCAAAAAGGAACCATGGAATAAGTTTGGAAACAGAAGTAAGTTTCTAGGGGATAATAGTAAGAAAACGATAGGGAATAAGCCTGCTGGAAATGTAAGGGATAGTTTTGCCAAAAATTATAACAATGGGTAGAAGCCCTATGGAGGACAACGTGATAATTACAAGGCTAGAGGCAATTTTGAGCCTAAAAAGGGACCTGTAGGAGGCTGCTACAATTGTGGCAAAGACCACTACGTAAATCAGTGCCCTTTGAAGAAGGATGATCATAATCAGCAGCATAAGATACATGTTGCAGTAGCAGACAAGCAAGCTGAAAAGTAAGTGACACCTATAGAAGTTTCGGGTAAGTTATTTGGCATACCTGTCACTATTATTTTTGATACAGGAGCTACTGAATGTTTTATTTCTAGTAAACTTGCTTCTAAACTTAAGAGAAAAGTTGGAAAAATGGATAAATCTTGGACTGTATAGTATGGTAATAATTCTGTTCATACAGTGAGTATGTGTCTTTTTGGGGTAGTCCTTGACTTACCTAACTTTTCCACTGAAGTTGACCTCTATGTTGCACCTTTGGGATCCTATGACATTGTCATCGGTGTCAATTGGTTAGCTGACCATAAAGCAAAAGTAGACTGCTATGAAAAGAATATAAAATGTTTAGATGATTGGCTGAAGGCAGTAGAGATTCAAGGCGTGAAACGGGAAATTTCAGTTAGAAAATTGTCAACTATGCAGCTTAAAAAGGCTAAAAACAAAGGATGTACCCTTTATGCAGTAAAGATATCTAAATTTTCAGAAGAAGATGGTGATTCCATGAAACGATTTCCTCTATTGCAAAGTTTCAAAGACATTTTTCCGGAGGAATTACCAGGTTTACCACCCAAGAGGGAATTTGACTTCACCATCGAAATCAAACTAGGAACGGAACCTATTTCCAAAGCACCTTATCGGATGACTACTACAGAGTTAGTCGAGCTTAAGGCACAATTGCAAGAACTTTTGTCTAAAGTTTTGATTAGACCAAGTGTTTCACCTTGGGGAGCGCCAGTAATATTTGTGAAAAAGAAGGATGGAACACTTAGGTTGTGTATTGATTATCGGATGTTGAACAAAGCAACAATCAAGAATAGATACCCACTTCCAAGGATCGATGATCTATTTGATCAGATGCATGGGGCAGCGGTTTATTCTAAGATAGATCTTCGATCTGGTTATCATCAATTAAGGATTAGAGAAGAAGATATTCATAAAACAACTTTCTGAACAAGGTACGGACATTATGAATTCACGGTTCTATCCTTTGGATTAACTAATGCACCCGAACTTTTATGAACTTAATGAATAATATCTTTAAAGAATATTTGGACAAGTTTGTACTTGTAATCTTGGATGATATTCTCATATATTCTAAAAGTGTTGAAGAACACATTGAGAATTTGAAGATAGTTTTGGAAATTTTGAGAAAAAGAAAGTTATATGGTAAGTTATCCAAATGTTCTTTCTTTGATATAGAAGTTCACTATTTGGGCCATGTCATTAGTAAAGAAGGAATTGATGTGGATCCTTCAAAAATAGTGGTAATAACTGAGTGGCCTACACCAAAGAATGTGCACAAAGTAAGAAGCTTCATGGGTCTTGCTAGTTATTATAGAAAATTTGTTAAGGATTTTTCTAAAGTGGCTACACCGATAACTTCATTACAGAAGAAGGATAAGAAATTTATTTGGAATGATAAGTGCGAACTCGCTTTCAAAGTCTAAAAATCCAGCTTGACTTCCACACCTATATTAGCTATACCTGCACTAATGGGAGCTTTACTGTTATAACAGATGCTTCTAGGGAAGGCCTTAGAGGTGTTTTGTTGCAAAATGATCAAGTCATAGCATATGAAAGTAGAAAACTTAAGTTACATGAGCTGAATTATGCTCCTCATGGTTTGGAGCTTGCTGCCATTGTTCATGCGCTTCAAGTTTGGAGACACTATTTACTTGGGAAACCTTTTGAGTTGAAAACCATCACTTAGGACTGAAATATATTTTCACTCAAATTAATCTAAATGCTAGACAGAGAAGGTGGTTATAGTTTTTATCTCAATATGATTTATATATTAGCTACATCAAAGGGAAAGAGAATAGGGTAGTAGATGCTCTAAGTCGTAGGAAGCACATTTCCGCTCTTATATAACATTAAGAACTCGGTTTAAGGAGGAGGTAAAAGTGCCTCGAGAATCGATATATACTTTCAGAAGTAAAAAGCGGCGCTACTGCAGAACCTAATGATGAAAGGTATAAATGTTTTCATTTTGATAATGAAGGAATCTTACGTTATGAAAACATGGTATACGTACCTATGCTTTGAAAGATTTGAGAAAGAAGTTGTTAGTTGAATTTCATAATTTGCCCTTCTCTTGACACCCGGTATCACAAAAATGCTCGCTGATCTAAAACAACAATACTTTTGGAAAGGTATGAAAAAGGATGTTATTGATTTTGTGACTCGTTGTTTGGAATGTCAACGGGTTAAGACAGAACACATACACCCTGCTGAACTATTATATCCCCATAGAATACCGCAGTGTAAATAGCAAGTAATAAGCATGGACTTTGTACAAGGGTTACCTATGTCCAGGAATAAACATGATGTTATCCTGGTAGTTGTAGATAAACTAACTAAGGTAGCTCATTTCATCACCGGAAATCTAAAGCCGGAATTGATTATATCTGATAGGGATCCTAGAATGACATCAAGATTTTGGCAAACACTTAATACAGCTCTTGGAACGAAACTAAACTTCAGTTCTACATATCATCCAGAAACGGATGGACAAACCGAGAGAGTAAATCAAGTGTTGGAAGATATGTTGCGAATGTATTGCATGGACCAACAATATAAATGGGAAGAGTATCTTCCACTAGTTGAATTCGCATACAACAACACTTATCACTCATCTCTTAAAATGGCACCTTTTGAAGCACTTTATGGAAGGAAGTGCAGAACCCTTGTTAGTTGGGATAGTATTGAGGATAGAGTGGTAATTGGACTAGAGATCCTCACTGAAATGGAACAGCAAGTAAAGTTGATTGATGAACGATTAAAGGAAGCAAAGAGATAGGCAGAAGAGCTATGCTGACCTTAAGCGGGTTGATCGAAGGTTTGAGCTTGGTGAAAAGGTTTTTCTTCATGTTAAACCCGAACGAGTTCTATAACTTTTGGCAAGGCTGACAAGTTGTCACCTCATTTCGTGGGACCTTTCGAAATTGTCGAAATAATCAATCTTATAGCTTATCGATTAGCATTACCACCTGCTTTGTCTCACATGCATAATGTTTTCCATATTTCTTTGCTTAAGAAATACGTTTCAGATTTGTCACATGTCTTAAATTGGAATTCCTTGCAGGTCCAAGACCTAGGAATAATCGTGGTTAAACCCACACGAGTGTTGGAAACTCACCAATTACATTTGAGAAATCGTGAAATACAGCAATGTAAGGTCCAGTGGGACTAGTTTAACGAAGAAAGTGCAACTTGGGAAAATCTAGAAGAGATGAAAATTGCTTTTCCTTTTCTTTTTCAACATGAAATGGAATCATTGACAAAACATTTTATGAACTTATCTTTTTCATCTCTATATGAAAGCTAGATTGAGGCAAACGTTATTCAGGTTTGAATAAAATGTATCGTGACATTGATTTCTGGAACTATTCAAGTTGGAAATAGTCTTATTGTATTGTGAACTAATAAATTGGTTGACCTGAAGGTAAATCAAATATGTAATCATCGGGACGATGAATCTTTTAGGAGGGAAGCATGTAACACCCTGAACTATTGTTACTACCTCCTAAGCATTCAAGTGTTGATATATGATTTCTTCTATAAAAGGATGTGTTCCTTTGATTGTGAAGTCATGCTTGATATGGATTGTATCTTCTTTGCTCTTGAAGATCTTTGACTAAGTCAGGATATGCTTGGACTCTTTTATTTCTTTCATTTTTAAGCTTTGAGTTTAATTTGATTTCGAGAGAAATTGTGGATTTATCCATCTTTATGACTTCACCTTGATCAATCAGCATTGATCCAAGAGATGTTTTAAGTTTATTCTCGGATGAACAAAAATTATAGACCTTACGAAAGTTGTAAAAGGTCCGAATGTGTTGAATAAGCAATTCGAGTCTAACTCAAGTTGATCGTGTTAATAGAATTGGTTCCCAATATTATAATATCGTGAAGGCCTAGACCTTAAGCCGTAATAAATTCGGTGTATATTGCAAAGCTTATTATCAATGCCCGATAGAATCCATTTCAAGAAAGTTATACCTGTTGGTTCTAATACTTGATCGAACCGACTTGTGAGACCTAGAATGGATTCGTTAAGGTTAATAACCTTAACCTAAACTATAACCTATGGGTTGAATTATTGCTAATCTAACCTAGCCCTAAACTATAAGCTTTAATGCTCCTAAGGTTAGCCACCTAGCACTATGGAAGTAAGACTAAAGTATTACCTTATGATCTAACCTATGTTTCTAACCTAACTAATGATCATGGATGAAGGGGGACCTATGAAGGGGTGCGAGCCATGGGCGGTGGTTTCCATGGCATTAAATGAGGTGGATAAGCATGAAGGACAAGGGATATGGTGGAGATTGCAAACGGCTATTGAGACCTGACGTGGTAGAGTCACCAAATTTGGGAATGGTTGTTTGTTTTCATTTGTCAATCACCAACTTTGGCGGTCGGTGGCAATGGAGATTAGGTGGGAATCTTGGAGTTAATGTCATTGATGAACTTCGGTTCCCGAGCGCGGATTGCTCGGGAAGGCATGCAAATGGAAAACTAGTTGGTTGTTTGGTTTTCCATACGCTCCATTTTTCTCTCTGTTTGATCACTGGTTCTTTGAACCAGTCTACTTTGTGTTGCATGGCAACTATGAGAATATCTAGCTCTTTTCTCTGTCGGGAAAGTTTATAAGACATGAGGGTAACAAATTATTGTTGCTGAATCTATCATGGAAGAAGAGGAGAAGGCGCGAGCACATTCAGAGGTCTTCTTCGATTTTTAAGTGACATTACCAGGCATGATAGGCCCTGAATTTTAAAAATATTGCTTTACTCCAAATGCTTTCATTAAAACAACTCTGTTCAGGTGATTTCAGTTCAGTTGGTTTGAAGCAATGTATTGGTTCTTCTTTTCCTATGGAATTAGGAATCTCGGGTTTTTCGAAGACTTTGTTGGAATGTTTACTGTATTTATTCTTCCTTTTGGATTCATTTCATTTGAGATGTGGTGCGTGTTTTATTGTTGTTGAATCTCGTTGATTCTTCTTTGAATGCTTGAAGTTTCTTCCTCGTTGGAAGCTTGGAAGCTTCGTGATTATCATGGGAGTCCTTGTAACATAATTTATGTTTTAACTTCGTAGAAGTTTAGTTGAGAATACTGATGGTATTGACTCAGTGAGAGTCCTTGAAATGTATCTTGTATTTCAACTTCTGTCTAAGCTTAGTTATGAATACTGTTGCTTAGTTGTGAATACTGATGGTATTGACTCAGTGAGAGTCCTTGAAATGTATCTTGTATTTCAACTTCTGCTTAAGCTTAGTTATGAATGCTATTGTTTAGTTGGGAATACTATATGGTATTGACTCCGTTGGAGTCCTTGAAATGTAATTTATGTTTTTAACTTCTGTAGAAGTTTTGCTGTGAGTACTATTGGGATTCTTGAATTGTTGTCATATGAATTCAACTTCAATCGAAACCTTGGTTATGAGTACTAGTTGTATTTGACACTGTTGGAGTCCTTGATATGTTGTGAGTTGGCTCAATTCTCGAATTAAGTCCTCACTGTGCATGCATATCGTATAGACTCTTTCTTAACATTGTTGTGTTATATTCAGTTCACTTCTGTGGAATTAAAGGATGGGTTTTCTTTACAAACTTGACTCTGTTTGAGACCCTGTTGTATTTCGTAGTAGCTCGACTTCGGATGAAACTTTGAGGAAATTATTGTTATGGAATTTGGCTTCTGTGAAGACCTTGTTGTGATTATTTTTCTTGAAATTGGCTTCTAATATAAGTCCTTGCTGTATAATCGTAGGGATTTGTTTAAGTTGAATGAAGCTGTGCATGTTTGTGTTTCGACTCAGTGTGAATGTCACTGTATTTGCATATGGAAACGTTATTTGTTTTTAATGTTATCTTGTCTCGAGTTTGACTGAAACAAAGAGCTCTTAGCTGTACCATGTCAGGCGATGGCGTTGGGTATTTTCATGTTGATGAATGATATGGAAAAGATTTGTTGAGTCTTTCATGGTTGGATTATTTTCTTTTTCTTTGTCGCGAGAGCTCTTGTAATGCTTAATAGCTACAGGTGATTTTTATTAATGAATTTAGATGAAACTGTAGTTTCTTCTTGTGATCTCGACTATTTTAATCACATGCGTAAAAGTAATTGCATTATTCTAGAGGAGTCGGTATAGTCCAGAACATGATTGAAATGGGAATCTGATTTACTCTGTTTCCTTCTCCTGAGCTGTAAATTATATGTTGATGTGTAATAAGAGGAATAAGAAAATACTCTCTCTCTCCTAGTCTGGAAACTTTATGTGCTTTCTCCTTGTATCCTTATGCGATCTCTATGGTAAGGGCATAACAAGAATAGACTGTGGTATTGTATGGAGAGACTGGTATAAAATGTGTGTTGCTGTATAAGTAGGTATACTCATCAATACCATTAAAATAATGTATGATTGAAAGGAAATTACGACAGTTGAGCTTGTTGAATGTTATAAACTACCTTTGAGTAATTGTTAGAAACATTCTTGTAGGAGTTTTGTTGTCTTTAGAATGGTTGTATTCATTTGTTCTTAGTCTCTAACATATAAGATGAATAGCCTGATTTATGTTTGGAATTTGAAGAAATGATTTCATTTAAATAGGTTGTTTAATGAGAACAATTGGTGGAATGCAATTGTTTTAAGAATTAGTGCTTATCATGCTCAGTTCACCGAACTGACCCATGTTGACAATTTTTGCAGATGGTTGCCGTAAGTGGTAAAGGCACGCAGATCTGATATGATGTTCAGATTGTTTAATTTGGTTTTATGATGAATTCCAACTTGATTCTCTAAATGTACTACTTGAAGAAAGATGTTCTTTTGCTGTTGAGTATTGTATCAAATATGCTGAATGCATAAAATGTATTTGATTAGCTTAGAAATGAATGAAAAGAGGTATTTGTTACTTATGTGTTTGCATTCGTATCTTGATGGATTGAACTTCTTCGGTTCGAATGATTTTAAGAGCATTGTTATTATTGTATACCTTGGAGACATTTGGGATTCTCTAAGTAAGCTTTGCAAAGATTATGTGACTGAATACTTGTGAATGTTTAGTAGTTCTGTTATGTTCTATCTAAAGCTAAATTGGAATTTAGATCACTGTCTTTCGAGAAGCTAAGGTTAAAATAAACCTCAACAGGAAGCTGAACGGGCTGAATAAATTATTACTCCCTAATCTTGATCTAAGTCAAGACAACGCCTTAATTTGATTTTAAATCACTATATCTTAATACTAATAAGTAAGATGTATTTCAGTTTTGAGAACTGATATAAACCTAATAAGGGTATGGTTAGCAACCTTATGAGAAGACTTAGGGCTACTGCCCAATTTCATTGATTTAGATCATTGTGTAACAAAGAACTCCTTAATGAAACCTCAAATCTTATTAACTTCTCTTTGTGAAATGGGTCTTAATAAGAAAGGAAATTCTAAGGTGAGGAACCCAGGGGTTGGGAAAAGACTACCCTAAAAGGAGCGTCTTAAAGTATAACTTTAACTCAACGTAAGTAACACCTTAAAGTTAAGTAGATATTTTCGAGGTGGATTTGAAGGTTGATGGCACAAGTCAACTGCAGGGTTGTACCTTCGAGAAGATTAGGATCTTCTCAAAGATACAACAATGCAGGTGACTTATGGCGACACCCTTTGCATTGATCGTTAAGATTTACACCTTAAACTCGAACAAGTTTTTACTCCAGGACTGGTTAGGAATGTGGTCATGATATGAGGCTGCCCTGGAGACTCGGGGTACCTTGACACACAGGGTTAACTAGGGTTGACCCAGTATGTCAGCGTATCCCTAGTTCTTGAGAACATCCTTATATCATTGTCATATTATTAATCCATTCCTGAGTGAATAACTTGGGACAGGGGAGGCTGACAGAAGTCAGTGTAAGACATTCTACATAACATAGGAATGGGGTGAAGGACGTATTCCAGATTGATGAGTATGTCGTCAAGGAATACGAGACATAAGCAGTATGTTTCAAATCTTTGGCCAAAGTATCGCAAGCTATTGATTGCGTTGTCCCATGTCACCTAGTCTGAGGGACAAGATGCCGATGAATAATGGTAACAATTATTCAGATAGGTTCCTTGGACAGAGCATTCTAAATCCCAGATTAGGGAAGAGAACCGCAAGAGGGATGTGTTAAAATAAAAACACCAACTCTTTGATACTCATGAATAGATCGGTAGATCACCGAGTCATGATATGAATAGATCGGAGGTACTCCGAGTCATCACAGCTGCATATGGTTATCTATTATAAGAATGATTGTTATGATCTGAGAGTTCTAAATTATGTATTTAGAACTAGAATGCTTCTATCAAAAAAAAAATTCTTGTTCTAATGTACTAAAATGGGGATGTTACAGATAAGGCCACAATCCTGGAGACAAAGAAGGATCTAGGGTATACCAAAGGTCCACGTAGCATGGAAATTGACAAATAGAAGAAGTACCCAATAGTTTAGGTAGTTGTACACTTAGTGAAAAAGTTGAATGACCAAGAAAGGTGGTCGCATGTAAAGACAATGTGGTTACACATTGCAAAGAAGATGTCTCAAGGAGTGGTCTATAATATCATGGATCACATAGAAAAGACAATAATTGAAGAAGCGTAGACATATGAAAGAATAAGTTTTTGCACTATTTTACTATCTTTGGTGTTCATGGAGATTGGGGTGCTCGATGGGCCAAAGGAGAAGATTTGGGAGTACCCCACGGAACACAAGTTACCTGCAAAAGATTTGGCAAGTACTTGTGTGATGGATCAATGAGTGGACCATTCAAACAAAGTGGGTAGATGTGGTATGATAGAATTTGTGCGAGTTTGAAGAAGAGTGGTGCATACCCAAGGAGTTTCCTTCAGGTGGTGGGTAACGCAATTTAGTTTACATTCTACCGAATTTTTGTATTGCATGATTTGTGATGAAGGACGAGGCTTGGATCCCATGGTGAAAATTGTCATATGTATTCACAAAAAGGTACTTCTAGGCATGAATTCACCAGTTTTAGATGCAAACCACCTAACCTTCAATGTAGACAAGGTAGTGTTATCACAAAATCACAGCACCCCTAGATGTTGATCAGATTTCTAGGTTGATCCTACTAGCATCCAGTGTGATTTGCATAACATTGAATCCTTTCTCCAAGTGTGGGACTTGCAAAAATGAGAAAGGAATCTCCAGAGAAGGCTAGTTCCTATTCCTCTGTTCAGATACACATGAAAATGCAGAGGGTTTACTCAAAACCTAATCTAATCTGCCAAGGAGACAGGGTAAGAAGATGCATAAAAATAAACCTAAGCTAACGGAGGTGATGCACCGAGGAATGAAGAACACCTATCTTGCCAATAAACACAAACCATTCAAATGTGATGCAAGATCATGCACAGATAACAAAATTTGCAGTGAAAGATTAGGAGGATACAAATGAACACAGAGAGGGTTGAGAATCATCCACAGACATGTATTACTTGCTCCAAAGATTGATATAATACACTACAAAATGCTAAGAGGCAGATTCGCATTACAGTTTCAAATGGGAGGTTCAAACTCCACAAATTCATCTGCCAAAGAGAAGAAGGGAGGGGCAAAACAAGAATGTTCGACCTTTAGAAAGAAGCCCCTCTTTACAATATATAGGAAGAATGAGAGAGGAAAGTCAGATCTACCCCAACCACTTCTAGGTCACATTTATTTTATCTCATTATGGTGGTGGGTGAGAACCCTGGCAAGAGCGGCGAACTGTATTTTACATTAAAGCTGGTTGTTGAAACGTCACTTCTGGCCATTACCACGCGCCAGAGATGTTTCTTGATTTTTTCTCTCCAAACTAAACCAAAATTCAAGATTGACCCTGGAATCATGTAGAGAATTTCACCAGCTTTCCATTGATATAAAGAACATGAAAATCTGAGCTCTGGATCAAAAGTTATGGCGATCTGAAGATTTAGGGAAAAAACAGGCCAAAACGGATCGGCGGGAAAATATTTGAGTTTTTCCGTGCTCTGCCACTTGGATGACACGTGTCAGACTCTGATTCATCCATGGGTTCATTCTCTGAAAATTCCTTTCAGGCCTTTAAACTTGGACACGTGGCACTATTTTATTGGTTCGGGCCTGAGGGGCGCACTTGCAACTTTTCAACCTTCTGACACGTGGCACGTTCTGATTCGTTGGCGGCTCTTTCAGCTTTTCACGTCCCTCGCGTCCCTCATGTACCTTTTCCCGGCTGTCCCAAACTACCTGGGACAAATTTCTCCGAACCACCCGATTCGGGCTTCCTTGTTCCTATTTACGGTGAAGACACGTGGCACATTTCCATTCGCTCTCGGCTCTTTGCGTACCGCGCATACTTTTGGCCCGAATGTCCTAGATGAAAGTCCTCTGTTTCGGCCGAACCAGCCGGTTCATGTCCTCCGAGCACTTTTTCCCAAGCTGTCCTGCATCGCACGGGAAAAATATCTCCAACGACTCAGCCGAAATGGACTGCTTGCGCCAAACTAGCCGATCCGCCCCCTACTGCGCGTACTTTTTGGCCCGGATGTCCCAGAACTTCATGAACACAAGACTTAGGCAATTTTTTCCTCTTTCGGCCGAATCAGCTTTTCACGTCCCGTGCGTACCTTTGTCCCAGATGCTCCAACTGCTGCGTGGACCGCCTGGTGGCTTTTCAGCCGGTTCACGCCCGATGTCCCAACTGTCGCAACTCTTCATGCGAAACAAAAGACTTAGCCGATTTTCTTCATTTTTTCGACACCAAGCTTGGCTTTTGCAATTTTTCACATTTTTAAAACTTGCTGGGTTTTCTTCTTGGATAGGAGAGTTAGAAGGAAGCCGAGGGGACCCCAGAAACATGATTTTGGGCCTTGAATCAATCTACTTGCTCGGGACTAAAGAATTTGATGCATGTTATCAAAATTACCCTGGGGGGGTGAATTTTGGATAACAAGTAGATTGCAACTTAATTGATATGTTGATTGCACAAATAATCAATTAATACAATTATACAAATAAATCATATGTATTGAAAACATCGATGAAAATCATCTTTGAGTCTAAAGGACATTTCATTATTTTCAATATCTCAGTACAATCTTATAAGGTTACATGTAATGGCAATGAGCCTCATAAGCTTATATAATATACTGATTATTTAAGTAGTACATCAAGTACAATTCCATAACTGAAATATAAAAGTAACTAATCATGATATGAAATTAGCTTGAATCCCTTCAAATTATTTCCTTTCCCTTATCTCCATAATGGCCTATATTTTCCACAAAAGGGTCATCTTAAACTGAACTGGCAAGGATTTCCATTTTCATATATGTAGTATTCTACAAATGAAAACGTATTCATAATATATAGTCATGCATCAGCATACTAATTCATTCATTATTATAATAATGATTTCAAAAAGCATGTATACATGCATGAACTATCCAAATTCAGAATATATTTCAAGAGTGGTGTCTTTAATCGTCTTATATGAAAATGCATAAACCTTACCTCATGTAAGGCTGATTACATAATGCATTTCATAATATTATTTCATGCCAAATCAAATCAGCATACCAAATTTTTGAATAAATGTCACATATAGGCTCCATATAAAAAGAAGAAGGCATGATAAGCAATTGTCAAAGCATCAACATGAACTTCACTTTACAATTCTTACAATGAACTTTATGCCAAATTAGATCAGCAACATAACATAATTTCCAAGAGGAACAAAAGATCCTTTATACCCAAGAATGCATGCCAACCATATGAAAAAATTTCATATAATGAACTTCATATATATTCCAAGGAATGCATACCAATTGTATGACAAAATTTCATATCATGAACTTCACTTCACAAGCTCAAAATGAACAAAATGCCAAATTAGATCAACAACATAACACATTTTCAAAAGGCACAAAAATCCTTTATACTCAAAGAATGAATGAGAACCATATGAAAAATTTGATAATATAACCTTCTAATATAATCCAAGAATGCATTCCAAGTAGCATGACAAAGTGTTATAAAATATTTCACATAAATTCCAATGAATCCAATCTAGAACATGATAAAATGCCATAAAATAACTTCACATAAATTCAAATGGATTTTTTCCAACAGCATAATAAAATGCCATAAATATATTCACTTAAATTCCAATGAATTCATTTCAGCAGCATGATAAAATGCCATAATCCATACTTGTGTATTTATGTCAATAAAAGATTGCATATCAACTGTTTGACGTAATGTCACAACACCTCATTCTTTAAATATTCTAGCCAAATGATTTCACACTAATCGTTTGAAAAAATTTCATAGCACAACATTCTTTTAAAATGTTATGCAAATGATTGCACACTAACCATTTGACAAAATGCAGCGTACTAGCAGCAAAAACTGCAGCAAATAAAACAACAATCTAACTACAAATTTAGAGCATAGAAATCATCCCAAAGCACCATGCTTTATTAACTAATGTTGCAGCAAAACAACACATCAAATTTTAACAAAACGCAGCAAGGAATTAACCAAAATTGGGTGTTATAACAGCCAACACTGCAGTAACAAATGCAGCAATAATTTTTATTTTTTTAAAAACACTTCTAGCAGTTGTTACAACATCAATAAATCAATAAAGAAAACAACGTGCTTCTAACAACCATTATAGCAGCAAAAAAACAACTTATAACAGTTGAAGCAAACCAACGAATCCACAAAAATGTAGCATTCTAACATTTAAAAATGCATCTTGGAGATCAGTCCAAAACCCATAACAAAAATGTCAAGAAATCTTCTCTCAACACCCAAGAGAATAACCTCATTAATTTCGATATCAAGTAAGGAGGTAAAATGAAATCTCATGCTCTCATACTTGAGATATCTAAAATATATAATTCCCATATTAAAATAAACACATTTTCCAAATACCCATAAAGGATTGATTTGAAAATATTAATACCCACAATAGATAATCCATATTTCTCATTACCCAGAAGAGGAATAAAATTGAATATGCATTTATTTGTAAAATATTGCATAGATAAAAAAAAACCCTTTCCTGAAAGATTCGAGATGAAGAAGATCAAAACCCTTTGTGCTTTCCTCTTTCCTTCTCTATTTTTCTTCCTCTATCTTCTTAGCTCCACACCGTACAAAATAAAACCCCAAAACCTTATTTATTTTTCTAGAAAATTTCTCCCCAACATTACTGCAATAAAGAATGGCAAGATCCCAAATTACAAGCCCAAAATTAGCTCCAGATGGTTGTAAAAACTTCCATGAAATCCTCCATGTATTTTTTGACATGGTATCCTCTCGACTTCTCTTCATGCCATGCTAAATGGTAAAAATCAAAACCTAACTCTCCTTTATTCCATGGATTCCAAAATCCATTTAAATATAATTAAACTTCAAAAATGCCTCCACTTAGCTTTAGGCTAAGTTTAATTTTTATTTATTTATTTATTTTAAATAAAACTATGTGCCACATTCCATAAGGAATAATTAACACATAAGTTAATGCCAAAATAATTCATAAGTCAAATTCCACAAAATATCATTACAATTAAGCATTATTTAAATGTCAAGCTCATTAACCAAGAAAATCAAAATGTCATGCATTTATTACGGTTGAGTCAAAACATCTAGATAATATTTTGACACTTGGTTATGTTACTAACATACCAACATAATTTAGGCTTAGGTTAGATCACGTAACCTATATCTTAGGTTAGTTAGGCTAGCAACTGATATTAAATAATATCACACCGAAAGCTACCAAAACATTGTCATCAAATCAAAAGGGTGAGTGCTAACTCACGGAAGAGTGGGCACTTGTGTGTGTACTCACATGTGTACAACTATGCTAGCTTATATACATAAGTATATATGCTCACATACCTATGATCATACCCAGATGGGTATATGGATGAATGTCCATTCCTTCATGCTTTATACTCATACCTTTGATGAATGACTAACAAAAACACAAACTGCAACCAAGAAGAAACAACCAACAGATTTGTTAATAATTTTTCTCAAGATTTTTCTTATCAAAGATAACTCTTTTTCTATCACTTGCAACCTTCAATTTTTTTCTTATAACAATCATCTATTGATCGTATTTTTTAAAACAGCAAGACACTGTGGTTACCTGATTTTCAAGGCCTTCCCACCCCAAGGGTGTTCTACATTTCCTTCCATATAAAGCTTCAAAAGGAGCCATTTGCAAAGAAGTATGATAATTATTATTATAAGAAAATTCAACTAAGTGCATAAAATATTCCCACTTGTTTTACTTGATCCATAACATACATTCTTAGAATTTCTTCTAATACATGATTTACTCTTTCAGTTTTCCCCTCTGTTTCAAGATGATAATAAGAACTAAAATGCAGATTTGTACCAAAAGTAGCTGCCAAAGTTTGTCAAAACTGAGATGTACACAAAGTATCTCTATTAGTAATAATCGAGCCCAGATCTCCATACAATCTTACAACTTCCTTCACAAATCTATCAACGAAGTACAAGTGCATCATCCATTAGATTACTAGGAATAAAATGAGAAACCTTTGTTAGCTTTTCAACAACTAAAATAGTATCATGCCTCTTTTTATATTTTGGTAAACCATAAATGAAATCCATAGTTATAGTTGCCCATTTGTCTTTTGGAACATCATGGGGAAAAAGCTTACCACCGGGATGGAAATGATCAACTTTCACCTTTTGACATTCTAAACATTTAGAAACAAATATAGCCACATCCTTTTTCATACTAGGCCAAAAATAAAACTGTTTCAATTCAAGAGTCATTTTAGTGACCCCGAGATGTGTAAAATGAGGATCTTGATGCACTTCTTACATCAGAATAGTTCTGAAATTTCCTTCAAAAGGTACATAAATTCTACCTTGGAACCTTAGAAGACCATCTAAGTCCAAGGAGTACTCAGCATACTTTCTGTCCACTATTTCTTGTAACAATTTTTTAGTCATTTCTTGACAGAAAATATCTCTTTTCAGTTGTTGTAATAGCTGATCCTTTAGCAAAAACATTATTCTAGAAACAACAAAAGTGAACTCTACGACTGAGTGTATCAATCACTCGATTCTCTTTACCTTTGACATATTTTATGTCCATATCATAGTCACTAATCAATTCCATCCATCTCCTTTGTCGGGCATTCAAGTTGTCTTGAGTAAATAGATGCTCTAGAATTTTATGATCTGTTCTAAGTTTGAATGGCTTACCCAACAAGAAATGTCTCCATTTCTTAAGAGCATGGACTACTACAGCCAACTCTAAGTCATGTGGGGGATAGTTCATCTCATTAGGCTTTAATTTCCATGACTCATAAGCCACTACCTTTCCTTCTTGAGTTAGTACACCCCCTAAACCATCTAGGGATGCATCAGTCCAGACCTCAAAAGGGTTGTTTGGATTTGGAACCAGCAAGATAGGTGCTGTAGTGAGAGCATGTTTCAACTTTAAAAAGGATTCCTCACACCTAGAATTCCATTCAAAATGTTTACCCTTTCACTTTGTAGCTATGTGATAGGATGGGATATTCATGAAAATTCCTTCACGAACCTTCTATAGTACCCACCAATCCCATGAAACTTCAGACTTCACACATTTTTAGGAGCTGGCTATTAGTCAATAGCTTTAATCTTAGATAGAACCAAAAAAATTCCATCCTTAGAAATGACATGTCCTAAGTAGTGCACTTTATCTTTATAAAACTCACACTTAGACGGTTTTTCATATAATTTGTGGTCCCTGAGCCTTTGTAGAACCATTCTTAAATGATTTTCATGTTCTTGATCATCTCCAAAATAAATTAAAATGTCATCCAAGAAGGCTAATACAAACTTATGAAAAAAATATCTGAAAACACTATTCATTAGGTTCATAAAAGCATCCTATGCATTGGTCAAACTAAAAGGCATAACCATGAATTCATAGTTTCTATATCTTGTATGGAAAGTTATTTTATGCAAATCTTCCTCTTTGATTCTAAGTTGATGGTAACTAGACCTTAAGTCAATCTTAGAAAATACATTTTCCCCTTTCATTTGATCAAATAAATCATCTATCCTAGGAAGTAGATATTTATTCTTAATGGTAACCTTATTGAGCATGTGGTAATCAATACACAACCTTAATGTACCATCTTTCTTTTTAACAAAGACCACTGGTACTCCCCAAGGGGACACACTTGGCCTAATCATTCCTTTCTCAATAATTTCTTGTAATCGAACTTTTAGCTCTTACAAGTCCACAAAGTATTCATTCGGTAAGGTGCTTTAGAGGCGGGGATGAACCTGACATAATATATATTTAAAATAAAACTCTCTTTTTAGGGGAAGACCTAGAAATTCCTTAGGAAAAACATCCCTAAAATCATTTAATACTAGATAATCATGAAAAATAGGTTCCTTCACCTCAGAAGACTCTTCCATGTGTAAGGAAAATAAGATACATCCCTTACGAACATCTCTTTTCAACTATAAGGTAGAAAGAGTGGGTAAAAGTTATTTTTGATACCAAACAGAACTTGTTCAAAGCCAAAATCATCAAAACAATGTATTATTTTGTCAAAACAATCAATCTGAGCTTTATGGTCTTGCAACCAATCCATGCCAATAATCAGATCATAATATCCCAAAGGAACAATATGCAAATTTAATCTAGTTTTAAACATCCCTCGATCACCTTCTATTTGATCTAAATATTCTAAAATCTACACTTTCTTACCAGTCCCAAATTCTACTTGCCATTTTTCTTTCATAGGAATAATTTTCATATTTAGCTTTTACACTATTCTAGGAGACACAAAGCAATCAAATGCTCCAGAATCAAATAGAACAGAAATTTTAGTGTCAAAGATTTTACCTCTAGTCTCAATAGGGGTTGTTTGGTGCTCAACCTTGCGGTTATCTACCACTGCATAGACCTGGTGGCTTGTTGTCTTGCTTGCAAGGAATTCTAGGAAATCTCTTTGGTAATGGTTCTTACCACATGTCCAACAACCTTGTTGAGGTTCTTTGTTTTCCACCAGAACCTTGTTGGCTCTTGTAGTAGGTGTGTATCTATTACCACCAGCATGCTGATTATTTTGTTGTTGTTTAATGGGAGGCCTTGGCCTCCCCATTATTATTTCCATGAAACTTTCCATTTTTCTACTTTCCATTAAAAGTAGTCCTTTTGAACTCAGGTTTCCAGTAAGGTCCAAAAGAGGAAACAATAGTCTTCTTACTATTTGTTTCCTTCTCTTTCATTTCCTGGTGGTATTTTAGTGAGACTGCTCTTTTTCTTCAGCCCTGTAGGCTACACTAACTACTTGTGCAAGACTCTTAGGGTTGACCATATTTACGTCTTTCCGGATAACCTCTCTCAAACCTAGTTTGAACTTGGTTACCTTAGATTCTTCATCCTTCATATAGTCCACATGACAGATCAGATCTAAAAATTGAGCTTCATACTCAGCTACAATCATGTTATTTTGTTTCAAACTATGAAACTCAGTTTGCTTCCTTTCTCGGTGATTAGATGAAACATACTAATTCTAATTTTCTTCTCAAATTTCTGCTAAATAATGGTGGAATCCACATAACCCTTAACTTTCTTCAAATGAGCCCACCACAGGACAACATGCTCTTCAAGGTGGTAAACTACAATATGGGCCTTGGTATTGGAGTTGCAATCATGCAGCCCAAAGTATTGTTGTAAGTTAAACAACCAAGCCTCAGCTTTATCACCCGAGTCATTGGATAACCCTTTGAATCTAGGAATAGGCACTTTCTTCAATTCCTTAAGGAAGGGATATATTACTCTATTCCCTATGGGTAAATCTTCATGAGCATGTAGCTGGTTGTTCAAGTCTCCCATGTTTACCTCATGTTGGTCATGTCTTACTTGATTACCCCCTAGACCACTATTTTTCTGTAGGTTCCTCTCATGAGTTGTCAATCTATTTTGCAAAGTGTTGATAGTCCTAATAATTTCATTTAGGAATTCTTCAGTGGGGTTGAGGATAGGGTTGATGTTTTCACCAACTCCTCTACATGTACCTCTTCTAGATCCTCCCCTTTGGCCACCATGACCTTGGTTTGGATTATTCACACCATGAATGCTCCGAGTTCTTACCATTTTTCCTAGTAAGTACAAAGAGAAGTATTAGATAGCATTCCCAGAGGCCTAAGTATTATACAACCTCGTTCTCATACCAAGTGTAAGAACCTAAAAACCGAGGTCCATTTTTTTAACTCCCATTATTCCCATTACTTAATTGATATGTTGATTTCACACATAATCAAATCATACAATTATACAAACAAATCATATGTGTTGAAAACATCGATAAAAATCAGCTTTGAGTCCAAAGGACATTTCATTATTTTCAATATCTCAGTATAATCTTATAAGGTTACATGCAATGGCAAAGAGCCTCATAAGCTTATATAATATACTTGATTATTTCAGCAATACATCAAGTATAATTTATTCCATAACTGAAATATAAAAGTAACTAATCAAGATCTAAAATCAGCTTGAATCCCTTCAAATTCTTTCCTTTCCTTATCTCTAAAAATTTCCTGTATTTTCTCGTAGACACCCATAATTATGCCTCGAGCAATTTAAATACTTAAGTTGCGCTAATTATCTCCTTTCTCAAAAATCGACGACATATCGTCAAAAGCACTCGTATTCCCTCTTATTGTCGTTAATTAATTACAATACGCTAAATTGATTAAGTTGCCTATCCAACTAACACTCTAATTAATGACCTTCTGTTAATTAATCACCCCTTCTACCTAGACTAATTAATTATTATTAATTAATTAGCTTTCCCTTCCATTTAACCAATAAATCAATATTTAATTGATTTAATCCCCTTCTAATAGCCTAAATCATACTAATATTCCTCTAATTAGCTTCTATAAGCTTACATCTACCTATTAGTTAATCACCTTTGATTAATTAAAACACCCCCAACTCCCATGACTTGTTAAGCATAAATTAAACCCTTCTAAAGTAAGGTTACCTTTTATAAAGTAACCTTATCCATTCCTAATCATTTTTTACCTTTATCCCACATGCAAAGGGATGAAGTGTTTCCTTTATCCATTGGGCTATATAAGGAGCCCTCCTTCTACCTTTATACCTACACCTAAACTCTTTGAGAAAACAAATGCAAAGCATATAGAAAAATAGACTAAGAGCTTGCATTTTGTTCTCTTGAGAGTTCATCATCTTAAAAAGTTAAACCTCTTTCCTAAGTTCTTAGGTCATATGGGAGGTGTCAAAAGGGTCTTGAGCCCATCTTTGACAAGCCCTCATTCCTAGGTTCTTGGAACATTAAGGACAACCATTTTTGATAGCCATGGAGCCTACCTAGGTTCATTTATATGTTAGAGAATAGAGGATTTTTAGACATTTAAACATTGTTAGGTTCAAAGTTTTGTATTAATGAATTTTTAGCATCTAACCCTTGTTCAATTCTTATCGTGATGGTGCTTAATATGTTGTTTGATTCTTTCTAATTAATACTATTTAGGTGTTAGTCTTTTACTCACATTTAGGATTAGTTTAAAAACAACACATGCACACATTTAGCATGCCCGGTGGGACCCTTAGTCCCATAGCATTTTAGTTTAAGTTTCATTATTATGGCTAACTTTTGATATGCACATGTAGTAATTAATTTCCATTTTATTAGAATTTTTGCTAATTTGATATGTGTAACTTCTTTTTCATAGCCATCTTTTTAATCGGTTATTTCCATTCTTAAACTAACTTATCAAAATTTGAGATATTATGAGTTTTCTTGTGTTTTTTTACATATTTTGGTTGTAGGTGTGGCGCAAGCACATTTTTAGGAGTGCAGACATGGTTTTGTGGTGCACACACCTCTCTAGTGGTGCAGGCGCACTGTCAAAACCTGGTTCTCTTTTACTGACCCTGACGTATGTGCGCTAACCTCGGCGCACACACCCTAACCAGCGTGCGATCACATAACTACAGCGCGGCCGTCTTTTAATATCTTTGTACCTTCACTACATTTTGAAACCTATTAGATCGGTGCATGCACCCTAACTAGAGTGCACACACTATTTTAGTGGCATAGACACATTTTTGGTGACGCAAATGTTCTGTCAGAATCTGGAACTGTTTTATAAAGTGGTGGCGCACACGTTTTCCTGGTAGCGCAAACACTTTTTTAGTGGCACACACATTTTCCTGGTGGCACAAGCGTTATGTCTGATTTCCTGTCTATTTTTCTTGAAGGTGGCACATACATTGTTTTTGTGGTGCACACACCTCTCTGGTGGTGCACAGTGCATGGTAAGAAAAAAACATGCAGAGTAGCGCATACATTATTTTCATGGTGCACATGCCTCTCGGGTGGCACAGGTGCACTATAATTTGGAAAAGCACAGAGTGGTACATACACCCTAACCCACGCGTAGACACTAAAAAAGGGGTGCATGTGTCCTTTTGTATTTTTGAAATTAATGTGTTGAGGTTCTAACATTCTTGCAGGTTTTATCTAATCATATACTTGTCTTTGTAGGCTGTTTTTACATGTTTGTACTTGATTAGATGGATTTTTGCATTGTTTACTTATAGGAATAAGATCACGTATGCTCTTCCCTCATGTCCCTTGGGGTGATCTTGGGAATCAAAAATGATTCTTAAAGTCCTTTTGATGCTTTGAGGTTGTTAGGAATATTTGAGTTGGAATTGGTTAACTTGGCATAGTTGAATTAAAGTGTTTTTCCATTTTATATCTTTTTAGATTTTTGAGGACATCATGTATGCTCTTCTCTTGTGTTCTTGGATGATCTAGAGAATCAAAAATGGTGCCTTCTCTTTTAATGGAAAACTACTAAATTTTTTATACAAGACCAAAATGCCATCACTTGTCAAAGAACGGAGGAATCAAAACAAAAGTCAAAAACTACTAATACAATTGTTATATAGGTTTCCAAACGGTGTTCGAGCAAACCACACCTAATTAAAAACTATAAATGAACAACATATTCAAAACACAAGATTGCAGGTTTTGAAAAGGGTACATCCCTCTCTCGCTCAATTGGAACATAACCCCTTTGGCATAACTCCTTAAGCTACAACAACGGGGTGGTTCCAGGAACCCCAAAGTAGTCCATGCAAGAGGGAACCTTATGGATGAAATGGGAAGTGCTCCACACTAGCTATCTGACTAGTGATTCCTTTGTGAGATAGAGTTACAATTTGTCTCTATACGACCCTTTTAAGTACATGATGGATGCATTTAATTCTCATTGTGCTTGAAGGGGGAAAATTTGAGATACTCCCAATATTTTCAGGACTATTTGGGTAAATCATACCGCTTGTGGATAATCTTTGTAACACCTAGGACAAGAGAACCACCAAGGAAAATATACTTTGGCTAGGAGCCCACTTTGACCATTCTAAAACAATGTTGAGTTGTGAACCATCTTTTTATTGCGAAACATGTGACACATTACTTTCGCTTAGTTTTTACTTGCCTTAGGGTGAGGCAAAACTCTACCGAAGTGAAGCTAGCATTTTTCATCCCATTTTTTGATTTACTTCCTTCACATTCTTTTGACACTTTTTTGATCAGAAGGAGAGTGACTACCTTTGTGTTACCAATCAATTGTTTCTGCCACTTTTTGTTTGTTTACGCCCATCCATGTTTGTGGCTGGGTAAGTTAAACATCTAAAGTGCATGGAGACGTATTCATATCATTGGTGGCCATTGTGATCTTGATACCCATGTCAATATCATCATTGTAGTTAGGCATGGTTCATCATCTTGAACTTCCTTAGAAGGGTTAGCTTGTTTGTATCGTATCACTACAATTTTGATATTTACGTCTTGTTTCTTGTAAACTCAACATAAATATCTATATTGTAAGGTTACGCTACACACATTTTTAACTATTCCTAGCTATACTTTGAGCTCTTTAGTTCAATTCTATTATTACCTCAATTTTGAAGAGTGTTGGGTGTTACCATTTGTGCATGTTATATCAATAGCACCTTGATATCAATACCTTACTTTCTCGCAAAGTTGGTTAACATATCTTGGTGATATTGTTGTGTCATTCACGAATTGTAATTGGCACTTTTTGAGATATAGGTCTTAATCGAGTTTGAGCTCGCTCCTAGTATATCTTGTTAGGGGGTCACATTGACTTTTTGTATTTACTTACATTTTGTTCATTTTTCGTGAACTTAGCATAAGTAAGAACATCTTGTTAATTATCTTGACGCAAAACTACTTTTTGAAATGTAGTCTAGGAGGTACTTCATTTGATAGGTTTAGATACCAAACATTTGTGTCACTAGTGATTTATCACTCTATCACATTGGTATTCTCACATTGTTAATTCATTCATATTCTTGACAATACATCTTGCATTTCACTTAGGTGTGGTCACAAAGTTTTGAACACATTTACAACTTACCCTAGTGAAACTATCACAAAAACATGGCTCCTAAAACATGATTAGGACTCAAGAAATAGACATACGAGGAACAACAAGCGCAAGCTTGGGAAGCCTCTAACAGACAAGGGTCGAACCCCTTCATTGGACATGATCTAGGACCTCTATTTTCTATGGAAAAAGAGATAGAAGATATGGTTGATCATAGTGGAAATGAATTAGAATCCCCACACGCAGAATTTGATTTTGACCCTACTTTATTAGATGAGTTTATTTTCAGAAATAAAGATAGAGTGCTCACATGGGTTATAGAATTAGGGGCCAAATTGCCCACTAAAAATGAAACAATCCCACCTGTGAATAACACTACTGAGGAAGAACAACCCCTTATCAACATGGAGGATATTTTGACACATGGACATGCTTCTACCTCTAACACAGGGAATGATAAAGTGGTGGGGCATAGAATACCCTTTATCAAAGTGCCACGTAGAAATAAGATAGAACATGAGATGGGTGAAGAACCTCCACAATACGAGGAGGAAGAACCTTTAGAAGAAGAAACCACAATTCAACAAAAATTAGTAACCTAAGCCAAAAATTAGCTTTGCTAACCTCCCATGTACAGAAGGAAGCAAGAAAGAACGTTCAAAAGTCGAAGCCTAAGGTTAAGATCAATGAACTCCATAGAGAAAACCAAGGAGAAGAAGATACAAGGTATCATCGCGTATATATCCCCTGCTTCTCCCACTAGAGAACAATTGCTTACACAAGAGGTACAGTCTATGAAAGTGACACTCATAAGCCTATAAGAGAGCAATATAGGGAGCATTAGAAAGTATCAATACGAATAATTATGCCCCTATCCTTTTGACAAGACTATGACCCTTCAACCCTTTCCTAAGAAATTTGATATGCCAAAATTTGACAAATATAAAGGGAAGGGAGATCCACGGGATCATGTCAAATATTTCTATATGGCATGTCAAGAGGTGTCTTATAGTGATAATTATCTCATCAAAATTTTCCCCAAGAGTCTTGGAGGTCAAGCCCTAGAATGGTTTACATGCTTACCACGAGGATCAATTTTCACCTAGCCAGAATTGGCAGAAAGGTTCGTGCGTCATTTCTCATACAACATAGAGAGTGATGTCACCATGGTAGATTTATGTGGTGCCAAACAACACCCTAATGAGAATTTCACTAGCTTCCTCCAACGGTGGAGAGGGATAGCTAGTTGCTTCCCTTACACTTTCCCTAAAAATAGCTGGTTAGTATTTTCGTTCCCAACCTAAACCCGGATATAGCTTTCCACCTCCAAATGCATTGTGTTTGCACTTTTGAGGAGGTCATCGAAAAAGGGGTTCAGATAGAGAAATATCTCATTGCCAAAGGCACCCTCAAAACCCAATCTAGAGATAATAAAAATGTCAAACCCACAAAAAATCAAGGTCTTTAACAAAAATAAAAATGTGGTGGGAGACAGGATCATTGATTCCAAATGTGTTCAAACGGTCCAAACCAGTCAACCTTTTAAACTGACCAAAGGACCAATTCAACCACCACCAAAATGAAGAATGTTCACCTCTCTTAATGAACCTTTGTTAGTTATACTAAAACAATTGGATGCAGCCCACATGATGACATATCCTATGATGTAACCATTTGATGACAATGCTCCAAAACCTTCATGGTACAAGGAGCATGAATATTGTGAAATGCATCGTGTCAAGGGGCATAAGATAGAAAAATGTCTGTGACTCTGTCATTATATTCAAGACCTCATTGAAAATGGGGAGATAGAGGTGGACAATCTAGGAAAATGAAGACACCTAACAAGAGAATGGGGATATATAAAGAGCCATTCCCCAATCATGATAAATCAAAAATTCAAAGTCGATGGGAGAGTCATCCCAAGGTTATAAAGCAGTGAATTACTTGTACACCAAAAATAAAACAATCATTATGATTCGTTTATTGGATGTATTCGCTCTCCCACGACCATAAGTGCATGTCATTACCATCTAAATCAAGGGAAAGGACTATGCTATGGCAACAAGGTGTTCCCATCTCGTGATTTCGGAACCTTCTCTGTCAACCCCACAAACTGGTAAATATAACCTTTTAGAACAACTTGAGAAGACGTTTGCTAAGATTTTGATCTTATATCTTCTTAAGATATCCAATGTGCATAAAGACATTTTGTACCAAACTCTTCAGGGGTTGGGAGTGCCTTTAGAGGTCGACCCTACGCACCTTCAAGCTGCAGTAGTGGAAAACATCATACCAAATGAACATATTTCCTTCAACCATAGGGAGATCCCTACTGAGAATCCAACACATAATCTTCCTTTATATATTGAGGTAGTTGTCACCCGCAAGAAGATCAAATGGGTGCTTGTGGATAACAGATCTGGGTTGAACATTTATACACTCAAGTTGGTTAAATAGCTAGGACATACTGAGACAGATCTTGAGTCCAATATCATCACTATCACCACATATGACAATGCGGAAAGGGAATCAGTAGGCACAATCACGTTGCCCATGGAGGTGGGTCCCACTTGCCATCAAACAAAGTTTCATGTCCTAGACTTGGAACTTCCATATAATATGCTTCTAGGCCAACCATGGATTCATGCCATGAAAATTGTGTCATCGACATTCCATCAATGCATTAAATTAAAGAATGAGGGACACACCATTACAATACAAGGAGATTCAGAGCCCTTCACTCATTGTAGAGCTCTCAATAGCTTTACATGAAAGGGCACATACACATGTCCCTCTTCCGATATAGTTTTCCTCTCCAATCTGGGTCCATGGAATCTCAAAAGGATTCTAATTCTCTCAGCACTTACACCCATGTTGTGTCTACGTCAACCTCTCCTTTTTATTCATGGGAGATGAAAATACTTGAATATGGCTGTGGGGAATATAATGTACAACAAGTGCTCTTGGTTTCAGACCTCTCACTATCACCCAAGACTAGAGGTCAACCCAACTACTGATTCATAAGACCTAGAAATGAACACACTATTGGGTCATTCTTACCTGGAGGCTTGTTAGCTAAGGAAAAATTGCTTGATCCACCTATGACTTGGGTCCCAGAGGATACTCAGCCATCTTGTTATCAAACCCTTGAATACGAGAAATCCAGTAAAATGATGTACTCCATGGGCTATAAGGGCCTAGGATGTGGAAGAAATGAATAAGGACAGAGAGAATCGGTGCCTCTTCTCGCATTTCAAAACAGAAAGATATGGAATTGGAATTCACCCTTATTAAGAACACCCCAATGATAAATACGTTACATGTTCTGAATGTGAGGATAGCTCTGACTATCTAGATAGTGATACGGATTCCCATTGTAGCCAATATGAGGATCTGGCCTCCACAAACCTTTTCCTGAACAACATTTTCCTAACCATAACCCCCACAGAACCAACCCTTGACCTTGTGTACCCTTCCCTTGTTGAATGGGACCAAAAACATCACATGTCACTAGATTTATTTGAGAATGATGAAGCTATCGTAGATTTCATGGGCATAAGGGATACCATTCCCATTGGAGATCACAAGAAGGGTTTCTTTATTGACTCAGATACCTACACCTACTTCGGCGAGGAGGATGAGCTTCATGGTCAACAAAACTTAGAGAAAAGCAAGGGCAAAAGTTCTAACATAAAGCCTTGGCAAACATCAAAGTCCAAGTCGCACAGTGAAAACCTCTTTGAGGCACTGCCGACAAACAAATAAAAAAATCAAAGGACAAACAAAGTGACCACGCCAAGGATGAAAATCTCGTGGAGACATCCTTGGATGAAGATCTCAACCTCCCTCTTGATCCTATGCATATGGAGGACTTATCAAAATTACTAGTCAAAGAAACCATTGATGTGAATATTGGTACAGAAGAAGATCCCAAGATAGTTAAATTGGGAGCATCACTCTCAGCTAGAGAACATAAGACATTCACTATGTTACTGCGAGAGTTTATAGACGTGTTTGCATGGTCTTACAAAGACATGCCCAGCTTAGATCCAACTTTGGTCGTGCACAACCTAGTTGTGCATGCAGATGCTAAGCCTATCAAATAGAAACTCTGAAAGATGCACCCAAGAGTGGCCTTACTGGTTAAAGAAGAGTTGGAAATATTTCTTTTTTAGGATTCATCCAACCTATTGATTATTCTGAATGGATATCAAACATTGTTCCTATCTAGAAAAAGTCTGTCAATATCTGAATCTACACGGATTTTAGAGACATTAATAAGGCTTTCCCTAAAGATGATTTTCCACTACCAAATATTGACATGATTGTTGACTCAACAGCAGGGTACGAGATGTTATCTCTCATGGATGGCTTTTCAAGATACAACCAAATCAAGATAGCTGAAGAAGACCAGCACAAAAGAACTTTCACGACTCCTTGGGACACCTTCATATCAAGTGATGCCATTTGGCCTCAAAAATGTAGGAGCTACTTATCAGTGGGCAATGACAATAATTTTTCATGATATGATTCATGATATCATGGAGGACTATGTGGATGACATCCTTGGAAAGTCTAAAACAAGAGAAGATCACCCTGTCATTTTGCGGTGTATCTTTGAGCACCTATGAGAATACAAGGTCAGGTTGAATCCAAAGAAGTGTGTCTTCGATGTGCTATCAGGAAAACTATTGGGCTTCATTGTATCAAGAAGAGGAATTGAGGTAGACCCTGCTAAAGTGTCTGCTATTATTCATCAAATTCCTCCACGCACTTCTTACAAGGGAAAATTCAAGCCATTCACCGCTTCATCTCCCATCTTGTAGATAAGTTCCACTCATTCACCCACTTTCTTAAAAAGGATGTCACTTTCATCTGGGACCTAAGCAATAGCAAGGCTTTTGTTTTTCTTAAACAATACTTGGCTAATCTACCTATCCTCATGCCTCCAACTCCTGAGAACCACTCTTGCTCTATATTTCTACTACGCAATTTGCTATTGGTGTGCTGCTCACCCAATACGACCTTGGTCATAAGGAAAAAGTGGTGTATTATCTCAGTCACACCCTCATCACCTATGAGCTCAACTATCCTCAAATTGAAAAAGCTTGCTTGGCTATTGTTTTTACTTTTCAAAAACTTCACCATTATCTATTGAATACCAAAACCAAGCTAATATCCAAGGTTGACCCACTCAAGTACTTACTGTCTAAACCCACCCTCATAGGTAGAATGGCTAATTGGATCATTCTACTCAGTGAGTTTGACATAGAATTTATGCATCAGAAATCGGTTAAAGGACAAGTACTTGCTAACCAGCTAGTAGAAGCACCTTTGCAAGGCACCGAACCTTTGAATCTAGATCTGTCAGATGCCTCCTTACTCTACATTGAAGAATTTTTCGTATGATGTATACATTTTGATGGGTCCTTTACGTTTCACGCTCGAGTGCGAGATGTAGTCCTTATTACTCCTTCTGGTGACCCTATACCACATGATTTTCTCCTGGGCTTCCCTTACAAAAACAATACTACAGAGTATGAGGCACTTATTGCAAGAATGAAGCTAGCTATCAAGTGAAATATTTATCATGTCAAGGTTGTAGGTGATTCTCAGTTAATTATAAAGTAGGTTAATGATGAATATAAGGTTAAGGATGATAGCTCATACCTTATAAAAAGCTAGTAGAAACTCTAAAGGAGTACTTTGTGTGCATTACATTTGAACAAATCCCTAGAGCATATAACATATTGGCGGATGCCATAGCGATAGTGGGTTCTATGCTTCATATTCCACTAAGGAATAATGACATGCCATTATTTGTAAAAAAATTACACCAGCCCACGTATGATATGCTCGAATCTTGTCTGGCTTATGATGTTGTTATTCCCAATTCCCCGTGGTACAAACCCATATTTTCCTATCTCAAGGACAACACGTTCCCTCCTAATATCTCCTATTTGAAAAAGCAAATCCTGATTTGAAAAATAGCCCGTTACACCCTTTTAGGGGGTAAACTTTATCATCATGGCTATGATGGGAATCATACGTTTTTGTATGTGACGGAGTCAATCCAAGTAATCAAAGAAGTACATGAAGGGTGTGTGGAGCACATACAAACGAGAATGGTCTTAGCTAAGAAATTGTTGAGAGTAGGCTACTATTGGCCTACCATGGAAACTGATTATTGCAATTATGTCAAGAAATGTGTACTTTTCCAAAAGTATGGAAACTTCATCCATGCTCCATCATAACCATTGCAACCTATCACCACCCCATGGCCATTCTCTAAGTGGGGACTTGAATTGATAGGAAAACTTACTCCTACCTCGTCTGATGGTCATACACACATCATCACGGCTACGGAATACTTTACAAAATGGGTGGAGGTTATCCCTTTAACCTATGTAACAGGAGCCTAGATTTCTAAATTTATCATGAATCATATCATTTGTCGATATGGCATTCCCGTAGCCATCATTACAGATAATGGGAAGTCATTTAAGAACAAAACTATAAAAGGTCTTTGTCAACGGTTCCAAATTAGGTTAAAATGGTCCACACCATATTACCCTCAAGGTAATGGATAGGCCAAAGCCACAAACAAGACTTTGGTGAGGATAATGGAGAAAATGGTCAGCAAAACAAGTTGTAATTGGCACTTGCAAATCCACCCAGCCCTTTGGGCTTACAGAACCTCCATTCACACTCCTACGGGTGTGACACCATATTCTCTAACATTTGGAACAAAATCAATCATCCCGTTAGAGATCAAACTTCCTTCCCTAATAATTTCTCTTAGGAATATCTAGATAAGGATGAGGATTATCGGGTAGCAAGACTAGCTAAATTGGAACTCCTAAATGAGAGGTGCATTCACACTCTTAATCACCGAAAAGTGTATCAGAACAGAGTCTCCATAAACTACAACAAGATAATTATCCCTCGTTAGTTTGAGGTTGGTGATTTAGTCATGAAGGAGAACCAGTTCAACACAAGAGCGAGAATGAGAAAAGAAAGGGAAGTTCGAACCACATTGGTTGGGACCCTATGTTATAGTCACCAAGTACGACACAAGGGCATATAAAATTTCTCATCCCAATGGTGATGAGCTCCATGATCCCATGAATGCCATGCATCTTAAGTGGTTCTATGCTTAAACATGGCGCAAAAAATCAAAAAAGCAAAAACTCAAAAACATGGTAAAATGATCAAAAATACAAAAATACAAAAAGAAAAAGAGAAAACAGGTCATCCACAAATGAAAATCACGCAATTGTGGCACTTTGGATAAGTCCTTGGGTGAAAACCAGTTTCGAACCTTGGAAGGATTCGTTGCTCATAAGCATCTTGCATATGGAGGGTAGTTTTACTTGGCCTAGCCCTAATTCTGCCTTTGAGATTCCCTGTGAGCCCAATCTTGTCAAGCCTTGATCCGGCTTTGTCTTCTTTTATTTGTCTGTGAGGGGTATGGTCTTTCTCTATTTCCCATATTATGCTGGGGGGAATTAAACAACTTCACCTTCTTGTTCATAAGCGCATGGCTTCTTCCCTTGTATATTCCCCATCTAATGTTGGGGGCATCCACACTTTCTTGGTTACCTGTACATAACTCTAGAAAATCATTAGAAAACCACCTAAACAATAGAAAATTGTTTCAAAAAAACCTAAATAATAGAAAATTGTTTCACAAAAACCAAAACAATAGAAAATTGTTTCACAAAAACCTAAACAATAGAAAATTGTTTCAAAACACCAAAAATAATAGAAAATTGTTGCATGAAAACAAATCTTACAAAAACATTTACTTGCATTGTCTTGTTTCTTGCTTTGCTTGTTGCTTGTATAGTTGTTTTATGTTTTTGCTTTTGGGTTGTTTGTTGCTTGGGCATACTTTGTTAGGATTCATCTTTTCTTGCTTAGATTAGATTTATTCTTGCTTGTGCATATTGAGGTGTGTTTTTACATCTTAGGTGAATCCAGTGCATTATTATGTTAATTCATTGTGTTCTTTGTTAGCATTTGATTGTGTTTATTACATGTGCATTGTTTTGTTATCATAACATCACATTACCATCATTATCATCACATCTAACATCATCTATACATCATATATCAAGGAAAGGCTAAGTATACATCATACATGAATGCTAAGCTAATCATCACATATCGTATCATCAAATGGGGAAAGAGGATCAAAAATATAAAAATCTATCCCCCCACCCCTTATCATCATATCATCTCGTCCCACTAAGTATGGCACATCACATAAACAAAGCACATTTGATATATTATACAAGATCACATCGTCTAGAAATAAAAACACATGTGATACACCAACAGAAAGACATCATCAATACATATACATATCACATCAAATCAAAATGCTTCATAAACACATCTATCTATCTATCCATGAGAAATAAATAAACAAATGTCCATCTCAGATATGCGCATATGTCATGTCACAAAGGTAAAAATCATATATGTGTGGTAATTCTCAGTATCAAGAATGGTATACATCATGACAAAGACATCATAAAGGTCTTCATCTAGGCACGTAAAAATATTGATACATCTATAACAGAATAAAATCCTTCATCGAGGCATGTATCCAAAACTGATCTACATCAAAAATCCTTCACCGAGGCATACAAAAATATACATCAACATGTCCATATACAAGTATAAGCTATCTGGATTAGTACTCAAAGAAAAATACATCATCAACACAATGTGCCATCAAAAAGGGGCATGCATCGAAATAATCAAGCCTTAATCGCGATGCATAATCAAAAATAGTGCTTGTTGTTGCAAAATCAGCAACACCCCTCGATGTTGATCAGACTTCTAGTTTGACATCTTGGACATCCAGTGTGATTTCACAACATTGAATCCTCTCCCCAAGTGTGGAACTTGTAAAAATGGGAGAGGAATCTCCATATTAGAGGTTGGTTCCTCAAACTCCTATGATCAGATATATCACTTACAAGTTACAGAGGTTTGAATTCCTAGTTCCTACTCTAAATTCCAAGGGGACAAAGGTAGGGAATGCAAGACAATGAAGCTAATGCTAATGAAGTGATGCACCAAAGGAGTTGTAGACACCTAATACTGCAATACATACACAATCCACAAGAAAAAACAACACAAAGCATGCACAAATTTCTCAAAATGTAATGAAATATCAAGAAAACAATGATAGATATATGAAAGGATTGAGGTATTTTAATCACGAACATATATTAACATTTCAAATCCAATACAATCCATTACAAAGTGATCCGAGGCAAGAAAGAGGTGTTGTATTACATGGAAAGGTAAAAATCTTAACAAATTTTGCCAAAGAGGAAGAAAAAGGAAAGTCCCAAAGTGAAAAGTGTCTCTTTTTTCAAAAAATGAACCCATTCTGGCTTTTACAGTGCAATCCACGACCCCAGGAGAGAGAAACATGGGAAAACATGGGGGAGATCCAACCATTGACCAAAACACAATCACAACAGCATGGGTGTCCTTACAGGCCCATCCCTTGACATTTTTAGTCATGCTGGGAGAGAATGCGAGCCATTCTTCATTAAAAACGGTGGTTGAAACGTCATTTCTATCCATGACCACGTGCCAGAGGTGTTTTTCAATTTTTCTCTTTCTAAAATCCATCAAAATACAAAAATGACCTTAGAATCTTGTAGATAATTTCACCATATTTCCATTGATATCAAGAATGTGAAAAACCGAGCTCTGGATCGAAAGATATGGCCGTTTGAAATTTTAGGGCAAAACAGGGCCAAATCGGATTGGCGGGCAAAATTTTTAAATTTTTCACTTTTTGGTCATTTGGAAAATTTCCCAAAAATTCCCCACGCTCCACCATTCTGGGTGCCATGTGGCATGCTTTAATTGGGCGCGGGCCTATCCTGCTTCATTTTCCTTTTTTTGCTCTTTGGAAAATTTCCCGAAAATTCCCCGCCAGGCCGGTGAGTTTAGGACACGTGTAACGTGATGATTGGGCGCCGGCCTTTCTTCAAAAAAATTCCATGGGCCTAACTGATATTTTGAAACCAATGGACATGTGGTGAGACCCTATTAGATGCGGGCTTACCCCTTCAAATTCCTCGCTGGCTTGACTTGATTTTTTTGCCGCCACCGACACGTGGCAAGATCCCATTGGCTCCAGGCTTGGGGGCGGGCTTTTCCCTTTGAATTTTCCTTTATTTTTTCCTTGGGAAAATTTCTCAAATTCTCCCTGCCTTCGCTAGTCTAGGACAAGTGGCCTGATTTCATTTTCCATGGGCCCTCTGTAAATATTTTTACTTTGTTCACAATATTTGGGGAAAAAACCCATGCCATGACACGTGGCCTTTGTTGGTTGGTTGATGGGGGCAGCAACCAAAACTCTCTTTTTGAAATTTTGTGAAACACTTTGCCAAAATTCCAACTTCTCCTCTACCCTCTGAAACTCCCACGCCATAGGACACGTGGCGCAATATGATTGGGCATGGGCCTTCCTTCCAAAATTTTCCATGCGCCAAAACTTAGTCAAATTTTGCAAAATCCTCCCCTGGACACGTGGCATCACTTGATTCATCGGCGGGCCTGCGGGGAAAATCTTCTTTTTGAAATTTCACCAAAACACTTGGTAAAAAACCAATTTTTCCTCCGACCACCGCCACTTCCTTTGACAGGTGGCGGCATCTCATTGGTTGTGGGGCCTTTCAAGGGAAATTTTTCCACCAAAACACCGCCGAGCCATAACTTCAAAAATACATGGAGTTAGGAGGAAAACTTTACCTTTCTGGAAAGCTGAGAGAGAGCTCTATCCAATGGTGTCATTTCTAGAAAGTTTTGAGTGCCTAAAAATAAAAAATTATGTCTGAGGCACAAGAGAGGGAAGAATGAAAGGAGTTAGCCACAAAATGAGCAAGGGGCACATTTTGGATAACAATTTTGGTGACTCAGAGGGGTCATCTACCTGCTGGATGAAGTTACCAGTTGCCTGAAACAATCCATTGGGCATGGAATCATCAAATTCTTTGTTTGATACCCCAACTGACTAGAACATTGCAAGGAGGAAGATGGAGGGTGGAACATCATCTGATGGAGCAAGGCCTGCAAACACATTCCCAGGGACAGCAAGCTTGTGCCAAAGCACTTAGGGAAGATAAAACTAACCTACAACAAAACAATGTGCACAAGCACTTGGAGGAATGGAAACCTAAGCTAATATGTACAAGGTGGAGAGTTCCTTTCAATAGCAATGCTTTAGATGGATTCCATTGACTGGAATCTACAGTTCTTCACCATCCAATGAAGAAATTTGGAAAGCATTGTTGTCCTTACACTTTGTGACCATGTATGGGCCACTCCAAATGGCATCAAATTTTGAATGCCTTCCCGGTTTTGCTCTGATCCGCAATCCCATTTTAACACTAGATCTCCAACTTGGAAGGATCTATTCTTGGCCTTTCTATCAAATGTCTTCTTTATCAAAGCTTGATCCTTCTCCATTGCATGGGATGCCTGATTTCTGATTTCTTGAGCTCCATCAATTCTACATATCTACTTCCATGGGCTCAAACTCCAACAACTCCAATTATTTCATGAGTTCCAATTTTGGCAACTCAAGTGACATTTTCAAAATTTCCTCTCTCCCATAAACAAGCTTAAACGAAGAGTTACCTGTAGATCTCTTGGGAGTTATCCTATCAGCCCATAAGGTTGATTTCAACTTAGTATGCCAAGACCTCTAATTTTCATCAAGATTCCTCCTAATGATCCTCAACAAGTTCTTGTTTGTAGACTCAACCTGGCCATTACCCTGAGGGTAATAGTTCGATGAAGTACTTAGGTAGATCCCATTCTTGATAGCCCATTCAGTTACCTTGGACCCAATGAATGCCAATGCATTATCTGATATTATTGTAGCAGGTATGCCGAATCTAGTTGTTATTCCCTCATAGAAATCTAGGATGCTAGATTCATTTGCTTCCTTGAGTGCTACTGCTTCAGTCCACTTGGTGAAATAATCTGTTGTTGTTAGAATCCATTTGTGCCCTTGGCTTGAATTGGGATTAATGACTCCAATGAAGTCTAAACCCCATTGCATGAATGGTTGGTCAACTGAAATTGGATGCAATGGAAGGGCAGCTAGCCTCTCTTTACCTGTGAAGAATGCACAATTCTTGCACCTCTTGATCCATGCATAAAAATCATTGAAAATCTTGGGCCAATAATAGCCAGCCCTCATGATCTTTAGAGCTATCACTCTTAGTGCAAAATGACCACCAGCTGGTCCACCATGGAACTCTTCCAACACCTTATGAATCTGATTTGTACCAATGCATCTCAGTAGTACTCCATTCACATCTCTTTTGAACAAAACACTATCAACAAGGGCATATGGGACAGCCTGCAATCTGAAGTGTCTTCTTTTGGTCTTGTTCATCTCTGGAGGGCATAGGCCTATGCTTAGGAAGTGCATTATACCTTGGGTCCAACAAGGAGTGGGGACACCATTATTTTCTTCTTGAGTGCTTCCTTTCTCATAGTTGTCTTGCAACGCCAAAACAACCTCCTTCTCATTGCATGCTTCCTTTTGTTTGCCCAAAATCAGCTGCTCACACAATCCTTTTCCTCTTACCAACTTGGTAACTTTGATCTCAATGTCATACTCCATGAAATAAGTAATCCAACCTGCTCTCTTTTCATTCAAGTCTTTGTTGAGGAGGAAGTCTTTAACTCCCACATGAGAAACCAGCAATTGGACCTTATTGTTTGAAACTAGATGCTTGAATTTCTTCAAGCTCCTGATTACTGCAAGAACATGCTTCTCAATGAAATAATATCTCACCTCATAGTCCTCAAGGATTTCGCTAAAGAAAGCAATTGGCTTCTCGTCATTGTTTTCATTCTGCTGTACCAAAATTGTAGAAATAGTATCATCACCCCCAAACGCATAGAGGGTGAAATCCTTGGAGAAATCCGGGTTAATGAGAGTTGGGTCTTGAGAGATGGCTTCTTTGATTGCTTCAAAACTTTCCTTGCCTTCTTCTATCCATTTGAAATCCATGATTTTCTTTAACATCTTGGTGATAGGCTTGTCTAGGGCTGCAAAATTTGGGACAAACCTCCGAACAAAATTTATTCTCCCCAAGAAAATTTGAAGGGCCTTCTTGTGGCTTGGAAATGGTAGTGCTCTTATTTATTTAACTCTCTCTGGATCAATTGATAATCCTTCTTTGGAGACAATGTGGCCAATGAGCTTTCCTTCATGGGCTAGAAAAATACATTATTTAGGATTCAAGGAGACTCCAAATCTTCTACACCTTTGGAACACTTTTCTCAAATTAGAGAGGTGGTCTGCTGCATTTTTTGAAAAAATAGTGATATCATCAAGATATATCAGCACTATGTTGTTAATCAAATCCTTGAACACCATGTCCATTGCTCTTTGGAAGGTAGCTCCAGCGTTGGATAGCCCAAATGGCATTTTCCTGTATGCATAAGTTCCCCATTTGGTTGTAAAGTTTTCTTGAACTGATCTTCTTCCTTCACCATAATCTCATTATACCTTGAATAGCCATCAAGTAATGAAAACCTCTCAGAGCCAGCAATAACTTGCAAAATTTTCTCCATAGAAGGAAGTGGATAATGATCCTTGAGAGATGCTCTATTCAAATCTCTGAAGTCAACACACAATCTGATTTCCCCACTCTTCTTTCTTACTGGAACCAAGTTGGCTACCCAACTAGAATGCTTGATAGGGAATATGATTCTTGATTCTATCAACTTATTCAATTCTTTTCTCATGAGAGGCTCCATGTGGGGGTTGACTGGCCTTTGTTTTTTCCTAATGGGTTTAGTACTTGGATCCAATTCAATGGTATGTTGAGCTAACTTGGGATTGAAACCTTTCAAATCTTCATAGCTCCAAGCAAACACATCAAGGAATTCTTGACAAAGCTGTATGAACTCATACCTTTCTTGCTCAGTTGTCATCTTACCAATTTGGAGTGATTTTCCTCCTTCTACCGAGATGGACACTAAATCTTCTCCCTTGACTTGGATGTTTGCTTTCTCCTTCCTAAACTGATCATTAGGATTGAAAATGGACTCCAAAGTAATAAGTCCCTTTGGTAGCTTGTTGGTTCTCAGCTGCACCACTTGGTCACCATACTGCTGCTCTAACTTTTCCTAATTTTTAGCTGAGAACTCAGCCTCTTCTTGTAAGAAATGGATGATTTGCTGATCATTTTCAAACACTTGCCAACTTACATTGTTTTCTGGCACTAAAGGCCTCACAATCACATGGATGTTTGGCTATACCTTGTCTTTTTGAATGCTTTCAACAACGTCAAAGGCTGCCCTAACTGCTACAAGCTTGTCAGCAGCTTGGTTCTCTTTTCTAGGAATGAATTTTATGCCAAAACCCTCAAAATCTTCAATGAGGTCCCACACCCTGTTCTTGTAGCATTTGAGTAGATCATTCTTGACAGCATGCTACCCCTTAACTTGGTTGACAATCAACTCACTATCACCAAAGACTTGCAAGTTCTTTATTCCTCTCTTGATTGACCAATGAAATCCTTGTATCAAAGCTTCATATTCAACAGTGTTATTAGAGCATGCAAACTGAAATCTAAAAGCTGAATAATACTTAACTCCTTGTGGTGAAACAAGCATAGCTCCCCCTCCTACACCTTGTCTACTCCTTGACCCATCAAAAACAACTTCCATACCTCATTGTCATCCTTGTGGTCTGGCTTGGTGATGCTAGGAATAGGCTGATTTTCTTCATGCATGCAATAGACTCCTAACTTAGATTCTTCTATTTCTTGATAAGGATCAAAAGCATGTACCTTGTTCACCCATTCATCAAGAGTTAGATCTAGGATACTTCCAACCTTGGTGTCAGCTTCATCAGTGCTTGGATAATCTTCTTGATCAAACGCTGAACAATTGGTATTGATCTGACTTGGAGTGTAAGGCTCAATGTGAAATTTTGCAATAGGCTCAGATCTGATTGTGGATTTAGTTCCATATCTTGTTCTGAACAACATGTGTGACCAATCAATAGATAAGTAACCTCCAATCTTGGCTATGAAATCCCTTGAAAACATAGGGTGAAGAGTGGTGGAAGGTCTATTACTGAGACATATTGCAAAATAACAACATTGGGGCAGGCATGCAAGGTAAGACTCAAGTTTTTTATCACTCCAACTATTGTTACTGCTGTCCCATCCAATTACACTACCCCTTTGGATATGACTTCATACTTGAATTCCCAACTGATCAGCTATTTTCTTGGGCATTACTGAACTACTTGCCCCGGAATCAATCATGTAATTGTGTACTAATTGATTTCCAATGATCAATGAAACATATAATGGAGGGGGCTTCAACATTTTACCTTGTTGTCCTCCATGATTCCCCTCCTACTAGGCAAGCATTTGTGAGCACCTTCTCTTACATTTGGACCTTGATTTGAAGTTGACCAGTCCTTCATGGTAGCTTGTAGCAAATCTCTTTGGCCTGGGATGGATAGTGATTCCCACATTGATATGTTTACATTTGTCTTCTTCATCTGATCAATGATATTGAATGGAGATGAAGTATCCCTTTGCTATCCCTTGGCCTACACATTCATTCCTTGCACATGGGCAGCAGCAATTGGTATTTGAGTTGGCTTAGGAGTTTTTTTGGGCAGTCCTTGCGTGTTTGGGATTGGATTTTGTTTTCCAATAGTTTGTGGAGTGATAGAAGATTGAGGATTGCTTGGGGCTAATGGTTGTTCTTCACCCAAATTTCTCCTCTTTGACCTTGTGTTGGCTACAACACTTTGGGAAACCATTTGATTCATGCCACAAAAATCTTTTGCTGCCTGCCAGTTTACAAGTGTGGTATCATTTGGAGTTGACTGCTGCTAGAATGTTTCTTGACTACCCTCACCCTCCACACTAGTTGTTGTCACCATTAATGCTTGATTCAAGGCACCGTTGAAGCACATGGATTGGTTATGAGGTTCATTACATGGGAAACACCAATCATACTCTTGAGCCATATTTTTTTTATACTGGAACTAATGCTTTAGAGGAAGATTTAGCATTGGGATTATAAGGCTGAAATGGTCTATTGGCAGGAGGCCTTGCTTGATTTAAATTTGCAGCTGGGTTGGGTGGTCTTTGGGGTTGATATGGCTGCCTGTTAGGCTAAGCTTGGGGCTGGAAAGAAGGTCTAAAGCCTTGGGCTTGCTGCCTCTTGAGTGTAACCAGCTCATTGCTTAGATTTTACAATTGCTTCACGACTTCTTGAAGTTCATTTGAGGCACTAGAAGATGAAGTAGAAGATTCACTTGAATTCTAATTTCTTAGAGTGGGAATAGGAGCTAAAATAGGCACTTGGCTAGCACTTGGGCTCTCCAAACTTGGAAACAGTGGCATTAGAGGCCTAGGAGCTAGCTTGCCAGCTTGAATCAAACAATTTTCAGCTCTAATAGCAATGTTAAAAGCCTCCATGGAGGAGTTTAGAGAGTTCTATTTGGTGGAGATGGAGACCTCTGAATTCTCCTCCCTCTTTTCCTTCTACTTGGAGATAATTGTAGATACTCAAACAGCACCTCTTCTTCTCCAACTCTTGACCTTGTGGTTATTCTTCTCACGAGTTTCGATGGCCTATCTGCTAAAACCAGCTTGATTCTTCTTCCTTGGAGTCGCCAGATGTGCAATTTAGGGATCTTTAAACTTGGGAACTTGCAACAAATGCACATCAATTTGTTGCAATGAAGATGAAGACCTCTAAGGTCCCACCTGGTGTGCCAAAACTGTTGTTGCAAATCAGCAGCACCCCTAGATGTTGATCAGACTTCTAGTTTGACATCATGGACATCTAGTGTGATTGCACAACATTGAATCCTCTCCCCAAGTGTGGGACTTGTAAAAATGGGAGAGGAATCTCCATATTAGAGGTTGGTTCCTCAAACTCCTCTGATCAGATATATCACTTACAAGTTGCAGAGGTTTGAATTCCTAGTTCCTACTCTAAATTCCAAGGGGACAAAGGTAGGGAATGCAAGAAAATGAAGCTAATGCTAATGAAGTGATGCACCAAAGGAGTTGTAGACACCTGATACTATAATACATACACAATCCATAAGAAAACATAGCACAAAGCATGCACAAATTGCTCAAAATGTAATGAAAGATCAGGAAAACAATGATAGATATATGAAAGGATTGAGGGATTTTAATCACAGAACATATATTAACATTTCAGATCCAATACAATGCATTACAGTGATCCAGAGGCAAGAAAGAGGTGTTGTATTACATGGAAAGGTAAAAATCTTCACAAATTCTACCAAAGAGGAAGAAAAGGAAAGTTGCAGAGCTGAAAAGTGTCTCTTTTTTCAAAAAATGAACCCATTCTGGCTTTTACAGTGCAAGCCACGACCCCAGGAGAGAGAAACATGGGAAAACATGGGGAGATCCAACCATTGACCAAAACACAATCAAAATAGCATGGGCATCCTTACAGGCCCATCCCCTAACATTTTTAGCCATGCTGGGAGAGAATGCGAGCCATTCTTCATTAAAAATGGTGGTTGAAATGTCATTTCTATCCATGACCACATGCCAGAGGATTTTTTCAATTTTATCTCTCCAAACTCCATCAAAATACAAAAATGACCCCAGAATCTTGTAGAGAATTTCACCAGCTTTCCATTGATATAAGAACGTGAAAACCGAGCTCTGGATCGAAAGATATGGCCGTTTGAAATTTTAGGGCAAAATAGGGCCAAATCGGATTGGGGCAAAAAAATTTTAAATTTTTCACTTTTTGGTCATTTGGAAAATTTCCCAAAAATTCCCCATGCTCCACCATTTCAGGTGCCACGTGGCATGCTTTTATTAGGTGTGGGCCTATCCTACTTCATTTTCCTTTTTTTTTCCCTTTGGAAAATTTCCCAAAATTTCCCACCAAGCCGGTGAGTTTAGGACACATGTCACGTGCTGATTGGGCGCGGGCCTTTCTTCCAAAATTTTCTGCGGGCCTTACTGATATTTTGAAACCACTAGACATGTGGCGAGACCCTATTGGATGTAATTTACCCTTCAAATTTTCCTTGTGGGCCTGACTTGATTTTTTTCCACCACCTGACACGTGGTGAGATCCCATTGGCTCGCATTTAGGGGGCGGGCTTTTCCCTTTGAATTTTCCTTTGTTTTTTCCTTGGGAAAATTTCTCAAATTCTCCCCACCTTCCACCGGTCTAGGACACATGGCCTAATTTCATTCACCATGGGCCCTCCACAAATATTTTTACTTTGTTCGCAATCTTTGGGGAAAAAATCCCAATTTCCTCCCACGCTCCACCTTTCTCAGGCCCGGTGACACGTGGCCTTTGTTGATTGGTCGATGGGGTAGCGGGCCAAAACTTTCTTCTTTGAAATTTGGTGAAACACTTCACCAAAATTCCAACTTCTCCTCCACCCCTCGAAACTCCCACGCCATAGGACACGTGGCGCAATATGATTGGGCATGGGCCTTCCTTCCAAAATTTTCCATGCGCCAACACTTAGTCAAATTTTGCAAATTCCTCCCCTGGACACGTGGCATCACCTGATTTGTCATCGGGGCCTCATGGGGGAAAATCTTCCTTTTGAAATTTCACCAAAACACTTGGTAAAAAACCAAGTTTTCCTCCGACCCCCGCCACTTCCTTGGACACGTGGCGGCATCTCATTGGTTATGGGCCTTTCAGGGGAAAATTTCCCACAAAACTCCGCCGAGCCATAACTTCAAAAATACATGGAGTTAGGAGGAAAACTTTACCTTTCTGGAAAGCTGAGAGAGAGCTCTATCCAATGGTGTCATTTCTAGAAATTTTGAGTGCCTAAAAGCAAAAAAATTATGTCTGAGGCACAAGAGAGGGAAGAATGAAAGGAGTTAGCCACAAAATGAGCAAGGGGCACATTTTGGATAACAATTTTGGTGACTCAGAGGGGTCATCTACCTGCTGGATGAAGTTACCAGTTTCCTGAAGCAATCCATTGGGCATGGAATCATCAAATTCTCTGTTTGATACCCCAACTGACTAGAACACTGCAAGGAGGAAGATGGAGGGTGGAACATCATCTGATGGAGCAAGGCCTGCAAACACATTCCCAGGGACAACAAGCTTGTGCCAAAGCACTTAGGGAAGATAAAACTAACCTACAACAAAACAATGTGCACAAGCACTTGGAGGAATGGAAACCTAAGCTAATATGTACAAGGTGGAGAGTTCCTTTCAATAACAATGCTTTAGATGGATTCCATTGACTGGAATCTACAGTTCTTCACCATCCAATGAAGACAATTGGAAAGCATTGTTGTCCTTACACTTTGTGACCATGTATGGGCCACTCCAAATGGCATCAAATTTTGAATGCCTTCCCGTTTTGCTCTGTCTGCATCCCATTTTAACACTAGATCTCCAACTTGGAAGGATCTATTCTTGGCCTTTCTATCAAAGGTCTTCTTTATCAAAGCCTGATCCTTCTCCATTGCTTGGGATGCCTGATTTCTGATTTCTTGGAGCTCCATCAATTCTGCATATCTGACTTCCATGGGCTCAAACTCCAACAACTCCAACTGTTTCATGAGTTCCAATGTTGGCAACTCAAGTGACATGGGAAAATTTCCTCTCTCCCATAAACAAGCTTAAACGGAGAGTTACCTGTAGATCTCTTGGGAGTTATCCTATCAGCCCATAAGGCTGATTTCAACTTAGTATGCCAAGACCTCTGATTTTCATCAAGAGTCCTCCTAATGATCCTCAACAAGTTCTTGTTTGTAGACTCAGCCTGGCCATTACCCTGAGGGTAATAGTTCGATGAAGTACTTAGGTAGATCCCATTCTTGACAGCCCATTCAATCACCTTGGACCCAATGAATGCCAATGCATTATCTGATATTATTGTAGTAGGTATGCCAAATCTGGTTGCTATTCCCTCATAGAAATCTAGGATGCTAGATTCATTTGCTTCCTTGAGTGCTACTGCTTCAGTCCACTTGGTGAAATAATCTGTTGCTGTTAGAATCCATTTGTGCCCTTGGCTTGAATTGGGATTAATGACTCCAATGAAGTCTAAACCCCATTGCATGAATGGTTGGTCAACTGAAATTGGATGCAATGGAAGGGCAGCTAGCCTCTCTTTACCTGTGAAGAATGCACAATTCTTGCACCTCTTGATCCATGCATAACAATCATTGAAAATCTTGGGCCAATAATAGCCAGCCCTCATGATCTTTAGAGCTGTCACTCTTGGTGCAAAATGACCACCAGCTGGTCCACCATGGAACTCTTCCAACACCCTATGAATCTAATTTGTACCAATGCATCTCAATAGTACTCCATTCACATCTCTTTTGAACAAAACACCATCAACAAGGGCATATGGGACAGCCTGCAATCTGAAGTGTCTTCTTTTGGTCTTGTTCATCTCTGGAGGGCATAGGCCTGTGCTTAGGAAGTGCATTATACCTTGGGTCCAACAAGGAGTGGGGACACCATTATTTTCTTCTTGAGTGCTTCCTTTCTCATAGCTGTCTTGCAACGCCAAAACAGCCTCCTTCTCATTGCATGCTTCCTTTTGTTTGCCCAAAATCAGCTGCTCACACAATCCTTTTCCTCTTACCAACTTGGTAACTTTGATCTCAATGTCATACTCCATGACACGAGTAATCCAACCTACTCTCTTTTCATTCAAGTCTTTGTTGAGGAGGAAGTCTTTAACTCCCACATGAGAAACCAGCAATTGACCTTATTGTTTGAAACTAGATGCTTGAATTTCTTCAAGCTCCTGATTACTGCAAGAACATGCTTCTCAATGAAAGAATATCTCACCTCATAGTCCTCCAGGATTTGGCTAAAGAAAGCAATTGGCTACTCATCATTGTCTTTGTTCTGGCTTGTACCAAAATTGTAGAAATAGTATCATCACCCCCAAATGCATAGAGGGTGAAATCCTTGGAGAAATCTGGGTTGATGAGAGTTGGGGCTTGAGAGATGGCTTCTTTGATTGCTTCAAAACTTTCCTTGCCTTCTGCTGTCCATTTGAAAGCCATGCTTTTCTTTAACATCTTGGTGATAGGCTTGACTAGGGCTGCAAAATTTGGGACAAACCTCCAAACAAAATTTATTCTCCCCAAGAAACTTTGAAGGGCCTTCTTGTGGCTTGGCAATGGTAGTGCTCTTATGGCTTTAACTCTCTCTGGATCAATTACTAATCCTTCTTTGGAGACAATGTGGCCAAGGAGCTTTCCTTCATGGGCTAGAAAAATACATTTTTTAGGATTCAAGGAGACTCCAAATCTTCTACACCTTTGGAACACTTGTCTCAAATGAGAGAGGTGGTCTGCTGCATTTTTTGAAAAATAGTGATATCATCAAGATATATCAGCACTATGTTGTTAATCAAATCCTTGAATGCCATGTCCATTGCTCTTTGGAAGGTAGCTCCAGCATTGGACAGCCCAAATGGCATTTTCCTATATGCATAAGTTCCCCATTTGGTTGTAAAGGTTGTCTTGAACTGATCTTCTTCCTTCACCATAATCTGATTATACCCTGAATAGCCATCAAGTAATGAAAACCTCTCAGAGCCAGCAACAACTTGCAAAATTTTCTCCATAGAAGGAAGTGGATAATGATCCTTGAGAGATGCTCTATTCAAATCTCTGAAGTCAACACACAATCTGATTTCCCCACTCTTCTTTCTTACTGGAACCAAGTTGGCTACCCAACTAGAATGCTTGATAGGGAATATGATTCTTGATTCTATCAACTTATTCAATTCTTTTCTCATGAGAGGCTCCATGTGGGGGTTGACTGGCCTTTGTTTTTTCCTGATGGGTTTAGTACTTGGATCCAATTCAATGGTATGTTGAGCTAACTTGGGATTGAAACCTTTCAAATCTTCATAGCTCCAAGCAAACACATCAGGGAATTCTTGACAAAGTTGTATGAACTCATACCTTTCTTTCTCAGTTGTCATCTTACCAATTTGGAGTGATTTTCCTCCTTCTACCGAGATGGACACTGAATCTTCTCCCTTGACTTGGATGTTTTCTTTCTCCTTCCTAAACTGATCATTAGGATTGAAAATGGACTCCAAAGTAATAAGTCCCTTTGGTAGCTTGTTGGTTCTCAGCTGCACCACTTGGTCACCATACTGCTGCTCCAACTTTTCCTAATTTTTAGCTGAGAACTCAGCCTCTTCTTGTAAGAAATGGATGATTTGCTGATCATTTTCAAACACTTGCCAACTTACATTGTTGTCTGGCACTGAAGGCCTCACAATCACATGGATGTTTGGCTATACCTTGTCTTTCTGAATGCTTTCAACAACGTCAAAGGCTGCCCCAACTGCTGCAAGCCTGTCAACAGCTTGGTTCTCTTTTCTAGGAATGAATTTTATGCCAAAACCCTCAAAATCTTCAATGAGGTCCCACACCCTGTTCTTGTAGCATTTGAGTAGATCATTCTTGACAGCATGCTGCCCCTTAACTTGGTTGACAATCAACTCACTATCACCAAAGACTTGCAAGTTCTTTATTCCTCTCTTGATTGACCAATGCAATCCTTGTATCAAAGCTTCATATTCAACAGTGTTATTAGAGCATGCAAACTGAAATCTAAAAGCTGAATAATACTTAACTCCTTGTGGTGAAACAAGCATAGCTCCCCCTCCTGCACCTTGTCTACTCCTTGACCCATCAAAAAACAACTGCCATACCTCATTGTCATCCTTGTGGTCTGGCTTGGTGATGCTAGGAATAGGCTGATTTTCTTCATGCATGCAATAGACTCCTAACTCAGATTCTTCTATTTCTTGATAAGGATCAAAAGCATGTACCTTGTTTTCCCATTCATCAAGAGTTAGATCTGGGATACTTCCAACCTTGGTGTCAGCTTCATCAGTGCTTGGATAATCTTCTTGATCAAACGCTGAACAATTGGTATTGATCTGACTTGGAGTGTAAGGCTCAATGTGAAAGTTTGCAATAGGCTCAGATCTGATTGTGGCTTTAGTTCCATATCTTGTTCTGAACAACATGTGTGACCAATCAGTAGATAAGTAACCTCCAATCTTGGCTATGAAATCCCTTGACAAACATAGGGTGAAGAGTGGTGGAAGGTCTATTACTGAGACATCTTGCAAAACAACAACATTGGGGCAGGCATGCAAGGTAAGACTCAAGTTTTTTATCACTCCAACTGATTGTTACTGCTGTCCCATCCAATTACACTACCCCTTTGGATATGACTTCATACTTGAATTCCCAACTGATCAGCTATTTTCTTGGGCATTACTGAACTACTTGCCCCGGAATCAATCATGCAATTGTGTACTAATTGATTTCCAATGATCAATGAAACATAGAATGGAGGGGGCTTCAACATTTTACCTTGTTGTCCTCCATGATTCCCTCCTACTGGCAGCATTTTGTGAGCACCTTCTCTTACATTTGGACCTACTGATTCGAAGCTGACCAGTCCTTCATGGCAGCTTGTAACAAATCTCTTTGGCCTGGGATAGATAGTGATTCCCACATTGATATGTTTACATTTGTCTTCTTCATCTGATCAATGATATTGAATGGAGATGAAGTATCCCTTTGCTATCCCTTGGCCTACACATTCATTCCTTGCACATGGGCAGCAAAAACTGGTATTTGAGTTGGCTTAGGAGTTGTTTTGGGCAGTCCTTGCGTGTTTGGGATTGGATTTTGTTTGCCAATAGTTTGTGGAGTGATAGAAGATTGAGGATTGCTTGGGGCTAATGGTTGTTCTTCACCCAAATTTCTCCTCTTTGACCTTGTGTTGGCTGCAACACTTTGGGAAACCATTTGATTCATGCCACAAAAATCTTCTGCCTGCCAGTTTACAAGTGTGGTATCATTTGGAGTTGACTACTGCTGGAATGTTTCTTGACTACCCTCACCCTCCACACCAGTTTTTGTCACCATTAATGCTTGATTCAAGGCACCATTGAAGCACATGGATTGGTTATGAGGTTCATTGCATGGGAAACACCAATCATACTCTTGAGCCATATTGTTTTGTACTGGCACTAATGCTTTAGAGGCAGATGTAGCATTGGGATTATAAGGCTGAAATGGTCTATTGGCAGGAGGCCTTGCTTGATTCAAATTTGCAGCTGGGTTGGGTGGTCTTTGGGGTTGATATGGCTACCTGTTAGGCTGAGCTTGGGGCTAGAAAGAAGGTCTAAAGCCTTGGGCTTGCTGCCTCTTGAGTGTAACCAGCTCATTGCCTAGATTTTGCAATTGCTTCATGACTTCTTGAAGTTCATTTGAGGCACTAGAAGATGAAGTAGAAGCTTCACTTGAATTCTGATTTCTTGGAGTGGGAATAGGAGCTAAAATAGGCACTTGGCTAGCACTTGGGCTCTCTAAACTTGGAAACAATGGCATTGGAGGCCTAGGAGCTAGCTTGCCAGCTTGAATCAAACAATTTTCAGCTCTAATAGCAATGCTATAAGCAATGGGGATAGTTGTGCCTCCCATGGATTGAATTAACATAGAAATATCAGAATTTAAAGCTTTAAGATAATATAGAAAAGCACCTTCTGCTGTTGGCCTGACTGCCACTAGAATTCTCTCCCAAGTCCTTTGAAATCTGAAATTAAAATCAGTCAGCTGGTCATTGGGAGCTCTCTTGATGGTTGTCAGTTGTTCCAAAAGGGACAAGTTGTCTCCCTTTTCTCCAAACTACTCATGGAGGGCTATACATAGTTGGTTCTAATTTTGAATAGAACCTGAGGCAAGACTCTTGAACCATTGCAAAGCTTTCCCTTTGAATGAAGATGCCAACAGTTTGACAGCAACTTGCATCTCATTGATCTCATGGATTACACAAATGTTAGCAATATCCTTGACATGATCACCAGGAGTAGTCTGATTCTCTCCAGTAAAGTATGGGATGTTCTTCAATGCTGCAACTAGGATTGGGTTCTGTGCATTGAGAGCAAGTGGGCTACTACCAGTGAAATTGACATAGGGGTTGTTTTGTGCCATTCTAATTGGCCTTAGAACCCTTGTTGATTGAATGAAAGGCCTACCAGGTGGAGGAGTTGAGAGAGTTCTATTTGGTGGAGATGGAGACCTCTGAATTCTCCTCCCTCTTTCCTTCTTCTACTTGAGATAACTGTAGATACTCAAACAACACCTCTTCTTCTCCAACTCTTGACCTTGTGGTGATTCTTCTCATGAGTTTTCAGGCCTGTACTGCTAAAACCAGCTGATTCTTCTTCCTTGGAGTCACCAGATGTGCAATTTAGGGCTCTTTAAACTTGGGAACTTGCAAAAATGCACATCAATTTTTTGCAATGAAGATGAAGACCTCTAAGGTCCCACCGGCATGCCAAAATTGTTGTTGCAAATCAGCAACACCCCTGGATGTTGATCAGACTTCTAGTTTGACATCTTGGACATCCAGTGTGATTGCACAACATTGAATCCTCTCCCCAAGTGTGGGACTTGTAAAAATGGGAGAGGAATCTCTAGATTAGAGGTTGGTTCCTCAAACTCCTCTGATCAGATATATCACTTACAAGTTACAGAGGTTTGAATTCCTAGTTCCTACTCTAAATTCCAAGGGGACAAAGGTAGGGAATGCAAGAAAATGAAGCTAATGCTAATGAAGTGATGCACCAAAGGAGTTGTAGACACCGATACTAAAATACACACATAATCCATAAGAAAACATAACACAAAGCATGCACAAATTGCTCAAAATGTAATGAAAGATCAGGAAAACAATGATAGATATATGAAAGGATTGAGGGATTTTAATCACAGAACATATATTAACATTTCAGATCCAATACAATGCATTACAGTGATCCAGAGGCAAGAAAGAGGTGTTGTATTACATGGAAAGGTAAAAATCTTCACAAATTCTGCCAAAGAGGAAGAAAAGGAAAGTTGCAGAGCTGAAAAGTGTCTCTTTTTTCAAAAATGAACCCATTCTGGCTTTTACAGTGCAAGCCACGACCCCAGGAGAGAGAAACATGGGAAAAACATGGGGAGATCAACCATTGACCAAAATTCAATCAAAACAACATGGGCATCCTTACAGTGCCCATCCCTTGACATTTTTAGCCATGCTAGGAGAGAATGCGAGCCATTCTTCATTAAAAACGGTTGAAACGTCATTTCTATCCATGACCACGTGCTAGAGGTGTTTTTTATTTTCTCTCTCATAACTCCATCAAAATACAAAAATGACCTTGGAATATTTTAGATAATTTCACCAGCTTTCCAGTGATATCAAGAACGTAAAAAACTGAGCTCTGGATCGAAAGATATGGCCGTTTGAAATTTTAGAGAAAAACAGGGCCAAATCGGATTGGCGGGCAAATTTTTTAAATTTTTCACTTTTTGGTCATTTGGAAAATTTCCCAAAAATTCCCCACACTCCGCCATTCTAGGTGCCACGTGGCATGCTTTGATGGGGCATGGGCCTATCCTGCTTCATTTTCCTTTGTTTTTCCCTTTGGAAAATTTCCCAAAATTCCCCCAGCCGGTGAGTTGAGGACACGTGTCACGTGTTGATTGGGCACGGGCCTTTCTTCCAAAATTTTCCGTGGGCCTGACTGATATTTTGAAACCACTGGACATGTGGCGAGACCCTATTGGATGCGGGCTTGCCCCTTCAAATTTTCCTCGCGGGCCTGACTTGAGTTTTTTGCCACCACCTGACACGTGGCGAGATCCCATTGGCTCGCATTTAGGGGGTGGGCTTTTCCCTTTGAATTTTCCTTTGTTTTTTCCTTGGGAAAATTTCTCAAATTCTCCCTACCTTCCATTGGTCCGGGACACATGGCCTGATTTCATTTGCCACGGGCCCTCTGCAAATATTTTTACTTTGTTCGCAATCTTTGGGGAAAAATCCCAATTTCCTCCCACGCTCCACCTTTCCGGGTGCCGTGACACGTGGCCTTTGCTGATTGGTTGATGGGGCAGTGGGCCAAAACTCTCTTTTTGAAATTTGGTGAAACACTTCACCAAAATTCCAACTTCTCCTCCGCCCTCCGAAACTCCCACGCCATAGGACACGTGGTGCAATATGATTGGGCATGGGCCTTCCTTCCAAAATTTTCCATGCGCCAACACTTAGTCAAATTTTGCAAATTCCTCCCCTGGACACGTGGCATCACCTGATTCGTCGGCGGGCCTGCATGGGGAAAATCTTCCTTTTGAAATTTCACCAAAACACTTGGTAAAAAACCAAGTTTTCCTCCGACCCCGCCACTTCCTTGGACACGTGGCAACATCTCATTGGTTGCGGGCCTTTCAGGGAAAATTTCCCACAAAACTCCGTCAAGCCATAACTTCAAAAATACATGGAGTTAGGAGGAAAACTTTACCTTTCTGGAAAGCTGAGAGAGAGATCTATCCAATGGTGTCATTTCCAGAAAGTTTTGAGTGCTTGAAAACAAAAAATTATGTCTGAGGCACAAGAGAGGGATGAATGAAAGGAGTTAGCCACAAAATGAGCAAGGGGCAAATTTTGGATATGTGCTATAAAAAGTTATACATCAAAAATCAACCTTCATAAGAGGCATGCATACAACATATTTGTACAACCAAAAGAATGTAGATCTCAACCACAACTTTTGTCCTCATCGAGCTCCTGTGTCTATCACTTGGTTGAGCAAACAATGGTGCCTGTGAAGGACTCCGCACTAGGTGGGCTACCAAACTAAATAGATGGCCCCTATCTAGTCAGCTGCTCTGGTATAGGCTACCTAACTGATCTCGTCAACTCGCCTGATCTTCATGACTAAGATCCTGTCGTGCTCATCTCTAACTATCGAGGGAGTACCACTCGTTGCTCTGGAGGAACTACCCTGAAGTAGGAAGTCCTCGTAGAAATAACACCTCAAAGACTCGATCCTCGTGGCATCACGAATCAGGTCAAAGATCTCTAGAGGTGAGGGCTTCCTGAAGAGAAACATCATGTTCACCTGTCACTCTACCTAAGTCGGCCTCACCTATCTCGAGGAGGTAGCCTCTTGATCTCTCTTGGTGGTAACAGTCTACACTCTCGGCTTGTACCTTATCCCTTTGTGCAAGAATGCCCTAAGACCGAGTATATACATGATCTCTCTTGAGCAACGACCATCTGCACCTAAGTCTGGGACTGGTGTAGGAGGCTCAATATCTAGGCCCCCTGTGCTACTGTCTCTCAAATCTGACTCTGCCATGCCACTCTATCATCTCCTAGGCTAGCCTGGGCCCGAGACTGATCTCGATGTGAAATTAATGTAACAATATGGGCCCAGGCCTCATCACACTCTGTTATAGCAATCATACACCAGCCTCGGGGCCTCATCCCTCTCTGCTCTAGCTATATCTCTCTCAGCTAAAGATTGTTGTAGCTACTTGTTGTACTATGGCTATCTATGCCACTGGTTGTGTGGCTATCTGTGTCACTGGGGATCGGTCCTAGGGCACTCTAGATGACTCGGCCCCGCTCTAGACCCTTTCTCTAGAGGATGAACCGGTGCCTGTTTGACTGCCCTATATCCTCGATCCCTATTCCCGTGTGGCACCCTCGCCCATCATGTGGAATGCCATCAAAAGGATCCTCTGGATCCAGTCCCACTTCTCTATCTCTCCACTATGAACCATGTCGATCTCTATCAGGGGGCGAGCATCTACTACCCAAGCCTCCTCTGAAATAGTGAGATGTCGGGGTAACATAGTGGCGTACCAAGCTGCATAGTCTGCTATATTCCTCGGGTCCCGCACTGTCATGCCGGGTCCCATGCACTGGGGACTATCTATGTAAAACTCGCCCTAGCTCGGGCCACCGTATGTGAGGCCCCATGGTATGCCTCTCTAAATCTCTACATGCATACCAAATATCTAGCTGTGGGACCCCCTGTACTCTGCCAAGCTACCACTAGCACCTATCAACTCGATACAACTCTATAATATAGCTACGACTATCAATGATGTAGTGCTCTACTAAGCACACACTGAGCTCTGTGGCATCCTCTGGCCACTAGAAATGTCTGTAAGGCCGCCAGATAATGTCTATCACTGGCATCTCATTAAACTCTCACCTATATCTGAATAGGCTATCGAGGTGGCCGCATACATCACCACCTACTGCTACCCATGCCATGTAAGATGGCTCCTCTGGGTCTCGGACACACAAGGTTCCCACAGTCATCTCGATGGCAATATGGTCCCATGACCAAATCTGTAATAAGGAGGTCGACCCATGATCTTCTGACCATGGTAAGTAATCGATGTAGGTCCCAATATAAGTGAGCCAAAATGCACTATCCCCAGCAGTATATCTCACCACTGAAAATGCCATGAACCAAAGGTAATAGTCCTCTCAGGAACGATGTCCTTGTCTTATCAGTGAGTAAGAACCCACTGATAAGAGACATGATGTAGAGAGGCCCCTAATGCAGTGTGGGTTTGGAAATGCACTTGTGAAGAGCTATGGTCATACCGTCATGCGGTATGTCATCTACATCAAAAATATCATTGCATGCTACTCTAATCAGCCTCACATCAGAGTTATACTCAATCAAGGTGCCTATGATTGGCACGCGAAGGATCCGCCATATGTCCTCAAGGTTCATGGTCATCTCCCCGTAGGAAATCTAAAACACTAAATCTTGATATGCCATCACTCGGATAGCGCAGTTAGTAGCCCAAGGTCCAATGTAATGGAAGGCATCCAAGATAGGGGGCCTAAACCCACCACCTCGAGTAGTATAGTCATGGCTCACCAGTCTCGCCATCGCATGATCCCTTCTAGCTCGCTTTGCTCTAGGAGTGGCACTCCTGTGTCTATAAAACTTGCAATCATCTATAAAAAATATCAATTCACTTGTCAGTTACTAACATTTCTTCTAAAAAAAACTCTATCATTTTAGAGTTAACCCAAAAATCCTAAAATTTCTTCTAAGTGTCATCTTTTTGACATTTTTATCTATCCTTCACCGGCCTGGAGTTCCCGTGTGCCCTTTTTGGTGTGTGCACACCCTTATAGGCATGTGCGCATCCTTTTGGCATGTGTGTGTGTGCGTGTACTTGTCTTCAGTGTGCTTGTGCCCTCATTCAAGTTCTTGTGCACCCTTTTTGGCATGTGCGCCACACATTTGTGTTTACACCATCGTTTTTATACCTGCACTTGCGTGCATGACCCTCAAGTGTGTGCGCCCTCCCTTTCATGTGTGTGCCCCATTTTTTGTGTGTGCACCCCTTTTTAGGTATGTGCACATGTGCGCACATGTGTGGCATTTACACATGTGCGTGGGTGTGTCGCAACCCATGCCTCACATACGCGTGTGTGTAATATGGTGTGTGTGCCCCTAATGGGATGTCTTTGCCCCCGACCCGACACTGTGCCTACGTGCATGTGCACTAACATGACTTCCTAGGGATAAAAGTTAAATTTAGAGCATTAATGACTGAAATTAATAAGAAGGGGTTCAATACTCACGAAGGGGTCGTCATCTACGTGTCGCTGGTACCCTTGGACTGCATCTACACGCCTCACTCGGTCTCATGCGATCACCATTTTCCTCGTCACTATCAGAGCCTCACGAAAAAAATTCTAAATGGCTCGGTTAAAATGAATTGGTCGTGATGTTTTTACCCCCTCGTGGGGTATATTAACCCATTTTTCACCACCAGGAGGGCTTGGAGGCCCGTTTCGATCGTCATTTTCTCCTTTGTTCACCGTGGAATAATTATTTTTATTAAATAATTATTTTTCTCTTATTTTCACCGTATTGGGGAATTTTTTTGTTGTCTAATACCCCTTTCTTCTCCCTCGGACAATTTTATTACTCCTAGGTGATTTTTCTTCTTATCCACACTCTCGTAAATAATTATTTTTAAAATAATTATTTTTTATTAATTTTTCCACTAAACAAGGACATTTTTGTCGCTTGTTTCTTCTTTCTTCCACCTAGGGCACTTTTTGTTGCCCCTAGGCCCTTCATTCTATTTCTTCTATTTTCTTCTACTATCCACTACATTTTGAAAACCCAAAAATAAAAACAATAAAATATGTCAAAAATCAAAAACAGGCAAATTTTTTCACAAAATCCTAAAAAGTAAAAAAACCTACAAAAATGGTAACTTGCTTATTACGACTGAAACTTGTGTCTTGCACATGGTATTTTCTCCATATCCTACTAGTTTGTCTCACATCTTCCCGTGATAGTGAATCACAACACCCCTAAATGTATACAACTCAATGGGTTGAGACTCTCAGTGCGATTGCATAACATGGAGCTTTTCCCAAGTGTGGGACCTTACGAAATCAAAAAATCTCTTCGGATGAAGGCCGGTTCCTATTCCTCTATTCAGATGCACACATAAAAATGTAGAGGATTTATTGAAAAACCTAAACTAACTTGCTAAGTAGATAGGGTAAGAAGATGCATAAAAAGTAACCTAAACTAACAAAGGTGATGCACCAAGGAATGAAGAACACTTGTCTTGCCAATAAACACAAACCATTAAAATGGTGATACAATATCATGCACAGTATAACAAAATTTATAGTGAAAGATCGTGAGGATGAAAATGAAAATAGAGAGGGTTGCGAATCATCCATGTAGACATGCATTATTTGCTCCAAAGATTGATACAATACACTACAAAATGCCAAGAGGTAAAGTTGCATTACAGTTTTAGATGGGAGGTTTGAGCTTCACAAATTCACTTGCCAAAGAGAAGAAGGGAGGGGAAAAACAAGAATGTCCAACCTTTAGAAAGAAGCCCCTCCTTAAAATTTATAGGAATAATGAGAGAGAAAAGAGAGAGGAATTCCAAATCTACCCCAACCGACTCCAAGTTGCATTTAATTCATCTCATTATGGCGATAGGTGAGGACCTTAGCAAACCCAAAAAATGGTGAATTATATTTTGCATTTTTTAAGAACTTGTTCTCACCCAATTAAAGATATTCTGACCTCGTAAGATTTCTCGAAAAGTCCAACCGTGCGTGAATCCGAGCTCCCTATGAAAATTTATGGCCATCTGAATATTTGCACTAGGGTTTACTTCTTATCGGGTGTCAATTCTTAAAATGTTGTGCCTCCCGAAAATTTACCTCACGCATCCATCCTTATGTCGACATACTCTTTCGTGCGCCATGGGCGTGAATTTTTTCATGTCGACACTTTGTGTTTTGTGCCTCCAACCTGCACCTTGGGCATGAATTTTGTCATGTCGACACTCGTGTTGTGCACCTCCAACTTGCGCCTTGGGCACAAATTTTTCATGTCAACACTTTGTGTTGTGCACCTCCAACCTGTGCCTTGGGCACAAATTTTGTCATGTCGACACTCTATGTTGTGTGCCTCCAACTCGTGCCTTGATTTTTAGTGACGCGATAAATATCGGGCTTTGAGTTTCTTTGATTTCCATATGCTTTTGTTTGTCTATATTTACCCGATGGGAAATATATACAACACTTCCCGATTAATATGACTCACGATCACAAGATTCACAACCATCTATAAAGCTAGCTACTTGCTTCATTGGTACTCTAGGGCATGTTTGTTTCTTAGTGTTGTTTCGTTGCACAAAATGATTTTCTTGGACCCCGTGTCCATTATCATTTCCCCTTGCATGTATCCTTGCTCAGGGCATCATTTTTAACCCTTGTTAATTACAAAATTGTGGATCTCTTCAAAGACCGATAAAAAAACATTTTTACAACTGTCTTGACCATTGTTGGGTTGGGTATGTGCATTTGTACTTGTTTTCCCTATTAAATGAGCTTATTTCCTTCTTGTATTACATTACATTGTTGTATGTTGCGTGGAGTTGGTATTTTTAGCAATGGACAATTGTTCATAGTATGGATTTTCATGTCATTCTACCTTTGTCGTATGCTTATATTTTTCATAAGGACCAATGACGTAGCTCTCATGGTAATATGATGACATCAAAATTGTTCTAATACACAGTGGCTAGAGGCTAAGATCTTCTCTCCCCTCCTCCATATTTCTTCTGCATCACTTTCCTCTCACCCCTAATCTTCTATCTCATCAGGGCATCTTGCCTCTTCCCATTCTTCTATCTATCTCTCACCTTTTTTGATCATCGATCATCTTCTTTCATCACCCCATCAACACTCGAGGGGAATCTCTACCTCCTACTAATTTTTCTTCTATCCCTTAAAAATTTTCTTATGTCTACTATCTTTAAAGTGGTGTCACTTACACCACCCCAAAGAGGGGAAAATGTAGACACCCATAATTACGCCCGAGTAATTTAAATACTTAAGTTGTGCTAATTATCTTCTTTCTCGCAAATCAACAACATATCATCAAAAGTACTCATATTCCTCTTATATTGTCGTTAATTAATTACAATACTCTAATTTATTAAGTCACTTATCCAACTAACAACCTAATTAACGACCTTACATTAATTAATCACCCCTTCTACCTAGACTAATTAATTATTATTAATTAATTATCTTTCCCTTCCATTTAACCAATAAATCAATATTTAATTGATTTAATCCCCTTCTAATATCCTAAATCATACTAATATTCCTCTAATTAGCTTTTATAAGCTTACATCTACCTATTAGTTAATCACCTTTGATTAATTAAAACACCCCCAACTCCCATGACTTGCTAAGCATAAATTAAACCCTTCTAAAGTAAGGTTACCTTTTATAAAGCAACCTTATCCATTCCTAATCATGTTTTACCTTTATCCCACATGCAAAGGGATGAAGTGTTTCCTTTATCCATTGGGCTATATAAGGAGCCCTCCTTCTACCTTTATACCTACACCTAAACTCTTTGAGAAAGCAAATGCAAAGCATATAGCAAAATAGACTAAGATCTTGCACTTTGTTCTCTTGAGATTTCATCATCTTAAAGATTTAAACCTCTTTCCTAAGTTCTTAGGTCATATGGGAGGTGTCAAAAGGGTCTTGTATCCCAAATTTGACAAGCCCTCATTCCTAGGTTCTTGGAACACTAAGGACAGCCATTTTTGATAGCAATGGAGCCTACCTAGGTTCCTTCATTTATATGTTGTTAGAGAATAGAGGATTTTAGACATGTAAACATTGTTAGGTTCAAATTTTTGTATTAATGAATGTTTAGCATCTAACCCTTGTTCATTTATTATCATGATGGTGCTTAATATGTTGTTTGATTCTTGCTAATTAAGACTATTTAGGTGTTAGTATTTTACTCACATTTAGCATTAGTTTAAAAACAACACATGCACACATTTTCCACAAAGGGTCAGCTCAAACCGAATCGGCTGAAAGGATTTCCATTTTCATATATGTAGTATTCTACAAATGAAAATGTATTCATAATATACATTCATGCATCAACATACTAATTCATTCATTATTATAATAATGATTTCAAAAAGCATGTATACATGCATGAACTATCCAAGTTCAGAATATCTTTCAAGAGTGGTGTCTTTAACCATCTTACATGAAAATGCATAAAACTTACCTCACGTAAGGCTGATTACATAATGCATTTCATAATATTATTTCATGCCAAATCAAATCAGCATACCAACTGTTTGAAGAAATGTCACATATAGGCTCCATATAAAAAGGAGAAGGCATGATAAGCAATTGTCAAAGCATCAACATGAACTTCACTTTACAATTCTTACAATGAACTTTATGCCAAATCAGATCAGCAACATAACATAATTTCTAAGAGGAACAAAATATCCTTTATTCCCAAGAATGCATGCCAACCATATGACAAAATTTCATATAATGAACTTCACATATATTCCAAGGAATGCATATCAATTATATGACAAATTTTCATATCATTCAATTCACAAACTCAAAATGAACAACATGCCAAATCAGATCAGCAACATAACGCATTTTCAAAAGGCACAACAAATCCTTTATACTCAAAGAATGAATGAGAACCGTATGAAAAAATGTCATAATATAAACTTCCAATATAATCCAAGAATGTATTTCAGTAGCATGAAAAAGTGTCATAAAATAATTTCACATAAATTCCAATGAATCCAATCTAGCAACATGATAAAATGCCATAAAATAACTTCACATAAATTCAAACGGATTTGTTCCAGCAGCATAATAAAATGCCATAAATATATTCACTTCAATTCCAATGAATTCATTTCAGCAACATGATAAAATGCCATAATCCATACTCGTGTATTTATGTCAATAAAATATTACATATCAACTATTTGACGTAATGTCACAACACCTCATTCTTTAAATATTCTAGCCAAATGATTTCACACTAATCATTTGACAAAATGTCATAGCACAACATTATTTTAAAATGCTATGCAAATTATTGCACACTTACCATTTGAAAAATACAAAGATACTAGCAAAAAAAACTACATTAAATAAAACAACAATCTAACTACAAATTTGGAGTGTAGAAATCACCCCAAAGCACCGTGCTTTGTTAACTAATGTTGCAGCAGAACAACACATCAAATTTTAACAAAACACAATAAGGAATTAACCAAAATTGGGTGTTATAACAGCCAACACCGCTGCGAGTAAAAATGCAACAATAATTTAATAAAACAAACAACACTTCTAAAGAATCACATAACATCAATAAATCAATAAAGAAAACAGCACTTCTAGCAGCCATTACAGCAGCAAAAAACAACTTATAACAGCTGAAGCAAACCAACAAATCCACAAAAATGCAACATTCTAACATTTAAAAATTCAGCTTGGAGATCAGTCCAAAACCCATAACAAAAATGTCAAGAAATCTTCTCTCAACACCCAAGAGAATAACCTCATTAATTTCAGATATCAAGTAAGGAGGTAAAATGAAATCTTAGGCTCTCATACTTGAGAGATCTGAAATATATAATGCCCATATTAAAATAAACACATTTTCCAAATACCCATAAAGGATTGATTCAAAATATTAATACCCACAATAGATAATCCATATTTCTCCTTACCCAGAAGAGGAATAAATTTGAATATGCATTTATTTGTAGAATATTTCATAGATAAAAACAAGAAACCCTTGCCTAACAAAGAAAGTTAGGGACAATATCATGAAAGAAAATCCACACTTAGAGCCAAAGGTACATAAAACATTTCCTTCAGTAATGCATTATGTAAGTACCTTGGTGGACTTAGTGCTTGAAGATGAACCTATACACATGCCAACGCCAAAGGATCCAAAGGTCAGAAGTAGAGTGGGAAAAGGCTTCAATGATAAAGAAGGCAGATCAAGCGTTGAATATTTATACAGCACCAAAAGCCGTTATAAGAACTAGGACCATTTTGGAAGACAATGAAGTCCTGAAGGCCATGAAAAATGAAAAATTGGGCTACACGGAATAATTAGCACTTGTCAAGTAGAAGTGTGAGGCCCTTATAAGCGACAAGAGCTATACAAGGAAAGGCTAGATGAGCTTGGGAAACTCATCACAAAAAATATGGACTTGTTAGAAGGAAGAATGACTACAATGTCTAGCATTGTGTTGGTCTTGTAGAATGAGAAGGGAGAGATTGCAAAAGATGAGTTAGAATTAATTGCAGTGGATATCTCAAAAAGGTAGAGGCCACGCTCAATGATTAACAGACTTTAGAGGTGGAAATAAAAGAAGAATATCTAGAATTGATTCTTCAGGTTGAAGCAGAAGATACTACAGGGTAAAGACATTCTTTTATTCATCAAAATTATTTCTATCTCTTTATTCACATTCTTTGATTCTTTTTGGAGACAACCATTTTTGGGGCGGTAATGCAACTAGTGTGGGGTAATGTTGATAAGAAAAAATATGGCACTTAGCAAAAAACATACAGAAGGATTGTGTGAAGAAGAAAAGTGCATTCAAAAGTGTGGGAGGATAAGAAAGGATAGCACGCGAAGAAGAGAGACAGATTCAGGGACTTAGCCATTTTCACGATGATGATCTATTTTTAGAAATAGTGTGTAGAGCACACAAACCAGTCAAAGACTTGCACGAGACACATTGGCCATTTTTGGAGGATCGACTACAAAGCGCTTTGCATGGATACAAGTTGAGAGTGGATCTACTACTGGAAGTTAACTAAAAGCAATCTATTATTAGCACACTTGCATGTGTGGCTATTTTTGTAATGGCGCGTAGCTAATAATATCATGTGATCTATTTTGGGATTAGATAATCAGTGAATGTCAAGTCCCACCCTTATAAATATGTAGTGAATTATGTAGCATAAAAGAGAGGTGTGAGAGCTAAGTTATTGTGAGGTTATGCTGCCAAATCTGATGTGCGCATGAGCATAAATTTTTGTTATTATAAAGAAGCTTCTGTGTATTACTGAATTTAATATAATGGAGATTATGGACTGAATCAAGGTGTTATCATGGTTATAGTTCAGTGTTGCATGCTTGATTTCATCATGGTTATCTTTTAAGTTTGTTATTCTCTATATCTAGATCTGAACATGCACTTTGTAGAATGATATATTAGTCATAGATATAAATGTTTTAAGTCTTCATCATGTTAACATCCTACAACAACAAGCATGAAGAGGATCCTGGTACCTTTGCGCACTTCGGGTGAGCGCTCGGTCCCAGGCTAAGTACTATGCCGCTGCACTTGGGCTTTTACTGGTGAATTCTAGGCTACATCAAGGCTCCGGTATTGGGGCCTACCCCCTCACTTCACTATCCTACAATGATAAGGAAGTTAGGTACTTAGCCAATATACCAAAAACCAAGGTGACTATACTCGGCTAGAAAAATGAGTCATCTTCCATATTAGATGATGAAATCCCAATAGTTTCACCAAGGTATAATTGTTTCAATGTAGTTTATGTTTGATGTGATTTGGCTATGTGTGGGGGAGATTAAGTGAATGCATTCTATTAACTACCTAATTAAGCTATGTGATGAAGCAAGCTGAAAGGTTTATTTTAATCCTAGAAGAAATATTGATTTCGATGAGATAAGCAAACAAGAATGTAATGCTTTGAAAGAAAAATAAGGGAAAGAAACACACTTGTAAAACTTTCCCTTTTTTTAATTTTTGATTTTTGATTTTTTTAGCACAAAGAAAAACACAAAAGCAAGCAAAAGCCCCCAAAGCAACAACCTACAAGGGTTAGATTAAATTAGAAGACAAAAATAAGAAATGGATGTTAGAAAGCGGGCTTATTGAGTAATCATCACAAAGATCATCGGCTATTGACATGAATTGTGGGTGATTCAAACCAATCACAGTGATTTAACTGATCACAAATGATTACATTGAAAAGGCCTAAAAAATTAAATTAAATGAAAGAAAAAAGGGACTATTTTCCCATTAGGCATGCCAAAATGTTAGAGAGAGTTTTTCTTTCCATATTTAACTTAATAAAATAAAATAAAAAGAACTAACTCGACCTCATAATATGACAGGGGTTTACCAATACCCGCAAGATGGTTGATGTTGATCTTGATGGATGATTGAAGCTGTGAGTCCAAATGAATGTGCAATTCCTCCTATCTTGAAAAGCACTCTGTAATCAAAGACACTAAACAAAATATATTAGATAAATAGATAAATGATTTTTTCGGCAAAGGCCAATTCCAAGAATATAAAGAGACTTCCTTGAGGATTTCAGCTCGCTTTTAGACAATTAAGTAGATTGATAATGATAATGATAAAAATATGTAAGTATACAATGATAGATAAATAGCATATGAGAAGCTATAGAACTCAAGGTTGAAAGGAAGGTCCTATGTAAATTTGAAGGTAGCCTAGGAAAGGGTGGATGTGATTTGAATAGACTCAAAGTAGTCATACCAAAATTCCTTAGTCTCTTATTGAATGTAATAGAGGAACTTGATTTGATCCTCAATGTATTTTTGTGGATGGTAAAGTGAATTGTGCAAAAGGTCAACTCATGAAGGATGTTGTATTATTCCCATAAGAAAGGTTGTTGGACTATAGGAAGGTCATAAATTCTTGTGATTAGATGAGAATGGCTAGGAACTACCATCTAAGAGAAATCCATACTTGCAAAGAACAAGTTAAATGCAAAGATATTGATAAAACTAATAATAAATTGACAAATTGATAAAAAGATATGTTTTGATAGGGATCAGTTTAGAAGTCGGTGATTTAGACTGATCATCGGTGATCTATAAATTTGAAATTTTATGAAAAGATTTATTTCAACAAGAATCATTAGTGATTGAAGCTAATCATCGGTGATGATGGTAATCGCTAGTGATTCCCGTTAAAATGAACAGCTTTTACGAAAAATTATAACTAAAGGACAAAATTGATATTTTTTATTGTTTTCGATGTTTTAATCAGAATGTAAATGATATAATGAAGTAGATAAATACCTTTAGATGCAAGATGGAGCTAAAAGATGCCTCAAATCATTGAATGGAGCTGGTTAATATTGATGTTGTGTTATTGCACTTCCCAAAGGTCGACAAATGAAAGAGGCTATCAAAATATTGGATTAATGATCACTAGAATTCGATATAGTCTTATATCTTTGGAATGTTTTGAATTCACTAAGGAATAGAAAAAATAGTGTAGATACGAAAAAATGTTTCTAAAGATCCCTGGGAAAGGAGGAAAAACATGTATTTATAATCACTAGTGATTGGTTAGAATCGTATGTGATCTAGCTTTTCAGAAACACGTTTAGAAAATGGTTGAAACTACTTCTAAATGCGTATTTTGGATTTTTGATGAAGGAATATGGTTATGGGGAGGTTTTAGATGGGATGTAGAGGTTGGGATATAGGAATAAAATAGATTTAGGTTGTTTTTAAATGGTTATGGTAGATTTCAAGTGGTTAAGTGGTTTAGAGATAGTAAATAGTAATTTTATGGGAGTGTAAGATTATTTTTACAGAGGTATGGATGAAGTGACTTAGGATAATGATTTTTATATATGTTTTAATTAAATGAAGTGCATATAATGTGAATTAGGTAGGTTGATGAAAACTCAACGTCTACATTTGCCCCTTTTTGTCAAGTAATTCACGACAGTGAAATGTTAGATAAAAATGGTATGAGGTAAAGCTTTTGTTTTTTGATAGGTGATCCCCTCAAATTGGGGGTGATTTCGGTGTAACACAAGAATCACCAGTTTGATTGAGTCATAAATGAGATGAATAATGAATTTTCCCTAAGACGAGGAGACAACATGGGTAGCATCGTAGGATCAAATGCTAGGGGAACCTAAAGATTTTTTGTCATATGGACATATGATCCGTAGAATATGGGTTATTGAGCTAAATGATAAGAGTACCAAAGGGTTTATGGACCATTGATGTATTAGCTTAGGTATTTTTGTGAAGGAAAATTTAACTCTTGAGTCCTTGAGATGAGGAATATTATCGAAGGATGAAATTTTGTGGTTGAAAATGCTTGAAAAATTTTGAAAAAGGGATGTTTTGTGATAAACTAGGTGGATCACTAATGATTAGGGTGAATCGCGGATGATCAGGGTAAATCGTTGATGATTAAGGGAATCATTGGTGATTCCTGTACATGTAATTTGGGGGCTATAAATAGTCATTTTTCTTATCAAATGAATCATTAGCAATTGACGTTTTAGTGATTCAGAGAGACTTTAAGCATGTGATTTAAGGGTGATTTGTGACAAATAGTGGTAGTGGGACCATCCAGATGATAGAGAAGGCCCACTAAGGTAGAGGTATGTACATTATTTTTGTTGTTTTATGATTTTTATTAAATTTTTTATTTTTTGTTTTAAAATGGTGTAGTAGGTATGTTTTGTGAGAATCACCAAGATCATCGAAAACTAGATGGATCACCGGTGAATTGGGTTGGATCGCTGGTGATTTGGTTGGATCACCAATGATTTATACTAAATCGTTAGAGATTGTTGTATTTTGATGAAAACTTGATAAAAATTTGTTGTGGGTGTGTTCTAATTGATGTTTTGTGTTTTTGTGGATGCAAGTAACGGCCAGGTTGACTATTAGAGATTGGGTTCCAGATGCATTAGCAGATGTGAGAGAGGAGATGTTCAATGACAATTGGGAACTTCTAGAGGTAGTGGGTTTTGTAGGGATGTATTATTATAGATGAATTCACAGATGACAACGCTTTACTATTGGATTTGATTGAGAGGTTGGATCCTATAGTGCGCAAAGCTTCCCTTTGACACTTTTAGATACTTGATCATAATGTTGTTGATCATATTATGGACATTATTATGTTTTGTTTTAGTATGATGGTTAGATGTTAGATCATGGACTATTATTGATCTGGATTTAGTTAGTATGCATGATGATTACTTGATACATTTCCTTTATGTGGATGATGATATATTGTTTGACATGGACATATTATAGATGTTGATTTGGACTTGTGACATTTGATATTTTGAGTAGACCTAGTATGGAATAGTATAGATGATGATATAGTTGATTTATGAATTAAAAATGACAATGTTGAATTTTTGATATTGTTGTGATTCATGTGTTTGATAATTTTGAAATGTTGTTTATATCATTTTGATGTTCGATATGGCCACAGGCCTAAGGAGGTATTTACATTTTGTAGGTTAAAAATCACAACAATGTCAGGGGACTGGAGACTAACCATATTAAAATTTTGGGTGAAATCAACGAGGTCACCATGGCAACTGTTTTGTGTGTGTGTTTGTTAGGGATTCCCATGGGGGCGGGGGATTTCCAATATATATGTGACCATGTGATATGTATTTTATTAATGTGTTCATTTTTATTTATTGTTGTTTGTATTTTATTAGTAATGTGTTCCTTCTTGTAATTAATTTAAATGTGGTAAATTAATGTGAGAGACCATATAGTTAAACTTTAATTAAATTAATTTGGGATATAGAATCTAATTAATGAAGTTGTTGATTTTTAAGGTAATGTTGTAAATAATCATGTGTTAAAATAAATAAATCAATATGTCAATAAGAATGTAATAAATAAAGTGGTTGCTCTTAAATGAAATGTTGTAAGAGTGTGTAAGAAATGTGTAAGAAGGTGTAAGAGAAATGTAAGAGTATGTAAGAAAGATTTTGGAAGGTTAAAAACTTCACCTCCTTAGGAATTCTGAAATTATCCTTGAAGGCCGAATTTGGAGGCTTGTGGGACAAGTTAAACTTGTCCCACACCTCTTAAAATGATCCACCAACCATGCCTATGGTTTGGGGGTTAAATTTAGGCATTTTTATTGCATTTTGAAGTGAAAATTTGTAAGTTTTAATTGCACTTCTCTTAAATATTTTTAATTTAGTCCTTTTGGAGTATGGGTCATTTTGGAGTGTGTAAGTTATTTTGTCATTCTTATTTATTGTGTTTGGTGAGTGATGTTGATTTCCTCTTGGGGTTGAGGAAGAATGATGTGGCATCCCACATGGATCCACATCATCCTCTCTTCTTCCCTCTCCTATAAAAGTCAAACTCTTTGCTTGTTTATGGTTGTTGAAACTTTGTTATTTTCCTCTTGGGGGCTCAATTTTTTTGTTGTTTTGGAGCTTGTTGTGGAGGAAGCTTGGAGTCTTTTTGCATGTTTGAAACCTACTGATTTTGGACTGTATTTGGCATTTGGAAAGCTTGTGAGCTTGGAACAAACTCCAGCATGGAGAGGTAGGATCTTGAGTTGTGTTTTAAATGTTTTTCTTTCTCTTGCATGCATATTGAAATGGTGAATGTGTTTTATGTTCTTGGCTGGTTGGGTAGACTGCTTAGGACAAGGTGTAGGAGAAGGCTATGGGGATTTCATATGGGGGCATAAGGGATTTCCAATGGCACTTATTCTATTGTGGAGGGAGTTTTGGATTGGGATCCACCTAGGAAAAGAAACTAGCTTGCATTTCTTACTCTTGGGGGCATAAGGAGGGGTTGGGAGATATAAGGTTTATGGGATTTGATATGTTTATTGGCGGTATGATTTTGGTGGATGCCCAATTCCAAATAGGGAGGCATAAGTAGTTCCCCATAGTTCTTTCTCTTGTTGGCTTGCTTGATCAAGCCTATGTGTTGTGTGAATGATTTCAAATGTAGTTGGGAACTGCTATCTTTACTTGGACTGTATTTTTCTTATTGTTGTATGCAATGTGAAGAATGTTGTTGTAGAAGCCATTGTTTTCATGTGTTGATTTTCATTCTCTATTTCAATATGGTTGGGGCTCAAGGGCCAATGAGGAAGGATGGATTCTCCCTTCTCATTGGATGTCTTGGTTGGGTGGAGAGCGTTGCCTTTCCCCCTTCCTTGTTGTGATCAAAGATGGAAAGATGGAAAACTAGCATGCTGTTGTTTGGAGCAAGAAGAAATTTATAGTTTGACAGTCCCTTATTGTTGTGGGAATTCAATGTAACCTTTCCCACCTTGAGTGGATGAGCTATGTAATTATTGTAATGTGAAGTTATTGTATTGTAGATGGAAGATTGAATTTGAATTGAGTAATGTAAAGGAAAATTATATTTGTTCTTTGTTTTGGGAAGAGAAATGTAAATGATATTATATGTATTGTATTTTATATTTTGAAACCAAATCAAATTGGAAAAGTGATAAGTTGTAAAGTTGTATTGGAATATCAATAAAGGATTGCATTAGTTCCTTTTAAAATTGTATGGTGTATTGGATTTGAAATTGTTGTTAAAGATTGTAATTTTTGTTTGGAAAAGAAGCATGCATATGAAATAAAAGACAATATATTGTTCTCTTGGAATGAGTTGCATTTAGAAATAAGACTTTGCAAAATTGTTATTGAATGGCTGATTGGTTTTAATTAAATGTATTTGACTAGTTTAGGGATCATATGTACCTTCAAAAGACAAAATTGATAAACAAATTTAAGAGAAATAGTTCACTATTTTAAACTTCTTTCTGGCAATGCACATTTTAATAAAAATGAGCAGTTCAAACTTATACCAAACAATAAGTTATGAAACATGGAAATTCAGACCTAGTAAGACTTAAAGTTCTCAAATTGACCTTAACAATTAAGTATGAACCTTCAAAACTGTATAAAATCAAATTGGGAACTTACATAGTCATTTTTATGTCTATTGCCGGAAAAATACAACCTTAAATAAATTGGACAAATTGACTTCCCTAAAACACTCTAAACCCTCCCTAGACTGATCCTCCATGTCTGTTTGACATGTTGAGTGAAGGAGGAGTTCTAATTTAACCAAATTGAGAATTTGAAAACTACCAGTTCACTAATTAAAACTCTACAGATTGTTTTCATTAAATTTACCTCAAACTTCATCAATTTCCAAAATTGATGATCCTTGTGCAAAGAGGGCATTGAGAGATTTCCAAAAATTCCTTGTTTTCCCAAAACCGAGATTTCTAGCTTAAGTTATGGCCATTTGAAGTTTTACTTCAATTTGGCATTTAATAAAAATAATATGATTTAATCTAACTATAGAAAAATTAAATTTGGACTTTGGAAAAATTTCCCAAAAAGGTCCACGGCCCCTACCATCCCACAACCAATCGGGGCCTGCCATGTGGCACCCTGGGAGGGGTGGACAAAATTTAAAAACTTACCCCTTTGAAAATTTGCCTTGGGAAAATTTTCCCATTTTACTCTGCAAACCCACCAGCCCGCAACCAATCACATGCTACCACGTGGCACGGTGGAAGGGCGGACCGAAAATTGAAACTTATGTTTTTTTGAAAATTTTTACTTGGGAAAAATTTTCATTTTCCTCCATCGACCCGCAGCCAATCAAAGGGTGCCACGTGTCCTCTAGGGGCTGAGGCGGAGGCGCGGTTGGTTTTAAATTTTTATCTTTTGAAAAAAAATTAGGGAAAATTTTCCATTTTGGCCCTACCAACCCATGGCCAATGAGAGTGTGCCATGTGGCACTTTGGGGTGGCAGCGGGTGGGGTGGAACCCTTTGTTGTTTTGAGTTTTGGCCCTTAGGAAAATTTCTTATATTCCTCCTACATCCTGCGCAACTTTTCCTTCTCCCTCAGCCTTTCCTTATCCCACAGAATGCGGGTTTGCATGTCCCCTTCTTCCTCTTGGTCTCCAAATCAACCCGCCACTCTTCCCTTCCCTTCTCCTCTTTCACTCGGTGCCAAGACTTGACACGTGTCATCTTGGGGACCTACGGGGGCGCAAAATGCTTTTTTCCCTTTCACTTTGCATTGGAAAAATTTCCCTATGCTGCCCCACGACCCACCAAACAGCCCAAGGTGCATTTCCCCTCCTCTTGCCACATGTCCCTCTAGAGAAAAATTTCCCTAGAAACTCCGCCCACTCATAACTTGAGTTCTGTAAGGAGTTAGAAGGACTTATTTATATCACCAGAAAGGTGAGAAAATTTTCTATCCATTAGGAATGGTTTAGGAAAATTTTTGAAGTGTTAAGTGTAAGAAAAATCTAGTTAAATTTCTAATCTCGTTAGAGAGTAGGTACGGGGTAAATTACTCCCGAACCTAACTTAAACATGTAACCCTAAGAGTTGAACCTGTGAACTTAATATAAGTTAATAAAGGAAACTTATGTTTTGGTAAGTAGGATTTGATCCGAACCTATTAGTGTTTTGGTAACTTTGAATGTATAATACTTCCAATCAAAAAAATTATTACATAATTTTCTAGCTAACACTAGGTTATTTCTTAGGTCTTAGGTGGTTTTTTAAATGCGCATCATATCCTACTACCTCGCACATTTTTGCTGCCTACAGGTGATATTTCTATCACCCTAGAGTATGTACATAGGATCGCTAGGTTGCACAAAGACAATGGAGGGGATATACTTCATTGATGAGACAGAGAGAGAGGATATGATGAGGAGGTTATATGAGGATGATGTAATTGATATTAGGTTCACATCTAGTGGGTTTTACTATCATCCTTTATTTGAGGTAGAAAGGCAGGTTCATGTTACTATGACAATGATGATGGGGGTTTCTTGTTTCAATTTACCTAACTCATGTGGTGGGAGATTTCCTTATATGATGGTAGGTGTTGTGGCTAAGATTATAGATCATCGTACAATGTTTGATTGGGCTCAATATTTACTTGAACAAAATTATAGGGAGTCGTGGATATGGATTAGTGGAATCGGTTTGGGATCAATGTTGGTTTTTGTTACGTGTTGGGATTTCAAGCATATTGTTTTGAATCGTCCACTAGGTCTACTATGGGGTGGTGTTTATTTGGTGACGAATAGGCCTGGTTTTTTCATTGAAGTGTAGAGGTAGGGAGGTTAGGAGGAGTGTGGATTGAGGATCACTACCTTCATCTTATTACAAGGTTATAGTGCCGTGGATATATTATGGATGTCATATATTGACTTTTAGTATGGCATGGCTATGAGATGGATTTAAAATCCACCAAGTAGAAATTTTGGATACAGGGATGTTGAGGTTGAGAGTGTGATTTGGTGAGGTTAATTCACATCGGGTGATAGTCCTGATTGATACAAGATGTGTTAGATGATCTTATTCCATATATATGTGATGAGGAGGACATGGATACCCATAAGGCAAGTAGTGGGACAACATTATGTGCTATCAAAGGACAAGGGGTGATGGTTTTGATGAGTATGGTGATAGAGTTCCTATTGATGATGTCGGTGTGATAGTAGCCTATAGGACATGGTGCACTTTGGAGCATATTTTACATGGGATATAGCACATCTAGCTCAAGGAGGTAGGAGTGTGAGGACTCGAGTAGAGGGAGAATAATAGGTTGTGGATGTTAGTGATGAGGATATGGATGGAAAGAGAGTGGCCCTAAAGGCCACTATTGCACATTTGATGGTGAAGGCCACACCAAACAAGAGAGAGATAGTTTACGGGTTCGAGTGATGATTTTATTAGAGTGAGATCCAACCTTTGAATAATGAGAGGGATGGTCTTATAGTTGATCATGATGGTCTTAGGAAACAATTAGTACAGCCACGACCGACCGAGATAAATACAAATAGCATCGAGATACCCCCGAAAGGGCTCTAGGGATCATATGTCCATCGGTGTTAGGTTCTCGAGTTAGTGGTACAAACATAGGTGAGTAGCCGAGAGCTCCACTGTGTACATTTAGCTACACTCACTATAAGGTGTTATAGGCGGAGTTAGCCTACTATGAGGATTTGGTGATACGGGGTTTTCCAAATGCATTTCTACATGTTGATCACTTAGCATAGTGAGGGGAAGTTCCTAGTGTGAGTGAGAAGAGTGTAGGTTAACCACCTTGAGGACCAAATGGAGGATACAATGGTGATGGAGGTTAGATTGCTTGAGGGAAGTTGTGTTTGAGACAATGAGTTCCTTAGGGGTGTCCATTTTACTAGATAGTCATGATATATGTTGTATTTTGATATGTATATGACTCATTATGAAGCCTTGATTTTGATGTATAGATTTTGATGTACGAAGTTTGGGGGACTCCATATGATTATATAGAGATATTGTACATGATGTTTCTATATATATATATGGCGATGACGAGTTTGATTTTATGAGTTGTGTTTATTTCTCATATTTGTTTGTTATACTGGTATGATGTGATGTTATTATAGATGTGTATAATTTCATACTTTAGATGATGGTTTGTGATGTGTATGATATGATAGTGACTTTAATGTGATCAATATATGTCAAAATGTTTTCTAACTCTTAAATAGGAATAAAACATGGAATGATTTATTTTGTACTAGATTTGATACATACGTGATGGGGATAAATATGGTGAAGGCACTTGCACTTTTCTAGCCTTTACAATGAATGTTAACACATGACTAATAATGAATAGTCACACGTATGATCTTGGATATAGATGGAATTGAAATTCACACCTTCTTAGGACATAGGATGGGTTAGCATATGTAGGATGTGTGGGAAAATAGGGTTCTCCTTTTAACAGTTTCATAGAGAGGTGCCCTAGCTATGTATTTATTTTTATGATGCAAACTGTTCGATGTGGGAAGTTTTCTTTAATGGGAAATTTCATTAATGGGGGAAGCTTTCCAAGGATGCTTTTTATATTTTGACTTTTGAATGTTGATCTATACAGGAAGCCTTTTTACATGGGTATCCATCCTTCGAGGGAGTGGTCTAAAATTTTAACTTTGACTTTTTGGATTTTTACAGATAGTATTCCTTCAAGGATCGGTCTATAATTTTTACGAGTACCTATCCTTTGAGGGATCAGTCTACTTTTATTTTTTAAAAATATGATTTTCATATTTAAATAGATGTCCTTTGAGGGATTAGTCTATTATTTTTATAATATGCATCCATAAATATGTGTATCTTCTTTTGAGTTGAGAGTAGACCCTACTAGACCATTTAAAGGAGGGGACAAGACATGTTTGCAAATTACACATGTATGGCCCATGACATGTTTTTGGTTAGTATACGTGGTAGATGGATGTAACAATTGTGAGATTCTGTTGAGGGGAAACTTGTCCATAGTACAAGATGTGATGAACAGAGTCACGGTGCTCATCTTTAAGGTTTTATAAGGATGGAATACCACATGCTTTCAAATCATTACGATGTTACGATGACTTGTTGATGATGAAATAAGACCTTTGATGTGACTATTTTCATGATAGTTAAATTTTTAATATTAGAAAGGTTGCAAGTTCAAGGCATTTAGAGGTTCCTTTTCATGGTATACCATCAAGGGAGGCTAGACGATATGCTCTTGACCCATACTTGTGAGTAATAATGTATGGACTGATCCAGTTAGAGGAAAACTTTCCACGTTTACTCCTTTCCAAAGTAGTGACATTTTGATTTTCTTTGAGGAAAAGATCACCTATTTTAAAGTCATGTTCTTTTACATGTTTATTATATGTGTGTTTGATGTGTTCTTGATAGACATGATGATGTTCAAGAGTTGTTAAACATTTTTCATCTAGTAGTTCTAATTGTGTTAGACGGTCTTGTCAATAATCTTCATCGGGATAAAGTCTTTGAGAGATACATGGAGTGATGGGATTTTAACTTCAAGGGTAGAACCACGTCAGAGTCATAGACTAGTGAAAAGGGAATAACACCTATAGGATTACTAATGCTACTTTGATAAGCCCAGAGAGAAAATAGGATTTAGAGATGTCAATTCCAGCCTGCTTCATCTACTATTTTCATGAGGATTTTGTTAATTTTTTATTAGAAGCCTCAATTTTTCCATTTTATTAGGGATAATATGGTGATGAAAATCTAAGTTTGATGTTGAATGTGTTGCAAAGTTTCTTAACATCCTTATTTTTGAAGGATTTTCCATTATCAGTGACAAGTTTATGAGGGATGCCAAAGTGGAATATGATGTGTTGATAATGTTTTGCCAATAAATTTTGTATGTATAAGCAAAACAAATAAGGTAAGGGTGAGGAGGAATACCTGTGAATGAAGGTGGAAGGTAGAGTGTGCGCGTTCTGATTTCCCGATCCAGTGCTAATTGTGAGAACTTCCTTTTTGCTAGGAGGAACTACCTATGAATGTAAAACAAGACCACAAGAAGAATATTAAACAATATATGTCAGTGGACTACCTAGTGTATGCTAGATCTAGGAAGTGTGATACTTCCTAGATGGCTTTCAATCCACTATTTAATACAATTTAATGCAAGAAATAACATAAGAAAATAACATCCTATTGTAGTTGATATGATTTAGGTATCTCATTCAAATACAATAAGAAAATCTAATCTAACATGTAAGGTTATGATCATATCTAGAGGTTGGGTAGGTAGCCAAGGTGACTAGAATCAGGTCAAGGTCAGGTTTTGGATGGTTTGGGCTATTTGGGTGAAGGTTATTAGGTTGTTGTTACATGTAGAATTACTAGATATAGATACCAAATTCAATCATTTATGACCGATGCTAGTTAAGATGGAAACCAACAACGGTTTAGGTTAACCGATGTCGGTAAGAGAGGAAAACTGGTATGAAATCAATAAAATTTGGTTTTGGTGATTCTTTCTAATTGCATAAAGAGTGAGAGAATGATGGCTAGGTTGCCAAAGAATTTGAGAACTCTCAAAGATGCATGGGGTTTGGTGTGGGAAGATAAAGGGTTATGGATGGTCAGATGGGTGGATTAGAATGAAGGTGAGGATGACAAGATATAAAGGAGAATAGGATTTAATGGTGAAAGTTAAAGAAATGATGATCTAAATAAGTATGGAATGATGTAGATCCAAATGTACTTACTTGTATTTGCAAACCTGGTAGTTAGATTGAGGTGATGGTTGATCTGTACAATTGGTGGTGGTCGTCATGGCAAAGTTGCTTCCTAGAATGCTACCATGAATACCAATGTCTTTATATTTTTCTTAGTGTCAGCTAGGGTGTGTCTGGATGTGCAAGAGGGCTCTGGTTTGTGTTTTCATATAGATATCTCTCCTCCAAAATTGAATAATTCCTCCAACCTTTGGAACAAGGTTACCAAAGTGAATATATGGTAATCGACGATGGTTTAGGTTAACTGGAGTTGGTTTAGGGTTAATCAACATTAGTTATGGCAAGAAATCCTAGGTTGCCAAAATAGAAAATATTGGCTATCTTTTTACCATTTTCCCATTGGTTCAGTCTAAAAATAGTAGTTTCAGCGTAAGTAAGTGGGCATGTTGTTAGAGAAAGAATAGGTATATAATGTTATGGTTAGATTAAGTCTCGATTAGTTATGGTAAGTACCGATTGAGTCCTAATTACAATGGTCATGCTAAGAATAGGTCCATGATGAGGTGTCTAGGTGATGTGGCTAGGTGAGGTGGTCAAGTGAGGGAATTAATTAAAGTAATTAATTCAATTAATCATGTGCACTATGGGATATGAATATGTAAGGTATGGTTTATTTAATTAACAAGGTTATACAAGTGGTACAACCTAATTTTGCTTGTCTACATTTTTCCCCTTTTTGTCGTATAGCTTGTATTGGTAAGTGATGTCGCCAAAATAGAAAGTGATTACCCCATGTGTGGGTGAGATTAGGGTTACCCCAAGTGTGGGTGAAGGTGATCCCCCTCAAACCAAGAACTAATGAGGTGTTATGTGAAATCGTGAGTTGTTTGATAAATGTGTAGTTGGTAGAAGTGAAGGTAGGTGGGGAAGAGTATGGGTATGTTGGGAAAGGGTGATGGTCAATTCGGGTTATAAGTAATGGGCCAGGGTCAAATTAGGTAATGGGTAATGGAAATTGAATGCACGCACATGTATAGATTGCAACACGATACTAGGTTGAAGAGCTTGCAAACTCTACATCATCTAAGGTCAATAGGTTTATCCAAATAAAGGTGAAGTGATTCATGTATCCAAGGCATAGGATATGGTTCGAAAACACAACATAGGTCAGTGCAGGAACATTTAGGTATTTTCTAGTACACCAAAGGTTGGGTCAAGATAAATAAACAAGATGGTAATAGGTGAGGTAGGTCATTAGGCCAAACAACATGGGTAATTCCATGACAAGGTATAACGAGTACACAAGGTTAATGGTCACACAAAGTAGGTCAAGTCTAGGTAAATAGGTCATGGCATGGGTAAGGCCAAGGTATAGGTAAAATAACAAATCCCGAGACGTAACTAAGGAAATGTAGGGGTAGTTTGGGCATGTAGGTAGGTTGTAATAAGTGTGGGTGAGGTCAAAGGGTATCGAGCAAGGATGAGTTGAGGTAAAAATGGGGAAAATGGGGTAAAAATGGTAATAGTGAGCAACCGATGTCGATTATAATGTAAATGACGTTGGTTTGGTATGACTGAAATCGGTCATGTTGGGTTAGGGTTAATAAAAAGAAAAATATGTATTTTATGGATTCATTTTAACATGTTGTTATTTGGGAAAATGACAGAATAGTGGGGTAAGAGTAGAAAGTGATGGTATGAGGTGTTTAAATGGAACTGGTGAGTGATTAGTGCATGATTGGAATTTGATAGGTGGGTCGACAAGATTGATTGAAGCCATTTGAGTGACCTTGAGGTGAGGAGCGGATTTGGTGATAGTGAAGGTAGGAGAGGGTTCAGGTGGACCACCAAGATAATGAACAAACATACCACCGTGCCGAAAGTATTGAGATGAGGAAGGATTCAATCCTCTATTGTCTTTGGGTTAAAAAGAATGTTTTAAATTGGTTTGGGTTAAAGGGGGTTTGGGGGAAAATAATTTTTCATTTGTAGGTAAAAATGAATGAAATGAGGGAGGGGTCCAATATAGTGTAAATAGGGGTGGGAATGAAGTTAGGGTAGGTTTGGGTAGGGTAGAGTATGTTTTTAGAGTGTTTTGGTCAATTTATTAGAGGTAGGGTTTGGGTTTCAGTTTTTGATGTTACGATAGAGACCGACATCGGGTCGGTCGTGGGTTAGTCAATGTCGGTTGGCCTTGGCCAACATCGGTCAAGTCTGAGATGACCGAAACTAGTGAAATTGAACTGGCATTGGTCAAGGAAAACTAGTGATGGTTAAGGAAACCGATGCGCTTATGGATAATGAGAAATAAGGGAAAGGAAAGGGTATGGGGAACGAAAATCCTAGGTATAATAGTACAAGTAGGGAAAAAAGGGGTAGTATGTAGGGTTGTGTTTTAGAGAGGGTGTGGTGGGAAATAGTTATGTCATGTAATAGGTGTGTTGGGTAAAAGGTATGTTGGGTATGGTCAAGGCTGAACAATGTTGTGGTTTGTTGGATGTAGGCTAGGGACCAACTGTGGATGAGGGATAGAGTACCGCCTCTGTTGCTAACGGTATGGTTGAGCATGACCACAGATGAGTGGAGGCACATGACAGACATTGGCCTGATTGGGATCTGATGTTATAGACATATAGCTCAAGATCCGAGTTTGATGGTCACACTCATTGATAGATGGGATTTAGCAACCAATATATTCGCCTATCAACAGGTGAGATTATTTTCACCCCGGAGGATGTATACATGATCCTACGCACTACCTACAAAGGGAGAGTAGGTTTATTCTATTTTTTCAAAGGCATGAGAAGAGATGATAGTGGAAGTGTTTAGAGAGGCAATGGTAGAGTTGAGATACCATAACATGAGCCCGAGCTATGGGGATATATACGCTACCCATTCTTAGTAGATGAGGTCTTGATTATGGAGGCAAGTGTTTTTTTTTGCTGCTAGATGTGGAGGATGGGAGATTCTCATGAGCATTGATGGGAGTTTTCCATGATATAATGGAGCATAGGACATATTTTTCCTCGACACCAACATTCTTGCACGCTTATACGAGAGTTGTGGGCTTATAGGAGACTATGAAGGCTTAGTTTGTCTTATACCTTTCTTCTTCATTACTAGGCATACAAGCACATTATATGTGTGCATCCAATTGATTTTCCCTAACCTGATGCATTCAATGTGATTTTGGTTTGAATTGGTTACAAGCATTGGGTACCTATTAGGGGAGAGCATAGGGTTGTTAGGGCTACACATGATGTGGCATATTATAGGCGTGTGCTAGAGGGATTGTCAAGGGTTGACATCATTTGGAGGCCATATGTTGGCTTCCCTTCCTAAAAACATGGCAGTGGAGTTGAATGAGCTACATCTACTTAGGTGGATAGAGGGATGTCGTTCCTGTAAGTACAAGATGATACTTGTTAAAAGGTTCATATGGCAGTTTAGGGGTTACCCCATGACATGCCTTTTCATTCCCACATTACAGGAGAGATGACATAGAGAGGCCTATGCCTCTACCACGACCAATTTTTCTGATAGGGTAGGAATATCGGTGGTGGATAGGATGATTGATGATGTCAGGGTTACTCACGAGATATGGAAACTAGTGGGGCGCGTAGTTACAGAAAGCACCACCGAGGCCAAGGCATTCTGACTTAGCCACTATTACAATGTAGAGGGACACATTGTAGAAAGGTATCCACCCTTTCACACAACTTGGAGTATTGTAGGGAATCTTATAGGACCGAGAGGCACAAGTTACCACTTTATAGGTGTAGGTAGTAGCCTTATAGGCCTAGGTTACATAGGGACAGGTACCCACATAGGGTGGTGATGGTGATGGGGGATAGGTAGCCACCTTACAGGCATAGATAATAGGTTTGTAGGGTCATTTGGCCACTACACATGATCAGATTTTTACCTTATAATCTCATATCATAGTGTAGGCACCCTCACAGGCCCAGGATAGGGTCCCATATTATAGGCAGCAATGGGACAATGTCCCATGGTATAGGGAGGAGGGCAAGGTTCATAGGTACAGGGGTGGGATAGAGCCCAGGGTTACTTGTGAGACCTATGGCACCACCATAGATAGTGTCAATGGCAAGATTCGTGATTCCCCGAATGATGTCGATATTACCAAGATGAGTTGATAGGCTGCATAGGATAGATGGCCCCTCCTATGTAGATTACAAGGCACAATAGGCCTTGAGTGAGAGGACGAGATCTTACACACATAGTGCAGAGAGCACAGGGGGTCAGGTGAGCCCCGAGATAGGGTCACAAAGTGAGGCTACTAGTTCACAGATTCCTGACCCAGCTATAGGCTAGGAGGAGGCTAGACCAAGAACCATGGAGGGTGGAGAGATGTTGGCAGGGCGCCGACACATAGAGAGGAGGAGACACATGAGACTGGCCCCAAGGGTTTCAATTAGGGTGATAATTAATCATCTAGTATGGTTATTTATTTTTTGAGATTTTGATATATATATACCAACCTAATTGTTGATGAAAGTGAGGTTATACATGAGATTTTTTGTGAGTTGATTATTATACCAACCTGTGTGTTGAATATTTTGAGGATGTACTTGAGAGATTCTTATATTATTTTGTATTAGTGTATATTATATGGATACATAGACTTTCATTTATAGATGGTGAGATCAATGGTATGGATGATGTACTTGTGTTTTGAAATTTCTATTAGTATTTTTGTATGGATGGAAACTAGGTGGATTAGGCATGGTGGAATCAGGTTAGTTTAGGAATGATGGAGTTAAGTCAGTTTAAACATGGTTAAATTAGGTTGGTTTAGGCATGGTGGAGTTAGGTTAGTTAGGTATGGTTGAGTTAGGTTAGTTAGGCATGGTTGAGTTAGGTCAATTAGGCATGGTTGAGTTAGGTTAGTTAGGCATGGTTGATCATGTTTTTGGTTTTGATTTAATTTCTAAGTTATTGGTAACATGGGAAATAAATGATGAGTTATATGTATGTTATGGTGTAAATTTCCAAAATCTTTGATATCATGGAAATGTGAAATGATTGATTGGATGTTTTTATGATGTGATAAAATGGTAGATATGTATGTGTGGTAAATTTCCAAGTGTTATGAAAAATGGAAACTAATTATAGTAGAATGTTAATAGAAAAACATGTGGGAAAAATGGGTTAGGGTAAAGAGTGGTCGAGCTAACCTTCAATTTCCCCATGCCCTCATGGTGGTGCTTACATAGACTCGGTGAAAAGGGGCCTCGTGTTGACGTAGTTCTCCCATGAGCTAGGGAAGAATATGATGGGGTAGAGGAATGGGTTCATAGGTTTTAGGAATGATTGGATCCGGGTCATAGGCATTGTTGATTTTAGGTCATAGGCATGGTTGAGTCTTAGGCGAGAGTGGAAATCTTTAAAAAGTAGTTGTCGGTGGTTTGGTCCTATATAGGAGAATCAATAGGTGATGAAGAAGGTAGAATAGGAAGAGGTCAATAAAAAGAGCTACCTAATTGATAAGAACCATAACAAGACTACCATACCAAAGATTGGATTATGAACATAATACCCTAAAGACATTACATGATTGACTATGCTAAGGGTGAATAAAATCACATGATCATGAGATGTCCTTTTTACAGCAAGTCCCTTGAGTGAGAAGGAAATTAGGGTAACAAGGTGATGAGGTGAAAGAGGTTAGTTTTTAGCGTAACTTAGTGTATGATGACATGTTTATCTAGAAAGAAACCCATGATCAAAAATAGGCAAGTCAATGATGAAAAAGTTATCATTTTTTTTATAGACGATCAATGTGAGAAGTCTATGTAGGATGATTATATTATCTCCTTGAGGTATTTATGAAGCTGATCAATGCAGGAAGCTTATGATTATTTTATTTTGTTTTTGCAAGGATAATCCCTTTTATTATATATACTATGTGCAATATGGTAAGCTTTGTATAGTTGTCCTTCGAGGAGAAGGACTATTAATAGCGGTGAGATAGAGAGAAGAGATGTCCCTTTTGAGGGAGTCATCTTTTACTAGAATTTTGACTCTAGTTGAATCCCATTTTCCTTTTGGATGTTTAAGTCATGGACAAGACTATAGAGGAAGATTAGGTTCTTAGTTAGAAGACAAAACCATAACACACAGAGGTTAACTATGAAATATATGGTTTCAAGTGATGAACGACCATGGGATTCCATCTTGAAAAATATGAAAAGTATCCATGATTACATGCCATGAGTAGAGCCATGGTACGCATATTTAAGATAAGGATGAAAGGTGATGGGTAATCACATGATTCTTGTTTAGTTGTTGATCCTCAAAACAGGTAACATGGAAGGTGAATGGTGCTCAAGGGATGAGTGGTTAATAAAGAGAAGGTTATATAGGACTTGATTTCAAAAATAAAATTCTTGAAGATCAAGGCATTCAGGGCTCGGCTTTAGGTTTACCTTCCAGGTGAAGACAAATGATAAGAACCTGGTCTATAGGTATGAGTAACGATATAGGGTCCAAGCCAATTAGGAGTAAATTTTCCCTGTTTACTTTTTTCTTGTTCGGTTACATGTTGAATTTCCTTCAGGATGAGGTTTCTAACCTAGAAGGTTCGCTCATAGACCCATTTTTTATAGGCATGTTTGATATGTTTTTGGTAGATTTGGAGGTGATCAAGAGCATTGAGATGACATTCATCTAATAACTCAAGTTGTGCTAAAAATTCTTGTGAAAGTCATTATCATTGACCATGTATTAGTGTGAGACGTAAAGAGATGGAATTTAGACTTTGAGAGGTAAGACACCTTAGTACCGTAGACCGAGAGAAAGGTGTGGCAGCAAATCGAAGTGCAAATATTGGTACATTATGCCCATAAGGCAAAAGGAATGTGTGTATGCCAATCCTTCCGTATCGTCAACTTCTTTCATAAGAATTTTGTTCAAGGTTTTATTGATTGATTCTATGTGGCCATTTATTTGTGGGTAGTAAGGTGACAAGAAACTAAGTTGAATGCCAAAGTCATCGCAAATATTTCATAGGGTTCTATTTTTTAATTTCTTGTCATTATCGCGTGATGACGCGATGAGGGACACCAAAGCAACAAATAATATGATGGTTGATGAATTCACAATGTTTTCATCTTTTTTAGAAATGAGGGGAATGGCTTCTACCCATTTAGTGTTGTATTCTATTGTAGTTATAATCCATTGGTGGCATTGTGAATAATGAAGATTTATCTCTCTAACAAGATCTAAACCCCATTGAGAGAAAGGTCAAAGGTCTCATGCAACCCGTAAGGCATGACTAGGTGTGTCTCAAGATTACCATACTTGTTGGGATTTCACACAATGTTTGATGTAGTCACAAGAGTCGGGGTTTATGGTTGGCCAATAATAGTCTAGGTGAAGAATACATTTAGTGATAGCTAGGCCACTAAAGTGATCTCCACAAATTCCGCCATGAACCTCCTTGATAGTGTAGGGAATTTCAAAACTTGTAAGGCATCGTAAGAGAATACCATCAAATCCACATTTATAAATAAGAACACCCATGATCACATAGTGAGAGATACCTTTAAGAAAGGTGTGTTGTCTATTACAAGTAAGATCGGGAGGTAGAATAGAAAGGGAAAGGTAGTATGCAAACTAATTATACCAAAGGTCACGTGGGTCAGGTGTAACGATTCCGACAGAGTTGACATCTCGAGATAAATAATAAGGTGATTGCAACCTTTGTATTGTGAAAAATATTTTGGATTCATAAGGTGAAGTGATTATCAAACAAGACAGGCAAGCCATGCTATCTATAAATTTATTAGTAGAACATGGGGTGGTTTGAAGTTTGTAATAGTCAAAGGTAGTCAGAATTATGTTGACATTGTGTTTATACTTTTGGAGTATTTCATTATGACACTGGTATATACCATTGACTTGGTTTACAACTAGTTGAGAGTCACCAAATATATTAATTGATTTGACATCTAGGGTGATGGCGGTTTGAAGGCCTAATACGAGTCCTTCATATTCAGCGATGTTGTTAGTACAATCAAAATATAGTTTAAAATATAAAGGCATAGGTTCACCATCAAGAGGAATTAGGAAATGTCTACACTACCTCCATGATGACATTTGGAACCAATGAAGAATAAGTTCATTTGATAAACGACATTGTCTAAAGAGAGGGTAGCAATGGATTCATCTAGAAAATCAAAGTTAGAGGGTTGATCTCTAGAAATGGGTGTGTCTACTAGTTGGTCAGCAATGGTTTGGCCCTTGATATATGTTTTTGGATGAATTCGAGGTCAAGGTCTACAAGAATCATGAGCTAATGTGCAAAGCACATTGTTTCGTAGGGTTTGGCATATATGTAATGTAAGGGGTCATTGTTAGTGACGAAAAATGTTTTGTGGTTGAGTAAGTAATGAAGAAGTTTAGTGGTGACAAAAACTAAGGCTAAGAAAAGTTTTTCAACATGGGTGTACCTAGTTTCGTAGTCCAAAAGGGTACAGCTTATGTAGTAAACCACTTGCTCCTGGTTCTACTCATCGCGATGACCGAGCATGGCACCTAAGGAATGATTAGTAGTAGAAATGTATAGGTAAAAGGGTTGGTCATCTTTAGGGGGAATGAGCACTAGTAGTTGAAGAAGGTATTGTTTTAAGGCGTCAAATTCTTTGTGGTATTCATCATCCCATTTGAAGGAGACATCCTTTTGAGGAGATGACGAAATGGTTGGCAACATTGGAAAGTTGTGAAATAAACCAATGAATATATTGCAACTTACCTTTTAAACCTTGCAGCTTGATGGAGATTAGTAGGCAAATCCATTTAGATAATAGATTTAATTTAGTAGGATAGAATTCTATGTGTCACAAAGAAATGATGAAACCACGGAGCTTTCCTAAGAGCATTGTGAAGATGCACTTCTTAGGTTAAAGGAAAACACAATACTTGATGAGGCGATCAAAGATGACCTTAAGGACTGTAAGGTGTTTGGTCTGATGTTTGGATTTGGAAAGAAGGTCATCTACGTAATCTTCCAATATGTGATGCATTATGTCATGGAAGATATAATTCATAGCCCACTAATATGTAGCACCAATGTTTTTAAGGCCAAAAGGCATGACTCAATAGTAGAAGGTCCCCCAAGGAGTGATGAAGGCGGTTTGTGTTGGTCTTCTAGGAGCAAGTAATATTTTATTATAACCTAAAAACTATCCACATGTGATAACATCTCATGACCAGCGGTGAGATCAACTAGCTGGTCAATACCTAGTAGAGGAAAGTCATATTTGGGGCAAGCTAAGTTGAGGTTATGGAAATACTTGCAAATGTAAAGTCCACCTATTACTTTTTTATAGGAACATGTTATAAATCCATTAGGAATAGGCAATGGGTAGGATAAAGGAAACCAAGAGAAGGCATTGAAGTTCCTCTTTGACAAGAAAGGAAATGTGAAGATGCATTTTCCGCATCTTCTATTTTACGGGCTTGATTCAGGAATGGTTATGATATCGTGGACAATAATGTTTGGGTCAATACTGGCATATCAAAGCATAGGACCAAGAAAAAGTGTTTCTATGATGCCGGAGGAAAGAAGTAAAAGCTTCCTTCTTAGTGGCATCTAAATATTTTCCTATCTTTAGAATGTACAAGTTACCCTAAGTGTTGATGTTGATTTCAATATGTGATTCATTCAACATGGTTTGTGTCTCGAGATGGTAGCGACTTGTGAATATAAGAATCTTCTACACCAAGGTAGGTGAGCATAAACTCATCATCTTGACATTTAATGACATTAATAGAAGGTGTATCATCATCGATCATGTCAGGATATAGGAAGGAAAGAGAAGAGGGAGCCTCATCATCACATTGATAATTCATAGGTCCCAGATAAATTGTTTTCACAAAAAAAATTAGGAGGAATAGATTCAGGATCTATGGACTTCATGGGTGAAGATGGTGATGTTGGTGAATGGGCTGGAGAAGTTTTTTCATCCTTAATTAGGTCAATGCAGGCCTTCTTGGATGATGGTATGGAAAATCCAATGCAACTATGATCTTTATGTTTATGGTTGGTACACGGGATAATGGTATGATGGCCTTGTTTGTAAAAATTGAAGCCAAACCCTTTCCATGCGCAACGGTGAAGGAAATTGTGGGAGAAGTGGCAGTTAGTGAGAGGTTGGAGGTCAGATGAAAATGGTCATGTTTGGGATGGTAGTTTGGGTGAATAGGTGGTAGTATCAAGTACCCCATATGTTAATTTGGTGCGAAGGTGGGGAGGACCATAAGGGAAAACCTCTCCTATGCAATAGTCATAATGAGGATGTTGGCTTATGTTTCCATACTCTTGTAGAGTGAGGAAGGTTTTGATATTGTAGAGGTGGTACTCCCCCATAGTGAGGCATTGAAAACACCCTCTAAGGGATCGTAGTAGGTATTTGGGTAGCGGGATAGATTAATTACAAGGCGACCGGGCATGAGGGGTATCGGTTGGTTGGGAAGTAGATGGAATAGCTATTGAGGTTACAAAGATAATGATAGGAATAGAAGAGTTTGGTGTGGGTGAGGTGGTAGCTGCATTGATGGATAGAGCTATGGGTGAAGGAGAAGTGGGGGTAGTGGTAGATGCCTTAACTGGTACAAGGAAATTGTTAAGTTGGTTTAACATGTTACAGGTTTTAAACGGTGATGGAGCAACTGGGATGGTATAGTCATGCCCTTCATGTTCAAATTTTACATAGTAGTGTAAAGTTAAATGAACATACCCATGACATCAATCCAAGGTTGGACAAGCAACAGTTAGACTGAACTCCCCTCTAAGATGTAGAACAGTCGGGGGACAAAGAAGAATAATGATGTCAAGGGTGGAAGTGATGGAGTCATTCAAGGAGCGCAACATAACTGGGTTATTATGCATGAAATTTTAAGGGATGCACATTTTATTATATGCGTGGGAGGATATAATGTTGATGTTAGCACCACCATCGATCATAATGTGTTGTACACGTATATTATTGATATAGATGGAGATGAAAAGGGTGGGATCGGGTCATCTAATTAGAGAGGTACAATCTCCTCATCAGAGAAACTAAGGGTGGCTACTTGCTGAGTGGATGTGGGGGTAGAAGAAGGAGATGATTTGGTAAGAGAGGCCATGTGATGAGGGGTGAGAATGGAGGATATTGGTGTTGGGTCATCGGAAAAACTTTGATTGATTGTAAAACATCCGTGTCGGCTTGTCAATGAGATTCAAAGGTTTGTATGAGATTGTAAAAAGACATTTTTAGAGGGGATTGGTGTAACGATGGGTGACCCCATCATAAATAGGGTATGCGGGTCCTCAAATGGTGATTTTGGGTGTGGGTGCAAATGGTATATTGGGCATGGGGTTGGTTGATGGGCTAGTTGTTTTTCTTTTCCTTTGTCCTTTTGGGCGTGAGTGGCAACTTGGATCATGTTAATGAGGGAAGGAGGTAGATGGAGAAGGTATTTCATGAGTAGTGTAATGACATGATGGAAAAAACCTAATGCATGGTAAGATCCTTATGAAATGAATAGGAACAATGGCATTTAGGTGGAAATTTGGCCAACTATCTAATACTGAGACCATGTTGATCTCAAATTTTGGAGGTGAATAAAGGGTTGTGGGGGTGGATATGTAGGTCATTGAAGAAGCAAGGCATGATGGTGTGTGGTGAAAAGTGAATTTGGAAAAGTTCCTCATCAAGAAGATCATTGTCGTCAAAATTTTCTTTAGGAGGAAATAACTAGAGAAGAACAATTTTGAGAGCCTTACAACCTTGTACATCATGTCCTAGTACATGATGGTAGCCACAAATTTTAGTTTCATCAAACCCTTTTACTTTGTATTTTAGGGGTATGTAAGGCCGAAGTGGCGGTAATGTGAGGATTGAGGTTTCTAAGAGGTTGGCTAGAATGTTGGCATAGGACCCTACCAATGGATCACAGTGGGAAGTGAGTGTCGGTTTGGGTAAAGGTGTGGATGAGGCATTATAGGAGTGGGAATAGGTTGGACCACTGGTTTGGTAGGTGGTATTGTCTTAGGTTTTGATGGTATCTACTTAGGTAAAGGTGTGGTAGAAGAACTAGCAATGGTAGGTGTTATTGAATTAACTACCTTATTGGAGGGTAGTGAGTTCTCGTCTCTGGATTTCACCTTCTCAGGGGTGAGATGGGAGTATGTGATACAAAAGGGAAAGTAAATAGTTGAAGAGGATAGGTTACCCATGGGTACAATAGAGTTATGATGGAAGTGGTTGTTAGAGGTCGGGTGGAAGGTATGGGTTGAATTCATATAGGAAAAGTTGGGGTTATAGTAGCTGGTGGAGGTATATGTGGTAATAAATGTACGAGTGAGGAGAGGGAATTTTTTGTGTAGGTAAACGAGATGTAACGAAGGATTGTGATGAAGTAGTAGGTTGCCTAGCTTTTGATTTGCCTTGGGTAGGAATTTTTTTTGCCAAGGTTGATGGGTGAGGTCCTAGGATGGATGGGAGGGGCGAAGTTGACAAAGGTGTGGTAGGTGAGACTAGTGTTTGTGGCCTAGAAGTTTGGGTCTTCCTTTTAGGTGGAGGAACAATTTTGGTGCGGGTATGGGAAGACGTGGCTAAATCTAATTTGATGGGTGGATGGGTAAGGCTTGACATCAACATGACATGCAAGGTAGTGATGGGTCTAGATATAGATGAAGATATAGGTGTGGGTAGGTTCTTAGGAATAGAAATGGGTTTAGTCGTTTATGAAGGTTTGGATGTCGGTAAAGGTGACGAAGAAGAGATCATTCGACCAGCATGGTTAGGGTCAATATAGTTGTTGGAAATACCTTTGGATAGATCATGGAGGTATCTTCAAGAAACATTTACATTTGAGTCAAAAAGGGAAGCCAAAGATGTCCCTAAAGCATGGAATTATCAACGTAATCCAAGCAATCATCCAGTCAAGAAAATAGTACTATTGTAAGAGGAGATGTAGTTTGTTTGGTGGAAATCCTTGCAAAACATGTCTGTGAGATAGGGAATTGGCTAGCCTCAAACTCTGTGGGTAAAAGAGATGAGACCAGTCAACAAGATCCTGAATGCTTTGATGAAGAATTGTGCCCAACAGAAGTGCCATGTCTGAAGAATCTCCCATGGGTAGGAGATATAGTAGGTGGGGTGAGGTAGATTTCTCTTTTAGTTGAGGAGAAGGTGATGATGATTCTCTTATGGGTAGGAGAGTTAATGATGTTGATTGTTTGGTATGTTGCGGTGTAAATGGTGAAATGAAATCGAAAAAACTATGGATTCCCCCATGGATAAAGGAGGAGATGAAGGGGACTCCTCTGAGGGTGAAGGAATGAAAGAGGTATGCTCTTCCGTGGGTAGAGGATCCCATGCCATAATTTCCTTGATAGATGAAATAGGTGGTAATTGAGAAACAACTAGTACGATATCGAAACAGCATGGACTTCACTAACATTGTTGTTGTTTGTTGAAGGTTCACTATTTTTATTATATGATGGTGTATGGTTAGGGAAAAACTTCTTAAAGATATGTAAGTTTTGATTTGTTGGCATGTTTCGGTTGTCCACAACAATGTTTACATTATCTAACATCTCCTGGAAAATGTTCCTGAAATTTATGTAATTACCATCACTATGGCCTTTGACATGATGATAATTACAATAGTCATGTTCCTTATACCATGCAGGCATAGGATGAGCAAGATCAAAACTAGTATGAGGTTTTATAGGAGGAAGTGCAATGGCTCCAACTTTAAGAAGCTTTTCCAAGACGGAGAATAGGGCTCCCAATCGAGTGTACTTTCATTATTCCCATTAAAACTAAAAATTCTGAACGAGAGAAATATTGGAGGAATGTTTGGCATGATGAGAGGATGGGATGGATCAGCTTTGAGAACTACCACGTTTTCAGATCCTTTGGCTTTTGGATAATTATTTTGGGGTCTTGAGCATGAAGAAGAATCATTTGATTTGAATGGGGCATTCTTGTTTCGTAATTGGATTTTATTTTCTTCAATGGTGTAAATTTCTAACTTTCGTGCCATGGTTAATGCTTCGTCGAAGGTATGGAAGTTTTGCACCAGTATAGTTGGTGATATGTAACTAGCACAAGCTCTAGTGAACAAATTAGTAAGTTCACTTGATGTAATGGAACTTTAATTGGTTTATAATACTTTGCCAAAGAAACAACAAATTCATGATAGATTCATCGTCATATTGTCGTGTCGAATATAGGTCAGTCATGGTGACTTTTTTTACTACATTGACTGAGAAGTGGTCCAGGAATGCTTGAGCCACTTGGTTAAAGGAGTAGATGGAATGTCTAGGTAAACTATTGTACCAATCTAAGGTGGGTCTTATTAGGGACATGGGAAATGTTCATAGGAGTAAAGCATCATCATGGGCAATTAGATAGCACCCATGTTTGAATGACCAAAAGTGTTGTTGTGGGTCTTCTTTACTGTTGAAATGGTTGAACTTTGGCATTTCCCAATGCATGGGGTATGGGAAAATAGGAATAGATGGATGAATAGGCTCATTACATATTTTTTCATAAGTTAAGGAGTTGCAAGAGCTAGAAACTAATGCTTCTAGTGTCTACATATTTTCCATCATCATTTTAATGAGGTCATTGGTGGGTTGTGAGGAATGGGCACCTCCTATAGTAAAGGGAGGTTGATGATGGGTGTATGATGTGGATGGCATCCCAGTACATGGGGGTGTCGAATATGAAAACTACGAAGGGGGATAGATACATGTAGAAGATACCCCGAATAAGTGATAGATGAGATTGGGGGTTGTTGGTGATGTGTGAAAATAGGTGGGGTAGTCATAATGAATCTCGTGGTAATTAGGGGTAGATACTAGGGGATATAAAGGACTAGGTTTTAAAATGGGTTGTGGGTTACCGATACTAAGGGTGGTTGTGATGCAACTAGTATATACAAGGAAAAGGGGGTAGATGGGGCCATGCTCAAGGTGGTTGGTGAAGGAATAGTTGATACCATGAGTGCAATAGACATCATTAGTGCAAAGTAGATATAGCAGGTAGGACCTAGCTTAGAGACCACAAGGGGTAACTTGGATGAGGTTAACACCAAGCTAGTGGTAGTTGACGCGAAGTGCGGGCAAGGGCAAGAGGAATAGATACAGGCATATCTAATACTAGTTTTCTGAGGAGTCCTAGCTAGATGAGTGGGAAAGATAGTATTGTAAAGCCGTGGAATTCTAGTCAAGGAGTCTTATGAACTCCTCATCACCGGTAGAAAATGGTGATATTTTAAGTTGGGTTCATAGGCGACAAGATGGAATGCAGTGATGGGATAGGTGAAAGTGGCTAAAGGCTAGCATGAAATATAAGGGAATTGGCTTGGTTATGAGTCGGACCATGTGAATTAGTTTGTATTAGGTTAACTGTACTCTGTAAATGACACAAAGAATAGCAAAAATGGAAAAGAATAGATACTAGTAGGTGGATTTGGTCAATGTTTCAATTAAAAATCAAAATAGGAAAATCAACACTAGTTAAGGTGACCGATGATGGTTAAAGGGGACCGATGATAGTTATAGTAACCGATACCGGTTACTATGGGAAAACACTAGTTTGAGAAAATGAAACAAAACTAATGAAAATTAAATGGGGAAACTACACTTGACAGTGATATCAGAATGTTGGGAATATGAATATGTCATGAGGACTACAAATAGAAAAGAAAAGGTGGTGAAAGTTGTTTTGGGTAAAATAACCAAAAGAGCTAGTAACCGACACCAGTCAGGTAAACTAACGATGGTCATATGGGAACCAATGATGGTTGTTGGACCGACACCGGTTACTGTGAAATCTAAAGAAGTGAAGAAAAATGGATTTTGTAAATTAAATCAGATGAAGAATCAATCTATAAATCTAAGAATGATAATATGAGGCCCTAACACACTCATAAATAGTCAGAATGCTCCAACTATGATGGTGGAGTGTGAAAGGAAGAATAAAATGAAGAAACGTAATCCTCACAACTCAAAACACAATTTAGGAAGAAAGATAAGAAAAAAATGTAATCCTATGAGTGAATGTTATGTTACTTTAGCTTATGTTGTTTAAGTCTGACTTGTGAATTTAGAACAAATTTTATTTTATTTTGGGAAGGCATCCTATGAAGAGGAAATCTAAAGGGGAGGTTTCAGGTTATGTTTTGGTGGGGGTGGTCCTTTCTCTGAGGTATGATTGGACAGAGAAACTAGTTGGGTGCCCACTATCAATCCTCTATCATGTGATTGTTGACAACTTCTTCCAGGTAAGATGTTGTTTAAGAAGATGTATAAATTCAGATTTTTACAGTTTGGAAAAGAGAGAGAAGAGAAAGTGCTTTCTATAATTAAATTATGTCAACCATCAATTGGGCATGAATTCTAGCGTATAGGTTGCCCTCATTTTTAAATGTGAGCTAATAATGCAGCATACAAGGATGAAATGCAATAAATTTTATAAACCAAATCAATAATTATATTCGATGTAGCAAATGATGCATAAAAGAGATGATGATTTTCACTAATGCATAAATAAATAAGAACAATTCTTTTTACATGCATCAAAATAAATATATCATTTAAAGAAATTAGAAATAAGGAGAAAATTACCGAGAGAAGAAGATTTAGTGAAAAACAATTTAGAAAGGAAACACACAAGATGTAATCTATATGAATAGAAAGGAACCCACAAACAAGGGTCTCACTGTGCATGCCAAAATGTTTTACAAATAAGTTGTGTACGTATGAGAAAAATAGATAAGGCAAGGGTGAGGAGGAATACTTGTAACATCTTTGAAAAAACTATTACTTTGATTACATTTCCTCTTGACATTGCAAACATTGACATGTGATTTGTCTTAGGAAGGTGTACTCTTATGAATTTTGGAAATCATGTTTGTAATGGATAAATTATTGTTGTGAAGAGATTCACTTTGTTGTGATTTCTGCTTACTTGAAAACGAGACCATTCATCTTTTTGTATAACTTTAATTCATTTTAAAAAATATTATGAACTTGTATTGTTGTTTTCTTAACTCATTTTATGTTGACAGCAAGACCTTGGATCAATTCCATTGATCCAAGGTATGCTTCAGTTTTCCTTACATGACTCATCTGGTTAACTCAGAATTCCGAAATGGAAGGTGAAGAGGGACTAATTTGTGTTTTGTTTATAAATTTAAAGGACCCAGCTTCAAGTGTCCTTGCTTTGCATCATGTTGTAATTGGCCAGCCTGGGCCTTCTTGTTAAATATTTATAACGTTGAATAGTGTAATAGGACCAAAGACCTATTACTATGCTATTAAGGTTAACACCTTAATCTAGTTGTAATGTTCTATCCTATTTTTATTTTAACCTAAGGTAGCTAAGACCTACCTAGGACCTATTATTAAACTACTAAGGTGACACCCTAACCTAAGTTGGTATGGTTGTGGAGGTTGGAAATAACCTAAGGCAAATAATATTTACCTAAAGACTAAGGTTGAATCCTAACCTAATGTTAATCTAACCTAAACTAATACTAAGCTAAGGGGTACCTATGGACTACTTGGCAAGTGGAAAGGGTGGTGGCGTCATTTTTCAAGGCATTAATGAGATTTGAATTTTGTATTAAAAACCTTTGAACTACTAGTTTTGGTGGAGTACGGGAGTTAGGGGATGCCTAGTTGGCATCATCACTAAATTTAAAAATTCATGCAAAGTTTGAAATGGAGTTCGCCAAATTTGGATGGTGGTGGTGTGGAGAAATAGGAGGGAAACACTTTGACTATCCTTGCATTTATTGATCTTGGTTGTGGTGTAGAAACCACCTAGGAGAGATGCATGGCAGATTTTGGAAGGGTTGTTTGATCATTTGTTATTTTTTATTTTTTTATCTACATGGAGGTTTTGGTTCTTTGAACCAACAGTTCTATTTTCAATCCTTTGATATTCTTGGCATTCTTGAGCTATTTTTGGATCCAGTGGAAGTATAAGAGGAAGTAGGAAAATTGGAGTTGTTGACGATGCTTGGAAAAAGAAAATATTATGGGAGCTCGGCTGAAATCTTCTGCAAATCGATAGGAAGCTCTATCAGGCATGATAGGATCTACCCATTAAGTTTTTCTACTTTTTACTAAGTGTTTTCATTAAAACAACTCTACTCTTGGAGAACAATGAGTTTTATGTGATGTTTATCTTGCTTCATGCTTGTATTTTCACTTTATTCTCCTTCTTGAATTCGTTGTTTGAGGAAATAAGATTTGGGTTTGTTCCTTGTTGGAAAAATGAGTGAATCTTGCTTTAACCATTGTTTGAAATGGAATGTTGACAATTTTTTGTGAACTTCTGTTGACTGTGCAAAATAGAATAGAGGAAATTCACTGTTTGATGATGATAAGAGTTGGTTTTGTTTCTTTTATTGGGTGAAGGTATGAAATGTGTTTCACTTCTATTGAGCTCAAGATGTTTCAAATCTTGTTATGACTATTCAAACTATGCTTAAGTAGATAGTCTAATTCATTGTTGGGAGTTATTTTTGGTTGGAAAACAAATGTAACATGTCTTACTTCTGCTAAGCTCGAGGTATTATCAAATCTTGTTATGTCTGGTTGAGCTATGCTAGCATGGAAAAGATAGATTCAATGTTAGGATTCATTCTTGTTAGAAAAACAATAGTAAATATGTTACACTTGTTGTTGAGCTAAGACGTTTTGAATTTGAGAACTCTATTGGATTTCTAAGAAAGGATTACGTTTGGTTTTGTTCTCCCTTGCTTGATATGTGCTAAAACATGTTTAGCTTCTACTTGAACTTATATGACTTCATTTTTGTTTCTCACACCTGTATGTTATAAGATGATTACTAATAACTTAAATGGTTTTGGGATCTGAGAGAATCCCCTTGATACAATCTTCTTGATGGTAGGGTTGAAATTTATTCAGTTGTCATGATTTGAAAAGGGCTTATTGAGTTTTGTTTATGCATCTTTTCCAAGTGAGATTTCAGGCTTCGTAGTTACCTTATCAGTTCAACTTGTTGGAGTACTAGTTCTTGTCATTCGAGTTTGATGTTTAGGTGATGCTGTAGGAATGAGGTATCTCTATTTAACTTTGGATTAGCTCAGTCTTGTCTATCCTAAGTAAATGGTTGTATTGGTTTGATCTTCTCTTCTCCTTTTGAGCTTGAACTTTGAGCACCTAACTTGGGGATATGTCACTTTTGTTGTTCTTCTTTGTGTTTGAATCTAGGTTGGGGTTCTTACCTTCCTTACCCTGTAGACTATTCCTTTTATTCTTGTAAATTTGGGAATATGGGATAGCTTGACTGTAAATCTTGTATACGTTTTCTACATTTACCATCAAAGGATGGTTAAGCTTTATTTGTGATGAAATTTGAAAGAAAATTGTGATCACTTATGATTACATTATTGAAATATAATATCTCTCTCTTGAATGGAAAAATGTCACACCCCTCAATACCTCATTCTCTTTTGTCATAAAATGAATTGAAGAATTGAAATAAATTGTGAGTAAAGCAACAAAATGATCAGATGCTTATCTTTGTCTCATGTACCATTGTGGACACGTATGCATAACTGAAAGGGTATGCATACACATGCACAATTGTACATGTGACATCGTAATGGTTCCTGTTGTCTTATAGCTACAAACTAACTAAGGTTGTAATTCATTTGACGTGTTGGCATGCTATCTTGTTTCTGTAGAATGATGGTTTTATTAATCATCTCGGATGGCTATTATGTCATGCTTTGTGTGTTGTGAAATATCTTTTGGATAGAGAAGATAAACCTTCATTGTGGGGATGCATAACTGGCATATGTCCCTTCATGGCTATTATTATTATTGTTTTACTTTTGCATGTTGGATGAGTTTAAGTTGCAAAAAAAATGGTTGGAACTTACACACAACTTCTATACTTTAGTCAGTATAAGGAAATAATGATATTGTGGAAGGTACTAAACCACATATTGAACTTGGTTTCTTTCACAACTGTTATATTAAGTTTGATCAAATCTTACATTGTGTAGCATGGGATAAATGTTTGATTAATTACCGGTGAGCTTGGCTATGAAGATGATGTGATCATCACCTTCGACCTATCTGAATGTCCTCTGTGCAAACTCTGTTATGATAAACTTCTATAAGTTTACATATTTAATTGTAAAACATTTTAAGCTATATAGAGGCATTCAATTATTAAAATAATTGAAAGACTATGAGATAGTTGTTTGATTAATATTACCTATAATTCAAAAATGAAATCAAATATTTCTGGGTATCTTTATTAATTAGATAGACCATGCAAGAAACTTAAAGGTCTATAAGTCGAATGACTATATTGAAGACCCACCAAGTATAAATTAATACAATTTATGATTTTTCTACCAGGCTTGGTTAATCACCAACCTCGAATTTGATGAAGGTATTCACCTTTTGGAATGGATAGTTATATGCCTATCCATGCAAACGGTTAAATTTGGAAGAAGAATATAAGTTTTCTATAAATCACGCCATTTGTGGAGGGAAAATCTTACCAGCGGTGGAAGTCTGGTTGGAATATTAAATAGCATTGAATATATATTTAATGCATTTAATTGTGGAGATAAGCTTTGGAAGTGGTGAAGCTTCCTGGAGAAGCTATCAGCATGCAAGTGGTTCATTTTATTTTTGTTCTTTCTTGTTGCAACTGCAAACCCTCCTCCTTTTGAAAGTTCCATTTTTGGGAACCAAATTCACAGCAGTTCTTGAAAGGTAGCTCATTGGAAACTTTGTGAGATTAAAAGGAGATCAATAATTTGTAGAGAAGGAGGATACGTGAGATAGATGAGTCTTTATTTTCATTTGGAACTATGTTTTGTGTGGCCTTGAGCAAGAAATACTGGTAATCACATCTTGGAAGGGAAGAATAGTTGTTGGAACTGCGAGGTGAAAGGATTTCAGTTTTATCAGGCATGAATCACTCTCTCCCCCTCTTAATATCTTATTCAATCTTATATTTGAATAGATAATCTGCTGCAACATTTTCTTTGGTTTGAATATGCATGAGGAAGGTCACTACTGTGTACTATATGATTCTTGTGAAATTATGAGTGATTGTGTTTGAGCTTTCAGAGATCTGCAGTATTAACTATTAGTTTGGGTGTTGTTGTAATGTGTGACTATCATTGTTAAACTGTGTGCTATTATACTATGGGAAATTGCAAATTCTTTTACCTGAGTTCTATTATTCTCTATTTGAATATTAATTTATTAGCTCTAGGTATTACCCAGATGCCTGAATATTTATACGATTAGGGAAATTACCTTAACCGGCATGCTCAGTGATTTTGGTATTATGGGGACTATGTTGGCTTCATTGTATAACTAAAACCGTGTTTAGTTTCAAATTGTTTTACCTCCCAAACCATGGGGTCAATTCCATTTTAGAGAATACAAGTGACAATCTTACATAAAAACCCATAAGGGATTTTCTGATCTGGTTGTTTTTAATTGAGAAGTTTTATCCAGTCAGTCTGGGTGCATAAAATGATTAATACTGCGTATATGATAAATTGATCTAGCTGGTAATTTGGTGTGCATGTTTGAGCGTGAATGATTATCTAGGGAGCTCCAAGCTCTATATATGTTGTTTAGCTAAATCTTATCGGTCACCGTAATGTGAATACGGAGACCTCCTGACAATGCGAACAAGCCAGTAATAAGTGATTTCCCTTGCATCGTTGATTAGTATTGACGTTAGTTGGGAAGGGTTTTGAACTAAGCAAGATGGTAGCAGATAATTTTGAAATCTCTCGATTCAGTTAAGGGTAATTGGAATTTACTTAATTAACTTCTAAAACCTGGAGATTGGATAGCTTAATGTCTTATGTTGAAGTTTAGTGTTTTCTATATTCGGGAAAAATAAAGATTCCCTAGCAAGATATATTTATCTTGGATTAAAGAAAATAATAAATTATACTTATAGGATTATATAAGTCATGCCTGAAAGGAAGTGTATATTATTTACCTAAATTAGATATCGACCTATTCCAGTAATAGATGCCTAATGGAAAGTAAGGAGGAGTAACGTTTTTTATGGTTTTTGTTCTGAAAATATTTTCTAGCGAATTTTCGCTACGTGTACAAAAGTAGCATGCTGAAATCAGTCCATATGGATGCCAAGAATAATATCTTAAGGATACAAAGGTATAAGAATATAGTTATGAGTTTTTAGAATTTTTGCTACCATTGGCTCAATTTTATTAAGCCATTAGCTTCTATTAATTATGCCATATTCCTTTATTGGAAAACGAGATCATGAGATAATAGGATCTCATCACTTTCATACAATTGATCTAGTGAATATTAGTTTCAGTCTAAGGGTAAGATACCCTCTGTTATTTCTTAACTTTTGACATCTCTAGTCCCATCGAGAATGGGAGTCATTATGTTATTTTTGTATTCTACATGCAAGTATCTCTTTTTCCACTTTGTTTGTGTTGGATTAGTAAAACTATTGATAGCAACTGGTTTGACTTATAAATTACCATGATGCTGAAAGAGGAATGGAATTGCATTAATATTTATGTAGATTTAAATATATGGGTATTTAAATCAGCTGCATAAAAGTAAAAAAAAAAAAAAAATCTAGATTTGGGGTGACAAAATCGGGGATGTCACATCTTGGTATCGTAATCAAAGGTTGTATCTCTTGGACTTATTGGGTCCTTACGCTAATTAAAACTTCTATTTTTTTCAGAATAAAATGGATATGAGAAGGATGCACCAAGAAGAAATAACTGGGTCATATTTTTCTACGGTTTCCATGGTGTAAAAGTTAGACAAAATTTTGGCAATCCTTCAATATACCCAAAACCGGATAGATGCCTTGGAGCAGCTGGTGATGGGTGGAAATGATAAGTTGGATAAAAGACAACTTGAGTTTGTTACTAATGAACAACATGAGAGTTGTTTAAATGATGAACTGATCAATGGTGGAAAGTTTTGGACTTACCAATCCAAAGATGAACTAAACCCAAAATTTGGGAAAGCACTAGATAAACTTGGACCCTTTTCTGATAAGATGGTATTTGAAAAGGGCAGTGGGCTAAAACCAAATCTGCTAGACTTTTCCACACATAAAAATGAAAAGGATCATAAGAATGATAACTCTTCTTCATCTTGGAATGCTAAGAAAATTTGGTGGAAAAAGGATAGCAAGAAAAAGTGTTATGCCAAAAACAAATTTGCACAAAACCTACAGTGATAACCTGGAAGAAAAAGCATAATACTGCTGCAAATAGCAAGGTTAAAGACGGTCAATCAAGACCTACTGGAGGATGTTTCTTGTGCGGTAATGGGCATTATGCCAACTAATTTCCTTTAAATAATATGGACAAGCCTCGAATGATGAAAGATGTTGCAAGGGTAGACAACAAAGGAAAGGAACATGTACCTCTAGTAGGATACAGAGGGAATTGTGAAGGGATCCATGAGATTAGTATTTTTCAATCCTAAAAGAAAGAAAATAGGGATTTTTGCACTTAATGAAAAACTGGTCAACAATTTTGAAGCCTAACTCTACCTGGTGGTATGGATTAAAAATATCCAATTTCAAACTTGTATTGGATAAAGTAGCATTTATCTGAATGATTGTTCATTTTTCTTTAAATATTTGACGTAATTAATTACTATTTCAACTCCAAAATATAGAAATATATCATATTTTAGTTTGTTGACTCTTAATATTGGGATATAAAGTTGTTGATGGCAAATTCTTTAGCTTATAAAGTAACTTTGATGCTAGTCACTTCGTAAGATTTAAGGTAAACAAGCTTTCTTGGTCTTCAAAAAAAAACTATAGACTTCTTGCATAAGGATAGGTAAAAAAGACTATCCGTACTCATTTGTGAGACAATGTTTGTTAAGAGTTCCTAAATGAACTTTTTGATGACTCATTTTGCTTCAGTAACCAAGTTGATAGTGTTCTTTGATCCAACTAGGATCTAGGAGTAATGAGTAAGGTACGTTGAAGTGACGGATGGATGATATAGCCAAGTATGACTTATATCATAATGAATGCTTAGTTTTACCAGTTACTATGGAAGACTAAGAAAGTATGGACTTATATATTTAAGTGTAATCAAGTTTCGGTTGAAGCCTTACTTGAAATTGGATCTTATTACAACTGAATGTAATAGGAAGTAATTTGGTTTTATGTATTGTATTAAAGATTATACAAGGCTGAAAGCTGAGTTATGAAGTATGTTTTTCCTTCTTTATTACAATTTATTACTGTATATAACTTAGAGATATATGGAGGCTATATTATTATTCCATCATGGAATCTTTTTGAGTTAATGGTATATAATGATGATGTTAGAATGGACAGAGTATAACTCTATGGCAACATAAGTATGGGCTAATATTGTTGTGATAATATTACTCTGGATTGGGTTTTACTTGGCTTGATTGTGGAAAATGGATTGGTTAGAGAATCATGGAAAACATTATACTCAGATTACCTTGATACTAGTAGATATTGAGAAAACTATGGTTGAATTCTTGCATATCTTATTTTGCTTATTACTTGTAAGCAGTGATTCAATTGGAATATGTATAGCTAAGTTATTATAATATATATTGGATGAGTGTTGTTAATTAAAACCAGTATTTGTATGGTTTTAAGGTTTCTAAATTGATTGATTTAACATTGATTAATGGAATTACTCAAACAAATGAAGCATAAAATAGTAACCTGGAGGTCTAATTTACGTGTGAAGGATCCATTTTTCTTTATCTATGTGGTTAAGAAAGGAACAAAACCATTTGTGTTTGATGGAACCAGCTTTAAAAAGAAATCTGCTGGGGGAAACTCTATGAAAATAGTAATTACACAGGATAGGATTTGGGAAAATGGAAAGGAGACAACTTTCCCTTGCTTGTTTCAGCCTTATAAAAACTTGTTTTTGAACTTTCTTTTGTACTCATTACATAAAATTGGATAATATGAATGGCTGTAATGAAAAATATTGCCATGTATTTTTCTGTGGGAAGAATTCTGCTAAGCAAAAAGGCTGCTACAACCAATGGAATTAATTTTCAGATCTGAAAATTGTAAGATTTGAGGAAAATGGTGACTATTTTCCTTAGAAGAAGAGTATAATTCTTTTTTTGAATTATGTGATTGTGATTTTTAGGTTGAAATCATTGGGACAATGATTCATTAAGAGGGGAAGAATGTCACACCCCTCAATCCCTCATTCTCTTTTGTTGTAAAATGAATTGAAGCATTGAAATAAATTGTAGTTAGCATGGAAGCCAAGTACCGCTACGGTGTCTCATGTATCGCTATGGACATGTATGCATAGCTAAAAGGGTATGCATACATGTGCACAATTGTATGCATGACATCATAATGGTTCATGTTGTCTCATAGCTACAAACTAACTAAGGTTGTAATTCATTCGACATGTTGAGATGCTCTCTATTATTTCTTAACTTTTGACATCTCTAGTCCCATCAATAATGGGAGTCATTATGTTATTTCTATATTCTACATGTAAGTATCTCTTTTCCACTTTGTTTGTGTTGGATTAGTAAAACTATTGATGGCAACTGGTTTGACTTATAAATCACCATGATGTTGAATGAGGAATGGAATTGCATTAATATTTATGTATATTTAAATATATGGGTATTTAAATCAGTTGCATAAAAGTAAAAAAATCTAGATTTGGGGTGACAAAATCGGGGATGTCACATCTTGGTATCAAAGATGAAGGTTGCAGGTCTTGAACTTATTGGGTCCTTATGCTAATTAAAACTTCTATTTTTTCGAATAAATTGGATATGAGAAGGATGCACCAAGAAGAAAGAACCAGGTCATATTTTTCGTGGGTTTCCATAGTGCAAAAGTTAGACAAAATTCTCAGCAATCCTTCAATATACCTTAATCGAATAGATGCCTTGGAGCAAATGATGATGGGTGGAAATGACAAGTGACTTATAAATTACCATGATGTTGAATGAGGAATGGAATTGCATTAATATTTATGTAGATTTAAATATATGGGTATTTAAATCAGCTTTGCATAAAAGTAAAAAAAAATCTAGATTTGAGGTAACAAAATCGGGATGTCACAAAATTTTGGAGAAATGTGTAATTTGATGCTATTAACATCGAGATGAGTTGATTTATTAATTTATTTTGGTTGCTTCAAGTTCAGTTGTAAACTGAAATCATTTATATTACTCCTTCAGTAGTTTCTTTGACACTACTATAGCAGTGCTTGTTTGTAGGTTGAGGGAACTATATCTTCATTTCGACCTTCATGATTGCATTCATATATCTCTTTTTGTATCAAGTAGTTATTGTGTGTTTTTCAATGATTACTAGAGTTGAATGAACTCTTGATCTGATCTGTCTCAGTTCTTTATTTCAGATTTGTATTTCTTATATTAGGAAAGAATTATGAGATCCTATCTCATCCTTGTTGTTGACTTCCTTCTCTCTCTTTTATGAGTTGAGGAATGCAATATTGTTCTCTTCAAACTCTAAAGGTAGAATTACTCTCTCTCTCTCTCTCTCTCTCTCTCTCTTTCTCTCTCTCTCTCTCTCTCTCTCTCTCTCTCTCTCTCTCTCTCGTTCATTCTCTCGTTAATATTACCTCTTTTTTTAAGGAGTCGACCTGTTTGGTTGTATTAGCTGAAGAAAAGGGCAGAATGGATAGTTGGAGGATATATCTTAATGCTTTGATAGGGATGTAATGATTTTGAGGTGTGACTACTTTCAGGTGTTTGTAAATGGAATTTATACTTTACCAAATCTGTTGATGCTAAACATAAAACTTAGGCTAGATTTGGCTTTGAATTTGGAAGTTGCATCTTAAATAGGAAACTCTTATTTTAGGATGTTGATGGTTCTTCCTAAATTTTGTCATAGAGATTGAATGAGCTTGGCCTTAGTTATTATTTGATGAATTATGTTAATGATGAGTATTGTGGATCATTGCTTCTTTAAAATAACTCTATTTTGGTGAATTAATAGAGTTAGTATCTTCTTTGATTTAGATTGAAAGAATCAAGAAATGAACCATAGCTATCTATAGTAGGAATGTGATAAGTAATTCGGGTGGAATATTACTTATCTGATTTAATTCCTTATGAAATCATTGGATGAAGATTGTTTTGATTACATCATGATCTTTAATTAATGTTAATGTGATTTATCACTTTGTTCTTCCTTTCATGACTGTTATTTCTTATGATGTATCTTTTTGTAATGCTTTAACTATTTCATAAAAGCAAAGTTCTTTTTATGAAACAGTTAGTTGAAAGCACATCATTTTAATGCTTAGTGCTTATCATGCTCAGTTCAATGAACTGACCCATGCTAGCAATTTTTGCAGATGGACTTCGTAAGTGATAAAAGAAGACAAGTTCTTTTATGATGCTTCTTATGTTTACCTAAATACTGGATATTTTATGAGGAAATATGATTCATTATTGAAATGTATTTGTAAGAGGAAAATTTGTATTTCTTAATTGAACTTATTGATGTTGTTTGACATGAAAGATGTCTAAAATGATTATATTGTAAAGTGTGTATTCCACTATGATGAATGGAAAATATTGAGAGTTTACTTCGGTACTTGATGTGTCATTCTCTTTGTGCATTTTGTTAAGGGAATTTGTAAGCTTATCTTTATTCTCTCATAGTCATATTTGTTTTGAATCTTTTTAGTTTGACTTAAAATGAAATAGGTGGAAAGGGATTTGATACTCTACCCCTTTATTAAATGCAACTTATCAAGTTGGCAATCATAGATGAACATTTAACTAAGTCACTATGGTTTATTAAATGGTGTTAATGGGAGTTCAATTTCTTTATGATATCTGATATAATGTAAAAAGGTTACAATGAATCCTAATTCTTAACAAGAAAGAGGAAGGTGAACTTCCTCTTGACCCATACCTTCCTTGGTATAAAACAAATGAAAGGTAAATATAAATATTTAATAAGTAGACTTCATCTCAATGAAGTCTAATATAAAGGAACCTATTTCAGAACTTAAACAAGCTAAGAATGGTTGGGTATAATAAGTAAATCTTATTGTTGATTGTTGTTTCTGTTTTAATTAACTAAACCCTAAAGTAGGAAGTTAATGATTAAAAAGCAATCTTGATGTTTCTGCAAAACATTAACAACTCAATTATGGTTGGCAACCTTAAGGGTTAAAGAAATTAAGGATTCAGTAGGGATGTTGTAATTAGACCTTAATTATAGAAAATAATTAAGTAATTAACTTCTTACTTGGGTATGTACATCCAGATGGGGTAATTTCATTGGATGTTGGCACACACAAACTACAGAACTATACCTTCGTGAAGACTTGGATATTCACGAGGATACAGTGTTGTAGTTGACATGTTACAACACCCTTCGAAATGGATCATCTAGGTCTACATAAACTTGGATTTGATCTTAGTTATACTCTAGGTCAAGTTAGAAGCATGATTTAGTATAGGGGGTAACTCACAATGACCTTATATAGCTAGACACATGCATTCGAATTAGGTTGATTATGTCTATGTATCATTAGTCACCGCGAGTGGTTCTCTATACCAGACTATGTTGCTAACCTAGGTTAGGGTTAAACCTAGAACAAGTGGACTGATAGGAGTCAGTGAATACCATTCTAGATAACAAATGAAGTGGGGTGAAGGACATATTCTGTTTGATGAGTATGTTGTCTAGGAATATAAACATGAACAGTATGTGAAAATCTTTGGCCAAAGTATCACAAGTTGTTGGTTACGTTGTCCTACGTCACCTAGTTTAAGAAGCGAGATATCAAATGAATATTGGTAATAAATATTCAGATAGGCCTCTTAAATAGAACACTTAATACCCAAAAAAGGGTAAGAGAACCAAGTATACCTATTATATAATTCAATGAGTTAACATGAGAGATCGGTATGAAACCAAGTCATGAAATGAGAGATCGGTGTTTCACCAAGTCATTACATAACTGCATATGATTATCTGTTATGAGATTGATTGGCATGGAATGTGTGTTCTAAATTATGATTATTTAGAACAAAGAACATTAGATATAAAAAAAAACCTTATTTCTAAAGTATTAAAATGGGAATGTTACATCTTGGTATCGAGTGAAGGTTACATCTCTTAGACTTATTATGTCCATAATATGATAAGACTAAAATTTTCTTGTTAATAGAAAATGCTTAGAACAAGAGGAAAAGCTGCAAAAAAATCACCACCTAGTGGATAAGTAGCTACTACCCAAAAATTGGCGAGATCCTTACTACCCTATTGGACATAACAGATCATTTGGTTATACTTGAATAGCAAGTCATGGACAATGAGGAGGAGGAATAAGATGCTTGGCAATAAAAATCAGCCACCTCCTATGGAAAATAATTCAACCAATGTCAATGCTAATACTAATGCACCTGATCAACCTGAAAATAAAAAGGCAAGGCTAGAAGCTGAACTCACTAATGATATAAAGAGGATAAGTCCACCCAAGTTTGATGGCACTACATTAGGAGATGGAGCTAAGAATTGGATCAGTGAAATGGAGAAGCACTTTTTATAAGGAACTTCTTAGAGGAAACTAAGGCAATATGGGGAGATTATCATCTTTCCCATGAAGTATCTTCATGGTGGGATAGCCACAAGGCTGAGATGAACATTGTGGAACTAGAAATTATTTGGGATCAATTTAAAAGTTATTTTAGGCAATGATGGCTGCCACAACTTTATTATGATCAGAAAATGGGTGAATTTCAAAACTTATCTTAGGGAAATTTAACTGTAATAGAGTACTGGGAGAAGTTCACTAAACTCCTTAAGTATGTACCTCATTATTAAACTGACAAGAAGTTCGAATATAAAAAAATAATCATGGGATTAAACCCCATTATAGGTGGTGAGGTGGATTTTCACATCCCAACCACTATGGAAGGGGTTGTTCAAAAAGCCATAAGGCAGGAACATAAATTGAAAGTAATCTCTACTCATATGGAGGAAATTAGAAAGAAAATTCCAAATTCTTCATCGTCTCTCACACCTAAAAATGAGCCATGGAAGAATTTTGGTATGAAAAATAAATTTGTAACTAAAACAACAAGAAAGCAGCAGCAAATAAATATGTTGCTAATGTGTGAAATAACTTTATCAAGAACAATAATAACGACAGTAAGTCCTATGGAAGTCAAAATGATAACTTTAAGGATGGAAATAAATTTGAGCCTAAAAATGGACGTGTAGGAGGTTTTACAATTGTTTCAAGGATCATTACGCAAATCAATTTCCTTTGAAGAAGGATGACTGTAATTAGCAACACAAGATACATGTTGCGATTGTTGACAAATAGGTTTGAAAAGAAAGTCACACCCATAGAGGTTATAGGAAATTTATTTGGCATACCAATGTGAGTATACTTTTTGATATTAGAGCTACTAAATTTTTATTTCTTCTAAATTAACATTGAAATTAAAAATAAAATATAGAAAAATGGATAAATCATGGATTGTACATTATGAAAATAATGTTGTTCAGATAGTTAGTATGTGTGTTTTTGAGCAGTCCTTGACTTACCTATTTTTCCACTTTGAGGTTGACATTTATGTTGCTCCTTTGGGGTCTTATGATGTAATCATATGTGTTAATTAGCTAGGCTGAGCATAAGGCAAAATTTGACTATTTTGAAAATCATATTAGTTGTTTGGATGATCTACAGAAAACAACAGACATTCAGGGTATAAAACGTGAAATTTCAGTTAGGAAATTATCAGCTATGCAACTTTAAAAGGCCAAAAACCAAGGTTGCACCTTATATGCAGTAAAAATTTCTAAAACAATAGAAGAAAGTAGTGACATCTTGGGAAAATATCCGCTGCTACAAAATTTTAGTGATGTATTTTTGGAAGATTTACCTGGTCTTCCACCCAAATGGGAGTTTGACTTCACAATTGAGATCAAACCAGGAACTAAACCTATTTCCAAGGCACCTTATAGAATGACTACCATTGAGTTGATATAGGTTAAGGCATAATTACAAGAACTTTTTTCTAAAAGTTTGATTAGACTAAGTGTCTCACCTTAGGAAGCATCGGTAATATTTGTGAAAAAGAAAGATGGAACACTTAGATTGTGTATCGATTATAGGATGTTAAACAAAGAAAAAATTAAAAATAGATATCCACTTCCTAGAATTGATGATCTATTTGATCAGATGTAGGGTGCATCAGTGTATTCTAAAATAGATCTTAGATCTGTATATCATCATTTATGAATAAATTATGAGGATATTCATAAAACATCTTTTAGAATAAGGTATGGACATTATGAATTCACAGTTTTACCTTTTGGATTAATGAATGCACCTACAGCTTTTATGAATTTAATGAATAATATTTTTCAAGAATACTTGGAAAAATTTGTGCTTGTATTCTTGGACGATATTCTCATATACTCTAAAAGCATCAAAGAACATCATGAGCATTTAAAAGTAGTTTTGGAAATCTTGAGAAAAAGAAGGTTGTTTGGTAAGTTGTCCAAATGTTCTTTCTATGATATGGAAGTGCACTATTTGGGTCATGTCATAAGCAAATATGGAATAACGGTAGATCCCTCTAAAATTATTGCAATGACCGAGTGTCCTGCACCAGGAATGTGCATGAAGTTAGAATCTTCATGGGTCTTGTTGGTTACTATAGGAAGTTTGTTAAAGACTTCTCAAAGGTTGTTGCACCAATAACTTCATTATAGAAGAAGGATAAGAAATTTGTATGGAATGAAAAATTTGAATCTACATTTAAGACTCTAAAGGATCAGTTAACTTTGGCTCCTATTTTGGTTATACCATCCTAATGGAGACTTCATTGTTGTAACGGATGCATTCAGGGAAGTTCTTAGAGGTATTTTTGTGTAAAATGATCATGTTATAGCTTATGAAAGTAGAAAAATCAAGTTACATGAGTTAAATTATGCTCTACATGATCTAGAGCTTGTTGTCATTGTGCATGCATTTCAACTATGGAGGAATTATCTTCTTGGTAGGACTTTAGAACTAAAAATTGATCATATTGGGTTGAAGTATATTTTACTAAGCCAAATCTAAATGCAAGACAATGAAGATGGTTATAATTTCTATCTCATTATGATTTTGACATAATTTATATGAAAGGAAAAGAAAATAGATTTACGATGTTCTAAGTCGTAGGAAGCACATTTCTTCTCTTATAATGTTGATAAATTAGTTTAAGGATGAAATAAAAAGTGTCACGAAATCGATTCTTATTTTCAGTAAGTAAAGACAACACTTGTTGCATATCCAAATGATGTGAGATATAAAGGTTTTCACTTTGACAATGAAGGAATCATGTGGTTTAAAAACATGGTATATATACCCTTGTTAAATGAGTTAAGAAAGAAATTGTTGATTGAATTTCATAATTCATCTTTTTGGGACACTCTGGCATTATGAAAATGCTTGCTGATATAAAACAACAATGCTTCTGGAAAGGGATGGAAAAGGATGCGATTGAATTTGTGACACATTGTTTAGAATTTCATCATGTTAAAGCTGAGCATATGCATCCAGTTGGTTTACTGTATCCTCACAACATACCATAGTATAAATGGCAAGTGATAATCATGGATTTTGTTCAAGGGTTGCCTATGTCAAAAAATAAACATGATGTTATTCTAGTGGTTGTTGATAAACTAACAAAGGTAGCTCATTTTATTGTTGGTAACCTTAAGGATGATTCACCTATTTTATCAAAAAAGATTCGTGCATGAAATTTTTAGATTACATGGAGTACTTGAGTTGATCATATCTGATAGAGACCCAAGGATGACATCTATATTTTGGCAAACACTTAATGCATCCCTAGGGATGAAGCTAAATTTTAGTTTTACATACCACCTAGAAATAGATGGATAGACTGAAAGAGTTAATCAGGTTTTAGAGGATATGTTACGAATGTATTACATGGATCAGAAGTATAAATGGGAAGAGTACCTTCCATTAGTTGAGTTTTCTTATAATAACACATATCATACCTCTCTGAAAATGGCACCTTTTGAAGCATTATACGGAAGGAAATGTAGAACTATGGTTAGCTAGGACAACATTGAGGATAGAGAGGTAATTGGACCTGAAATCCTTATGGAAATGGAATAGCAAGTTAAAATGATTCGTGAATGCTTGAAAGAATCTTCGAGATAGGCAAAGGAGTTATGCGAGAATAAAAGTGGGTTAATAAGAAATTTGAACTTAGTGAAAATATATTTCTACGAGTTAAACCAAAAAAGAGTTCTATAACTTTTGGCAAGGTGGCCATGTTATCACCTCATTATGTGGGACCCTTCGAAATTGTTGAAATAATAAACTTTGTAGCTTATCATTTAGCTTTACCTCCTACTTTATCACGAATGCATGATGTTTTCAATATTTCTCTACTTAAAATATACGTTTTAGATTTATCACATGTGTTAAATTGGAATTTCTTGTAGGTCCAAGACCCAGGAATAATTGTAATTAATCCCATTTGAGTGTTGGAAACTCATCAGTTGCACTTAATAAATTGTGAAATAAGCCAATGTAAGGTCCAGTGGGATTAGTGAAGAAAGTACAACTGGAAAATCTGGAGGATATTAAAATTGTTTTTCCTTACTTGTTTAAACATAATTGATTCTATTGATGAGATAAAATTTTAATATTTTATTCATGATATGTAAATAAATCATCAATCTTGGGAAGATATTTCACTATTTAAAATGGACAACTACTTTAATGTTGATTGTGGAAATTGAAAATCTAGTTTTGTTAAGAACATAAGAATGGAAGTATAATAATTTGATTTGTCCTTGATGCAAATTGTTTGACTAAGATAATCATCGGGATGATGATTCTTTTTAGGAGGGAAGTATGTAACATCTTTGACAAAACTATTACTTTGATTACATTTCCTCTTGACATTGCAAATGTTGACATGTGATTTGTCTTAGGAAGGTGTACTCTTATGACTTTTGGAAATCATGTTTGTAATGGATAAATTCTTATTGTGAAGAGATCCACTTAGTTGTGATTTACGCTTACTTGAAATGATACCATTCATCTCTTTATCAGATTTTAATTAATTTTTAAAAAAAGATTATGAACTTGTATTGTTGTTGTCTTAACTCATTTTATGTTGACAGCAAGACCTTGGATCAATTCCATTGATCCAAGGTATGCTTTATTTCTCCTTACCTGACTCATCTGGTTGACTTGGCATTCCAAAATGGAAGGTGAAGAGGGACTGAGTTGTGTTTTGTTTATAAATTTAAAGGACCTCGACTTCGGGTTTCCTTTCTTTGCATCATGTTGTAATTGGCCAGCCTAGGCCTTCTTGTTGAATATTTATAATGTTGAATAGTGTAATAGGACTAAAGACCTATTACTATGCTATTAAGGTTAACACCTTAATCTAGTTGTAATGTTCTATCCTATTTGGATTTTAACCTAAGGTAGCTAAGACCTACCTAGGACCTATTATTAAACTACTAAGGTGACACCCTAACCTAAGTTGGTATGGTTGTGGAGGTTGGAAATAACCTAAGGCAAATAATATTTACCTAAAGACTAAGGTTGAATCCTAACCTAATGTTAATCTAACCTAAACTAATACTAAGCTAAGGGGTACCTATGGACTACTTGGCAAGTGGAAAGGGTGGTGGCATCGATTTTCAAGGCATTAATGAGATTTGAATTTGGTATTAAAAACCTCTGAACTGCTAGTTTTGGCAGAGGCATGGGGAGTTAGGGGGATGCCTAGTTGGCATCATCACTAAATTTAAAATGCATGCAAAGTTTGAAATGGAGTTCACCAAATTTGGATGGCGGTGGCGTGGAGAAATAGGAGGAAACACTAACTGTCCTTACATTTATTGATCTCGGTTGTGGCGTAGAAACCACCTAGGAGAGATGCATGGCGGATTTTGGAAGGGTTGTTTGATCATTTGTTCTTTTTGATTTTTTCTCTGCATGGAGGTTTTGGTTCTTCAAACCAGCAATTCTATTTTCAATCCTTTGATATTCTTGGAATTCTTGAGCTATTTTGGATCCAGTGAAAGTATAAGAGGAAGTAGGAAAATTGGAGTTGATGATGATTGGAAAAATAAAATATTGTGGGAGCTTGGCTGGAAATATTCTACAAATCAATAGGAAGCTCTATCAAGTATGATAGTCTCTACCCATTAAGCCATTCTACTTTTTACTAAGTTTTTCATTAAAAGAACTCTACTCTTGGAGAACAATGAGTTTTATGTTATGTTTATCTTGCTTCATGCTTGTATTTTTCACTCTATTCTCCTACTTGAATTCATTGTTTGTGGAAATAAGATTTGGGTTTCTTCCTTATTGGAAAAATGAGTGAATCTTACTTTAACCATTATTTGAACTGGAATGTTGACAAATTTTTATGAACTTCTATTGACTGTGAAAAAATGGAATAGAGGGAATTCACTATTTGATGATGATAAGAGTTGGTTTTGTTTCTTTTATTGGGTGAAGGTATGAAATGTGTTTCACTACGTTGAGCTCGAGATGTTTCAAATCTTGTTATGACTATTTGAACTATGCTTAAGTAGATAGTCTAATTCATTTTTGGGAGTTTTTTTGTTGGAAAACAAATGTAACATGTTTTACTTCTATTGAGCTCGAGGTATTATCGAATCTTGTTATGTCTGGTTGATTTATGCTAGCATGGAAGAGATGCAGATTCAATGTTAGGATTCATTATTGTTAGCAAAACAATAGTAAATATGTTACATTGTTGTTGAGCTGAGACATTTTGAATTTGATAACTCTATTGGACTACTAAGAAAGGATTACATTCGGTTTTGTTCTCCCTTGCTTGATATGTGCTAAGAACATGTTTATCTTCTACTTGAACTTATATGAATTCATTTTTGTTTCTCACACCTGTATGTTATAAGATGATTACTAATAACTTAAATGGTTTTGGGATCTGAGAGAATCCCCTTGATACAATCTTCTTGATGGTAGGGTTGAAAGTTATTCATCTGTCATGATTTGAAAAGGGCTTATTGAGTTTTTTATTCATCTTTCCAAGTGAGATTTTGGGATTTGATGTTTACCTTATGGGTTCAACTTGTGGGAGTACTATTTTTGTTATTTGAGTTTAATGTTTAGGTGATGCTATAGGAATGAGGCATCTTTGTTTAACTTTGGATTAGCTCATTCTTGTTTTTCCTAAGTAAATGGTTGTATCAGTTTGATCGATCTTCTCCTTTTGAGCTCGACTTTGAGTCCCTAACTTGGGGATATGACGTGTTTGTTGTTCTTCTTTGTGTTTGAATATAGGTTGGGGTTATTACCTTCCTTACCATGTAGATTGTTCCTTTTATTCTAATAAAGTTGGGAATATGGGATAGCTTGACTATAAATCTTGTTTATGTTTTCTGCATTTATTGTCAAGGATGATTAAGCTTTATTTGTGATGACATTTGAAAGAAAATTGTGATCACTTATGATTACATTATTTAATGATACTCTCTCTCTCTTGAATGGAAAAATTGGAGAAATGTGTAATTTGATGCTATTAATGTTGAGATGAGTTGAATGCTCAGTTTCTGTTGGTTGCTTCAAGTTTTGTTGCAAACTAAAATCATTTGTATTACTCCTTTAGTAGTAGCTTTGACACTATTGTATCAGTGCTTGTTTGTAGGTTGAGGGAACTATATCTTTGGCTTTACGACCTTCTTGATTATAGTCGTATATTTTGTTGGGCCCCAGAATATTGACTAAGTACGAGGGCACATGGGTGTGCAAGGCCTAGGTTGAAGGATGGGCGCGCAAAGAGAAGGCGCATAAGGTAGGGTTATAGGAGGGTTTTAAAAGGTCGTGTTTCACATTGGTCGACAGGTCTTGGGACTTAGCCATATTTGGTATATCAGGAAGGACACAAGAAAATCATTACTTGACTACACATATGGAGTGGATAAGGTGCCATTCTAGTAACAGGTTGTCCTACAAAGGAATATGCCCTACGATGGAAGCTCTGAAGACCATCATGACAAAAAGTGGAGAGCTCGGGCTCGATGGAGCATGTTTCCATGGAGGACTACATTCGAAACTTGGTGATGGATCCGAGGCCATAGAAGAATGCGTTGGCACTTCAGGGATGCCTATATATATGAGTGACCGTAGAAGAAAAGAGTAGTAATAGTGGTGGTAGTAGTAGTGGTGGTGGTGGTAGAGGTCGAATTGGGTATAGAGAGAGAGAGAAGAAGGAGCGAGCCACTGTAGAAATTTCACAAGGAACTTTGTTGGGTTAGGTAGATTAAATATAGGAGAAGGATGTATCGAGGGCTTGGGGTTATAAAATTTATTTTTGAGAGCTGAATGATATGGATCCGATTATGATGCATGACTTTAGTCTGTTGTAATGTTTTGTTTTATAGTAATTCTAATGAATGTAATGAGGTTGCCAAGTTAATTAAATATGATCCATCTTGGTTCAGTTTCATACATGATTCTTCATAGTTCCTTTTCATGTCTATTTATAAGATGAATATGAATCCTATGCATTTTTCTTTATGTTCTATTTCATTTCTTTAAGTTTATTAAAGTATCTTTGTCTGTAATGACTGCAATGATCTAGAGCCATTCTGAGATCTATGATGTTTACATGTTTCATTCCCACTCACTTCCTTTAAATTTTGGATCATAGATCATGATTTCCCACTCAAATCACATAAAAGAGAGACTCGCACCCATGCATGCCTTGGGTGAGTGCCCAGCACCCACTGGGTGATAGGCCAGCGCGCATGGGATTCCCTTGTCCTTTAGTGGGTGTAAAAATGACTACATCTTGGTTCCATTGTCAGGACCTCTTTTCAAAGTTGTAGAGGGAAATGGCATACATCATGATCTATGCAATAAGTGATGACAGAGAGTTTAACTTTGGAAAGTATTAAATCATGGTTCAAAAGCACGGATGATGAATTTTCTTAGAGATTGACACTAGACTAGACTCCGAGTTTGATGCATGTAGATGGGTATAAGAGAACTTCTACCATGAGTTATATGAAACCTTTTTCTATAGCTTCCCAGTAGAGTTGTATGAATGGCTATCAGCATATGCATCTAGATCAATATGGTATTATAGATCACGCATGTGGACCCAAGAATAATACCAAAGGCTACAAGATGCAGATTTGATGTGGACTCATGCTATGGATCATTGGTGGAAAGGTGTGTTGGCTAGCTACACTCTAGAGTACGCTATTTCTATGTATTCTTGTCCAAAAGTTGCTGATTTTGAGTTTTTAAGGATCCCAAAGGATCATTTCTTCATGTTATTCCTCTGGCCATGAAGATCTTGATTATTACCTTAAGTTTAGAGGCATTTCCGATGGTGGCTAAACCATTACGAGTGTTAGGCATGGAAGCTAAGGTGGAGAAAGATGGAAAACATTATGATAGAGAAAGAAAGGGAGGAGAGACGACTCAAGTATAGTGAAGCACATGAAAGGGAGATTTCTAGACAACATGAGGTTCAAGTGTGATGGATCTATGGAGGCATACGTTACGGGAAGGACTTGAGGTTCATGCAAAGACATGGAACTGAGCGATCTGTTCTACCCCATCTTGGCAAGTGCATAAGAGAGACCCCTTTGGCTTCTGATGAGAGTTCGTCACATAGAGAGAGAAGAGTCATTGGCATGCATCTGAACCCAACTAGTGACCAAACCCTAGCACTTGGTTTTCTATATCAATGGAGGAGTATCGCTAACCTAGTTGGTATCAGTGGAAGTGACAGATTTTCACCTAGGAGATACAATTTCTCAATTCCCACTTCTATGGCTATGCATATTATTCCAGTATTCAGAGAATTTTTGGACAAGGAGAAATTACACAAGCCTTTGGTCTTACATCTAGGAGTGGCACGTGGTACATGTTGGTAGTGGGGCATTATCATATACTATCGGCACATAGTTCAGTGGAACTTTGGGGACCCTTGGCATGACCACTACAAGACCTAGTGGACCTGGTGGGTTTGGTAGATCATGAGGAACAGGACCTAGTGGATTCGGTGGATCGGTGGGTCAAGAGACACGGGACCAGTGGATTTGGTGGATCCAAAGGAGGAGGAAACACCAAAGGAAATCAAGGCTCTAGCTCATGAGGATCACGGGCCCCGACCACCTCCTCAAGTCTTCTTTGAGATTTCTTTACATTTTCAGTTATAGGGTATTGAAGATGCTTTGCAAAGCACGTTCATAAGTGTAAGTTGTTATGGCACACAAAGGGATCATAACCCTAGAACATAAGGCCATTGATTTACAACAAAGTTGTAAGGGCATGTGCATAGCTGGTATAGGAAATATGACCCTCATCAAATGGTGGTGGATTATACTAATTTAAAGAATACCTTCTTCACAGAATTCCACATCCTTGAGTTTGAACAGAAGAGCATCAATGCCCTGAAGGAGATTCAACAAGGAATGATAGAGAGTGTGTGGGAGTATGATGTGTGGTTTAAGACTCTCCTGTCAAAATTTTCATATGACATTCACCCTTCACAACATGCTCAATGGTTTGTTAGGGGGTTGATAACTCCATTTAGAAGAGCTTTATCTCATAAAACTTTCATAGACCCGCGTAAGGTGTTAAAATCCACCATATGTGTTGAAGTTTTGGAAGTGTTGATACTGGTGTTAGCCCATTCCTAGAGGCTCAAATTGTTACTATGGCTAAGCAAGCTGGAGAATTTGTCTGCGAACTCAGCTCATGAGACTCACAGTGGTATATGGTGTATATATTATGAAGTAGAGGGGCATGTCAAGGATAGTTTCCCCCAAAAGATAGTATGTTTCATAGTAATAGACTATGAGATATGTCATGGGGACCATGATGCAAGTAGATTTCCCTTGTTATAGTGCGTAATGTGGAAGAATGTGTCTTGCTACTATAATATCTACGGCTCTATGACCCATGATACTAAGGATTGTAGTCTTATTGATCAAATCCATGAGGCCATTGATCATGGTGTGCACCAGACTAGCCTTTCCATTAGTTCTAAGAATGATGACCTCCATTATGAGGAGTGCACAAATGGAGGCGCGCGTGGAAGGGGATTTCGTGGATGATTCCATGGTAGTGGTAACTATGGAGGAGGAAGAAGTGAGTTACCATGTGGAACATATATTAATTTTGGTTCTATAGACCACTACAACCACGAGTGTCCGGACTTATTGCGTGCTCATGGTGCGGAAGAAGCACAAGTGTGAGGAGTTCCATGAGTTATTTGAGCATATGAATCAGTAGTACCGAAAAGACAAGGGCACTACAATGGTGAGTATTAAGAAGGCTGACACATAATAGATGTCATGGGTGACACGTGTTGTAGGCTTGGAACCTATTATGGTAACAACAAGAGTAGAGGCCACGTGTGTAAAGGAAATACCAAGCCACAAGAACCTAGTTTCAAGGGAAGAAGTGGTACATGGGAAGTACCCAGACCCTGCACATTAGAAATAGGTATATCAAGAAACCATGGATGTCATTTGGAGTTTACAAGGAGAAATCCAATGTCTAAAGGATCAGTCTAGGAGGGAGGAGCAAAGAAGGAAGGTCAAGGTGCTAAAGGATGACTTGAATGAGGTCAAGGAAGTATGTAAAATTATAAGTCAAGAGAATTTTAATCCCTTGCTAGGGGCATGGTTTAGAGAGAAGGTACCACGCATTGGAGAAGAGCACAAGAGGCGGGTCTTACATGAACACCTTCCCCTCACAGCCTTGACTATGATAGGAGATCATGTTAAATGAAGTTGTGGATGGATGGCTCCTTAGTAATATCCTCATTAACACATGCGCGAGAAGTCAATGTTCTCACATTAGATGTATGGCATCGAGATGGGAAGACCCGCATTTCAGCCATCTTCAAATTTGATGTATATAAAAAAAAAAAAAAAAATGCCCATTGGTGTCTTAAAGGATGCATCCATCACCATTCGGGAGCTAATTTTACTAGGGACTTCAAATTCTTGGCACTTAATGAGGAGACAATTTCCCAAAGCATTACTTGGTGCCCATGGTGCTATAAGAACAATGCGGATCTTATGTTTGATAAGGGATACATAAGCTTTGAAAATGAGGAGGAACGGGTCATCATACCCACACGGCTTATGGGAAATCAATACCCTATACTTGAACCCTTGGGAGAAGAGGGCTTGATAGAATATATGTACACTCAATCGGGGATCTAGATACAATTCATCCCACAAAGGAGTTATCTAGCTTAAGGATGCTCGGTCCTAAGTGAAACCACCAAGTATAGTGTGTGATAATTGGGCACATGGGACCTATGAGTTAATAGGATGACATTTGAGAAGATCGGTAACAAAGGTGATAAAGGCACGTACATTCGGCACCTAGGGGAAATAAGCTACCTAAGTACTCAGGAGGAGCCTTCCCTGAGGTATTTTTGTAGGAGATGGAATCTCGGTGGAAGGAGGAAATTGAATGAAGGGCAATGTTAAGTTACATCCTACTCATAAATATTGGGTGCTGGTGGGAAACACATCGGGATAATCTCTTAGGCTGGAGCAAGGTGAGAATTTACTTCTTTGTAAGGTTTTATAGGAGAACCACACCCATGGCTATAAAATACTACTAGGGTAAAGACACTACTTCCCTCTATATCCAAGCATGTGAGACAGACTATATGGGAAGCACGAAGCATTTCCACCTTCATTATGGGTTCACAAGTTGTATTCCACATTACTAGGTTGTGCATGTGCATGGTACACTCATTCGAGACACACCACCAAACAGGGAATTGGCAAGAGTTAGCAGCTAATCTCATTCATACATTCGAATATCGTAGTACAAAACCCTTGGTGGATAAGGCATTGCAGGTTGTCAGAACCTTACCATTAGAGACCATGTCATGGTAGAAGATAGGCTATTGGATGTGTTAGGTGAACTGTCACGAGTCCCACTTTGAGGAAGAAAAATAGTTTGATCGTGCATGTATGGAAAAATAAAAAGGGAAGATGGTGTATGTTATTGATTGGGAAGAAATGGAAAACTTGAATGTTTACCATTTTATGGGGGCACACGAGGCATTATAAATTTTTGATGAATGAACACATGCCTATCATGAACCTTTAAAGACAAATAAGGTTAACATCAGCTCATACGAAGAGCCTAAAGAGGATATCATCGGTTAGAGAAGGAAGTCTCTAAGATCATCTATATTACATGATTTTGATGATGTATTCCCATGTAGGTATCATGAGCTTAAAGGCATTCACCATTTCTAGGGGGAAATGTGAATTAAGTTGAAGGAGGGTGCCCACCGCTCAAGACAGAGACCATACCAAATGAATCTTAACCTTTTGTGCGTGAAGGTTAAGGAGGAAATAGATAAAATGATAGCATCAGGTATTATTGAAGTTGTTGAAGAGTCGAATGGATAAGTCTAATGGGTATTAGTATCAAGAAGGATGAAAGGATAAGAATCAGTGTTGATTACAAGGACCTGAATATAGTATATATCATTGATCCTTTCCCAACCCCATTTACTAAAGAAATCTTAGAATGAGTGGTAGGGTGCGAGGCCTATTCTTTCACAGATGGATTCTTGGGCTATCACCAGGTAAGGATCGTGAAGGAGGACCAAAGGAATATGAATTTTGCCATTGAGTGGGGAAGTTTCTCCTATATAGTCATTCCTTTTGGGTTAAAGAATGCACCTATTGTATTTTGTGCATTGTGTTACAAGATTTTGAGGACTTCATCCATAAATTCCTTCAAGTCTACGGATGAAAGGACAATATATGGGTTAGTAAAGGACCATTGTGACAAACTTAAGGTTGATGTTTGAAAGGTGCCGATAGTTGAGGATATCCCTCAACATTAAGAAATGTGTCTTATCTACCACGTTTGGAACGTTGTTGGGGCACATCATATGTAAGGAGAGCCTATAAGAAGACCCCACAAAAGTTACAGTAATTATGGGATTAAAGGAACCTACTAGTCAAAGCATGCTGCATGGATTTCTTGGGCATACAGGTACTATATAGGAAGTTCATTAAGGGATATGCCAAGATCATCATGCCCTTAGAAGAGTTACTTAGACATAAGAGTTACTTTTACTAGGGAGAGGCACATCGAAGGCATTTGACACTTTAAAGGATACACTTATCAATTTTCCCATCCTACATTTCCCTTCTTGGGATAAGCCTTTTCATGTTCATGTGGATGCCTCAGGGACCTCCATTAGAGTAGTACTTGCACATCCCGGTGAGGGGACTTTTGATCATCCTTTGTGTTTTGTAAGCGAAAACTTACACCAATAGAGTAGAATTATAATACAACTGAGTGTGAGTCATTATCAATTATCTACATGCTTCATAAATTCATGTAGTATTTATTGGCAACCCCTTTTATATTTTACACTAACCATATGGAATTGAAATACTTGGTGAATAAGACCATTCTACAAGGGTGCACATGTCATTCGGTGCTATTGTTCTAAGAATTTCAATTCCGGTGGTTGTCAAACAAGGAAAAAGTAATTCGGACTCGATCATTTATCTAGGATTGATTCAAGGGAGGACATGTAGAGCATTGAAGACACCATGCCAGATGCACAACTATTTAGGTTGTGGCACATGCTCTTGGAATTATAGGACATTATAGTATTTCTCAAAACAGGTGTGGCACCAATCAGAATGAAGGCCTTAGAGAAGAAGAAATTGGCCATACGCATCGTGCCCTACATGTTAATTAGTGGAGATTTATACAAAATGGGTCATGTTGAGGTTTTCACTATTGGTGCAAGAACATGGCGCGCACCGCAATTATGGAAGAGGTGCATTGTGGGATTGCGGGGAGGACACTATGCGGGAAATGCAACCACGTGGAATATTCTACTCATAGGGATTTGGTGGGAGACCATTTATCTAGATTAAATTGATTTTTGCAATGCTTGTGACCATTTTCACCGCCTTGAAAACACGGAAAAAGGGATGAAATGCCCTTGCAACCAATAGCAGCGTGGAACCATTTGATAAAGTGGGCTATTGAATTTTTCATATCAATCTCACCAAAGGGAACAAAGTACTAGTTCACGGTATATCCTCACTTGCACTGATTATTTGACAAGGTGGGTAGAGGCAACACCTACAAAGGATTGTATAATGGCTACCGCTGCTAGATTTTTATGGGAAAACATAATCAGCAGGTATGGATGCCCATTGAGTTTGACAAGTGATAGAGGTACGCACTTCCTCAATGAAATGGTTAGGATTCTATTGTTAGAATTCATGGTGGCCCATCACAAAACTACTCCCTATCACCCTCAAGAAAATGGAACTGCTGAGGCATTTAACAAAATACTTAGCCACACATTGACTAAGATCTGTGATGTTGGTAGACAGGATTGGGATGACAAAGTATTAGCCATTCTTTGGGTATATAGGAAAACATACAATAGGTTGAATAAAGCCACACCATTTCAGTTAGTGTTTGGCGTGGAGGATATCCTACCAGTTGAATTCATGTTACCTTCTTTGTGTATAGCACGCACAAGAGGATTGGCCGATAAACAAGTCTTTGGAAGAAATAATTGAAAATTTAATGTAATTAGACAAAAGATGATCACTCATCGGTGGATCCAAAAGATGGAAAAATCAAAACAAAAGGCATGGCATGATCGTCACATTAAGAATAAGAAGTTTGAGGTTGGGAAGATGGTCTTATTATATGATTCTAAGTTTTTGTGCCATCTTGGGAAGTTAAAATTCCATTGGTTGGGTCCCTACATCATCTTGTACATCCTTGATTCAAGCACATGTCGATTCTAAGTGCCGGATGGAGCGAGATTTCGGGAGAACACTTCAATGGGAGTAGGTTGAAGCCCTACTATAAATAATTCTTCTTGGTGTTTGTAAATAAGGTAGTGTTTCTAGTTAGTTTAGGATTTCCTTTAATGCATTTTCTTTTCTTATGTTTCCCTTTCTCATTTTTTTTTTTGTTGCACCTTGGGTGCCAGTAATCTCATTACTTTTTGAAGGTTGTAACTACGTAGAGGACCGCACATCATTTTAGTGTGGGGTGGAGTAAGGTGGAAGAAATTGAAGGGTGAAGTGCCAAGAAGGATTGCATTGGAAAGCCTGGTTGAATGGCCCTATGAAGGGATTACATATAAGGAAAGGTGGAAAAATTATGGTTGGTGTTAGGGTAATGCTACATTAGGGACCCATGTACAAGAGAAGAAAAAGTGAAAACACAACACAAGGTAGGTGAGATAAAAAAATCATGATAGTAGAAGTTTCGTTAGCGCTAGTTACGCGCTCGTAAGAGTCTCATGTCAAGATGGATTGGTTGTGCACCGAGATGGTTGGAGAATTGTTTATACAAGGTTGGGCATGTGAGTTAAAGTGCTAAAGTCATACTTTTGAAAAAATATGCATTAAGTGTTAAAGTACAAAGGTGGTAGGTAAGGTAGAATTTAATGTTAAAAAGGTGGGGAAAATTATAAATAGAAGATTGGGAACTTCATTATTTACTTTTTGAATATGAAGAAGGAAGAGATTTTGTGAACTAGGGTTTCCAGAGTTGATCCGTGTCAAGAAAAATTGTAATATTTTAACCGTGAGTGACTAGTGTGGATCTTAAAACCGGGGGGGAAGTAATTCACGGGTATGGGGAGAGTTGTGGAGAAGTGTGATCTTGTGAAAAGATATTCCAGTTGGGGTTTAGTAGCTAGGACATGGATTGGAAAAGAGTATTCTTCACAAGTTTGAGATTTGAACTTGGAAAAGATAAAATAATAGAGCTAGGAAGAGACGGTGAAGTGTAGAGAAAACCTACACAATGGCACCCAAGAAACCAGCAATAGCACCTAAGAAGGGAAAGGAAAGAGCAAACAACAAGAGACTACCACAAGTACTAATGAGGAATGGTATGTAGAAATGCAGTACCCAAATGGGGTTTCACTCGGGATGGAATGGGAATCCCACTTGAGAAAAATGATAGTAAGTGACTACAATCATCACACAAACGTGATTGAGAAGGAAATGGAGTTGGAGTTAGTGCACTGACTAACCTAGAGAACACCTGAGGGGTTACCAATTTATAGCAATGAAGTCAAGGTGAAGTTGGAGAAGGTGGTTTATTACAACTCTTTGAGTTACCCTACTTGAAAAGCTAGAGCACCTCTATCGATTCTTCGATGTCACACATACATGAAGACCACTTTCACTTCATGGGGTGCAAGATGTGCATAACCCCTCAGCTAATTTCAAAATTCACAAGCCTTATCTATGAAGGAGAAGATATAAAGGATGACCTATGTGAAAAGGAAGCAATTAAGGAAACAGTGGCCACGTATGCGTACAAGAAGGGTTCAAGATACTTTGATATCATGGATATCAAAGACCCAGTGATGAGAATGTCCACGTGCTTGGTAACATAACTCAATGCGTAATAAAGATGGACGTGGGTAAACAAGTCCTGGTTGAATGTTTGTAGAACAATATCAGAGGGCACCATCTACAATTTTTCTACATACATTGTAGAAGAAATTATCACTAGCACACAGGAAGGAGACAATATTCTCTTTGGTAGTGTCCTCTTAACCATTTTCTCTTAGAAATCAGGGTACCAGATGCAGCAAAAAGTTCATTTGGGAGTACCCAGAGGAAGACCCCTCACCTACAAAAAGATTTGAGAAATACACTTGTGATAGCATGACGCCCGTTCACAAGGCACATCTTGAAAAGTGGTATACGCGCTTAAGGAATGTGTTTGGGGTATAATGGAGAATATCAGAACAACTGCCAGTGCTTACAGTAGGAGAAGCTGAGTTTGTTATATACCAACACTTTTTCATTGGTAGGTTCAAGTTGGATAATAAAAACATGAGCCCATGGTGCAAGCTCCCATTCACCTTCATAGCTCAATACTTCTAGCAAGGAGCTAATAGATTCAAGGAGTCCAAAAAGTTAAAGATTAACCTTGGAAGTTTAGACCGTGACCACAGGGAGATGTGCAGGACATTGGTCTACCCCAACAAGCATGCGTACATGGAAAAGTACGTATCACATGAAGTTCAAATGGTAAAACCCCGACTCGAATATTGCGGTAGGTCCACGCACGTGTATACCTTCGATAAGGCCCAAGTTTGAGAAGGGAACTTATCTTGAAAATGAGATAGCTATACCTAAGGACCTAACAGGTAGGAAGAAGCCCACACCCAGATAGAAGGAAAAATAAATGTAGAAAAAGGCACCAAGTGCCCAAGATACTCAAGTGGTAGGCACCCCAAGAACAAGCGCTAGAACAAGTACTTACACATGCAGAAAGAGGTCCTTAGTCAAAGAGAATGTATGTGTCGGCATGGGAAAATCTCATCACAAAAGATAAATCACCAAAGGAAGAGGAAGAGAAAGTAGAGTCTCCTATACTGGAATCCCCAATTAGGAAGAGACAGAAGGTGATGGAGGAAGCTAACTCAGAGGAGACAGAGAGCTTGGAGAAATACATAGGTGAGAAGGATGACGATGAAGAAGATGATTCTAAAGAGGACCAAGAACCACTTGTTTTTAGCATACATGGTTCAAAAGAAGAGGGGAAGAAGAAGAACATGAGTTTCATTTTGTGTGGCACAAGGGTAGCCAAGAGGAGGAAGGTGCCCAGGACATGGAAAGAAGTGAAGAAGTTAGCATGTAGGATCAAGAAAACTCCAAGCCTCATGAAGGAGAAATTAAACAAACCGGTAGAAAAAGAAGCAACAAAAATCATCAAAGTGTTGGTAGAATAATAATTGGAGCGTAGTGCTAATGTAGTGATGGAAGAAGATAAGGAGGACAAAGACGAGGGAAATATCATGGCGGCGCATGAGGTCCCGAGTCTAATGGTAACTATTCCTAAGGGCACGCGCACAAGGGGAAGTGCATGGAGATACAGAGGTAAATAATGAGCTACATTAATGATCCCAGCAAGGTGTTGTGTGCACACTTCCAAAGCACCATTCCAACAAATCAACTCATGGTAATGAAGTCATTTGATGAAGAAGGTACATACCCTTGGATGAGGAAGATTCTCTCTTGGGCAATTGAGTCCCACATCGATGAGCCAAAGTTCAAGGTAATCTAGGGGCACTAATGAAAATACCAAAGTCAAAAGGAGACAACCCCTTGGTAAATTCTCAACAACTTTTAGATGAGTAGTTATGCAATGTGCTCAACAAGGTCTCAATTGAGGTTAAAGCTAGGCTCTTTAGACAGAATGACAAGATAATATAGAAGTAGAACTAGAAAAGGAGGAAGATCTAGAAAAGAAGGCCAAGGATTTAAAGTAGGAGGATTTAATTAGCGCTCAGCTAAAGTGTGAACTCAGAGAAGAAAAGGCAAGGGTACGTGAAGTACATAAGAAAGTATAATCCATCACTGATGCCATTTTTTTGAAGCATCCGGACCTAGCACCACCCACATAAAAGTATGGATCTTCCCTTGAGTGCCTTGAAGACTTGACGTGTATCCTCACCATGGAAATATAACCTCTAACCTTAGAATATGTGGAAGAAGTAGCAACATGCCTGGAGAAGGAGGATAAATTGAAGGTAGTAGTAATCATGGCTGAATACAGAAAAGTCCTTGCTGATGTAAAGATTGCTTCCCATACCGCTAGGCCACATATGACAACTGTGTAGACAAAGATAAAGTGGTGAGTATTTTGGTCACCAACTATGAAGTAGAGCTTAAATAGTTCCAAGAAAATAACAAAGGGAATATGGCAGCGGGATATAATCCTAGCCGAGGTTGAAAAGAAGTTAGAAGCTATTGAGGCCCTAAGGGGTATAATCAAGAACCGGCTAAAGGAGTTATACCCACATATTACTAGAAGGATGGATGTGCTTGAAGACATGGGCAAGGAGTTGGAGAAAATTTTTGACACTATGAACGCTCAAGGAGATGGACTGAGTTTTGGGAGGTAAGCACCTAGTCGGTGACCTCTTCCAAACAATGAAAAATGAAGTTGATGCACGGAACAAGTTGGAGGCTGACTTGCAAAAATATTTTCTTAGCTTCTTACAACAATGTCATCACTTCCCCATTCTTCTTTCTTCTTTTCCAAATTCTTCATCCCCTTATTCTTTTCCTAGAACGTTAAGTCTATTGTGATTCTTTATTCTTTGGAGAAGTGTTCCCACATGTGAAGAACAGGCATAGTGTGGGGTGATGTTGGGCCCTAGAACATTGACTAAGTACACAGGGGAACATGGGCATGCAAGGCCTAGGTTGAAGGATGGGCACGCAAGGAGAAGGTGTGCAAGGTAGGGTTCTAGGAGGGTTTTAGAAGGGCCATGTTACATGTCGAAGACAAGGTCTTGGGACTTATCCATATTTGGCGTATCGGGCAGGACACGAGAAAATCATGACCCGACTGCACATGCGGAGTGTATAAGGTGCTAGCTTGGCGACAGGTTGGCCTAGGAAGGAATATGCCTTGCGATGGAAGATCCTAGAAGACCATCATGAAAAAAAGTGGAGAATTATGCCTAATAGAGCATGCTCCCATGGAGGACCACATTCGAAACTTAGCGGCGAATCGAGGCCACGAAGGATGAGTTAGCACTAAGGGATGCCTATATATACGAGTGCCCACAGAAGAAAAGAGTAGTAGTGGTGGTGGTGGTAGAGGTGGAATTGGGTATAGAGAGAGAGAGAGGAAGGAGCGAGAGAACCCTACAAAAATTCCGGAAGGAACTCTTTTTGGGTTGGGTAGATTAAATATAGGAGAAGGATGTATCAAAGGATTGGGATTATTAAATTTCTTTTTAAGAGTTAAATGATATGGATCCAGTTATGATGCATGACTTTGGTCTTACGTAATGTGTTCTTTTGAATGTAATGAGGTTACCATGTTAATTGAATATGATCCATCTTGGTTCGGGTTCATACATGATTCTTCATAGTTCCTTTTCTTGTCTATTTATAAGATGAATATGAATCCCTGTCCATTTTTCTTTCTGTTCTATTTTAGTTCTTTAAGTCTATTAAAGTATCTTTGTGTGTAATGACTACAATGATTTAGAGCTGTTCGAGCTCTATGATGTTCGCATGTTTCATTCACACTCACTTCCTTTAAAGTTTGGATCATAGATGATGATTTCCCACTCAACTCACATAAAAGAGAGACTCAGCACCCGCGTGTGCCTAGGGTGAGCACCCAGCACCTTCTCGGTGATAGGACGGCATGCATGGGATTCCCTAGTCCTTTGGTGGGTGTAAAAATGACTACATATCTCTTTTACGTATCAAATAGTGTTGGGTTTTTTTCAATGATTACTAGAGTTAAATGAACTCTTGATCTGATTTGTCTCAGTTCTCTATTTCAGATTTGTGATTATTTTATTAGAAAAGAATTAGGAGATCCTACCTCATCCTTGTTGTTGACTTCCTTATCTATCTTTTATGAGTTGTGGAATGCAATATTGTTCCCTTTGAACTCTAAAGGTAGAATTACTCTCTCTCTCTCTCTCTCTCTCTCTCTCTCTCTCTCTCTCTCTCTTTTTCTCGTTCATTCTCTCTTGTTCATATCACCCTTTTTTAAGGAGTTGACATGTTCAGGTTGTATTAGGCAAGAAAAGGGAAAAATGCATAGGCTGGAGGATAGATCTAAATACCTTGATAGGTATGTAATTATTTTGAGTGTGACTACTTTCAAGTATTTGTAAATGGAATTTATACTTTACCAAATCTATTGATGCTAAACATAAAACTTAGGCTAGATTTGGCTTTGAATTTGGAAGTTGCATCTTAAATAGGAAACTCTTATTTTAGGATGTTGATGGTTCTTCCTAAATTTAGTCATAGAGATTTAATGAGCTTGGCCTTAGTTATTATTTGATGAATTATGTTAATAATGAGTATTATGAATCATTGCCTCTTTAAAATAACTCTATTTTAGTAAATTAATAGAATTAGTTTCTTCTTTAATTTAGATTGAAAGAATCAAGAAATGAACCATATCTATCTATAGTAGGAATGTGATAAGTAATTCGGTTGGAATATTTTTAGCTTATTTAATTCCCTATGAAATCATTGGATGAAGATTATTTGTATTACATCATGATCTTTAATTAATGTTACTGTGATTTATCACTTTGTTCTTCCTTTCATGACTGTCATCTCTTAAGATGTATATTTTTGGTATTGCTTTAACTGTTTCATAAAAGAAAAGAAACAGATTAGTTGAAATCACATCGTTTTAATGCTTAGTGCTTATCATGCTCAGTTCAATGAACTGACCTGTGCTAGCAATTTTTGCAAATGGACTTTGTAAGTGATAAAAGAAGACAAGTTCTTTTATGATGCTTCTTATGTTTACCTAAAGATTGGATCTTTTATGAGGAAATATGATTCATTATTGAAATGTATTTGTAAGAGGAAAATTTTTATTTCTTAATTGAACTTATTGATGTTGTTTGACATGAAAGATGTCTAAAATGATTGGATTGTAAAGTGTGTATTTCACTTTGATGAATGGAAAATATTGAGAGTTTACTTGTACTTGATGTGTCATTCTCTTTGTGCATTCTGTTAAGGGAATTTGTAAGCTTATCTTTATTCTCTCATAGTCATATCTATTTTGAACCTTTTCAGTTTGACTTAAAATGAAATAGGTGGAAAGGGATTTGATACTCTACCCCTTTATTAAATGCAACTTATCAAGTTGGAAATCATAGCTGAACATTTAACTAAGTCACTATGGTTTATTAAATGATGTTAATGGGAGTTCAATTACTTTATGATATTTTTATAATGTAAAAAGGTTACAATGAATCCTAATTCTTAACAAGAAAGAGGAGGGTGAAGTTCCTCTTGACCCATACCTTCTTGAGTATAAAAAAAATGAAAGGTAAATATAAATAATTAATAAGTAGACTTCATCTCAGTGAATTCTAATAGAAAGGAACTTGTTTCAAAACTTAAGCAAGCTAGGAATGGTTGGGTATAATGAGTGAATGTTATTATTGATTGTTGTTTCTATTTTAATTAACTAAACCCTAAAGTAGGAAGTTAATGATTAAAAAGTAATCTTGATGTTTCTACAAAACATTAACAACTCAATTATGGTTGGAAACTTTAAGGGTTAAAGAAATTAAGGATTCAATAGAAGGATGTTGTAATTAGACCTTAACTTTATAAAATAATTAAGTAATTAACTTCTTGATTTGGTATGTACATCCGTATGGGGTAATTCTATTGGATGTTGACACACACCAACTGTAGAATTGTACCTTTGTGAAGATTTGGGTCTTCACGAGGATATATTTTTATAGTTGACATGTTACAATACCCTTCAGAATTAGATCATCTAGGTCTACATAAACTCATACTTGATCTTAGTTATACTATTGGCCAAGTTAGAATTATGATTTAGTATAGGGGTAACTCACGATGACCTTGGATATCTAGACACATGCAATCAACTTAGGTTTCTAGAGTATGTCTATGTACCCTTAGTCACCACGAGTGGCTCGCTATACTGGACTATGTTATTAACTCAGGTTATGGTTAAACCTAAAACAAGTGGACTAACGGGGAGTTAGTGAAGACCATTCTAGATAACAGATGAAGTGGGATGAAGGGCATATTCCATTTGTTGAGTATGCCATCTAGGAATATAAACATGAACAGTATGTGAAAATATTTGGCCAAAGTATCACAAGTTGTTGGTTGCATTGTCCTACATCACCTAGTTTAAGAAGCGAGATATCAAATGAATATTGGTAACAAATATTTAGATAGGCCTCTTAAAAATAACACTTAATACCCCGAAAAGGGTAAGAGAACCAAGTATACCTAGTATATAATTCAATGAGTTAACATGAGATATCGGTATAAAACCAAGTCATGAAATGAGAGATCAGTTTTCACCGAGTCATTATAGCTGCATATGATTATTTGTTATGAGATTAATTAGAATGGAATGTGTGTTCTAAATTATGATTATTTAGAACAGAGAAAATTAGATATAAAAAAATCCTTGTTTCTAAATTCTTAAAATGGGAATGTTACAATACTTGTGAATGAAGTTACAAGATGGAGTGCACGCATTCTAATTTCCCGATCCAAGTGTTGATCATGCGAGAACTTAATTTTTGCTAGGATAAAATACTTGTGAATGCAAAACAAGAACACAAAAATAATATTAAACAATATATGTCAATGGACTACCTAGTGTATGTTAGATCCGGGAAGTGTAATATTTCCTAGATGGATGTCAATCCAATGTTTAATACAATTTAGTGAAAGGAATAACATAAGCAAATAACATCATACCTTGTAGTTGATATGATTTAAGTATCTCATTCAAATACAATAAGCAAATCTAATCTAAAAGGTAAGGTTATGATCTCATCTGGAGGTTGGGTAGGTAGCTAAGGTGACTAGAACAGTCGGGGTAAGGTTTTGGATGGTTTGGGATATTTGGGTGAAGGTTATTAGGTTCATGTTATAGGTAGAATTACCGAGATATAGATATCGACATCGGTAGGGTATGACCCATGCCATTTGAGAAGTACACATACGAAAATTCATCATGGAATTGAATCAAGTTATAGGAGGAGAGGTGGATGTTCACAACCCAACCATGATGGAAGGGGTTATTGAAAAGGCCACTAGGCGAATGCAGAAATTGAAGGCAATTTCTATTCATAAGGAGGAAGTAAGGAAGAAGAATTCCAACTCCTCTTCATCATCTCTTGCACCAAAGAAAGGACCATGGAATAAAGTCGGAAGAAAAAGTAAGTTTTCATCTTATACAAATAAGAAAGCAGCAACAAACAAGTTAGTTGGTAATGCACGGAACAACTTTGCCAAGAACAATAATAACAGACAGAAGTCTTATGGGGGTCTAAACGATAACTCTAAGGCTGGAAATAAACCTAAGCCTAGGAAGGGACCTATAAGAGGATGTTATAACTATGGTAAGGATCATTGCGTAAATAAATTTCCTTTAAAGAAGGATGATTGTAATCAGCAGCACAAGATACACGTTGTAGTAGCTGACAAGCAAGCTAAGAAATAAGCCACACCCATAGAAGTTCCGGGTAAGTTATTTGGTTTACCAATAACTATTATTTTTGATATCGGAGCTACTGAATGTTTTATTTCTAGTAAATTAGCATCAAAATTAAAAATAAAAGATGGAAACATGGACTATACAGTATGGGAATAATGTTGTTTATACGGTTAGTATGTGTCTTTTTGGAGCAATCCTTGACTTACCTAACTTTTCCACTAAGGTTGATCTTTATGTTGCACCCTTAGAGTCTTATGATGTAATCATAGGTGTTAATTTGTTAGCGAGAACATAAGGCTAAAGTGTACTATTTTGAAAAACACATTAGTTTTTAGAGGACACAGTAGAAAACAGAGAGATTTAGGGTGTGAAACGTGATATTTCTGTTAGAAAACTGCCACTATGCATCTTAAAAGGCCATAAATAAAGGATGTACCCTATATGCAGTAAAAATTACTAAATCAACAAAAGAGAGAAACAATATTATGGAATGATATCCATTGTTACAAGACTTTAGTGATGTATTTTTGAAAGAATTTATAGGTCTTCCACCCAAAAGGGAATTTGATTTCATGATTAAGACCAAGCACAGGAACTCGAACCTATTTCTTAAGCACCATATTGAATGAATACTATAGAATTAGTAGAGCTTAAGGCTCAGTTGCATGAACTTTTTTCTCAAGGTTTGATTAGACCAAGTGTTTCACCTTGGGGAGTACCTGTAATTTTTGTGAAAAAGAAAGATGGAACACTTAGATTATGCATTGATTACATAATGTTAAGCAAGGCAACAATCAAGAATAGATATCCACTCCATAGGATTGATGATTTATTTGATCAAATGCATAGAGCATCGGTATATTCCAAGATAGATCTTCAATCTGGATATCATCAATTACAAATTAAGGATGAGGATATTCATAAAATAGCTTTCAAAACAAGGTATGGACATTAAGATTTTACGGTTTTACCTTTTGGATTAACTAATGCACCTGTGGTATTTATGAATTTAATGAATAATATCTTTCAAGAATACTTGGACAAATTTTTTCTCGTATTCTTAGACGACATTCTCATATATTCTAAAAGCATTAAGGAGCATCATGAGCATTTGAAAATAGTTTTGGAAATTCTGAGAAAGAGATGGTTGTTTGGTAAGTTGTCCAAATGTTCTTTCTATGACACAGAAGTGCACTATCTGGGACATGTAATAAGTAAAGATGGAATTTCTGTAGATCCTTCTAAAATTATAGCTATAACTAAGTGGCCTGCACCAAAGAATGTACATGAAGTTAGAAGATTCATGGGACTTACTCTCACTATAGGAAATTTGTACAAGATTTTTTTAAGATAGCTTCCCGATAAATTCCTTACGTAAGAAAGATAAAAATTTTGTTTAGAGTATAAATGTGAACTTGCATTTAAGACCTTGAAGGAACAATTAAATTTAGCACCTATTCTTGTAGTACCATATCCTAATGGAGATTTTATGGTGGTAATTGATGCATCCGGTGAAGGTCTAGGAGGTATTTTGTTACAAATTGGTCATGTCATAGCATATGAAAGTAGAAAAATTAAGTTACATGAGTTGAATTATGCTTCACATGATTTAGAGCTTGCTGGCATTGTTCATGTACTACAATTTTGGAGGCATTACCTTCTTGGTAAGCCTTTTGAATTGAAAACCGATCACCTTGGACTGAAGTATATCTTCACTCAGCCAAATCTTAATGCAAGACAATGAAGGTGGTTGGAGTTTTTGTCTCAATATGATTTTGACATCAATTATATAAAGGGTAAAGAAAATAGAGTGGTTGATGATCTAAGTCATAGGAAGCACAATTCTGCTCTTATAACGTTAAGAACTTAGTTTAAGGATGAAGTAAAAACTATTATGGAATCTGATTCTTACTTAAAAACAAGTAAAAGCAGCACTTGTTGCAGATTCTAATGATTCAAGGTATAAAGGTTTTCACTTTGATCAAGAAGGAATCTTACGATTTGAAAATAGAGTCTATGTACCTTCGCTAAATAATTTGAGAAAGAAATTGTTAGCAGAATTTCATAATTCACCTTTTTCTGGACACCCTGGCATTACAAAAATGCTTGCTGATATAAAACAGCAATATTTCTAGAAAGGAATGAAAAAATTATGTTCTAAACCTTGTGACACATTGTCTTGAGTGCCAACGTGTTAAGGCGGAACATATGCACCCAACCAGTTTGTTGTATCCTCATAGCATACCGCAGTACAAATGGTAGATAATAAGCATGGATTTTTACAAGGGTTACCTATGTTGAGAAATAAGCATGGTGTTATCTTACTAGTTTTGGATAAACTAATAAAGGTAGCACATTTTATTGCTAGAAATCTGAAGGATGATTCTCCTATTTTGGCAAGAATATTTGTACACAAAAATTTTAGATTACATGGAGTACCTTCAAGTTAATCATTTTAGATAGAGATCCTAGAATGATGTCAAGATTTTGGAAAATGCTTAATGCATCTCTTAGAACTAAGCTGAATTTCAGTTTTGCGTATCACCCGAAAATAGATGGGCTAACTGAAAGAGTAAATCAAGTTTTGGAAGATATGTTACGAATGTATTGCATGGATCAATAGTACAAGTGAGAAGAGTATCTTCCATTAGTTGAATTTACATACAAAAATGCATATCATGCTTCTCTTAAGATGGCACCTTTTAAGACATTATATGGAATAACATGTAGAACCCATGTTAGTTGGGATAGCATAGAGGATAGAGAATTAATTGGACCTAAAATTCTTACTGAAATGGAACAATAAGTTAAATTGATTCATGAATTCTTGAAAGAAGTAGCAGATAGGCAAAAGAGTTATGCTAACTTAAAGAAGGTTAATAAGAAATTTGAACTTGGTGAGAAAGTCTTTCTTTGGGTTAAACCGAAAAAGAGTTCTATAACTTTTGGCAAGGCTACCAAGTTATCACCTCATTATGTGGGACCTTTTGAAATATTTGAAGTAATCAACCCTGTAGCTTATTGTCTAGCATTACCTCCTACTTTATCACGAATGCATGATGTTTTCCATATTTCTTTACTTACGAAATACATTTCAGATTTATCACATGTGTTAAATTGGAATTCCTTGCAGGTCCAAGACCCAGGAATAATCATGGTTAAACCCATATGAGTTCTTGAAACTCGCCAATTGCATTTGAGCAATCAAGAAATAATTCAATGTAAAGTCCAGTGGGACCAATTTAACGAAGACAGTGCAACTTGGGAAAACGTAGAATACATCAAAACTTCTTTTCCATATCTATTTGAACATAATTGAATTCTATAGACTGTTAAAAAAATCTAATTGAATTGATTTTTCTTTTGTATATGACTATAAGTATGTCAGTTTTGGGTAGATATTTATATGAAATGAATAAATAGCTATTTAATGCTGATTTTGGAACTATAAGTTGTTGATTTATTAGACTTATGGCAAGAGAAGTGAATGAACTAATTGTCATTGATATAAATTGTTAAAATGAGGTAATCATTGGGACGATGATTCTTTTTAGGAGGGAAGCATGTAACACCCTCAATAATTGTTATATTCCTCTTTTGTATTTTAAGTGTTGACATGTGATCTTCTTCTAAAGATGTGTTCTTTTGGTTGTTGGAGATCATGCTTGATATGGATAAATCTTTTATGTTCTTATGATCATTAGATTGGAATGGAATGGCTTCCTTGAATCCATTTTTCACTTCTTGTAGGTGAGTTGCAATCTGGTTTAAGAGTTGTAAACTTATCTCTTATCTGACTCATCCTTGGATCAATTTTAGTGATCCAAGGAATGTTTTAAACCTTCTCAATTGAATGAATGGTAAATTGACATTCCATAATTGAGGGACATGGTGGACTGAAATTTGTTATTACAAGTTCTTTAATCTTGTGTGAACGTATTCCTATTCAATTGTATGTTGTGCTTAGGTCCTTGAAGATTGATCTTGGCAGTCCATTGCTGATGTAAATGAAATACAACCTGTTCATGGCATAGGAAGGATTCAAAATCCTAAAACTAAGGGATTATCCTACGAATCCTAAGCTGGGTAAGAACATATACTACCTAGCTATGTTACTTAATTGATTTTATTTCTAACCTAATCCTTGTGCTAAGGGAGTATGGAAAGGTTTCTAGGCTATCTAAATTAACCTAAAACCTAATGTTATATGGTTATGAGATGATCTAACCTAATGTTGGAATTACCTAAGGTAATGTGTTAAGACCTAAGGTAATTATTCCTAAACTAACCTAAGTTTAAGGATATATCCTAAGCTATTTTAATGGGAACCTAAAAGGGTCACATGCCTCTAAGGTGACGGTTCCAATGGAATTGAATTATTGATAAGGTTCTTAAAGGCATTACGTACTGCAAGTTTTGGCAGGGGCTAGTTGAGTTAGTGGAGGCTTATGTGGAAGCTCCACTAAAGATGGAGTTGCATGTTAAATTGGAATTTGCATTCGCCACCAGATTTGGGAGGTGGTGGCAAGGAGAGTTGAGCAGGAAAATTGGAATTAATGAAATTAATTGGCCTTGGGTTTTGCTCACAAACCATCTAGGAAACTTGGAAGGCAGATTTGTGGGAGGTTGTTTGTTTTTGCATGATTTTCAGATTTTTCTCTACATGGAGAAAATTGGTTCTTCGAACCAGTAGTTTGACTTGCACTTCATTGCTATTTTTAACTCACCTAGTCTATTTTCGATCATGGGAAGATATAAGAGGAATTCTGAGGAAAGTGGTTGGTTGGTTGATCTTTTGTGGAGGAGAAAAGGAGTTGGAAGATCATTTGGAAGTCTCCTTCAATTTGGCAGAAGCACTATCAGGCATGATAGGCTCTAATCTTTAAGATCTCTTGATTTCTTCTAAATGATTCATTAAAATGACTCTGCTATTATGAGATTCTTGGCTTGTATGTTTTATGTGGTTATTTGCTTGTTGTGTTTTGTAATATATTAAATTTGGGCATTAATCCATTGAAAATGGATGATAAGTGTTTGAAACTTTCTTTGTATGTGCTATTTAGGGTGACATGCATGAGAAACTTGTTACTGTAACTCTGCTTGTCATTTCTTGAACCAGTATACAAAAAAGTTGTGTTTTCAACTGACCTTTGTCACTTGTGTAAATGGTTTTGAGTTTTGGGAACCTTGAATCCTGTCTAATCTTTCTATATTCGGGTTCGTGTTTTGTTGAGCTAAAAACTTATAGTTGAGCTCATCTTTGTTTGGGCTAGAGCCTATATTCAGTTCATGTTTTGTTTGAGCTAAGGCTTGCAGTTGAGCTCGTGTATTGTTTGAGCTTGAGCTTGTATTGAGTTGGTGTTTTGTTTGACCCTGTATTCAAGTTCGTGTGTAGTTAACTTGATTCGGGGTTAGTGTTTTGTTAAGAACTTGGGTTAGAGGTTCTTGTCACTCTGAACAGTGTTTGGATTCTTGAGTAATCTTGGACTATTATTTTAAGTCCATATGTACCTTTTGCTTGTGTTTACTCTTGTCTTAATCTGGAATGTTAATGGAATTTTGTATTTTACACAAGAATAGTGTTCTTTTTTATTATTCGAACTCTAGTAGGAGCTCATGTTTTGAGTTGGTGTGAGTTTTCTTTGTTTGAAATGCAAACTGGAATGGGAATAGTGGACACCCTAAACATGCAAATATCTACTCGAATGGTTCTAAACTCTTCTTGGAGAAACATGTGTTTCATTTTGAAGTTGGAATTAGGGTTTCTTGTTTACGCTATAAACTGGTTAAGGTTGTCGTGTTATATTCTGACTTGTTTCATAACATTTGTATATATCAGTGCTCATGTTTGAGACTTTGTGATTCGGCACTATACATGTAATTTGATACATAGTGTTTGAAATTTTTAGTCGAACTACTTGTTAGCTCTATTCGGTATTTTGATTTGGTTTTAAATTGTATTTTTAGTTGAGAGTTTATAACTCCTTTAATGCAAACTGATTACTCCCGGTAATTTTGGGTAAGTAGTATGACTGAGCTGTTTGAACATCTCTTGGAGATTTAATTGGAAATGCTTTCATTTGATAGAAGAATTTGGAATTCTTTTAAACAAGTTTGTACCAGTGCTTAGAAATAGTAGTGGAGGTAGAATACTTAGATCTGTTCAAGTCTGATTTTGTTTTATAGTTCTAATAGAATTATGAATCACCCACGATTAATATAATGTTGTGGAGGCATGTAAAGGAACTTCAGTTTCGAGTTTGAGCATACTCCTTGAATCTGGTTTAGTTTAAAGTTTTGGGTTTTCTAATCTTTTTGGGATCAATAAGTGAATGCTTGAGTCTTTTAAAAGAAGAAGGAAATTGGGAACCCTTAGGGATAGGGTGTTGTTTTAAAACTTTACTGTATGTTGTTCTAAACTGAATTTGGAACTCATGCTTGTAATGACAAGGATTGTAAGGGGAACCTATTGTACATTTCTTTGCATTAAGTTGGTTTTGTTTTCTCCTTAGGAACTAGTGTATGAGCTTATTGTTTGGATTAGAGATGGGAATTTGTTGTTAAGTTTGGAGAATAAATTAAAGATTGAGTCAAATTCTGATAAGATTCCCTTTCTAACTGGTAGGGATTAGTTCATTTGATTGAACCCTTATGTTATTAGTTCTCTTGCAAGATGGAGATTTATTATACCTGTTTAGCCTTCCTTGTTCATATCATTTGTTAAAGTGATGAAGGAAGAGATTTTTGTTTCGGTTTTGTTGAACAGAAAATACAATCTTGTTGTAAGACTGTTTAAACTCTTTATTCCTTCTTAAGATTGATATGGGATTCTATTCTGTTTAAAAATCTGAAATGTTGCATTTAAAGGTAGTTGTCCTTTAAACAAAATAGTTAAATTCATGTGATGAACTTGTATTGGTTTTCTGATATATTTTTGTGTTGAGCATAGTTTGGAATGGATATCCTTCTTCCTTGCTTAGGAGCTAGATGTATCATCTCAATGTGAACTATGTTGTAAACCCTTTCTTTGTTGTTTAAAGGTAATTGTTAGGATCAATTAAACTTTAATTTTGTAAGGCAGATGTTGTGGATTATATTATGTTCTTCTCTTAGAAGTGAATTCAAATTGGTTAATGTACTTCTTTTCCATTTGCTATTACTTATATTGATATTTATGATGTAATAATTGTCTCATTAAAGCATAGTTGTTTTAATGGAACAATTATTGGAATGCACTTCATTTTAAGGCTTAGTGCTTATCATGCTCAGTTCATTGAACTGAATCTATATGCTAGCAATTTTTGTAGATGGACTTCATAAGTGCTAAAAAGAAGGCAAAAATTATATGATCCATTGGCTAATTTAAATCTGATTCTTTGTGAATAATTCTGATTTGTTCTTGAGATTGTAATGAAAAATAAAAGTATTATTCTTTTATAATGAAGGCAATTGTTATGCAAGATACCTCGGATAGATATGATGAACCCTAGAATTTTACCAAGAAGAAAACTGAAAAACACATTTAACAGGGTTAAGATGAAGAAAATATTGAATAATAAGAACAAATATCAAATCTAGGAAAGTGAGGTGATCATTGCGTTGTTTATATTTCCTTAGGAGATCATCAACATAGTCTTAAACATTTTGTAGATAAGATCAAGAAATATATTTCATGGTGTGTTTATAAGTGGCCCCGCATTCTTGAGTTTGAAGGGCATGAAACAGGATATCAAAATTTCCCCGAAGGGGTAATGAAGGATGTTTTTTTGGATTGTCGGTAGCAATGAGGACTTGATTATAACCAAATAAATTGTCCATAAGGTAAAGTATCTCGTGGATGGTCATTAGATCGAAGATATGGTTGATGTTTGGGAGAGGGAAATAATCTTTAGGACAAGTAAGATTGAGATCCCAAAAATCAATACATATGCATAGCTTACCTGAGGATTTGGTTATGGGTACGATATTAGAAACCCATTGTGGGTATTCAATGGGTATGATGAAATTATCGAGAGTAGACATTGTAACTCTTCTTTGATGAGAAGAGATATGTGAGGGTGCATCCTAAGTAGTTTTTGTTTAACTAGCTTGGCATTAAGATAAGTGATGATGTTGTGTATAATGATGTTAGGGTCGATACCTGACATGTCACTATATGACTAGGAAAAGGCTTGACTATATTTTGATAAGAAGGTGGTGAAGTTGTTTAACTCTTGTGGATTTAAAGATTGGCCAACTTTAACTATATGAGGATTGTGTGTGGTTATTATGTTAATTTAGATGGTGGATTTGTTAAGGGGTGTAGATGTATCAGGTGGTAAGTATTTTTGAAGAAAATGGTCTTTTTCCCCATGTCAAAGAGGATTTCGTTATCGTATTGACATTGGAGAATATCGATGGTGGGAGAGTCCTCTTCAATCATTTCTAGCCAGATGAGAGGAATTATTTTAGTAATGTGATTAGTTTTATAATTCAATGGTCCTAAAGAAATAGTATTGACTAAAAAATAGGAGGGAGGGATGGATATTATGTCGTTAGTGTCCATAGGGTTGGTGTATGTAGTTACGGATGATGGTTCACATCCGATGGTGGGTGTGATATTATTTGATACAAAAGATCCAAATATTGGTTTCTCGTAACCCATCCATATTTCTCATGTGGTTTAAAGGACTGGTTGATGATTAAATTATGAATACCTTGTTCACAAAATGCAAATCCAACCACCTTTCGTGCACACTGATGGAGGTACATATGTGTGAAGACTTGTTTATATAATAATTTGAAGTCTGATATGAATGCCATGGCATGGTGTGTGAGGAATTGGTAATGAAGAGGGATGATCAATGCCTCTCTAGATGAGATTAATTTTTAGATATGTGGGGCCATAGAAGATAACATCTCTAACATTAGACTCATACATGGGTTGTTTATATGGTATTCCATACATATTTTGGTGTAGGAAGGGAATTAAGAATGAGGAGGTGATGTTCCCCAGCGAAAGACACTCCATAACGTCATCAAGGGAGGATTCATTTGGTATTTTGGATGATGGTATGGATGTATTGGTAGATTCTTCATCAAAGGATTTTTATTTTGGGACAAGTACATCATTTGGATGATACATCATATTGCAAGCTCTAAATGGGTTAAGTTCCACATGAACCGTAATTTTTTTACCCTCATGTTTGTATTTAAGGAATCGATACAACATGGAGGGGATATAGAGCATAGCATGTGTCCATGGTCATCCTAGCAATATATTGTATTAGAACTCTCCTTCTATAAGATAGAAGAGTTGAACAAGTGTTTTGGCACCAAATTTAAGTGGTAATATGAGTGTACCCAGGTATGGGAGCAATTTTATCATTAAAGCCTCGGAGTACAGCTGGTGTTTGGATTAAAATTGTGTTTGGTAAGAGAATTTGGTTGAAGGTGTATGAGGATATAATATTGATCGCAGCGTCATTACCAATCATGACTCTTTTCACAAAAACATCATTAACTTGAGCAGTGGTGAAGAGGGGAAGTTTGTCATCTTCAAGCTGCAATGATGGTATTTCAGAAATATCAAAGGAGATAGCAAAGTGGATGTCTAGAGAGTACCCACTAGGTTTGTGAAGGGTTTTGGACCATCTGAAGGCAAGGATATGGACTGAAGGGCTTCAACCATGGATTTTTATGTGATGGTTAGGTCTGAACCATCTCATAAAGAGACATTTTGATGGGATATTGGTGTAATTTTATAATAAAAACCTTTTCACCTATGATATTGGATTGTGTAGGATGGGTGGCAAGGATGGTGACCTTAGTATAGGAAGGTATAGTTTGATCGAGATGATTCGGAGCAAGAGAAATGGAGACCTTGGACTTGTTTTGTTCTTAAGGGTTAGGTTTGTGGGTACGTGCTCAAGTAGTAATATGAACAACGCCAATTTGTTGAGGAGTAGTTTTACTAGAAGACCCTTCAATGGGTGTTGATTATGAGGTAGGTTCTATTGTTGTATATGTTTCATGAGAGGTATTTGATTTCTGTAATTTTGAAGAGAGCGTACCATTATCTGTAATTTTTTTGACAATAATATGGAATTATTTATAGTGTTTTATGGGATGTCCAGGTATTTGATGATAATCACAAAAAGATTCATAATTATACTATGAGAGCCTCACACCTTGCGATCTATATGTCTTGAGTGGGGAAAGTTTATGGGTGATCATTGAATAAGTTGTTAAAGAGTTGATGTGTAGTATCCTTTTAAAGAAGATGTTTAGAGAAACAATGGTTTGTTTGATTTGGTGGATATGGGAGATACTAATTTTGATGGAACTTATTTGGTTATACATGGCTGAATGGTTTTTTATTATTTGACGGTGATAGGTAATTTAGCTAAAGGATGTGGCCCTAGGATGGAGGGCTGAGATTTTGGTTTTTGTGTTGAAGAGGTGGGCTGATTTTGAGATATGATGGTAACCTTCTTGGAAGGAATTGGGATAGTCTTTTGAAGGTTACATATGCAATATTGAGCCATAAATTCATCATATGGACTTTTCATTATTTATAGGGTAGGTTGCTTTCGATTAAGAGGTCATGAAGATCTCATAGATAGTCCGAATGAAGAGGGGAAAGTGTCAATGAGGAAGGTTTGTTTCTGATGATAGATTCGGTGGGTTGTATGGATTTATCATATGATGTTTCCATAGTGGAATGGTTGGAAGATGGTATGGAGGTAGATTTAGGAGTAGTTAGTGTTTATGATATGAAGGGATTGGATATTATTAGTTTGTGGTTGACTATTTGATGGAGAATGGTTTTGAAATGGTTGTTTAAAGACATTAAGGTTATGATTTTGAGGTGCATTAGGATTTTCTAAATATAAATCACCTTTCTCAATCAGATCCTAAAGGACATTATGGAATGAGAGACACCTTTTGATGTCATGTCCTTTGACCCTATTGTATTTGTAATAATCATTATCTTGATACCAAGAGGGTTTGGAAATAGAAGTATCGAGAGGATGGATGGGTTGAAGAGTGATAATGTTGTCCGCGAGAACATTTTCAAAACCACGCTATATGATTCCATGATCGAGTCTAGTTTCGTTGAGAACAAAAGAGTTTGGTACTTGAATGTTCTTTGCAATAGATTTGACAACCACTACATTGGTTGATGATTTGGATTTGTCTTGGCTAGAGGATGGTTTGGATGAAAATTCAATTTTTGGTTTCTTTTCTCTAAGTTTGATTCTACCTTCTTCAAGGGATCAGAGCTCAAGTTTGTGTGCCATTTGAAAAGCTTTGTCAAAATTCTAAAAGAATTGAATTTGAAGTTTGGATGAGAAGTTTTGGGCACAAGAACAAGTAAATAGTTTGATTAACTCTTTTTCGGGAGGAAAAATGATAGTCTATTGATGATACCCTCTAATGGGAAACAAAGTAGGTAATGGACTCATCTTTGAATTTTTTATTTCATATAAGTCAGTAATTATGATTTTACAAGTGATGTTGATTGAAAAGTGTCCGAGGAATAGTTGAGCGAGATGTGTAAATGAAAAGAGGGAATATTGTGGGATGTTGTTATGCCAATATAGAACAAGGCCTATTAGAGACATGGAGAACATCTTAAGCATCAAATATTGATCATAAGCTATAAGGTAACAAGCATGAAGGAAATCCCATATATGTTGTTGAGTATCTTCCTTATCTTTGTAGAATTTGAGAAACTTAGGAAGTTCTTATTGATGAGGATAATCTTCTTACAACACAAATGGATGAATAGGCTCATTGCATATTTGTTCATATGATAGTGTGTTCTTGGGACCCATAAAATAATCTTCAAGGATAGATGTTTTGCTCATTAAATCCTAAAGAAGGTTTATTTGTGTTTGTTGTTTTATATTGGATGAGGATGCACTAGGTTGATTATATGGAAACTAATTGGATTACTGGTATGGTTGATATTGTTGAGGGACATTTTGTTGAAATGGAATTTTTTTAAGGGATGTTATAAATGGGTTGTTAAAATAATGGCTATGAAGGCTGAATATACTGATATTGGATAGGCATGGAGGTGTTGAAAAGGGGTTTTGATTGTTATGGTATGTGTTAGAAATGAATAAGTGTGTGAATAAGAGGTTGTGGACTGTTGTGGGATGTACTTGAAAGGGGATAGAGGTATGAATAAGTGGTTGTGACTACTATGGTATATTATGACAGAAATAGAGGTATGGATGAGAGGTGGATTTTGTTGGGGTATCAATTGAGAAGAAATGGGAATAGTAGAAATATAGCTAGTATTAATAAGTGGGATTGATATGGGAATATACATAACTATGTTTTGAATAATGGATGTAGGTTTTTTTGGATGGGGAAGGTTAAGCTACACTTAATGGGATGGCTATAGTACTCATGGGAGGAGTTTGAATAGTGGAGGAAATGAGAGGTGTTTATGTGGATGAAGATGTATTGGTATTATTTTAAGGTGGCGTGGAACCATTTGAAGGGTGTGGCGAAGACCTAGATTTTTGACTAGTCATGTTTTGTGATGAGAATACGTTAAGGTCGAAGGAAATAAAAGGATTCAAAGACACAAACTTGGATTTTTTTGATTGACGGCTAGTAGGATATGGATTTACTTGTTGAATAACCAGATCAAAATTAGGATCAATGATATGGGTATAAGCACATGAGGGATCCGTACATAAGTTCATGGTTTAGGTAAAGATAGTTGAAGGTGAACACCTCGGGTAATAATGTATGCATTAAGGGCAATGGGGTTTGAGTCTAGAATTTTAGAAAAGACATGATCCCCACTATAAAAGAAACAGGACCTAAAGGGTCATGTATATCAAATGAATCGGATTAGCTACTTTGGGAGAATGTGGAATTTGATCAATAGGCCATAAGGATAATAAAAAGGCTTTATGTTGATTAATGAGTTATGTAGAATCTTTCATATGTGTTTGAGCTTGTTATAGGGATTTTTGGGTGTTTTCTATGGATTGTTGGAATCTATCACCACATTTTCTATCATATTTTTAGAGGTTTGGATATGGGATTGTTTTCTTGTGAGAACCATGGAAACAAACAATCACCTAACAATAAAACTATATAATTGATTACAAATAGAAAGAAAATCACACAAAATAAATTTTGATTATCTTGATTAATTTAGAAGAAAAGTGAAATGTATAAAATAGTTGATAAGGTCCAAGGAAATGGTCATCTAAGGATGGTTTCAGGTAATTTTTAAGGTTGGATTCCTTGATATACATGAAGTTACTGAGGCCCAAATCTGTGTTGATGTTAGTACAGGGCCCACCCCTCACTTCATGGTCTTGCAGTGATAAGGGAGTCGGGTGCTTAGCCAATATACCGACAACCAAGGTGATTATACTCAGCCGAACACCAATTCAGGTTCTCTATTGGATAATGAAATCCCAAGAGTTTCACCTAGGTAGAACTGTTTCAATGCAATTTATGTTTGATGTGATTTGGTTGTGTGTGGGGAGATTAAGTGAATGTAATCTATTAACCTCCTAATTAAACTATGTGATCAAGCAAGATGAAAGGTTTGTTTTAAGCCCAAAAGAAAGATTGATTTTGATGAGAGAAGAAAACAAGAATGTAATACTTTGAAAGAAAAAGGAGGGAAAGAAATGCACTTGTAAAATGTTTCCTTTTTAATTTTTTAATTTTAATTTTTTTAGGACATAAAAAGTGCAACAAGCAAAAGCCCCCAAAGCAGCAACCTATAAGGGTTAGATGAAAATAAAAGATAGAAAAGTAGAAATGGATGTTAGAAGGAAGATTGAATCCATAATCAAAATTAGTCACAGAGATCATTGGATATTGAAAATAATCGTGGGTCATTCACACCAATTGTTGGTGATTTAATTGGATTGTTGAAAATTACAAAGAAGAATTCATGAAAAAAATTAAATTAAATGAAATAAAAAAGGGGTTGTTGTCCCATCGGGCATGCCAGAATGTGCCAGAGAGTTTTTTATTTCCAACTTTAACTTAATAAAATTAAATAACAAGAACTAATGTACCTCGAGAAAATGATAGGGTTTACTAATACCCATGAGACTCATGATGTTGATATCAATGAATGATTGAAGTTGCCGATTCCAAATGAATGTGCAAGTCATCCTTACCTAAAAAAACTATGTAATCAAAGACATTAAACAAAATATATTAGATAAACGGATAAATGAGATGCTCAGCAAAGGCTGATTCCAAGAATCCAAAGGAACTTTCTCTAAGGATGTCACTCATTTTTAGACAATCAAGTAGTTTGATAAGGATAATGATAAAAATATGCAAGTAGAAAATGATATGTAGATAGGATATAAGAAGCTCTAGAAATCAAGGTTGAAAGGAAGGTATTTTCCAACTTTGAAAATGGCCCAAGAAAGGGTGGATATGATCTTAACAGACTCAAAATAGTTATACTTGAATTCCTTAGTTTCTTATTGAATGTAATGGAGGAACTCGATCTAATCCTCAATGTCATGTTCGTTAACGGAAAATCAGATTACACACAAGGTCAACTCATGAAGGATGGTGTATTGTTCCCAAAATAAAGGATGTTATACTATAGTAAGGTCATAAATTCTTATGATTGGATGAGAACAACTAGGAATTTCCATCTAAAAGAAATCCATACTTGCAAAGAACAAGTTAAATTTAGATATATTGATAAAACTTATAATAAACTGACAAATTGATAAAAAGATATGTTTTGATGAGGATCATCAGTGATTCGAGACTAATTTTCAATGATCTATAAATTTTCAAATTAATGAAAAGATGTATTTTGATAGAAATCATCAATGATTAATGTTAATCATCGGTAATTATGGTAATCACTAGCGATTCATCAAGTTAAATTGGATAGTTTTATGAAAAATGATAAACGAAGGCCTAAATTGATATTTTTGATTTTTTTAATGTTTTAATCATATTATAAATGACATAATGAAGTAGATAAATACCTTTATATTGATGATGTAATAATTGTCTCATTAAAGCATAGTTGTTTTAATGGAACAATTATTGAATGCACTTCGCTTTTAAGGCTTAGCGCTTATCATGCCGGTTCATTGAATCGACATGTGCTAGCAATTTTTGTAGATGGACTTCATAAGTGATAAAAAGAAGGCAAAACTTATATGATGCATTGGCTAATTTAAATTTGATTCTTTGTGAATAATTCTGATTTGTTCTTGAGATTGTAACGAAAAATAAAAGCAAGATTCTTTTATAATGAAGGTGGTTGTTATACAAAGATGCCTAAATCAGTAGGTCTTGTAAATTTATAAGTTATAAAGATGAATTGAAAGTTGAGAGTTTACCTGTATTGGTTGAGTAAATTATTTTGTACTTGTATGAAAGAGATGGATTTCTATCTTGTTTATATTCTTCATATTATTTATATGCTTGATGGGTTATCCTTTGATAAGTTGGATAAAGGGATTTAGTTCAATTTCCCTACTTGTGATGTAGATTGTTAAGTTTCAGAATATGATATTCTTTATCTAAACTATATAACATAGTAATGTAACGTGTGATGATCATACATTAAGAAATATGGATATTGGGTAGCATACACCCTAACACTTAACATGGAGATAAAGACTCTTTCTCCTTCTTAAATTCTTAAACCAAAAAGGTTTGGAAATATGATTACAAATTATTAGACTTCATTTTGTATGAAGTCTACTTTAAATTGGATATATTCTGGCATTGAACTTTCTAAAAAGTTATTGTACTTTTTAAATAAAACATATGATAATGTTGTTCAGTTACGGTTAATTGGCAGTTTAACTATGTGATCAAACATTAAAAGCAACCATGAATATAACAAAGTTCTTAATGGACTAAATAAAGAAAATTTAGGAAAGAACTTATTAAGTGTTGGGTTAGGGTTTGGCAGGGTTGCTAAAATCCAGAAATAATCTAAACTAACAAAGTATTAACAATCTCCTTGGGGGTATGTACATCTCGATGAGGCAGTTTCTAGTAGGATGTTGGCACACGCCAACTGCAGGATATACTTTCAAGAAGGCTTGGGTCTTCTCGAGAATACAGCATTGTAGTTGACATGTGGCATCACCCTTTTGCATTGATCATCTAGATCTACACCCAATAAGAACTTGGACTTGAACTTAGTTTCCCTCTAGGTCTAGATAGGAGCATATTTAGGATATGAATTAGCTTCCAATGGCTCAGGGTAAGTTGGCACATCAGTCAACTTAGGTCAACCGAGTATGCCCATATACCCTAATCCATTGTGAGCATCTTCCTATAATAGGTTATGTTCCTACCTAGGTCTAGGGTTAAACCTAGAATAAGTGGACTGACAGGTAGTTAGTAAAGACCAATCATGATAAATGAGGAGTGAGGTGAAGGACGTATTCCAATATGTCAAGTATGCCATCTAGGAATAGTGACATACACTCGAAGTACCTAGTGTAGGGTAGGATGAAAAATTATACAAAGTATACGATATTTATTCGATACATAAGATAACATAAATAGATCGGTGGCTTACCGAGTTATGGAATGAATAGATCGGTGAATCACCGAGTCATTATCACTTTGCATATGTTATCCATTGAATTTGATCAAGATGGAATGTTTGTTCTAAATAATGCTTTATTTAGAATAGTGAACACTATAAAAAAATTCCTTGTTTCTAAAGTCTTAAGATGGGAATGTTACATAAGGCATGGTTCATTTAATTAACGAGACTACATGGGTGGTACGACCTAATTTTGGTATCTACAAATAAATGAATTCGATGATTTTTTCTTTATATGAGGTTAAGGGAATGGATTCAACCCATTTCATAAAGTATTCAGTGGTTGTGATAATATTTCTTGAGATGGTTTTAAGGTTTGACTAGGGACATGAATGATTTGTGAGTGTTACTAACATTTTATGCAGTTCTTAACATATGCACAACAATATTTGTTGATGGTAGGCCAATAATAGCCCAGTCGTAAGACATTTTTAGGGACAGTGGTACCATTGAAATTTCCTCCACATATACCATCATGGACTTCCTGGATGGCTTTAATAGATTCATGGGATTTACGAAATCTTGGTAATAGGCTATCAAATCTACATTTATAAGGGATACCTCCTACAATGAGGTAAAGAGGTAACATGTTGGAGGAAAGATCATTTAGCATTTCGAGATAGATTGGCCGGGGATTTTAGATTATGAAAGGTAGTCAAATATATGTGTACCAAAGATCAGTTAAATTATTTTTGATGATGTTGATAGAGGGAGTTATTTTTGTGCGATGGTGTATCAAATTTATGGATGAAAATGAAAATTCGGAACTACTAGTTGATTCTTTAGTTGATAAAGGAATGAGGGATCCTAAAGAAGCCATGGTGTTTATGAATTTATTAGAAGATAATCTCACCTATGTCTGTATAGTGTAATGATTGAAAGATTCAAGGAGGAATTCAAAAATGTCTTTATATTTCTATAGGATTTCATTTTTACATTGATAAATTCCTTTGACTTGATTAATGACAAGTTGTGAGTCTCCATAGATTTCTAAGATTTAAACACCTAGCATGATGGCAGTTTGAAGACCCATTATTAAAGATTCCTATTCAGTCATATTGTTAGTGCATTCAAAGTTAATATTCAATTATAGGGATAGGAGTCCCCTGTGATGTATGATAACAACACCACCGCTCCCTTGTAAAAATTTAGATCCATTATAGAAGAGTACCATTTTGATAGGATTTAATTCTTTATCATTGATAGTGTTGATATATTCATCAATAAATTATTTGTGAAGAGTTTAATTGTCACGAAGGGGAGCCTTGGCGAGATTATCAGTGATGGCTTGACCCTTAATAAATTTTTTTGGTATGAATTCTAGATCAAACTCGGTCATAAACATAATCCATTAAGTGATGTGGTCACTATGATATGGTTTAGATTGTATGGATTTGAGTGGGTTAAAATTAGTAACAATGTAAGTTTTGTGATTGAGTAGATAATGGCATAGTTTGGAAGTTGCAAAGTATAGGGCACAACACAAATTTTCAGATTTGGTGTAACGGGTTTCATATTCATGGAGGGTACGAATTATATAATAAATGGAATGTTCACAACCCTTATCATCTCGATGAGAAAGCATGACACCCAAGGCATGATCTGTAGTAGATATGTAGAGATAAAATGGCTCCCCTTCACGAGGAGGTGTGAGCACAAACCTGGCAATAATAGATATCATCTCGATCTCATCATAGGATTTTTGACAATTAATATCCCATGTAAATTCAATGTCTTTGCGAAGAAGATGATGAAAGGGTTGATAGCAATCTGAGTGTTGTGATATAATGTGGTAGATAGATTTCAATTTACCTTCAAGGCTATTAAATTTTTTTATGTTTGATGGAGTAGGCATTTCAATAATTTATTTAATCTTGGTCAGCTTATACTTCAATACCTCGGATAGATATGATGAACCCTAGAATTTTACCAAAGAAGAAAACTGAAAAACACATTTAACAGGGTTAAGATGAAGAAAATATTGAATAATAAGAACAAATATCAAATCTAGGAAAGTGAGGTGATCATTGCGTTGTTTATATTTCCCTAGGAGATCATCAACATAGTCTTAAACAGTTTTGTAGATAAGATCATGAAAGATATATGTCATGGTGTGTTGATAAGTGGCCCCTACATTTTTGAGTTTGAAGGGCATGAAACGGTAACAAAATTTCACCCAAGGGGTAATGAAGGATGTTTTTTTCGGATTTTCGGTAGCAATGAGGACTTGATTATAACCAAAGAAATTGTCCATAAGGTAAAGCATCTCGTGGATGGTCATTAGATCGAAGATATGGTTGATGTTTGGGAGAGGGAAATAATCTTTAGGACAAGTAAGATTGAGATCCCAAAAATCAATACATATGCATAACTTACCTGAGGATTTGGTTATGGGTACGATATTAGAAACCCATTGTGGGTATTCAATGGGTATGATGAAATTATCGTGAGAGTAGACATTGTAACTCTTCTTTTTGATGAGAAGAGATATGTGAGTGTGCATCCTAAGTAGTTTTTGTTTAACTAGCTTGGCATTAAGATAAGAGATGATGTTGTCTATGATGATGTTAGGGTTGATACGACATGTCACCGTATGACAATGAAAAGGCTTAACTATATTATGATAAGAAGGTGGTGAAGTTGTTTAACTCTTTTGGATTTAAAGATTGGCCTACTTTAACTATATGAGGTTCGTGTGTTGTTATTATGTTAATTTAGATGGTGGATTTGTTAAGGGGTGTAGATGTATCGGGTGGTAAGGATTTTTGAAGAAAATGGTCCTTTTCCTCCATGTCAAAGAGGATGTCTTTATCATATTGACATTGGAGAATATCGATGGTGGGAGATTCCTCTTCAATCATTTCTAGCTAGATGAGAGGAATTATTTTAGTAATGTGATTAGTTTGATAATTCAATGGTCTTAAAGAAATAGTATTGACTAAAAAATAGGAGGGTGGGATGGATATTGTGTCGTTAGTGTCCATAGGGTTGGTGTATGTAGTTACGGATGATGGTTCACATCCGATGGTGGGTGTGATATTATTTGATACAGAAGATCCAAATATTGGTTTCTCATAACCCACCCATATTTCTCATGTGGTTTACAGGACTGGTTGATGATTAAATCATGAATACCTTGTTCACAAAATCCAAATCCAAATACCTTTAAAGCACACTGATGGAGGTACATTTGTACAAAGACTTGTTTATATAATAATTTTAATTCTTATATGAATGGCATGGCATGGTGTTAAGGAATTGGTAATGAAGAGGGATGATCAATTCCTCTCTAGATGAGATTCATTTTTAGATATGTGGGGCCATAGAAGATAACATATCTAACATTAGACTCATACATGGGTTGTTTATATGGTATTCCATACATATTTGGTGTAGGAAGGGAATTAAGAATGAGGATGTGATGTTCTCCCAATAAAGACACTCCATAACGTCATCAAGGAGGATTCATTTGGTATTTTGGATGATGGTATGGATGTATTGGTAGATTCTTCACAAAGGATTTTGATTTTGGGATAAGTACATCATTTGGATGATACATCATATTGCAAGCTCTAAATGGGTTAAGTTCCACATGAACCGTAATTTTTTACCCTCATGTTTATAGTTAAGGAATTGATACAAAGATGGAGGGGATATAGAGCATAGCATGTGTCCGGGGTCATCGTAGCAATATATTGTATTAGAACTCTCCTTCTACAAGATAGAAGAGTTGAAGAAGTGTTTTAGCACCAAATTTAAGTGGTAATATGATTTGTACCCAGTATGAGAGAAATTTTATCATTAAAGCCTCGTATATAGCTGGTGTTTGGATTACAATGGTGTTTGGATTACATATGCAATATTGAGCCACAAATTCATCATATGGACTTTTCATAATTTATAGGGTAGGTTGCCTTCGATTAAGAGGTCATGAAGATCTCGTAGATAGTCCGAATGAAGAGGGTGAAAGTGTCGATGAGGAAGGTTTGTTTCTAATGATAGATTCAATGGGTTGTATGGATTTATTATATGATGTTTCGATGGTGGAATGGTTGGAAGATGGTTTGGAGGTAGATTTAGGAGTAGTTAGTGTTTATGATATGAAGGGATTGGATATTATTAGTTTTTGGTTGACTAGTTGATGGAGAATGGTTTGGAAATGGTTGTTTAAAGACATTAAGGTTATGATTTTGAGGTGCATTAGGATTTTTAAATATAAATCACCTTTCTCAATCAGATCCTAAAGGACATTATGGAATGAGAGACACCTTTCGATGTCATGTCCTTTGACCCTATGGTATTTGGAATAATCATTATCTTGATACCAAGAGGGTTTAGAAATAGAAGTATCGAGAGGATGGATGGGTTGAAGAGTGATAATGTTGGCAGTGAGAACCTTTGTAAAAATCATGCTATATGATTCTCGTGATCAAAGTCTCATTTCGTTGAGAACGAAAGAGTTTGGCACTTGAATGTTCATTACAACAGATTTGACAACCACTACATTGGCTAATGATTTGGAGTTATCTTGTCTATAGGATGGTTTGGATGAAAATTCAATTTTTGGTTTCTTTTCTCTAAGTTTGATTCTACCTTCTTCCAAGGATCGAGTTCATTTTATGGGCCATTTTAAAAGCTTTGTCAAAAGTCTAAAAGGATTGAATTTGAAGTGTGGATGATAAGTTTTTAGCACAAGAACAAGAAAATAATTTGATTAACTCTTTTTTCAGGGAGGAAAAATGACAGGTCTATTGATAATACCCCTCTAATGGGAAACAAAGTAGGTAATGGACTCATCTTTGAATTTTTTATTTCATATAAGTCAAGTAATTATGATTTTACTAGCAATTTTGATTGAAAATTTTCGAGGAATAGTTGAACAAGATGTGTAAATGAAAAGAGGGAATATTGTGGGATATTATTATGCCAATATAGAACAAGGCCTACTAGAGATATGGAGAACATCTTAAGCATCAAATATTGATCATAAGCTATAAGGTAACAAGCATGAAGGAAATCCCATATATATGTTGTTGAGTATCTTCCTTCTTGTAGATACTAATATTGGATATTGTTGAGGGACATTTTGTTGAAATGGAATTTTTTTAAGGGATGTTATAAATGGGTTGTTAAAATAATGGCTATAAAGGCTAAATATACTAATATTGGATAGGCATGGAGGTGTTGAAAAGGGGTTATTATTGTTATGGTATGTGTTAGAAACGAATAAGTGTGTGAATAAGAGGTCGTGACTATTGTGGGATGTGCTTTGAAAAGGAATAGAGGTATGAATAAGTGGTTGTGACTATTGTGGTATATTATGAAAGGAAATAGAGGTATGGATGAGAGGTGGAGTCTGTTGGGGTATCGATTGAGAAGAAATGGGAATAGTAGAAATATAGCTAGTATTAATAAGTGGGATTGATATAGGAATTGTAACACCCGAATCATTGTTACTTCCTCCTGAGCATACAAGTGTTGATATGTGATTTCTTGTAAAAGGATGTGTTCCTCGATTAAGAAATCATGCTTGATATGTACTGTATTTTCTTTGCAGATTGCAGATCTTGACTGAGTCGGAATATGATTGGACTCTTTTATTTCTTTCATTTTGTATCTGAGTTTAATCTTATCTCGGAATGAATTACAGAGTTACCCTTCTATAATACCTAGCCTTGGATCAGTTGAATTGATCCAAGTATTGCTTTAAGTTTGTTCGTGATGAATTAAAATTACAGACCTTGAACAGGTTGCAAGGTCTAGAAGCATTGAATAAGCTAGTCCGGAGTATGACTCAGGTTGATCATGTGAAATGGATTGGTTCCCGATATCGAAGTATATCTGGAGGGTCTCAATCGTGGACCAGATAATAATTCGGTTTCATATAATTCTGTAGCCTAAGGCGGAACAGGAGCTAACCCTGTTCGAGAATGTATGTTGTAGGTCTTTTTCTGAGTGTACAGAATGTAGACCTAACTGGAATTATTAATGATTAGTAACCTAAAACTAAACCTAACCTAGGGGTTAGATTAGTGTTAATCTAACCTAGACCTAGGCTAAGAGCTGATGTTCTAAGTTAGTATCTATGTGTAAAGTGGTTAGACTAGGTGTTATCCTAAATTCTAACCTAAGTTACTAACCTAACTAGTGAGCAAGAATGTAAAGGGGCCTATGGAGGGGTGCGAACCATGGGCGGCATTTTCTATGTAATTAAATGCATTGGATAAGTATGAAGACAGGTATTGGCGGAGGTTTTAGAAACGGCTAACCTGAGCCGACGTGGCAGGTCGCCAAGACTGAAAATGGTCTGGAGATTTTATTTGTCTGTCGCCAATTTTGGCGGTCGGTGGCAGTTGAGTTTAAGCGGGAAAATTGGAGTGAATGCAATTAATGAGCTTGGAAGTCGAGCTCGGAACTCGCGAGAAGGCATGCAAATTGGAAAGTTGTTGGTTTGTTTGGCTTATCGCGAATTTCGGTTTTCCTTCTGCCTGTTCACTGGTTCTTCGCACCAGTCTTCTTGGAGTTGCATGGTGAGTATGAGGGTATCTAGCTCTTTTCTCTGGCAAGGAAAGTATATATGTCATGGAGATAGCAAAATCTTGTTGGTCGCTCTAACTTGGAAAAGGAAAAGGAAGTCCGAGCTCTTTCAGTGGTCTGCTTCGGAATTTTGAGCAAAAATCCAGGCATGTTAGGCCCTAACCTTTAAAAATCTTGCTGTCTTTCAAGTGATTTCATTAGAACAACTCTGTTCAAATGACTTATGGAAATAGATGATTTCCTATGGTTGTCTTGTGTGATTTGGTACTGTATCTTTATGCTGTTCGTTTTTCAAATTTAACCCTTAATGGGTGTGTGATGTATTTCGAACTGTTCTCTATTTTATTGTGCTTCACATTCCGGCGTAAGTTTGTGTAACATGTGCTTGAAGGGTATCTTCCGGCTCCGTGAGAACCCGTGCATGCTTCTCTTGCTGGGTTCAGGATACAGTAGAAACTTGTTGATAGAAACTTGTTGATAGAAACTTGTTGATAGAAACTTGTTGATTGAAACTTGTTGATGAGGCTTGTTGTTGATTCTTGTCGGAAAAGATACTGTTGGACTTTTGTGTGAATGTTCAGTCTTATTGGACTTCTTTGCAAGTTTGTGGTGGTTATCATTGGTGAAGGTTACAGAACCTAGTAGGGCTTCGCTATGGTATTTTAAGTTATTTTGAACGAATAACTTATTGTGTTTCAGTATTTCATTGTGCCCTTTTTGGAAATTGTGTATTCCTTGCTTTGTGGTTATGGGTTTCAACCCGTTGACAGTATGCAATATGTATATATTTATGTTTGTTGTAATCGAAACGACTCTGTGGAGTCGATTGAATGATTCATATATTTGGACCACTGTTGAAGCTAAATATAATTGAATATTGGTAATTGATGTGCCAGAGACTTGAAGGAATAACATGTACTAAGACCTCTGTTATTTTGTAAGAATACCTTCGTGTTGCAAGGATTTTATGGTACAGATTCTTTGGGTGTATTTTTACGTTTACATTCTGTGCAAACTTGTGCGAAGAATTGGCAAAGGGTCAGTCGGGTTCCTTGTGTTGAAATCAGTATTTAAATTTGCTTTTGCCTGATTTTTTTATGTACACCATTGATTTGCCCAGATGGAATCATTGCAACAATTTGTCTTGCCACTGTTGTTCGGGTTCAGTTGAATTCGTGGAAGTTATCCTGTATTTTCTTTTGCCTCAGTTAAAACTTGACTTGGTATACTGTTGTTTTGACATTGTGGGATTTCCTGAGTAATGATTTATATCAAGTAATGCGGCCTTGTATAAATGAATCGTGAATGCTATACGTCTGATTCCGATTGCGTACAGATGTAAATACAGAATGATATGTTTCCTTTCTATTTTTCCTAGTTGGATGAGGCTGTGTATGTTACGGAATTTGTAGGATAATCTTCGCATAGTCTTATGGAAACATCAAATTGCTTAATGCGATGAAGTTTGTTGTTGGCCGCGATATAATAAAAGCCTTTTCGACTTGTGTTTAGAAGGGACTAGCTTGGGATATAGGTTTATGTGCGGGATTGTTAGCATGTTAGTCTTTGTTGCAAAACTATCCTGTTTTAAGCTAGACTGAACTAAGCCGTCGACTGCACCTCGACAGGCAATGTGGAGAAACCCATCTAGTTTGCCGCTTCTTGTGGAAGGTCTTGTGAGTCTGTTGGTTGATAGTCATCACTATAGGCGTGTTAGCTACTGTACAGAAGCTTTGTTGTGTTCGATTTTTATTTAAACAGTGATTTTTCTTGTGGCTCGTCGGACTTATTCGTATGCATGTAGGATGAAGGCTTTCCATATGAGGAGACGGTACAGTCATGAGCTTGTGTGAAGGGAAATGTGAATGATTTGTTTCTTTCTCTTCTATCATAACAATGCATGTCGATATCTGTTTAACAGTTGGAATTGTTTTTGTATCATATTGATGGAATCACGATTTGTTATGATATTCCTTTTTCTGATGAAAGTAACGATTTGTTCAATATTGCTGATCTTGGATTCAAGATAATTGCTTTGGATACTTTCGTTCTTGATTTCTAATATTTGATGAAATAATTGAGAAGTGTTTAAGACTATTTTGTAACGATGATAGAGTTACACATTTGTAGCCATTTTTGTATTTCAAAAGGCATAGTCTGAATATGTTTATTTGTTTGGAGAATTGATCTCATTTAAACAGGGTGTTTAATGAAAACAATTGACGGATTGCAATTGTTTTAAAAGTTAGTGCTTATCATGCTCAGTTCATCGAACTGACTCATGTTGACTATTTTTGCAGATGGTTGCCGTAAGTGGTAAAAGCAATGCAGATCTGACCGGATGATCAGATTGTTTAATTTGATTTATAATGAATTACAGCTTGATTTTCTAAATGTACTAAATGTGGAAAGATGTTTCTTTTCCGTTGAGCATTGTATCAAGTATGCTGAATGCCTAAAATGTATTTGTATAGTTCTGAAAGGAATGGAAATAAGTATTTGTTACTTATGTGTTGTATTCTTAATTCTGATAGTTGACCTTCTTCGGTTTATATACCAGAGTGGCAATGTTATCTTGTGTAATTTGGATGCTTTTGTGATTGTCAATGAAAGCTTATAAGAAAATGTGATTGAATTCTTATGAGTGTTTAGTAGTTCTAATTTGTTCTATCGAAAGCTAGATTGAAATTTAAATCATTGTCTTTCTAAAAGATAGGGCTAAAATGAACCTAAGCAGAACGCTAATCAAGCTGAATTAAATTACTAATCCCTAGTCCTGAGCATGACAGGACAACATTAAATTGGATTCTTAACCATTTATATCTTGATGCTAATAAGAATGATATAAATTCAGTTAAGAGAACTGATATAAATCTAATGGGGTTCAGATGACAATCTCATGTGAAGATTATGAGATATTGTCCAATTCTGTTGTTTTAGAATCATGTATATTCTAATAACTCCTTGATGAGATCTTGACCTTATTACCTCTACCATGTAATGGGTTTTATTGAGGAAGGTCGTCTTAAGACGAAGAATCCAGGGATCGGGAAAGGCTAACCTTAGGGGAAAGTCTTTAATGTAATTTAAAACTCAACGTGCGTAACGCATATTATTAAGTAAATCTTTTCGAGGTAGATTTAAAGGTTGACGGCACAAGTCAACTGTAGGGTGTACCTCCGAGAAGATTAGGATCTTCTCGAAGTTACAACAATGCAGGTGACTTATGATGACACCCTTTGCATTGATCGCTAAGATTTACACTTTGATCTCGAACGAGTTACTCAGGGACCGATTAGGAAGGTGGTCATGTTATAAGGCTGCCTAGGAGATTCGGGTATCATGACACACTAGTTTAACTGCAGGGTTAAACCAGTATGTCTTCATATCCCTAATCCTCGTGGGCATCCATATAACATTATCACCTTGATAATCTGCTCCGAGTGATTAAGTTGTGATAGGAAGGACCGATGTTGTCGGTATAAGACATTCTATATAACATAAGAATGGGGTGAAGGGCATATTCCAGATTGACGAGTATGCCGTTAAGGAATACGAGACATAAATAGTATGTTTCAAATCTTTGGCCAAAGTATCGCAAGTTGCTGATTGCGTTGTCCTAATTCACCTAGTCTAAGGGATGAGATGTCGATGAATAATGGTAACAATTATTCAGCTTAGGTTCCTTGGACAAAGCATTCTGAATCCCAGAGTAGGGAAGAGAACCGCAAGAGTGAAGTGTTAAATAAAAACGCCAACTCTTATTACTCATGAATAGATCGGTAGATTACCGAGTCATGGAATGAATAGATCGGAGGTACTCCGAGTCATTACAGCTACATATGGTTGTCTGTTATAAGAATGGTTATTTGATTTGTGAGTTCTAAATTATGTATTTAGAACCAGGATGCAATTATCAAAAAAAAAAAAAAAAATCACTTGTTCTAAGGTATAAATTGAGGATGTTACATCTTGGTATCAGAGCTGAAGGTTGCAGCTCTTGGACCTATTGTGTCCATAATCTGATAAAAACCTAAATTTTCTTGTAACAGAAAATGGTTAGAACAAGGGGGAACGTTGCGAGTAATGCTCCACCTGAAGGAGGAGCGGCAACAACCCAGAAACTTGATGAGATCCTTGCTGCCCTGTTGGACACAAGAGATCGCTTAGCTGTACTTGAACAGCAGGTGATGGGAAATGAGGAGGATGAAGAAGCTGATAATAATAATCAGCAACCTCCTGAGGACAACCCCGACATGGGTGTTGATGTTAATGCTGGGAATGCACCTGTCCAACCAGAAAACAAAAAGGCCAGATTGGCAGCAGAACTCACTAATGATATAAAAAGGATAAGTCCACCTAAGTATGATGGCACCACATTAGGAGATGGAGCTGAGAACTGGCTCAGTGAAATGGAGAAGTACTTTGCAATAAGGAACTTCTCAGAGGAAACCAAAGCTATTTGGGGAGCCTATCAGCTTTCCCACGAAGCATCTTCGTGGTGGGATAGCCGTAAAGCTGAACTAAACATTGATGAGACCAATATTACTTGGGATCAATTTAAAGGCTATTTTAGGCAACATTGGCTGCCACAACTTTTCTATGATCAGAAAATGACAGAATTTCAGAACTTAGCTCAAGGGAAGCTAACGGTAACTGAATACTGGGAGCGGTTTACAAAACTCCTCAAGTATGTACCGCAATATCAAACTGACGAGAAGTTCAGAATACGGAAATTCATCATGGGATTGAATCCCGTGATAGGGGGAGAGGTCGATGTTCACACCCAACCACTATGGAAGGAGTTGTTGAAAAGGCCATAAGGCAAGAACAGAAATTAAAGGCTATTTCTGCTCATAAAGAGGAAGTGCGGAAGAAGACTGCAAACCCTTCTTCAACCTCTCTTGCACCTAGAAAAGGACCATGGAAAAAGTTTGGAAACAAGAGTAAGTTTCCAAGAGATAACAATAAGAAAGCAGTAGTAAATAAGCTCATTAGAAATGTAAGGGATAATTTTGTTAAAAATTATAATAATGGGCGTAAGCCCTATGGAGGACAACGTGACAATTACAAAACCGGGAGGCAACTTTGAGCCTAAAAAGGGACTGTTGGAGGCTGTCACACAATTGTGGCAAAGATCACTACGCAAATCGGTGCCCTTTGAAGAAGGATGATCGTAATCAACAAAGATAAGATACATGCTGCAAAGAGCGGACAAGCAAGTCAAAAGCAAGTGACACCTATAGAAGTTCCTGGGTAAGTTATTCGGCATACTTGTCACTATTCTTTTTGATACAGGAGCTACTGAATGTTTTATATCTAATAAACTTGCTTCTAAACTTAAAAGAAAAGCTGGAAAAATGGATAAATCTTGACCGTATAAAGATGGTAATAATTCTGCTCATACAAAGTGAGTATGTGTCTTTTTGGGGCAATCCTTGACTTACCTAATTTTTCCACGGAAGTTGATCTCTATGTTACACCTTTAGGATCGTATGACATTGTTATCGGTGTCAATTGGTTAGCTGACCATAAAGAAAAGGTAGATCACTATGAAAAGAACATAAAATGTTTAGATGATCACCGGAATCAAAGAGATTCAAGGTGTGAAACGGAAATTTCAGTTAGAAAACTGTCACTATGCAGCTTAAAAAGGCTAAAAATAAAGGATGCACCCTTTATGCAAAGAAAGATATTTGAATCTTCAAGAAGATGATGATTTCATGAAACAATTCCCTCTGTTACAAAGTTTCAGGGATGTTTTTCCTGAGGAATTACCAGGGTTACCACCCAAGAGAGAATTTGACTTCACCATTGAAATCAAGCCAGGGACAGAACCTATATCCAAAGTGCCTTATCGGATGACTACTACAGAGTTAGTCGAGCTTAAGGCACAGTTGCAAGAGATTTTGTCTAAAGGTTTGATCAGACCAAGTGTTTCACCTTGGGGAGCACCTGTAATATTTGTGAAAAAGAAGGATGGAACACTAAGGCTGTGTATTGATTATCGGATGTTGAACAAAGCAACAATCAAGAACCGATATCCACTTCCTAGGATCGATGATCTGTTTGATCAGATGCGTGGAGCAGCGGTTTATTCTAAGATAGACCTTCGATCTGGTTATCATCAGTTAAGGATTAGAGAGGAAGACATTCATAAAACAGCTTTCCGAACAAGGTACGGACATTATGAATTCACAGTTCTACCCTTTGGATTAACTAATGCACCCGCAGCCTTTATGAATTTAATGAACAATATTTTTCAAGAATACCTGGACAAGTTTGTACTTGTATTCTTGGACGATATTCTCATTTATTCCAAAAGCGTTGAGGAGCACAATGAGCATTTGAAGATAGTTTTGGGAATTTTGAGAAAAAGAAATTTGTATGGTAAGTTATCCAAATGTTCTTTCTTTGATTCAGAAGTTCACTATTTGGGTCATGTCATAAGTAAAGAAGGAATTGCTGTAGATCCTTCAAAAATAGTGCCAATAACTGAGTGGCCTGCACCAAAGAATGTGCATGAAGTAAGAAGCTTCATGGGTCTTTCTGGTTACTATAGAAAATTTGTAAAGGATTTTTCCAAAGTAGCTGCACCAATAACTTCATTGCAAAAGAAGGATAATAAATTCATGTGGAATGACAAGTGCGAAGCGGCTTTCAAAAGTCTGAAAGACCAGCTGACTTCTGCACCTATATTAGCTGTACTGCACTCCCAATGGGAGTTTTACTTTGTTGTAACGGATGCTTCGGGAAGGCCTTGGAGGTGTTTGCTACAAAATGATCAAGTCATAGCATATGAAAGTAGAAAACTTAAGATACATGAGCTGAATTATGCCCCTCATGATTTGGAACTTGCTACCATTGTTCATGCACTTCAAGTCTAGAGACACTACTTACTTGGGAAACCTTTTGAGTTGAAAACTGATCACTTAGGACTGAAATATATTTTTACTCAGCCCAATCTGAATGCCAGACAGAGAAGATGGTTAGAATTTTTATCACAATATGACTTTGATATTAGCTATATCAAAGGAAAGGAGAATAGGGTAGCTGATGCTCTAAGTCGTAGGAGGCACATTTCTGCTCTTATAACATTAAGAACTCAGTTTAAAGACGAGGTAAAAAGTGCCTCAGAATTAGATGCATACTTTCAGCAAGTAAAAGCAGCGCTTGCTGCAGAACCAAAGGATATAAGGTATAAAGGTTTTCATTTTGATAATGAAGGAATCTTGCGTTATGAAAACAGGGTATATGTACCTATGCTGAACGATTTGAGAAAGAAGTTGTTAGTTGAATTTCATAATTCACCTTTCTCTGGACACCCAGGTATCACAAAAATGCTTGCTGATTTAAAACAACAATACTTTTGGAAAGGTATGAAAAAGGATGTAATTAATTTTGTGACTCATTGTGCTGGAATGTCAACGGTGAAGGCGGGAACATATGCACCTTCACTTGGATTGTTATATCCTCATAGCATACCACAAAGACAAATGGCAAGTAATAACCATGGATTTTGTACAAGGACTACCCATGTCCAGGAATAAACATGATGTTATCCTCGGTAGTTGTAGATAAACCGACCAAGGTAGCTCATTTCATCACTGGAAATCTAAAGGATGATTCACCAAAGCTTGGCCAAAAGATTCGTGTACGAAATTTTCAGATTGTATGGTGTACCGTAACTGATTATATCGGACGAGGATCCTAGAATGACGTCAAGGTTTTGGCAAACGCTTAACGCAGCCCTTGAACGAAACTAAACTTTAGTTCTCGCATATCATCCGAAACGGATGGACAAACCGAGAGGGTAAATCAAGTGTTGGAGGACATGTTGCAGAATGTACCGTATGATCATCAACAGATAAATGGGAGGAGTATCTTCCATTAGTTGAGTTCGCATACAACAATACTTATCACTCATCTCTTAAAATGGCACCATTTGAAGCACTTTATGGAAGAAAGTGCGTAACTCCCCGTTAGTTGGGACAAAGTGTTGAGGATAGAGTGGTAATTGGACCAGAAAATTCTCACCGAAATGGAACAATAGAAGTTAAGCTGATTCGCGAACGACTAAAGGAAGCAGTGGATAGACAGAAGAGCTATGCTGACCTTAAGCGGGTTGATAGAAGGTTTGAGCTTGGTGATAAGGTTTTTCTTCGTGTTAAACCTAGAAAGAGTTCAATAACTTTTGGCAAGGCTACCAAGTTGTCACCTCGATTCATGGGACCTTTCAAAATTGTCAAAATAATCAATCCTGTAGCTTATCATTTAGCATTGCCACCTACTTTATCTCGCATGCATGATGTTTTCCATATTTCTTTGCTTAAGAAATACGTTTCAGATCTGTCACATGTTTTAAATTGGAATTCCTTGCAGGTCCAAGACCCAGGAATAATCATGGTTAAACCCACACGAGTGCTGGAAACTCGCCAATTGCATTTAAGAAATCATGAAATACAGCAATGTAAGGTCCAGTGGGACCAGTTTAACGAAGAAAGTGCAACTTGGGAAAACCTGGAAGAGATGAAAATGGCTTTTCCTTCTCTTTTTCAACAGAATGAAATCTGTTGACAAAACATTCTTTTAAGAACTTATTTTTTTGAATTTATGGAAGCCAGATGAAGGCAAACATTATTCAGGTTGAATAAAATGTGTTGTGACATTGATTTCTGGAACTATTCAAATATGAAATAGTCACATTATTTGTGTACTGATACATTGATTGACCTGAAGGTTAATTGAATATGTAATCATCGGGACGATGAATCTTTTAGGAGGGAAGCATGTAACACCCTGAACTGTTGTTACTTCCTCCTGAGCATACAAGTGTTGATATGTGATTTCTTGTAAAAGGATGTGTTCCTCGATTAAGAAATCATGCTTGATATGTACTGTATTTTCTTTGCAGATTGCAGATCTTGACTGAGTCGGAATATGATTGGACTCTTTTATTTCTTTCATTTTGTATCTGAGTTTAATCTTATCTCTAATGAATTACAGAGTTAACCTTCTATAATACCTAGCCTTGGATTAGTTGAATTGATCCAAGTATTGCTTTAAGTTTGTTCGTGATGAATTAAAATTACGCACTTGAACAGTTGCAAGGTCTAGAAGCATCAATAAGCTAGTCCGGAGTATGACTCAAAGTTGATCATGTGAAATGGATTGGTTCCCGATATCAAGTATATCCGGAGGGTCTCAATCGTGGACTAGATAATAATTAAGTTTCATATAATTCTCAGAGCCTAAGGCGGAACAGAGCTAACCCTGCTCGAGAATGTATGTTGTAGGGTCTTTTCTCGAGTGTACAATGTAGACCTAACTCGGAATTATTAATGATTAGTAACCTAAAACTAAACCTAACCTAGGGGTTAGATTAGTGTTAATCTAACCTAGACCTAGGCTAAGAGCTGATGTTCTAAGTTAGTATCTATGTAAAGTGGTTAGACTATGTGTTATCCTAAATTCTAACCTAAGTTACTAACCTAACTAGTGAGCAAGAATGTAAAGGGGCCTATGGGGGCGAACCATGGGCGGCATTTTCTATGTAATTAAATGCATTGGATAAGTATGAAGACAGGTATTGGCGGAGGTTTTAGAAACGGCTAACCTGAGCCGACGTGGCAGGTCGCCAAGACTGAAAATGGTCTGGAGATTTTATTTGTCTGTCGCCAATTTTGGCGGTCGGTGGCAGTTGAGTTTAAGCGGGAAAATTGGAGTGAATGCAATTAATGAGCTTGGAAGTCAAGCTCGGAACTCACGAGAAGGCATGCAAATTGGAAAGTTGTTGGTTTGTTTGGCTTATCGCGAATTTCAGTTTTCCTTCTGCCTGTTCACTGGTTCTTCGCACCAGTCTTCTTGGAGTTGCATGGCGAGTATGAGGGTATCTAGCTCTTTTCTCTGGCAAGGAAAGTATATATGTCATGGAGATAGCAAAATCTTGTTGGTCGCTCTAACTTGGAAAAGGAAAAGGAAGTCCGAGCTCTTTCAGTGGTCTGCTTTGGAATTTTGAGCAAAAATCCAGGCATGTTAGGCCCTAACCTTTAAAAATCTTGTTGTCTTTCAAGTGATTTCATTAGAACAACTCTGTTCAAATGACTTATGGAAATAGATGATTTCCTATGGTTGTCTTGTGTGATTTGGTACTGTATCTTTATGCTGTTCATTTTTCAAATTTAACCCTTAATGGGTGTGTGATGTATTTCGAACTGTTCTCTATTTTATTGTGCTTCACATTCCGGCGTAAGTTTGTGTAACATGTGCTTGAAGGGTATCTTCCGGCTCCGTGAGAACCCGTGCATGCTTCTCTTGCTGGGTTCAGGATACAATAGAAACTTGTTGATTGAAACTTGTTGATGAGGCTTGTTGTTGATTCTTGTCGGAAAAGATACTGTTGGACTTTTGTGTGAATGTTCAGTCTTATTGGACTTCTTTGCAAGTTTGTGGTGGTTATCATTGGTGAAGGTTACAGAACCTAGTAGGGCTTCGCTATGGTATTTTAAGTTATTTTGAACGAATAACTTATTGTGTTTCAGTATTTCATTGCGCCCTTTTTGGAAATTGTGTATTCCTTGCTTTGTGGTTATGGGTTTCAACCCGTTATCAGTATGCAATATGTATATATTCATATTTTGTTGTAATCAGAACGACTCTGCGGAGTCGATTGAATGATTTACTTATATTTGGACCTCTGTTCAAGTTAAATATAATTGAATATTGGTAATTGATGAGCCAGTGACTTGAGGGAATAACATGTACTAAGACCTCTGTTATTTGTAAGAATACCTTCGTGTTGCAAGGATTTTATGGTACAGATTCTTTGGGTGTATTTTTACGTTTACATTCTGTGCAAACTTGTGCGAAGAATTGGCAAAGGGTCAGTCGGGTTCCTTGTGTTGAAATCAGTATTTAAATTTGCTTTTGCCTGATTTTTTTATGTACACCATTGATTTGCCCAGATGGAATCATTGCAACAATTTGTCTTGCCACTGTTGTTCGGGTTCAGTTGAATTCGTGGAAGTTATCCTGTATTTTCTTTTGCCTCAGTTAAAACTTGACTTGGTATACTGTTGTTTTGACATTGTGGGATTTCCTGAGTAATGATTTATATCAAGTAATGCGGCCTTGTATAAATGAATCGTGAATGCTATACGTCTGATTCCGATTGCGTACAGATGTAAATACATAATGATATGTTTCCTTTCTGTTTTTCCTAGTTGGATGAGGCTGTGTATGTTACGGAATTTGTAGGATAATCTTCGCATAGTCTTATGGAAACATCAAATTGCTTAATGCGATGAAGTTTGTTGTTGGCCGCGATATAATAAAAGTTCTTGATTTCGACCTTGGGTCGAAAAGCCTTACTGTGTTTAGAAGGGACTAGCTTGGGCTATAGGTTTATGTGCGGGATTGTTAGCATGTTAGTCTTTGTTGCAAAACTATCCTGTTTTAAGCTAGACTGAACTAAGCCGTCGACTGCACCTCGACAGGCAATGTGGAGAAACCCATCTAGTTTGCCACTTCTTGTGGAAGGTCTTGTGAGTCTGTTGGTTGATAGTCATCACTATAGGCGTGTTAGCTACTGTACAGAAGCTTTGCTGTGTTCGATTTTTATTTAAACAGTGATTTTTCTTGTGGCTCGTCGGACTTATTCGTATGCATGTAGGATGAAGGCTTTCCATATGAAGAGATGGTACAGTCATGAGCTTGTGTGAAGGGAAATGTGAATGATTTGTTTCTTTCTCTTCTATCATAACAATGCATGTCGATATCTGTTTAACAGTTGGAATTGTTTTTGTATCATATTGATGGAATCACGATTTGTTATGATATTCCTTTTTTTGATGAAAGTAACGATTTGTTCAATATTGCTGATCTTGGATTCAAGATAATTGCTTTGGATACTTTCATTCTTGATTTCTAATATTTGATGAAATAATTGAGAAGTGTTTAAGACTATTTTGTAACGATGATAGAGTTACACATTTGTAGCCATTTTTGTATTTCAAAAGGCATAGTCTGAATATGTTTATTTGTTTGGAGAATTGATCTCATTTAAACAGGGGTGTTTAATGAAAACAATTGATTTGGATTGCAATTGTTTTAAAAGTTAGTGCTTATCATGCTCGCCATCAAACCGACTCATGTTGACTATTTTTACGATGGTTGCCGTAAGTGGTAAAAGTAATGCAGATCTGATCGGATGATCAGATTGTTTAATTTGATTTATAATGAATTACAGCTTGATTTTCTAAATGTACTAAATGTGGAAAGATGTTTCTTTTCCGTTGAGCATTGTATCAAGTATGTTGAATGCCTAAAATGTATTTGTATAGTTCTGAAAGGAATGGAAATAAGTATTTGTTACTTATGTGTTGTATTCTTAATTCTGATAGTTGACCTTCTGCGGTTTATATACCAGAGTGGCAATGTTATCTTGTGTAATTTGGATGCTTTTGTGATTGTCAATGAAAGCTTATAAGAAAATGTGATTGAATTCTTATGAGTGTTTAGTAGTTCTAATTTGTTCTATCGAAAGCTAAATTGAAATTTAAATCATTGTCTTTCTAAAAGATAGGGCTAAAATGAACTTAAGCAGAACGCTAATCAAGCTGAATTAAATTACTAATCCCTAGTCCTGAGCATGACAGGACAACATTAAATTGGATTCTTAACCATTTATATCTTGATGCTAATAAGAATGATATAAATTCAGTTAAGAGAACTGATATAAATCTAATGGGGTTCAGATGACAATCTCATGTGAAGATTATGAGATATTGTCCAATTCTGTTGTTTTAGAATCATGTATATTCTAATAACTCCTTGATGAGATCTTGACCTTATTACCTCTACCATGTAATGGGTTTTATTGAGGAAGGTCATCTTAAGACGAAGAATCCAGGGATCGGGAAAGGCTAACCTTAGGGGAAAGTCTTTAATGTAATTTAAAACTCAACGTGCGTAACGCATATTATTAAGTAAATCTTTTCGAGGCGGATTTAAAGGTTGACGGCACAAGTCAACTGCAGGGCTGTACCTCCGAGAAGATTAGGATCTTCTCGAAGTTACAACAATGCAGGTGACTTATGACGACACCCTTTGCATTGATCGCTAAGATTTACACTTTGATCTCGAACGAGTTACTCAGGGACCGATTAGGAAGGTGGTCATGTTATAAGGCTGCCTAGGAGATTCGGGGTATCATGACACACTGGTTTAACTGCAGGGTTAAACCAGTATGTCATCGTATCCCTAATCCTCGTGGGCATCCATATAACATTATCACCTTGATAATCTGTCTCCGAGTGATTAAGTTGTGATAGGAAGGACTGACAGAAGTCGGTATAAGACATTCTATATAACATAAGAATGGGGTGAAGGGCATATTCCAGATTGACGAGTATGTCGTTAAGGAATACGAGACATAAACAGTATGTTTCAAATCTTTGGCCAAAGTATCGCAAGCTGCTGATTGCGTTGTCCTAATTCACCTAGTCTAAGGGATGAGATGCCGATGAATAATGGTAACAATTATTCAGTTAGGTTCCTTGGACAGAGCATTCTGAATCCCAGAGTAGGGAAGAGAACTGCAAGAGTGAAGTGTTAAATAAAAATGCCAACTCTTATTACTCATGAATAGATCGGTAGATTACCGAGTCATGGAATGAATAGATCGGAGGTCCTCCGAGTCATTACAATGCATATGGTTGTGCATATAAGAATGGTTATTTGATTTGTGAGTTCTAAATTATGTATTTAGAACTGTGGATGCAATTATCAAAAAAAAAAATTCACTTGTTCTAAGGTATAAATTGAGGATGTTACAGAATATACATAACTATGTTTTCAACAATGGATGTAGGTTTTTTTGATGGGGAAGGTTGAGCTACACTTTATGGTATAGCTATAGTACTCATGGGAGGAGTTTGAATAGTGGAAGAAATGAGAGGTGTTTATGTGGATGAAGATGTGTTGGTATTATTTTAAGGTGGTGTGGAACCATTTGAAGGGTGTGGCGAAGACCTAGATTTTTGACTAGTCATGTCTTGTGATGAGAATACGTTAAGGTCGAAGGAAATAAAAGGATTCAAAGACACAAACTTTGATTTTTTTGATTGACGGCTAGTAGGATATGGATTTACTTGTTGAATAACCAGCATTATAATTAGGATCAATGATATGGGTATAAGCACATGAGGGATCTAGTACATAAGTTCATGGTTTAGGTAAAGATAGTTGAAGGTGAACACCTCGGGTAGCAAGGTATGAATTAAGGGCAATGGGGTTTGAGTCTAGAATTTTCGAAAAGACATGATCCCCACTATCAAAGAAATAGGGACTGAAAGGGTCATGTATCTCAAATGAATCGGATTGGCTACTTTGGGAGAATGTGGAATTTCTTGATCAATAGCCATAAGGATAATAGAAAAGGCTTTATGTTGATTAATGAGTTATGTAGAATCTTCCATATGTGTTTGAGCTTGTTATAGGGATTTTTGGGTGTTTTCTATGGATTGTTGGAATCTATCAGTCACATTTTCTGTCATATTTTTAGAGGTTTGGATATGGTATTGTTGTCTTGTGAGAACCATGGAAACAAACAATCACCTAACAATAAAACTATATAGTTGATTACAAATAGAAATAAAATCACACAAAATAAATTTTGATTATCTTGATTAATTTAGAAGAAAAGTGAAATGTGTAAAATAGTTGATAAGGTCCTAGGAAATGGTCATCTAAGGATGGTTTCAGGTAATTTTAAGGTTGGATTCCTTGATATACCTGAAGTTACGTGAGGCCCAAATCTGTGTTGATGCTAGTACAGGGCCCACCCCCTCACTTCATGGTCTTGCAGTGATAAGGGAGTCGGGTGCTTAGCCAATATACCGACAACCAAGGTGATTATACTCAGCCAAAATACGGATTCAGGTTCCCTATTGGGTAATGAAATCCTAATAGTTTCACCTAGGTAGAAGTGTTTCAATGCAATTTATGTTTGATGTGATTTGGTTGTGTGTGGGGGAGATTAAGTGAATGTAGCCTATTAACCTCCTAATTAAACTAGGTGATCAAGCAAGATGAAAGGTTTGTTTTAAGCCCAAGAGAAAGATTGATTTTCATGAGAGAAGAAAACAAGAATGTAATAATTTGAAAGAAAAAGGAGGGAAAGAAATGCACTTGTAAAATGTTTCCTTTTTTAATTTTTTAATTTTGATTTTTTTAGGATAGAAAAAGTGCAACAAGCAAAAGCCCCCAAAGCGTGAAAGAACCTATAAGGGTTAGATGAAAATAAAAAGATAGAAAAGTAGAAATGGATGTTAGAAGGGAGATTGAATTCATAATCGAATTAGTCACAGAGAGATCATCGATATTGAAAATAATCGTGGGTCATTCACACCAATTGTTGGTGATTTAATTGGATTGTTGACAATTACAAAGAAGAATTCATGACAAAAAGTTTAATTAAATGAAATAAAAAAGGACTGTTGTCCCATCGGGCTTGCTATAATTTTCAAGAGAGTTTTTATTTCCAACTTTAACTTAATAAAATTAAATAACAAGAACTAATGTACCTTGGAAAATGATAGGGTTTACCAATACCCATGATACTGTTGATGTTGATATCAATGAATGATTGAAGTTACCGATTCCAAATGAATGTGCAAGTCATCCTTACCTAAAAATACTCTATAATCAAAGACATTAAACAAAATATATTAGATAAATGGATAAATGAGATGCTCAGCAAAGGCTGATTCCAGGAATCCAAAGGAACTTTCTTTGAGGATGTCAGCTCACTTTTAGATAATCAAGTAGATTGATAAGGATAATGATAAAAATATGCAAGTAGAAAATGATATGTGGATAGGATATAAGAATCTCTAGAAATCAAGGTTGAAAGGAAGGTATTTTCTAGCTTTGAAAATGGCCCAGGAAAGGGTGGATATGATCCGAACGGACTCAAAATAGTTATACTTGAATTCCTTAGTTTCTTGTTGAATGTAATGGAGGAACTCAATCTAATCCTCAATGTCATGTTTGTTAACGGAAAATCAGATTACACACAAGGTCAAATCATGAAGGATGGTGTATTGTTCCCAAAATAAAGGATGTTATACTATAGTAAGGTCCTAAATTCTTATGATTGGATGAGAACAACCGGAATTTCCATCTAAGAGAAATCCATACTTGCAAAGAACAAGTTAAATTTAAATATATTGATAAAACTGATAATAAACTGACAAATTGATAAAAGATATGTTTTGATGAGGATCATCGGTGATTTAGACTAATTTTCAATGATCTATAAATTTGCAAATTGATGAAAAGATGTATTTTGATAGGAATCATCAGTGATTAAGGCTAATCGTCGGTAATTATCGTGATCACTAACAATTCTTTGTTAAATTGGATAGTTTTATGAAAAATGATAATCAAGGCCTAAATTGATATTTTTGATTTTTTTAATGTTTTAATCATATTATAAATGACAAAATGAAGTAGATAAATACCTTTATATGTAAGATGGAGCTAAAATATGCCTCAAATCATTGAATGGAGTTGGTTAAGATTGATGTTGTGTTGTTGCGCTTCCCGAAGGTCAACAAATGAAAGAGGCTATCAAAATATTTTTTGAGCAATAATGCCAAGTGGGGATACCATTTAGTAGACCACCACTTCATGCTCAAGATATTTTTAAGTTTATATAATAACGAACTTATTATATTGGTCCTTTCACATATCAAGAGTGAGTTTGTATGATCGCTCACCCATCCTATATATATATATATATAAGATGATCCCTCATAGGATTGTTATCTAACTATTTGATTGTCTATATATGATCACTATATAGACACAAACTATATGAAAATGATGTGAGTTTTTTTATGTAAGCGAGCTGATTAACTGCAAGATACAGATCTACAGTAGTTTACTGTGAAGACCGAGGAGTGAAGTGGAAGTGTTGGGTTAAAGACTGATTAAATTCTTAATAAATACAATGCTTTATTCAAAGTGAGGTTTTTAATTATGGTTTCCCCACTTAAATCTGGTGTCTCTTGTCTCATTACATTCAAATATTTTTATTTTCTTTCAGTCATGATCTGTTAACTATTATATGCTTATATAAACATTGGGTTAATGTTTGCACATTATAATCTATAATCTTCAAGTATTTATTTGTGGATCTATAATTTTTCAATTATATCTTCCCTCATTTTTTCCTAACATGGTATCAGAGCTGGTGATTATGTGTGTGCAGATATAGATCAGAAGCTTGAATTCTTTTGATTTGTGAAACTCGAATAGTTTATCCGACAACTTCAAGCTAAATCAGGTGCCAAGTTCTAATTTTTTTCCCAAAATTACTTGTATATTTGTCGATTATCTATTTAGATCTAGTTAGATCTATTAATATGCTTAGATCCATGTTTCAGTGACCCTAGTTCTTTTTTTATATTTACAATCATATGCATCTATTTTTAATATTTCCCGCCTTTATTATAGTCGTTATAGCTATCATTTTTATTTAAAATAAGTTATTTTCTTTTCATACTTAATTTATTTTTCAATCGGATTTCAAATTTCTTTAAAATCCTTCTTATTTCATAGTTTAGAATTCTATCGCTTTTGTTTCATGCATCATTCCTTTATTTATTTGCTAAGGGAGGAGTGGACTCAAATATTTTTTTAGATATAGTTAAAACCATATATCTAAATCCCCAACACTAAAAATTATTTCATTTGCTAGTTCTACTTTTGCAAAGATCAATCCAATCATTTTGCATCATCTAGCTTCACATCCGACACTTTTTTATTAGATCTTTTTGATTTTATGAAGCTCTAGCTAATCATTTCACACCATCTAGCTTCGTATCACAAGATTTTGTTAGATCTATTTGATTTTGTGAAGCTCAAGCCAATCATTTTGTGCCATCTAGCTTCACATCTATTAGTATTTTATTATATTGATTCAATTTTCTCAAGCTCAAGCCAATCATAAATATCCATCTTACTTTACATTGTTTATTTTATTATTTATTTGATTGCTAGATACAAAACTTGAGCCAATAAGGGATTTACATGTTTCATCGCATCATCGGACTTGGATTAATATTTCTTCGTGTCTTTGTGAAATACGGACCAATAAAATTACTCGATTGGCTCCATATTTCACATATTTTGTCTTTTGTTTGCTTCTTATCATGTCTCGTAAAATCTTATCCAATAGGATTGATCCAAGTATCTTTGTATTTTTCATTATCATTCTTGTGCTTGTTTGCTTCTGTCATTTTTGAATTTTGGGCCAATAAAATTACTCCAATTTTCATTGTGTCAAGTCTTTAATTAGATCCATCTAATAGTTGTGAATCCTTAGACAATAATAAAGCTTCATATAGCTTCACCATGTTAGTCTATGTTAGTGCAGACTCACATCACCCTTGAATTTCTGCAACCAGATGGGTTGAGACTCTCAGTTTGATTACACAACATGGAGCATCTCTCAAATTTTGGGACCTTGCGAGTTGAGAGAGCTCTCCGGATTAAGGTCATTTCCTATTCCTCTGTTCAGGTGCACACAAATAAATTTACACAGGATCTACTCTAAGCCTACTTTATCTTACTAAGGAGACAGGGTTGAGAAGATATGAGAAAATAAACCTAAGCTAATGAGGTGATGCACCAAAGGAATGTTAAACACCTATTTTGCAATTGAACACAGACCATAGAAATGCAATACTACTACCATGCACAGATAACTGAACTATAATGAGAGATCAGAAGGCAAAAATGAACACATGAAAGGGTTGAGAATCATCCATAGACATATATTATTTCTCCAGAGTTGATACAATACACTACAGTAGCCAAGAGGAAAAACTTTGTATTACAACTTGAATGGGAGGTTCGAAAGCTCCACAAATTCTCTTGCAGACAAGGGAAGAAGGGAGGGTGCAAAACAAAACTGTCCAACCCTTTTTAATGAGCCCTGCCCTTCTTTTATAGATTTAACACAGAGAGAAGAAGGAGAGAGGTGGGAAAACTAATTTGAAACTCAGCTACCGACCATCAATGCCCCTATAAATCTGCCCAAAATCTATCAAATCTTCCTTGATTACTTGTTCAAAGGTATTGAAGGAGGAAGAACAATGGATCAAATCAAATCCGATCTGGTTGTTGGAGTAATTAGATCCTACATTAATGGCATGAAGACATTTTCCATTTTTACCCCCTAACCTTGTCAAAATTAAAGTTTCATATCTCCATGGCGTAGACAAGGTTGAGATCTCTCCAATGATGCCAAATTTGTTGGATTTCGAGCATTGATCGAAGATATTCGCATTTGAATTTTTGAATTGGGCCCATAAAAAATGGTAGAAACCGATTACGAGAATGGGTCCACAAGCCTGAAATTCACTTTTCCCCCTTTTGGCACAAAAATACAAAAATGCAAAATTTTCCCCGTAATCCCACAATACCTTTTTGTTAAAAAACCATCTTCGGGCCCGTCGTTCCGCATTTTTCATTTGGGAAAAAATCACTTCAAGGCCCATTAGCATGCATGTAATTTGGGCCTAACACGTGTCTCCTCAAGCATCGGTGGAGGCACGGCTCATTTTTATATTTTATGTCTCTTGGGAATGAAGCCCAAAAGTTAAAATTACCTCCGTAACCCGCCTTCCCACTTTGACTTGGAACATGGCCATGTGGAGGGTTGGCACTTGTTTGGGGACCGCTTTTAGATTTTTCTTTTGAAGTTGCACTGGGATGACATGTGGCTCCTTCCACAGCTTTTCTTTGTTCCTTTATGTTTTTTACTAAGTCCTTTTGTTTGGACGAGGCCATACATCTGACCAGGGACACATGGAGGCTTGGCGCTTATCTAAGGACCCAATTATAGATCTATCTTTGAAGATGTGTTAGGATGACACATGGAATCCTTGCACTCATTTGATTCTCTACTTTCATTTGCACCTTTGAATGTGCACCGTTAAGATGTGTGGAACCTTCCGTATACACTCTTATACTTAACCAATTTGGACCCGCTTTTAATTTGACCTCTATTGACCCCTGGCCATGTGGAGGGTTGGCGCAAGTTTGAGTCTCTGCCTTGGGCTCCCATCTTGAAATTGCACCGAGCTGACATGTGTTTCTTTCCACTTGTTTGGAAATTTCAACGTTTGGCTCTATCCTTTTTTGGTCTAGGGGCACATGGAAGCTCCACACTCATTTGAGTCTTTTTTGAGTTTAGTCCTTGGAGATGCGTCGATGAGGTATGTGGAAGCTTCCACTAATTCTCCCATACTTAGCCAATTTGGGCTCATTTTGAATCATTCGTAAATCCCGGAGACTTCAATTTTTTTCATTTCTTTTCCTTTGAACCTCTGGTTTTCTTTGACACTATTTTCTTCCTTCCCGACCCTGCTCTTCCATTATAGAGCCCATCTATAACCTATTTTTTAGATTTGAAATGTGGGCTCATACAACGGAACCGTCCCTTGAATTTCTTTCTACACTGAGGGGTCATTTTTGATCAATTTTTTTGGGGTAAAATTGAGATAACAATTTGCAACTCATGAGGATGTTTGTTTGCTAAATTAATATACCATCTATCTTGTTGTATCCATTAGGCATGGAGTCATGGATGGTGGCCTAACATTGGTCTTTTTCTTTTGAAAATGGACCTTTTGGGACCTGATTTTAGTTTCTCTATATTTTTATATTTTAAAACGAGAAACTGTTATGGCAACCATGGATCTCCCTGTTGCAAAATGTTGAAGGGTCTAATGCATTCAGCTGGAGGCATGTTAAATCGTATAATGATGCAAACTTGGAACAACAAAAAAACCTATTACACGTAACTTAGGGAAATAAAACCTATGCTACAACAAAACAATATGCATACGCACTTAGGGAAATTAAAATCCTATGCTAATATTTACAAGGGTGGAATTTTCCTTTTCAGTAGTAATGCTTGAGATGGATCCCGTTGACTAGAATCTGTAATTCTTTTCCATCCAATTTAGCCAGTTGGAAGGTGTTGCTACTTTTACACCTTGTGATCATATAGTGGCTGCTCCAAATGGCATAAAACTTGGAATTCCTTCCTGGCTTTGCCCAATTTACATCGCACTTCAGAATTAAGTCCCCTCTTGAAGGTCCTTGTTCTTTATTTCTTATCAAAAATCTTCTTAATCAATGCTTGATCCTTTTCCATACTCTACATTGCATGCTCTCTTGACTCTCCTACTTCCATTAGCTCTGCATACCTAATTTCCATAGGTTCAAACTTGGATATCTCCAACTATTTCATGAGCTCCAAAGTGGGAAACTCCAATGATATGGGCAATACTACCTCTTTTCCATATACAAGCTTGTATGGAGAGTTGGATGTAGACCTTTTGGGTGTGATCCTATCATCCCATAGAGCTTATTTGAGCTTTGTCTTCCAAGTTCTCTTATTTTCATCAAGATTTATTCTTATAATCTTTAATAGGTTCTTGTTTTTGGACTCGATTGGCCATTTCCTTGAGGGTAATAGTTTTATGAAGTGCTGAGGTATACACCATTTTTGATAGCCCATTTAGTGATCCTTATACCAAGGAATGCCAATGCATTATCTGATATAATAGTGGCAGGGACTCCAAACCTAGTGGTTATTCCTTCATAGAAATCTAGGATGTTGGATTCATTAGCTTCCTTAAGTGCCACTACCTCAGTCCACTTGTTGAAGTAGTCTTGTTGCTGTAAGTATCCACTTGTGGCCCTGGCTTGAGTTTGGGTTAATCACTCTAATGAAGTCTAACCCCCATTGCATGAATGGATGATCCACTGAAATTAGGCAAAGGGGAAAGGTTTTAACTTCTCCTTCCCTTTGAATAATGCACACTTATTGCACTTCTTGATCCATGAGTAGCAGTCCCTAAACACCGTAGGCCAATAATAACTAGCTTTCATGATCTTGAGAGTTGTTACTCGAGGAGAAAAGTGACCTCCTACTTCTCCATCATGGAACTCCTAAAACACTCTCTTAATTTGGCATGTCCCAATGCACCTCAATAGGACACTATTGATATCATTTTTGAACAAGACTCCATTAACAAGCATATGGGATGGCTTGTGGTTTGAAGTATCTCCTTTTTGCTTTGTTCTATTCTCGGAGGGAAAAAACCTATTTAGTGATAATACACCAAGGCTTGAGTACAACATGAAATAGCTGCATCATTAGTTGGCTGCTCTTGATCATTTTGTAGTAATAGGATAGCTTATTTTTATCCACCGACTCGACTTGTTACTTGGAAGCAAGCTTGCTCACACATACCCTTGCCACGAACCAGTTTGGTCACCTTGATCTCAATGGCATATTCCATCACCCGAGTGATCCAACCTTCTATCTTCTCATTCAAGTCCTTGTTCAGGAGAAAATCATTGACACTAGCATGACATACTAGTAGTTGAATCTTATTGTTTGAGACCAAGTGTCTGAAATTCTTCAAGCTCCTAATAATAGCAAGGACATGTTTTTCAATGAAAGAGTAATTTACCTCATAGTCGTCTAAGCTCGATCAAGAAGGCTATGGATTTTTCTAAGCCTTCCTTGTTGGGCTAGAACAAGATGGGTGAGATGGTACCGACCCTCCAAAAGCATACAAAGATGAAGTCTTTTGATAAGTCTAGGTTAATGAGAGTTAGGGCTTATGATATTGCGAGCTTGATGGCCTCAAAACTCTCTTTTCCTTTTGTTGTCCATTTAAATTTAAAACTCTTCTTTAACATCATTGTTAAAGGCTTCACAAGAGTGGAAAAATCAGGTACAAACCTGTGAACAAATTTTATCCTCCCCAAGAAGCTTTGGAGATACTTTTTGTGTTGTGGCAATGGAAGTTTCCAGATGGCTTCAACTCTTTCAAGATCAATTATTAACCCTTCTCTCAAGACAATGTGGCCCAACAATTTCCCCTCATGTTCCAAGAACACACACTTCTTTGGGTTTAATGACACTCAGAATCTTCTACATCTCTAGAATACATGTCTGAGGTGGAAAAGATGGTCTGCAACATTCTTTGAGAAGACAATGATATCATATAAATACACTAGAACTATATTGTTGATTAAGCCTTTGAATGCCATGTCCATAGCTTGCTAAAATGTTTCTTTGGCATTTAATAGTCCAAATGAAATCTTCTTATAAGCATATGTACCCCATTTGGTGGTGAAGGTTGTCTTGAATTGATCTTCCTCTTTCACCATTATCTGATTATATCCTGAGTATCCATCTAGCAAAGAAAACCTCAATGCCATCCACAACCTATAGGATTTGCTCCATTGATGGAATTGGATAATGATCATTGAGTCATGCTTTATTTAGATCACAAAAGTCCACACATAGCCTAATTTCTCCATTTATTTTCCTCACATGCACCAAGTATGTAACCCAGCTTCAAATGCTTGATAGGAAGATGATGTTGGCCTCAATTAGATTGTTCAAATCTTTCCTCATGAGAGGCTCAATGTGAGGATTTATGGGCTCCTAGGTCTTTTCTTGTGTCTCGAAAGGCTTAGATTCTAGATCCAACTTGATGGTGTGTTATGCTAGCTTTGGGTTGAAACCTCTTAAATCTTTGTAAGTCTAGGCAAAGACATCTGGGAATTCTTGAAAAGTTGAATAAATTCATATTTTTCTTGTCGAGTGCTTACTTTTCCAATCTAAAACATTTTGCCTTCTTATATGAAAATGGGTTCTGAATATTCACCCTTTATACGAATATTCACCTTCTCTTTTCGGAATTGATTATTTGGGATGAAGATTAATTCCAAAGTGATAAGACCCTTTAGTATTTTTTTGGTCCTTAGTTGCACCACTTGATCACCATACTGTTGCTCCAGTTTGTCTTGGTTCTGGAGGAGAACTCAGCCTCTTCTTGTAGAAAGTTGACAATTTGCTGGTCATTCTCAAAGACCTGCCAACTTGTGTTATTATTAGGGATAGCTGGTCTCACAACCACTTTGATATGGGGTAAAGACTTATCACTCTTGATACTCTCTACAACATAAAATGCTTCCCCAATTGTTATCAATATGTCACCACTTCATTCTTCTTCCTTGGGATGGAATTGATGTTGAATGCTTCAAAGTCCTCAATGAATTCCCATACCCAATTCTTCTAGCTCTTTAACAAGTCCTTCTTGGCAGCATTTTGTCCTAAGACCTTATTAAAACTAGTTCATTGTCACCAAACACCTACAAGTTATTGATTCCTCGTTTCCTTGCCCAATGCACCATGGATCAAAGCTTTATATTCCACTTGTGTTGTTTGAGAAATAAAATTGGAAGTGAAAAGTTAAGTAATACTTCATACCTTGAGGTGAAACAATCATAGCTCCTCCTTCACTCCTTGTCTACTTCTTAAGTCATTAAAGAAAAATTTCCATACCTCATTATCATCTCTGTGGTCTAGCTTAATGATGTCAGGAAGAGTAGGATTCTCCTCATGCAAACAATAGACTCCTAGCTCAAATTCCTCCATTTATTTATAGGGTTAAAATCATGCTTCATGTTCACCCACTCGTCAAGGGTCAAGTCTAGGATACACCCCACCTTGGTATCTACTTCACAAGTGCTTGGGAGGTCCTCTTGATCAAAGGCTAAACAATTGGCATTGATCGGGCTGGGTACATAAGACTCAATATGGTAATATGCAATGGGCTCAGATCTAATTATGGCCTTAGCTCCATACCTTGTTCTAAAAATCATGTGTGACCAATCAGCAGACAAATAGCCTCCAATCTTAGCAATGAAGTCTCTCGACAAACACAATGCAAAATGTGGTGGCAAGTCTATGACTGATACGTTTTGCAATACAGTCACATTGGGGTAGGCATGCAATGTGAGGCTCAAATATTTGATGACTCCAACCGTTGTTACCGCTGTCCCATCTAATTGCACTATGGCCTTAGAGATGACTTTGTATTGAAGACCCAACTTGATCGGCTATTTATTTTGGCATTACAAAGCTACTTGCCCCCAAATCAATCATGTAATTATGTACTAATTTGTATCTAATGATCAATGAAATATAGAATGGAGGGGGCTTTAGATTCTTACCTTGTTGTTCTCTATGGTTTCCCTCAAGCTGAACTGCACTGGAAAACACTTTCTCTTGCTGGTTAGGGGCCTGATTTGAGCTTGACCAATTGGCCATAGAATTCTGCAACAGATCTCTCTATCCTAGAATGGCTAATGACTCCCACATTGAAATATTCATAGTTGTCTTCTTCATTTGTTCAATGATGTTGAATGAGCTATCCTTTTACTGTCCCTTTCTTGGTACATTTTTCTCTTGCACATGGGTCATTACAACTAGTGCCTGGATGGGTTTAGAAGGTGGCTTGGGTTGAATCTGCATATTGGGAATTATACTTTGAGTTCCAACACCTTGTGGGATAATGGAGGGTTGAGGATTACCTAATTTTGGTGATTATCCTTCTCCCATATGCCTTGTCTTGGACTGTGTATTGGCAGAAACTAAACTTTGAGAGGGTCTTGGATAATTCCATAGAATTCTTCATCTACCAATTAACAAACATAGTCTCACTTGGAGGTGCCTTTTCCGGGTTTCTTACTACTGATTTTCTTCTTGACTAGACTCTTGGGACACACCAATGGTCTGTACCATCAAGGCCTTGTTTAGTGTACCTTTAAAACACATTGATTGGTTATGGGGCTGATTGCATGGGAAACACCAGTCATATTCTTGTGTCATGTTGTTTTTGTTGGAACCAAGGCCCTTAATGTTGAAGCTATGTTTGGATCATATGATCGGAAAGGCCTAGCAGCTTGAGGTTGTCCTTGGTTTGGGTTCGATTTTGCAGCCTGAGCTGGTTGTCTATTTTGTTGATATGGGGGTCTAGCCTAATATTTAGTTTGAGGCTGATATTGCTGAGAACTCGAGCTTGTTGTCTTTTTATAGTCACTAGCACATTCCCTAGGTTCTACAGTTGTTTTATAACCTCTTGTAGCTCTTTTTAAGTGCTAGAAGATGAGGAGGAGGCTTTAACTGAACTCTAATTCCTAGGAGTAGGTATAGGAGCTAATGTGGGTGTCTAACTAGTGCTTGGATCTCCTAGTTTTGGGTATAGATGCATAGGTGGCGTAGGAGAAGTTTTCCAACTTGATTTAAACAATTTTCAACTCTTATGAAAATTTCTAGGTTACAGGTAAGGTTGTGCCTCCTATTGATTGAATCATTAAAGCAATATCAGAATTTAGAGCTCTAAGAAAGTATAAGAAAGCACCTTCATCTATGGGTCTTATAGCCAAAGGAATCCTATCCCATGTCCTTTGGAATCTGAAGTTGAAATCTATCAACTGCTCATTAGGGCCCTCTTGATGGTTTTCAAATGCTCTAATAAGGACATGTTATCTCCCTTTTCTCAAAATTGGTTATGGAGAGCTCTACACAGATGGTCCCAAGTCTGAATAGAGCCTGTTGTTAGACTCATGAACCATCGTGAAGATTTACCCTTGAGTGAAGAAGCTAACAACTTGAATGTAATGTCCATATCATTGATCTCATGAATTACGTAGACATTTGCAATGTCTTGAATGTGGTCACTAGGAGAAGTTTGGTTCTCTCTAGTGAAATGGGGAATTCTCTTTAATGCTACAACCGGGACTAGATTTTATGCATTGAGAGTAAGTGGGCTACTGCCAATGAAATCGACCTAGGGGTTGGGTGGTTCGACATTATGATTATCCTAAGAATCCTTTTTGATTGAATGGATGGCCTACTAGGTGGAGGCATTGATAAGGTTTTGTTTGGTGGAGATGGAGACCTCTGGGCTCTTCTTCCCCTTCTCCCTCTATCTCGGAGAAAGGTGTAGATAGACAAATAGTCCCTCCTCTCTAGTTCTTGACCTTGTTTGAATTCTTCTCATGAACTTAACAAGCTTGGACTATTGAAACAAGTGGATTCTGTCTCTTTTGGAGTCGCTAGATGTGTAATTTCGAGCTTCTTAAAAGCTAAAATTACAGCAAGTGCACATCAATCTTGATGAAATAAAGATGGAGAACTCTTTGGTCCCACCTAGTATGCCAAAACTATTAGTGCAAAATCAAAACACCCCTGAATTTCTGTAACTAGATGGGTTGAGACTCTTAGTGTGATTACACAACATGGAGTATCTCTCAAAGTGTGGGACCTTGCGAGTTGAGAGAGCTCTCCAGATTAAGGTTGGTTCCTATTCCTCTGTTCAGGATCACACAAATAAATTTGTAGAGGATCTACTCTAAGCCTACTCTATCTTAACAAGGAGATAGGGTTGAGAAGATATGAGAAAATAAGCCTAAGCTAATGAGGTGATGCACCAAAGGAATGTTAAACACCTATTTTGTAATTGAACGCAGACCATAGAAATGCAATACTACTACTATACACAGATAACTGAACTATAATGAGATATCAAGAGGTAATAATGAACACATGAAAGGGTTGAGAATCATCCACAGACATATATTATTGCTCCAGAGTTGATACAATACACTATTGTAGTCAAGAGGCAAAACTTTTTATTACAACTCAATGGGAGGTTTGAAAGCTCCACAAATTCTCTTGCAGACAAGGAAAGAAGGGGGGTGAAAAACAAAACTATCCAACCCTTTTTAATGAGCCTTGCCCCTTATTTTATAGATTCAACAAAGAGAGAAGAAAGAGAGAGGTGGGAAAATTAATTTGAAAATCAAATACCAGCCATCAATGCCCCTACAAATCCACCCACAATCTGTCAAATCTGCCTTGATTACTTGTTTGCACGTTGAAGGAGGAAGAATGATGGATCAGATCAAATTTGATATGGTTGTTGGAGCAATTGAATCCTACATTAATGGAACAAAGATGTTTTCCATTTTTTACTAACCTAACCTTGTCGAAATTAAAGTTTTAGATCTCCATGGCATAGACGAGGTTGAGACTCTCCAATGATGCCAAATTTTTTGGATTTTAGGCACTGGATCAAAAGATATGCCCATTTGAATATTTAAATCAGGCCCATACAAAAAATGGCAGAAACCAGCTAGCAAAACAGGTTCGTGGGCCCAAAATTCACTTTGCCACCTTTTGGCACAAAAATACAAAAATGCAAAATTTTCCCCACAACCCCGTAATACCTTTTTTTGTCAAAAGACCATCTTCGGGGCCGATGATCTACATTTTTCATTTGGGAAAAAAATCACTTCAAGGCCTATCAACCTACATGTAATTTGGGCCTGACACGTGTCTCCTCGGGTATTGGCAGAGGCATGACTCATTTTTATATTTTATGCATCTTGGGAATGAAGCCCAAAAGTTAAAATTACCTCCGGCGACCCACCTTCCCACTTTGACTTAGAACATGGCCACGTGGAGGGTTGGCACTCATTTGGGGACCGCTTTTTGATTTTTCTTTTGAATTTGTGTCATGCTGACACGTGTCTCCTTCCACACTTTGCGTTGTTCCTTTATGTTTTTAACTAATTCCTTTTGTTTTGTAGGGCCATACATCTGACTAGGGACATGTGGAGGCTTGGTACTTATCTGAGGACCCACTTTTAGATCTATCTTTTAAGATGTGTCGGTGCCCGACATGTGGAAGCCTTGCGCTCATTTGAGTCTCTCGCTTTGGGCCACGCCTTTGAATGTGCATCGTTAAGACATGTGGCACCTTCCGCCTAGCACTCTTATACTTAACTAATTTGGGCCCACTTTGAATTTGACCTTTGTTGACCACTAGCCACGTGGAGGGTTGGCACAAGTTTGAGTCTCCACCTTGGGCTCCCATCTTGAAATTACGCTAAGATGACACATGTTTCTTTCTACTTGTTTGGACTTTTCAATAGCCGACTCTATCCTTTTTTAGGCCTAGGACACGTGGAAGCTCCACGCTCATTTGAGTCTACTTTTTGAGTTTATCCCTTAGAGATGCACCGATGAGGCACGTGGAAGCTTCCGCTGATTCTCCCATACTTAGCTAATTTGGGCTCATTCTGAATCATTCGTAGAGCCCAAAGAGTTTGAGGTTTTTTTTCATTTCTTTTCCTTTGAGCCTCTGGTTTTCTTTAACACTATTTTCTTCCTTCCTCGACCCTACTCCTCCATTCTAGAGCTCGTCTGCAACATGTTTATTAGATTTGAAACATGGGATTGTATGACGGAACTGTCCCTTGAATTTCTTTCTACACAGGGTCGTGTTTGATCAATTTTGTCGGGAAAAATTGAGATAACATTTTATTTTTAATTGACCCTTTTTTTAGTTTACGAAGTACGAACCAATAAAGTTATTCCATGCCTTTCACAAATTTTAGTCTCTTTTATCTTGGTCCAACACTTACAAAACTTTATCGAATAGAAAATCTCCAAGTGTCTTTTCTTTTCGTGTTATCGATATTTTCACAAATTTGGTCTTTCACTTATTTATTTCGACTCATGCAAAACCGATCTAATAAAAGAGCTCCACATCTCTTCACATTTTACATTTTTGGTATTTTTGACTTTACAGATTATTAACCAATTAAAATAAGCCACATTTTTCATGATTATCGAGTCTTTGCGAGAATTGTGAAAATTGATCCATTAATAAGGTTGCAGATGTTTTTGTTTTTGCTTTAATTATTTTAGATTTCATTGTGAAGTGCGAACCTATATAAAATTGTCATGAATTTTGTCTTTCTTTTTCAATCTTTACTCACTTTCATGTTGTCGCTTATCTATTAAATGTGTTAGTGTCTAATTAATAATATTTAGTGTGACTTTTCACAATTTTAAGTATTTACAATTTGTGAACCAATAGAATATATCCATGTTGTTTCATAGTTTATTTGTCCTTTTCTTATCAATCGTAGTCCGAAAAGTGACCCATGAATTTAAAGACATGTGTGCATGGTTTCTATAGTTTGTTTTTATTGATTAATTTCCTTTGAAATTTCTCATTTGCACTACAAAGTGTGAGCTAATTATAAAGCTACATGTTTTTACTCATATTTAATTAATCTTTTTAAGGGTTGTGGCTAAGTATCTCAACTCGATTCAAGATTGGTTAGCTCATTGTTAGCTCATCAAAAGGAAAAAAATTCTGTCAAGTTGTGTGTCACGTCCATCGAGTTAAGTCTATAGCTCATGTTTTAGCTCATTTTTTTACTTTGTCTTTGCTCTCCCACAATGAAGTTGATCTTTAATAAAAAAAATATTTTATAGCTCATCTCTTGTCTTTGTTTGGCTCTCTTGTTAAGATTTTCTTCTTTTTTGTTGTATTTCTTTTTCATAGTCATTTTTTGAGTGCCAAGTTAAGATAGCTTGATCTTGACGCAAATTTTCTTGTTTTTAAGTTAAAATTTTGATCCAATTTACTGAAAATTCATGTAATTTTTTTGTGTGTGCATTTTATTATAAAATGGCTAGCTCTATTAGTTTCTCTATATATAAATCTCATATTTTAAATGGAAATAGTTACAAGATATATAGAGAGTTAGGTTAAATGCTTGTTTTATGGCTAGAAATATATGGGATCTTGTGACTGGTGTATAGAAATCACCCATAGGTAGATAAGAAACCCTAAAAATCTTAGCTCCATCTCTCAAAAATCTCAAGAATCCCTTTCGATCATTTTGCAAAGCATAAAAGATGAATTTTTAATGCATATAGGTCATTTAGACTCTCATGTTTATGCATAGAAGTAATTAGAGACTATGCATGAAGGCAATCATTTGTCAAAGATAATTAAGCTAATTCTAGAACTGTTCACAACTCCCATGAAAGGGGATGAGAAAATAGTCAATTACCTAGCTAAAATTAAGGACATTAAATCTCAATTGGATGGTTGTAACTATGAACTATTTCAAGATAAGTTGTTATATTTCATTATACTAGATCAATATACAGAAAAATTCAAAAAATTTTATCTTTATTCTTAACTCTAAGTATCAGAATGAGAATGATCTACCTAACTTAGATACTCTGTCTTCACTGTTAATTCAAGAAGAATGAGTAATGGAGAATTTTGATTCAAAAGAGACTACTTCTCAAGCCTTGTTCTCTCAAAATCATAAGTCTTCTCAAGATAGGATTAACAATAATCCTAATTAGAAGTCTAATATCAGATCTAGATTCAAATCCAATCCTAAGCCTAAGCCTGCTAAAACAATCAGAACTTTAAAGTCAAATTCAATGGAACTTGTAACAAGTGTGGAAAATTTGGTCACAAAGAGTCTAATTGTAGAGTAACAATTGTCAAACCTGCTAAGAACACTAGAAATAATAAGCCAAATCAGAAGAAAAATCATGCAAATATTGTTGAGCAATCTATTTCCTTATATACAACTCTCTTAGCTTCTAATGACAATGAATGGATCCTAGACAATGGTGCCTCTAGACACATGACTTGTATTTCTAGAATTCTTTCAGATGTTGTCAAATGTGAAGAAAACATATATCTAGGAGATGACTCCATCATTAGATTTGAAGCTTGTGGAAATGTTAAATTCAAAATGGGCTAATTAGGAATGTCTTGTATGTTCCTCAACTAAAAATAATTTTTTTCTCTCTCAGCTAAATAAATAAAACTTTAAAGTTGTTTTTTTGCATGATAAATGGTATGTTAAACATAGTTCAGCAATCTCATTGCTTTCTAGAATTTTAAAAATGGCTTGTATATTTCTAGATTGATTTTTGTCCGAATCTTGATTTTCTTCCTCTGCTAAGAATTATATTTAGCTTTGACTTAAAATATTAATGTATTTTTTTCTAAATAAGGGCACTATTATTCATCTAAAGTATGAAAGGTCTTAGCCTAGGATTTATATTAAGTCTAAGGTCAGAGACACCTAAAATCTACATTCACGCTTTGATACTAAGATTACACTAGTTACCCTCTTTCCCATCATTTCCATTATAATTAGTGTTTTTCCTCTAATTAACTAATGTTTCCCTCTATTTTGATCAATTAATCACACTTCTTTAATCTACTAGTCTTTAGCCCACTCTGGATGCCAATTAACGACAATCATTAGTTATAATCCTCTTCTAATCAATTAATTAACTAACATTAGTTAATTAATTGTTTATAACCTTGTATTTAATCAATAAACCCTCGTATCTGCTCAACCCCCTCTCAAATCCTCCAAATCATACATATTTCCATTCTCATCATATCCAACTCCCATGAGTTGCTAATCACTTTTTAATTCCTCTAATCAAACTTATATCAAAAACCATAAAGTTAAAAATCAAACATGATTCAAGAATGCATACCAAGGTAACCATCAATTATGGCACAAAGCACATAAACCTATGGATATGGAAATCAATATCTCGCATTAAAAATCAATGTTTCAAGATAAATCACAGTCATTTATCAATATGATCTCACCATAGTCATTGAGATTGGAGATAATATCACTCTTAATAAACAAATACTCCTAGTATCCCTTATTAAATAAATCATAAACATCATTGTTGGATCATTTCACTGGTCCCAATTTCCCAAAATCTAAAAAATACAAAAATACAAAAAAATGAGAAAACATTAAAACATTACAAAAAAAAAAGTCAAAGGTATAAAGATCAAACATTGCAATCAGGTATTGCATACGCATGGATGTTCTTTATTACCTTTATTTCCATTCCTCTGCAATTTATCCACCATGTTCGTCCTTTGATGATATTTTTCGTTAGTCTATTCACACTCATTTTGTGAAATTTATCTCTATAGTATCTGTTTGACCTTGGTCTTTCATCACCTTAGTAAATTAAAGAATGATTGGCCTCTTAAAGATCCTATCACTATCTACATCTAATAAACTTGTTGTGAAGAAATTTCTAGTGTATTTTTTGACACTAGCCAATGTCATCATCATAATCACTTCCACATCCTTCCATCAAGCCATCTGTGGTTATTAACCCCTTATCAAAATAAATCAAGAGAGATGAAATAAGTTTTCAGAAATCAAAAAAATCAAAAGCAAAGAAAATATAACTCTATCTTGGGGTATTTCTAGTATCTCTATCGGGGCTATGTACGTCTGGCTATCAATAGAGTAATTTTGTGAATAGAATAAAATACATCTTCATCGGGGCTATGGACACCTGGTATGTAGCGGAGAAATGTACAACTCTCCTTCCACCCTCCATTCACAAATCACCTATCAAAATAAATCATTCCTACACATTGGCTAGTTTTTCTTCACTTATTGTTTATCAAATCTTCACTACAAGAGGTAATTAATTTCCATATACACACATTGGATCTCAATGAGAAAACAAGATTAGTATGTTACCAAGTGTTGTTTGGACCTTGTTCAAACTCTTCTTTAGTCATTATTTTGTCTCGCAATTTGTACCTTAGGCAAATAAATTTTTCATCGCCAATCTTCTAGCTACATTTTCCATATCCTTGCATAGCATTCATCGTCATTTTGTTTTGTTAAAAACATCCATGTGTATAGTATTTCCTTTTACCACGTTTGAGGAAATTATCCCTTGTTTCAATAAAATAATATTCTACTTCTTTTCTATCTTGTGTTTCTTTTCCATCTTGCACTAGGGGCATGTTTCCTCCTTATTACCTCTTCATTTGCTTTCATTCATCATCTTGTTGAACCTAACTGTATTGGCCTTGATCCAAATTATCTTCTTCTTGTATATACATGTGAGATTTACCCTTGTAAATTCTCACCTCTTACTAGGGGCATCTTTGCATCTTCATTTTCATGTACATAGCTTTGGAAAACTTTTAGAAAACCATAAAAATTCACAAAACATCAAAATACAAAACATTGGTAAAATCTTCAAAAATCCAAAACATTGGTAAAAATTCAAAATCCAAAAAATTGGTAAAAAAATTGTAAAATTGTAAAATTTCAAAAAAATTCAAAAATGGTAAAAAGCATGCACATAGTTGAAGCATTTATTAGATGCATCATCCTCAAATATCGAAATTTTTCCTACAAAAATATTTATTTAGTCCTCAGTTGTTCTTGCAAACAACTCTCTGGATCTACCTCTATTAACAAAGTTGGTTTACTTACTATGTTTGTACTCCCTTGCACGATGAGTTGCTTAGTATTTTTACATATTACATGATTTCTTTTTCTTAGGACCCATGTGTCCTCTATTTATCCACCTCACATATATCCTTTCTTGGGGTGCCATATTTAACCCTTATCATTAACTTAAACGTTTTAGAACTGAAGCTTGATAATAAAAACATTGGTCCAATTGTCTAAAATGTTATTTGTTTGAGTATGTGTGTTTGTACTTTTTCCTTGTCATGTTAGCTTGTTTACTTTCTCATATGGAATTACTTTATGTATGTTGCTTTGAGTTAGTTTTTTAGCAATGAACAAATATTAGTATTATATATTTTCATGTTATTTTACACTTTTTGTATGCTTATATATATAATAAAGAACTGATGATGTAGATCAAAAACAAAATGATGAAACAAAGTTGCTCTTGAGCTAAGTTGGATGAAATCTATTTTCATTCTCTTCATCTCCATTATTCTTCATACCATTTTATTCTCGTCCCAAATTTTCTTCATTTGTCACACTGGGCAATAGGGATTATTTATATCCCCCTCCCCATTATTTATTTTATCCATCAAAACACCGACTTTTCTTTTCTACTCATTCATATTTGCACACTCACCTACCAGGTTTTTGTTGACCCTTCTTTCACATTATATTTTTGATCATCAATCGACCTATTTCATCACCCCATCGACACTCAAGGGGGCATCCTTCATTCTACTAATTTTTCTTTTATCCCTTCAAAATTTACTTTTCTGTAATTATCTACTATCTTTGAAGTGGCATTGCTTACGCCACCCTAAAGAGGGGAAAATGTAGACACCTAAAATCCACACATAATTATAATACTAATATTACACTAATTACCCTCTTTCCCATCATTTTCATTATAATTAGTGATTTCCTGCTAATTAACTAATGTTTCCCTCCATTTCGATCAATTAATAACACTTCATTAATTAACTAGTCTTAACCCCACTTTGTATGTCAATTAACAACACTTCGTTAGTTATAATCCTCTTTTCAATCAATTAATTAACTATCATTAGTTAATTAATCTCGTATAACATTGTATTCCCTCTTATTGGTTAAATCCCCCTCTCAAATCCTCCAAATCATACATATTTCCATTCTCATCATCTCTAACTCCCGTGAGTTGTTAATCACTTATTAATTCATCTAATTAAGCTCATTTCTTATAAATCTACTTTATCCTTTATCGCACATGCACTAGTTTAAAAATTCTCCCAAATTGGAAAGCTATATAAAGGACCCTCCTACATCCTTCACACCTTACACCTTTACAAACACCACACTTTTGCTAGTGAAATCTATAAGCTTATGATAAGAGCCTTCTCCATTGTTGGAATAACTACTTCATCTTTGCATCCATTCTCTCATATTTGAGTAGTAAAGGAAGATCTAAACATGTATTTTTTGCCATTTTAGTGAGATAATTTCATCATCTAGAGACAACACACAAATTTGATTACTCATGATCTAAAGAGGCTCATGTTTAGAAGTAATCATACATTAAAAGAGTAGGAATGGTTAGCATTAGGTGATTTCATTCATGTTTATGCAATTAAGATAGTTATTTCCTTTAAGCTCTTATCATGATGTTAATGGTAGATTTAGATTTTCTTTGAGACTACTAGGTGTTAGTTTCTTTCAATTAGCATAGAAAGTTTAGCATGTACACAAAGGTCATTCATCAAAAGTTTTGTTATGATGTTTAGAGGCCTTCTTGATCTGAGTTTTCAAGAGAGTAATATATTAAACTAGAAGTCCCTATCTCAAGACATGTAAGTTATGTTGATTCATGATGAATTTTTTAGCTGCATGAAAATAATAAAACATCATGAACCCTTATAAAGATTGATAAAGAAATCATTAACTATGTTTAACCATGAACAAGTTTCTTGTCACAAAAAGAAAGGATTATTACAGAGGAAGAATATAAGTTAATATCATATTTTGTAATACATCAAGTGCATTTATACATCATGAAAGTGGTACCTAGAGGTTACAAATGTGCATGTTCTCGAGAAAAAAAATTGTAAATTTGCCTCTCTTCCCTCCTCTGAGTATCCTAAAATTAAAATTGTTCTGCAAGTTTTTTTTTCATTTTTCTTCGATATAATGGATGTATATGTTGAGGGGATATCTTTCAATCCTTGTATTTGATTGGGATTCCTTTGATAGGTGATTTTACAAACATGGTTTCTCTAACTATTTTTGTTGATAATGATTCTTTTTTCAAAATAGTCATGATCTCTTAGTAGTAACAAGAATATAATTCTTAGAATCAAGAGAAGTAAGACAATGTTTTGAATATTAAATCATGTTTTTGGCATGAAAATATGATCATATATGACATGTCTAAGCTTAAATTTTTCTTACATGGTCATTTTCTTCTATGAATATTGTGATTACTCTTGAATGATTTGATTATCTGATCAACTTAGTTATCTATCAAGTCTTATCTTTGTATAAAAGGCTTGGAATAAGCTCTCTCTCTCTCTCTCTCTCTCTCTCTCTCTTTTTTTTTTTTTTATAAAACATTTTTTTGTGATTACTAAAATATTAATATATGCATAATCCTTTGTAATTGTATTGGAAACTTTTAATACTGATTACATCTAATAAATATTTTAGTAGTATAATATGTTGAAATTTTTCAACATATTTGTAATGTAACATGGTTAGTTGTTAAGCATATTATTATGTTAGTTGTTATGCCTATTATGTTGTCTATCATGAATCTAACCATGTTGATGTTGTGTTGGATATACATATGGATTTTATTTTCATGTATTGATGCATGTGACATCACTTGGAGTAGACAAAAAGCTATACGATTGTTATTTGTTCTCTTCTATGTGAAGGCCAAATTGCTCTTAATAAAGAATCCAGTTCAACATCAGATATTATGTTGTAGATATCTTCCCAAGCCATTGTGTGTTGGGAACTACTGCAAATTTTGTGCCTTTTTGGGCCTATTAGAGTTTCCATTGAGGGGGAGTGTGCATGAAAATGCCACCTCTTAATGGCTTATTATAAAAGACTCGAGTTAGCTTTTAAGAGTGGATCATGACCACCCACTTTGTATGTAACAAGGTCATCCTTTAGGGATTTGTTACATATGGTTGTAATATTATATGTGAATTGTAAGTCTCATGAGAAAATGTATAAGGTAGTTCATTGTAAACTTCCAATACTTCCTTCATTTTGTAATAATTAAACAGTCATAGTATGTGAGTTTACTTGTAAATCCCAACGAAAGCACTAGTTATGGGTATCCCTTGGTTTATAAAAGGCTCCATACACTAATACAAGTCTTCATATATAAATAACTTGTCTAAGAGCTTCAGATGGGAAGATTTTTTTAATTTCCCTTGTCTACTTGCTAGCTTGAATCATTGTAGTTGATTCATGGATCTGTAAATCCTTTTGTTAAAAGGTAAATTTGCATTTCTAGTTTTGTTCTTCCCCACTTAACATTAAGGGGGAGTGTTGGGAAATAATGTCAAGTGGGGATACCATTGGGTGGACCACCACTTCATGCCCAAGCTATTTTTAAGTTTATGTAATAATAAATTTATTATGTCAGTCTTACACATATCAAGAGTGGGTTGGTATGACCTCTCACCCATCCTATAATATATGATGATCTCTTATGGGATTTTTAGCTAACTTGTTAATTGTCTATTTATGAGCGAGCTTACTTGACTAAGACTTGAGATATATAGACATAGACTAGATATGCAAATACTGTGAGTTTTTTATGTAAACGAGCTGATTAACTACAAGATACAGATCTATAGTAGTTTATTGTGAAGATCGAGGAGTGAAGTGGAAGTGTTGGGTTAAAGACTGATTGAATTCTTAATAAAGACAGTGTTTTATTCAGTGGGGTTTTTTCCTTCTGGTTTCCCCACTTAAATTTGGTGTCTCTTGTCTCATTTACTTTCAGCTATTGTTATTTGCTTTCAGTCATGATCTATTAACTGTTATATGTTTATATAAACATCTAGTTAATGTCTGCAAATTATAATCTATAATCTTCGACTATTTATTTGTGTATCTATAATTTTTTCAACTATATCTTCCCACATTTTTCCTAACAAATATTAGATTAATGATCACTAGAAAATATGCAGGCTTATGATGATATTTGGTATGTCTTGAATTCACTAAGGAATTGAAAATGTGGCATAGATACGAGTAAAAGGTTTCTGAAGATCCCTAGGAAAGGAGGAAAAATCTATATTTATAATCACTAACAATTGGTTATAATCACCGGATCTGGATTTTTAGGAAACACATTTAAAAGATGGTTCAAACCGATTCTAAACTGGATATTATATTTTTATGAAGGAATATGGTTATGGGGAGGTTGTAGACGGGTTGTAGAGGTTGGGATATATGAATAAAATATATTTAGGTTGTTTTTAAATGGTTATGGTAGATTTCAAGTGGTTAGGTGGTTTTAGAGATAGTAAATAGTAATTATATGGGAGTCTAAGATTATTTTTATGGAGGTATGGATGAAGTGACTTAGGATAATGATTTTTAGATATGTTTTAATTAAAAGAGATACGTATAATGTGAATTAGGTAGGTTGATGAAAAATCGGTGTCTACGGGTAGGTGGCTCCTTCAATAATAATAATGTCCAAACATTAGCTAAAAATATCATATCCACCTATAATGGGCCACACCTTCTTCGCCTCAATGCAACAACCAAGTATGAAGCTTCAAACAATATTATAAAATCCATCTTATAAAATATTTTTAATAAGCATGGACATAACCGACATACACAATTGTATCCCACCCTCTAGTCCTACCGCACATATGTCTACAATCCTATATGAGCTACCCCATTTTCCCTGTTATAAGGCTCTGAAGCCATATTACCCATCAAAATCTGACTTCCTTCTCCTCATCTTTCCCTCCAACACCTTGTACATGAAGAGGATTATTGTCACGTTCACCTTAAAAATATCAAGGTAATAGATGAAATATGCATTTGAAATATGGGTCATCTTCAAGTATCATAATCAATTACATCATAACTATAATCAAAATATTCAACCACGATAGTTTGATAATGGTGTTCTAGTCCTAAAATAAAATCAAAAGAACACAACCAAGACATGTGAAAAATAAGGATAATTCAAGCCTAATTGGTTGAGTCCTTATATTGTCATTAAAAAATTTGGATCCGGTGCATAAAAACTATCTACTAAGGATGGGAAATAATTGAAATATCCTATGAATTCTATTTATTTGAAAAATTCTACTCCCGAGTCTCTAAAGAGTAACCACGGTGTTAGGGGCATATTAGTGCGCTCACTTTCTTTTCATTTCTCCATGTCTCTTGCATGGTACCTCTCACCTTTTTCATATGTTCTCCTTTTCAATTCATCATGCCCATATTCTACCACTCTTGTTCACCTCTTGTTATGCTTCCATTCACCTTGTTCTTGTGTAACCTATTGGCTCAATCGGGAACCCCTTTTTCCTCTTTTTTGGCATGTGGTACAACACTCCAAACATAAAAACATTAAAATATGTTTTACAAAAATATGAAAGCAATAAAAAAATTCCAAAAATCAAAAACATTCAAATATGTTCCACTAAAGTAAAAAAATAATATTAAATTGTTCTAAAAATACAAAAAAATGTAAAACATTTTGAACATGTTTGACAAAAACATTCACAACTATATAACTTAGTTCATCAATTTTTTCATCTGATTGTTCCAAATAATTTCATTATTCAAGTTACTTATGTCACCCTTCACGATATAAATTTTCTATGGGGAACACTCAACTTCGGCCTCATATAGATTGTGCTTCAATGGGATATGGAAAGAGTTGTTTTGGAGTATCTAATTATCACTCCACTCTTCAAGCTGATTCACTCCTCTCACATTCTAAGATATCACCTTGGGGAAATATAAATATGTATATCTCTTCTTCACCGTGGAACACATTATGGGCTTCTTCATACATTATAATTATGAATTGTGTTATATTGTTGCTTACTATTTAATTTAACATTAGTACTCCTTGTTTTCTTACTTGTTTGTGGTTACTTGTATGTTGTTTGTACATGTAAAATGTTGTCTTGTATGTTCTTAGAACAATTTCTCATTTAATTTAACTATATTAATAAATGTTATGTGTCTCTGGAATTTTGTTGTAATTATAGACCAATTTTAGTTGAATCGCTCACATCTTAATTCATATATCACTTTGGTGTGAGTTGATTCATGTTCATATTGGGTTTTTTTGCAATGCTTGTTTTGTTTCTTTCTAGTTGGTTGCAATATTTTTTCTTCCTAACTTATTAAATAAGCCATGGTATGTTTTCCTTTTTATTTTTAATTAAATTTTCTCACATTTCTTTGTATTTTTACTTTAAATTTCTTGAAATTTTGTAAAACCATAAAAAAATTCAAAAAAATCATTAAAAATTTTTGAACAAACATTCACTTCTCACAAGAAATCCAAAATTGGAAAACCCTTGAAGGTAATATTTCAACATAATCTTGATAAATTCATACCTTTATCTACTACCCTAGTGATCATTCTAATCTTACGACTATCACTTTCTTCTCTTTGCATGATTACTTACTCTACTTGGGGAAAGTCACAAAATTATTTTTCCTTCATGATATAACTTCACCTAGGGAAATTTCTTTCAGATCATTTGTAAAATGGATCCAAAGAAGAGTGTCATGAGGATTATCTAAGTATACTATATTCTTTATTCTGATCCTATTCCCAAGCCTTTCATAAGTTTAAGTGTTTGGGGGTATTTGCATCTGCTTAAGTATCATTGTGGTGTGTATTAGGGGCATAGCTTGTTGGCCATTGTGTCTTAGTGTTAGTCCAACATTACCCCACACTAATTACATTATCATCCTCGTCAATGGGGTTGTCTCATCTTGTAGCTTTAAAGAATAAGAACTTGTTACAAAGAATGAAATAATGAAATAATGGAGGAATGCTCAATGCATTTTTCCTACTCCTCAATTGGAAACAAAAGCTTAGGGTACTCTTTGTTAATCATTATCTCTAGATCATTCCATTCCACCAACCCCTTTTTCATTATATCTAGGACTATCCCAACTATCCCTTCCATCTCCTCTAGAGTCATATCTTCCCCTTTGTGCTTGAGCTCCCTTGTCACTCCAGCCAGGCCTGAAATCATTCCCTCTATAAATTCCATCTTTTGGCCCACAGGACCCCAACTCATTTATTCTTACTTCATGTGGCTCCCTCCCTACCTTAAGTGCATCACGCTTCTTCACAATTACGGTTCTTTTCTCCTCTCTTCCAAGCACCTCATCTTTCTTAGCCATGAGCACTTAATTTTCTTCATGGATTGTGTACGCCTTAAAGACATGTTCTGGATCTTGGCGGTTATTCAACTCCCAACCTATTTTTTTAATTCATCCTTCAACATTTTTAGCATGGAATCATACTCCATAATCCTATGTGTTATAATCTTCTTATTCTTCTCCTTTTCTACCACAGTGTCTACTTGAGCTACCCCTTGCATAGTTGGCTTCTCCTGAAGTAGCATGTGAACTAAATCTTGTAGAAAATACAAGGTACGACAAGTACATCTTTTGTGTCTACTCATAAAATTATAGGCATGCCTCTCCAAAATATCATCTCCAATGTCAGAAGCAAAATCTAGAATAGCCTTCTTACGCTTCACAACTATGTCACACACCTCAAATAGTTGCTCGATTTCTTGTTCCTTATTTTTATTATCCTCTAACAACATCCTAAGTGCAGCCTCCCTATCCAAATTTCTTCAAGCTAGTTCTATGGCCATTTTTTTAATGCATTGTTGGCTGCTCGTTAGTGAACTTGGTCGGTTTTATCGTCACATGGGTTGTTTGAGGAACCTTATTAATCATGTGCTTTATACATGCTTCATTGTTGACATCAAACCCAGGTTCATCCATGTGCATCTATATGGTCTAGCTCAGCATATTTTTGGTATGCATATTTGAGCCCTTGGGGTCTATTATCTCCCACCCATATAACTTTTTAGCAGTGAATGTACTCTAAAATCTCACGCGAATGATCTTAGTGGGGTCATTAACATACCCAAGGTATATTGTCTACATAACTTCTTATCCACTTCAGCTACTATACCATCTACATGTAGGTATATGTGTTTTCACACTGAAAACATACATTACGCCTTCTCACCGTAAGCTTCCCCATGTGCCCTAGATGGTTCACTTACACCTCTTTCCTTTTCTTCATCTCCTCTCGTGAGGCCTTCTTCTTTGATCTCATTGAGCACTTCTTCATTGTAGAGGCTCTCTTATTCCTTTTGCTCTACTTCATCTTCCACATTAACAACAAGTGATGACCCTATGTTGTGCCCAACCTCCTCCAACATCCCCTCTTCCTCACTATCATTATGAGTCACGAGCTTGTGCCTTCTCTTCATCCCGATTCTCTGGGCTCATATTGACCGACATTTTCTTGGTGACCTTCTCACTACCTCAAAGGTTTCTACGCACTATCGCTCTACTCCTTCATTTTTTTCTCATCTTTCTTTTGTAACCTGTTCAAACACACCACTCTAATCCTTTTTATCTCCTCGGACTCAAGGTCAATTCATAACTATTTTTCTTCCTACCTCATAGGAGTATCCTCATGTATTTTGTTAACTTTATAAGGTTCCCTTTTCATAAAGGGATTTTGAAAAAAATTCTTGCATATTTTTAACTTATACCATTTTTAATTTTTTCCATAATTTGTTTTAAATTGCCTAAGTATCAATTTTCCACTTGAATTTCAGATTTCGAAGTCAACACTTAGTTTACATGTAAATTGCATGTTGATTTCTGAAACCTTAAACCCACCCCTAAAATAATTTTGGAATTAGAATTCAAAACTTAGGTTAAATTTTTCATGCAAACGCATGCCGAGTTTCAAGTCGATTCCCTACTTGCAATTCAAACTTTGGAGTCCAATATGTAGTTTGCATGTAAACTACACATCAACTTCTAAATTCCTCCCCTTGACCATCTTAGAGGTATTTCGGACTTGAGTCCGATATGCAAGTTATATGCAAACCGCACATCGATTTCCAAATTTTGACTTCGATAGAAAATTAGCAATAAATGTCAACCACCAATGCGTACTACAATTTCTGGGTAATTAATTTTTACTTTCCTATTTAAAGCTGAGTTTTACTTGTGATTTTAACCTGAAAATTTGGTACGCTAACTTGCTAACACTCTCTCGAACTCGACCATACCCTTAGGTGATTTTTAAATAATTTTCATGAGTTTTATCATCATACATTTGGGTAAGTTGCAAGATATTCTTTACAAAATATTTTAGTCTCTTTTACAGTTTTCTTATCATTTTTCATCTCTTTTATGGGCACCTTTCTCATTTCCCTTCGCTTCACGTCTTTTTTCAAAGTTTTTTCTTTGAGTTCTGAAATCATGTCTCTTTCACCCTCGTTGTTTTTCTTGTTTTTGAATCCTAGGCTTCATATATTCATTTTCAAAATATGAAGGAGAAAAGACTATTTTCGAGCATAGGAGGATTTTTGGAGGTTCAAGGATGCTTTATAGGGATAGACTTGTGCCATCGGATTCGAGGTTGACAAGCACATTGCAGTCGAACTCCATTCCGAACTTGCATTTTGGATTTTTGAAGTTGCATTACAGGTCCTAACTTTTACCACCGGAACTTCGAGTTGAAATTACATGACGGAGACACGGGTAAAATTTGTAGGGTTATTTTTAGGGTTGTACTTCTATCCCCAATCTCCTTTTCTAATTTCATTAATTTTTTCAAAGTTTTCACTAGAGATAGATGTCTCAATCCTCTTCTAAGGGAAAGGATAAAATTAAGTGTAGTTTTTAAGGGTGAACCCCCTTCGATCATTACATCAAATGTTGACAACATCGGAGAAATGGACCTAGGAAATATTTTTAGAAGCACAATGGACTCGAGAGGGGGAGGTGAATCAATCCTTTAAAAAATTATATTATATTTTAGATTCAATCATAGCACAAATTTACTTATCTAATGATTTATGTGTGTACATCACCAAATATCACAAATACAAACAACCATGAAACATAGAATCAACACAAGAACACAAGATATAAGTCGAAACCCTCAAAGGGAATAAAACCCACTAAAACACAATATTTATATTGATATGTTTCAAATTTAGTGAGGTACCAACTCCACAATGAGCACCAACCCCTATTTTTAGTAGAGCTACAACCCTACTAGGAGCACCAACCCCTAATTTTATGAAGTGCCAACTCCACAAGGAGGATGCAACCCCCCAAGATGATCAAGAACCCACTCAACCACCTTATGATGTTATGATCTCTAAAATATTTATTCCATGACTTATAGAGACCACTATTTCACTCACACTTCTCCAAACCCTCAATCAACCCCTAGGTGTTCAATCCTTAACAAAATAGCTTTTTATTCACTTCTCAAACCTTAAAACACTTACACACATGATTTATGATCTTCTTGAACCTGTTACACAATTTATTTTATCTCAATTTATTCTTCAAAACCTAAAAATATCTCTCACCTAGGTCGCACTTCTTGCACACTTACTACCAGCTCAAAAAATCACCCAAAATAAGGCTTTAATAAGCTCATTTACATTTCAAATTTAAACACAAACCTTTTCCCTCATTTGGATCAACCCATGAATCATAAAAACATCCTAAATTGAAATCATAATAGTTAAAAATGACCCAAGTAGGTCTTCCTATCAAAAACATCATTTCATACTCCAAAAATACTCAAATCCCCATGGGTACAAAGAGAAAAATGCTCTAACATCAAAACCATACTTATTTGTGACACATAAATCACCAAACATGTTTAAATTAAAAGTTAAACATCACACATAGTGGAAATTTATCTCAACCAATAAAATTATTTCATTTAATGGGCCCATTGTTCTTTGTACTTCTCAAAATAGTTGTTTCCTACACCCTTAAGGTCCCTAAAAACATATTTATGCCACTAGATCACTCAAAAACATAAAAATATGTCATGTGACAACTAAATGGAAATTTAATAACCTTTAGAACACTTATAATCAAGTTATAATTCATGAAACAATCACCTACTCAAACCTTAGCCACTTTTGTCTTCACCAAATTCCCAAAAAGTTATTTTCAAATATCAACTAGTTAACACCTTTCCTGGAACAATTAATACCTATAAATGGATTCATTAGATTATAAATTCATACCTCTTCACATTCCAGGTGATATAAAGCATCACCTAATCCATCTCATTCTCCAAAAAACTCAAAGCTTTCAAAATATATTGTCTTGTCCTACACCGCACCGGAAAAAATATTCCTATCCAAAATGACCCAAAAACCTTAGGAAAACACATCATTATGAGAAAAAATTTATATAATTAGAAATATATATTAATCCTCTTTCTAACAGAACTTGATTCACCTCCTAACTCTTTGTGTATCTCTATTATGCTCATTTCATTGAAGACTATTTTTATTACCTCAAAACTACCCTTTGACCAGTCAACTTGAATGAAGCTCATTTGACCATGTAACTAGAAAAACATGTCCTTACATCAATAAAAACTCACTATTTTAAGCATATAATCTATGGCGAGCATTATAATTTCAAATTCAAGTTGGAAATGCACTAGTTCTTGACCCTGTCTCACCAAAACTGACATAACTTATAAAATTCACATCCTTAAATTTTTCTCAAATCACCATAACACATCATAATAACATATCTAATCATCATAATGTCATCACCATATCTAAAACTCTCCAAAAACTGATACTTTCATAGCTACCCCTTAGGGTTTTGCACTATAGAAGCTAGGGTCAACTAGAAAAACACTATAACTCATCATGAAAGCACTCAAAATGACCCAAACATGCCTACTCCAAATGAGCACTTGAAACATGGTCAATCACTTGTATCTACACCCTATAACTTATGTGAGTGCCCAAACACTCTCCAAAACTATTATCCATCATGTCAACATGCTTCTCAAGCATCCAAGAAGCTCATACCATCATGTAGCATCACCTAGGCACCCGAATGGGCTCGCAAGCCAAGAAATCCTCACTAAATATCCATGTATCATCATGAACACATCTGAAACATCATTTCAACACCATCCACAACATCATCTGACCCTACTCCATCATCCACTTTGTCATTAATGTGGTTTTGCATCAATGACAACACCTATAGGACCACATGCCAACAATCTCCCCCTTTGTCATTGATGGAAAACTACCTAAAATTCTCCCCCTTTTTACATTAATGAAAAATATATACATGTAACAACATATTATTTACCTTCCACATCTTTATAGCATCTTGCTTTGGTTGGAAACATCAACCAAATATCTCATTCAAGCACAAAAACTTGAATTTTCACACAAAAACCTGATTTTTCCTTATTTGCACCATGTAACCACCATGATCCCCATGGACTAAGCATATAAATCATCTAAATGAATCAATAAAGCATGAATAATCATTATCATACCTTTCTTGGAGCCAAGAACACCATTTTCCACCTTCTAGGCATGCAAAATTTGTCATTTTGCTCCTCGACCCTATTTTAGCCTTCATTGAAACACTGTGTAGAAACCATCATCTGAGCCAAACATATCATGGACATGCCAAAAATATCATAAATGATCATACCAAACCATCATATCTTCTCCCTTAACCACAAACCAACTTTTCTAGGCATATCATTGGCTTTTCAATGCATTTTCTTGCTCTCCATACTATACTAGAACTAAGATCCCAAGTAGCTCTTCAATAGTTTTAGGACCAACTTTGATGCTCTCTCAATCTTCACTCAACTCATGACTTAACAAACTAGCACTCCCCTAGACTCATGAGTATTATATCTAGTAGACAATCTCAATTTTAAGCAACTTACCTTCATTCTTGGCATGAAATCATCTTGAACACTTTTTCTCTTCCTGAAGCTCCATTTCAGACCTTGATAGTCACAATTGAGTGAGATATGATAACTATTTTCCTTGACATGCATAATCTTGTAAGATACTACATCATATTCTTTGATAACCTCCATATCACCATCTATAATACTTATTCATGTTCCCCCTGACTTTAGTATGCACATACACACCAATCCACATGTAGATGTAATCTTATGTACCACTATAACATTATAGTAGTCTAATTTGGGGTCTTGACCCAAAAAAATTTCTCAAAGCATGACTAACATAATATAAGAGAATCACTTATCTACACCTTAACTAATTTGTTTCACCTTAAGAAGTAATGAAAACATTATATCCTTTCTCATACACTATCAACACACTCAAAACATGATCCTACATGTCCGTAGGGTTCACTTATGAAGCAAAAATGAAGCAAAATTGAGCATTCCCGGACTTATCATAGTTCGCAAGACACTCACATGCATCAAACACATATTTTAACATGTAGATGGATATGTTCAATACTTTATATATCATAAATGAACAAACAAATAACTACATACCTCAAAAATTATCAGATTTTGGCTTTTAAATGTCTTGCACTTGTAATGTTCAAAACTAACATGTAGCATTCAATTTCTTGCTCATGGAGTCACAAAAGAACAAAATATTATTACTATGTTTGATAACATCTTCTTCACAATACTAGGGCTCAAAAAAACTATTTAACTTGCATATATCAACTCCTTGAAGTTTCAAAACACATTCAAAAATATCTATACTAGTACACCTTCCCGTAGATGCATACATTAGTCTCTAAGATCACTCGATATGTTATTTTCAAACCTAGGTTAGCATCTATCAAGAGGTGACTATGGGGATACACCTAGAATGTATTTTTAACTCAAAAACCTTGTATCTTACTTCATGTCACCATCAACACATATTTGGAAATGTTTGTGAACTTCACACATTCACTTAGACCTTGTGAAGAAGAAAACTATGCCTCTTGTATATAGTGATCATACCTAGACCTGTAGGAAGCCAATTTTAGATCAAGAAGTGAATGAGAACTATACCTCCTTCTATCACTTCTAATATATCTCACTTCACATAGTATAAATATGTTCCATGGGACTCAAACCCATCTAGAGTGGTGCATACCAGGTGTTCACACTGTAAGTGAACATTACTTCTTCAACATAGTTTAGTAGTTCCAAGATTCACAAGAAGTACACATGCACATCATTATGCCTAATTCCATCATCAAAATACCATAATAAGACTTCAAAACTCCTTTTTCATGTAAGAAAAAACTCTAAGAGTCAACAAATTTCTTTTTACCTTCTTTTCTTCATCAAATGCACTATTACGGTCTACTAGCCCTAATCACCTCAAGAAGTGCACACAAGTTTTGGAATATAATATTTCATGAGAAAAAATCACTATATGTAGATACCCATTTGGTTATAGAATCACCACCTCAAACCTTGAAGACTCATCCAAAATAATTATGCCCAACTTGCAAAAATATAACTTCTCAATTAGGCATTTTTGACACTTTCTCTGTCAATCTAAACACTATCATAAATTCCTATGAATTTAGACATTCTTAGGGCCTAAACCCACTTAAATCCTTTATCCCTTCTTCTTAATATTATATATATAATTTTATCCTGGATTCCATCATTTGGACCTTCAAAAACTATATTCCATTCATACCGCTCATAGCACACTTTGTGACATTTAACTAGGGTAGAGAAGTAACCAAAATGCACAAATTTTCTCTTGTGACCTTAAAAATTATTGTAATTCCTTTGTCATGGATGTTATCTTTGATCAATTCTATAAACGAAGTAGTAGTGTTGATAGGTGATTCTTATTTTGAAGATGTCTACTCTTTAAAATTGATCAATTGTGTTGATGTAGATGATATGATTTATCTTCTAAAATTAGATAACATCATGCCATGACAATTCTGAATTTGTTAATGAAGTATTTCATATAATTTTTATGTTGAAATTTTTAATGTATTCTACATGTGGATGAAGGAAATAAATTCAATCTTATTTGTTCATTGCCTATTTTGCAATATTGAACTTGTTTTTCAGTCTATTGATTGCATAGTGCAGGAGTAACCACACCTTGGATCAATTACAATGATCCAAGGCATGTTTAGGATTTTTCGATGTTTCAATCATTTTGATGATTTAGTCGAACTTCTAATTTCCAAACCCATGCTTGTAATGGGGTAACAGGGGGCATCATGTAGCATCTTTTGATTTCACCATTCTATGTGATTTGATTCGTCATTTTGATAAAATTTGTAAGGTAATGTTCTTTGATTAATTTATTGGGACCTAATTAATCTAAGTGTTTTGATTATCTTATCCTATCCTAAACCTATGTTAAGGTGATTATATTTATTTGATGATTAAATCCTAAATGGGGTAATGAGGAACTATCCTAAGTTTGGATACTAATTAATCCTAAGCTATATGAAACTATTCCTAAGGTCCTAAGCTATGGTTTATAAACTAATACTAAGGGAACCTAACCTAATGGACATCAACCTAACCTAAGGGATGTGTGGATGGTTTTGTTAACAAGTGGTTGGATGGTAGTGGCACCATTCTAAATGCATTACAAGGTTTAAATGTTTCATTTAATATGTTGTTACCACCAATTTTGGCCAAGGTAAAGAGGTGGTGGAAATTTTTCGAGATGCAAACTCTACTATTTTTGGTTGAATGAATTTTTAAACTATTAGTTGTAACTAATAAAATATAATGCATGGCGAGGATTTTTGGAAGGGACATTGTCAGTCTGTTGGCATTTATGAGCCTCAACCTAAGTGAAAATTGCCTAGGGAATAGTAGAATGGGTTGGAGGAAAAGAAATGGGTTGGTTTTATTGTTCATTCAGATTTTTTGAGCTCTTTGGCCCTGCATGTTGTATTTCCATTTTTGAACTTCCAATTTGATTCTGTTGTATGCTAAAAATCACCATTACATGGTGGAAATAATGGAAAAATTTGGTTGTGGAAACTATAAGAATAAAGTGGGAAAAGTTTCAGAGGATTTGTTTGGCGTTTTCATTGGAAATCTTTCTGTGGAAGCTTTTCTTGAAGGATTGGAGCAAGGAAGAGAAGCTAGGAGCACTACCAAGTATGATAGGCTCTATCTCTTTAAGATATCTTTCTTTTATTTAAACGTTTTCATTAAAACAATGTTTCTATTCATGAAAATGTCTTTGAGAATTATTTCTAGTGTGATTGGTTGCTTTGTGAGTTTCTTTTGGACATGGTTTCTTGTGAATATAGTGATTCTATGGAATGAAATCATTTTACATGTTTCGTGTTTTGAATGAAGTTGGAAACTGATGTGTTGCTTTATGGGAAACTGGGTATGATTTTTCAGGGGGATTATGTGTTTTGATAATTATGTCTCCTTTTTTTTGTACCCTTTTTGGTGTTTAAGTGAATTTTATAGGGATTCGGTTTGAAGTTTCTTTAACTTTGGAACTCTCCTATTTTTTATGAAACTGGGTTTTGTTTAAAGTTGTTTGGGTAGAATTTTTCTTAGAATAACAAATCTTGTATTATAACCCCTATTTGGTTTAAAGTTATTCATTTTGATTGATATAACAAATATTGTTAGTCAACTTGTTTCTTGAAGGTCTGTTTTGGGATTCTTGTTTCAGTTTATAGACCTTCGTTTGACTTAAGATTGTGGTGATCTTTTGATGTTTTTGTTTTTTAAAGAGATCTTTCTTGACCCATACTGGGTATTCACGAAGGTGGTTTTTGAGCACTGTAAGTACATGTTGTATAGGAGAGCAATAGATTTTTCTATACCTATCATCTTAAGTTTCATTTCATTGTTTAAATACCCTTCTTAAGTGGACATGTTTGAGAAACAAGGATTGGTAATATCTTATCTCTCTCTCTTTCATGGGATTTGATTTTCATTGGATGTATACCCATCTTGGGTCAGCTTGTATGGAAAATAGGGGGGAGAAACTGGGTAATTTTGTCCCTTCTTATTCATTGAGTTTTGTTTAACTTTTTCACTCATTACAGGTTGGTCTGTGTAATGATATCTTTAGGACGATATTCATCCTTGGTATTCGATTATTGTTCAAGGATTTATTTTACCTTTGAGCTCTATTAGTTGTGAGCATCGTGAGTTAGATCTTATCGATCTATCTTTACTTTGATGAATTTTTGGTGGTTTGGATCATCATTGTTCTCAAAGGACGCATTCTTTGAACTGTAGCATGTTATGTTGAATGTGCATGTTCTTGAAAAATGTCTCTTAGATATTGTACTTGCATCTTTGGGTTGTTTTAGAACGTTGAATGAAGACTATTGCTCTTATTGTGAATTCATTTTGAGTGTGAATGAAAGTTGTAATCTTTTATTTTTGTTTCTTGAACAAGTTTGGATTTCTTCATCTTGTAGCTTAGAAATGGAAGTTATTTGGGCATTAAAATGTTGGTTGATTACTTGAGATGCATGTTATGTTACGATCTCTCTCTCTCTCTCTCTCTCTCTCTCTCTCTCTCTCTCTCTCTCTCTCTCTCTCTCTCTCTCTTAATGGTTTATATACATTTTGATCAAATGGGTTTCTGAACCAGTTCATTTTGTTTAGATAGGCCTCTCTAAGTTTTGTACCTTGTGTTTGAATCATTTTTCCTTGTCAATGGCTAGAGTAAATCTCTTGTAGGAATGTACAGTAAGTACCTAAGTTCTATCGAATTTTGTCTCTATTTTTTTAGCATTATTTTATGGGTAGTGATAGAGATTTGGATAGATGATCCATGGAGACAACATCTTGTTCATGTCAATTTATTTGTATTTGTTCCTAAATACCTTTTGATTGATTGTTAGGGAATGTGTTGTGACTTAGTGGAACTTTGGCTTGGTGATTTAAATTGGAAAGAATGAAGATAGATCTTGAAATTTGATTAATTTTCTTCTTATAGATTGGTTGCAATTTGAAATGTTATCATGTTGAAATGATTATCAATATTGTAACATAGATAGAATTAAATTTATGTTGGATTATTTAAATTTTTAAATGAGCCAATGATTCTTAATAGATTATTGACTTCTTTTCTATTCTGACATTGTGACTTTTTGGGTAGTTTATTTGATTGATCTTATTTTTGTGTACTTGGAACCTTTTCATAAATAGTAGGGTTCCTTTTACAAAACATTTAGATAAAAGCATATTGTTTTAACGTTATAGCACTTATCATGCTCAGTTCTTGTGAACTGACTCATGCTAACAATTTTGTATATGGAATTTGTGAAAAGTGAAAGGAGAAAGACTTATAGAAAGTTGCATTTATTTTATTAATGAAGTTGTTTCCTGATTTAGATGTTTATGTATTGAAATTCTCTCGAAATGAATTTGTTGGAAAAACTATGAAGGTGTATTAAATTAGTTTTGTAATGATGAAATATGTTTTCTTATAAAATTATAGAATATGATTGAGCTTGCAATGATGTGAAAACTCTCTTTTTATAAAGTAATTATTGTGCAAAGGTTGTTTAATTCGATTTATTCTAGGATCTTATATGACTTATATTTTAGTTATATTCTTAAATATTAACATGCATGGATTAATAGATTCTAAAGTATAGAATAATGCTTGGATAAGGAACTATATATATATATACTTCCGACTCATTTCATTTTGGGAAATTGTATAACTATGATGATTATGATTGATAGATCCTTACTCGAGAAAAGGGAATAAGGATAGTTCTATATAGATGAATGTGGCATTCTTATTATGAATCTAAACCTTATGTTTTTTGATTTCTTTAATAGGACAATAGTCCTTAATTATGAATAAGAGGATACTTACTTTTATCTTTCAATCAAAACTAAGTATGTTATCCTTATAATGTAATAAAGTATAGATTATTAATGATGATTGGTTGTATGTTATCCTTATATGAAAACCATAAATGGAAATGGGAATGCTTAAAAGAATTAATAAGAATATTTAGATATTATGATATCACTAAATCTAATGAACAAGATTTCAATCAAGATTGTTTACATTGTTAAACTATAGTAAGAAACTTAATGATCTTACTTACTTGATATTGAATCGATTTATCAATAAATGGAATTAATGGTTTAAGAATAAAGTTCATTTGCATGAACACATTTTATTTGCATACCTTCAATTGGTGTAAAAGTACATTTTGAACCCTTCTTTGGATCAATCATACTTAGTGAACCTTTAGGTGTGTTGTTTAATGATTAATTAAACAAGCTAATAAATTGAAGGTTTATAATCTAATGTTTCTTAAGTATGTTAGTTGAGTTAAAAGAACATATTAGTTTTTGTAATATATGGGTTACAGATGAGAGGACCCTCTTAATTATGGGATTCATTACAAGGATATTGTGATGCACCCATCTATGCTTCAACAACCCACTTAATTCAATTAACTCAATTAACATAAGTGAAATTTTGGTTCATAGTTCTACTCTAACCAGAGAGATAGACGCATGGACTAGTGTTGCGGTTAACTCATGTTGACTTAGGGTAACTAAACACACTCAATTGATGAAATTCAATTGAGTATGTCTATTTATCCTTAGTCACCATGAGTAGACTGCAACACTAGTGTATGTGAGCTGCCCCTATTTAGTGTGAAACTTTGACTTGGGTTTGGTTGAAAAAGTCAAGGAAGAAAAATCTAAATGAAAGATCAAGTAGGGTGAAAGACATGTTAATGTTGACGAGTATGTCATATTTGAATGTAAACATGTTTAAAACTTTGGTCAAATTATCACAAACTATTGGTTGCATTGTCTTACGTCACCTAGTCTAAGTTGTGGGATTTTAGATGAATATCGTAGCAGATATTCAGATAGGATTCTTAGATAGAATACTTGAGTGATCCTTAATGGGTAAAATAACAAAATTATACATAGTATACACTTGAATAAGTTAAACATGAGAGATCGGTTTAATACCGAGTCATGAAATGAGAGATCGGTGTTTCACCAAGTCATTACAATTACATATGGTTTTTTGTTATGTGATGGATTGGAAATGGAATGTGTATTCTGAATTGTATGAATTTAGAACAAAGAACATTATGTAAAAAAATTCCCTTGTTTTTAATTCAGTAAAAAGTGGATGTTACATTTTGGTATCATAATGAAGGTTGTAGCTCTTGGACCTATTGAATCCATATCTAATTAAAATTTAATTTCTTGTTAACAGAAAAAGGTTAGAACAAGGGGAGGTGTTGTAAATAATTCGTCTCTAGGTGGAGAGGCATCTACCACACAAAAACTTGATGAGATTCTTACTTCCCTGTTGGACACAAGAGATCATCTTATTGTACTTGAACAGTAAGTATTAGGTAATGAGGAGGAGGAAGATGATGTGGATAATAACAATCAGCCACCTCTAGGAAACAACGAAAATTCTAGAAATCAAGGTGTTGATAACAATAATGTAGTAGATAACAATTTTGTCAATGCCCATAATAACGTTGCAAATGCAAATGCAAATGTACCTAATCCACCTGAAAATAAAAAGACAAGATTAGCAGTTAAACTTGCTAATGACATAAAGATGATAATTCCACCAACTTTTGATGGCACTACACTAGGAGATGGGGCTAAGAATTGGCTCAACGAAATGGATAAGTACTTTGTAATAAGGAACTTATTGGAAAAAACAAAATCGTATGGGGAGATTCAGCTTTCCTATGAGGCATCCTCATGGTGGGACAACTATAAGGTGAAACTGATATTGATGAATCAAGCATTACATGGGATCAATTTAAGAGCTACTTTAGGAAACACTAGCTTCCACAACTCTATTATGATCATAAAATGACAAAATTTTAGAATTTAGTTCAAGGAAAGTTAAGCTATTCACACGAGTATTGGGAGAGGTTTACCAACTTCTTAAGTGCGTTCCACGAGTGTCAAACCGACAAAAAGTTCGGGATACGCAAGTTTATTATGGGATTGAATCTGTCATAAGAGGAGAGGAAGATGTAAATAGTTTGACCACCATGGAAGGGGTTGTCGAAAAATCCATAAGGTAAGAACAAAAATTGAAGACAATTTCTGCACATAAGGAGGAGAATCGAAAGAAACTTTCCAACTCTTATTTGTCACTTGCACCTAAGAAGGTGGCATGGAAAAATTTTAGAGTCAAAAAAAAGTTTGTGACTGATAACAATAAGAAATCATCAACAAATAAACTCTGTTGTGAACATTAGAAATAATTTTGTGAAGAATAACAATAATGGGCAGAAATCTTATGGAGGTCAAAACAATAATTTTAAAAACTATTTTCCCTTAATAAAAAAACAATAATTTTAAGACCGGAAATAAGTTTGAACCAAAAAGAGGACCTGTAGGGGGTTTTTTAATTGTGGTAAGGATCACTACACAAATCATTTCCCTCTAAAGAAAGATGACAACAACCAGTAGCATAAGATACATGCTGCGTGGGCGATAAGCAACCTAAAAAGTAAGTTACGCCCATAGAAGTACCACATATACTTTGTGGTACACTTGTTACTATACTTTTTGATATTAGTGCTACATAATGTTTTATTTCTAGTAAATTAGCTACAAAATTAAAAAGAAAAGTAGGAATAATGGAAAAATCTTTGACTATACATTATGGTAATAATGTTGTCCATACTATTAGTAAATGTATTTTTGGAGTAGTCTTAGAGTTACCAAGTTTTTCCACTTTGAAGTAGATCTTTATGTTTCTCCTTTGGGGTCATATGATGTCATAATTAGTGTTAACTAGCTTTTTTATCATAAAGCAAAAGTTGATTATTTTGAAAAACACATTAGATGCCTTGATGATCTGTAGAAAATAGTAGACATTCAAGGGGTAAAACAAGAAATTTTAGTTAGGAAATTGTCATCTATGCAGCTTAAGAAGGCAAAAAAAAGGTTGCACATTATATGCAGTAAAAATTTCTAAAACAATGAAAAGGATAGTGATTTCTTGGAAAATTATTCATTGTTAAGAGATTTCAGTGATGTGTTTCGAAAGAACTACCTAGTCTTCTGCCTAAATGAGAATTTGACTTTTTAATAGAAATCAAACCTGGAACTGAACCTATTTACAAGGCACCTTATCGAATGACTATAATTGAACTAGTAGAACTTAAGGTACATGCAGTTACAATTTTTTTGTCTAAGGGTTTGATAAGACCGAGTGTCTAACCTTAGGGAGCACCGGTAAGTTTTGTGAAAAATAAGGATCAAACACTTAGGCTTTGTATTGATTACTGAATGTTAAACAAAGCAACAATCAAAAATAGATATCCACTTCCTACAATTTATGATCTATTTGATCATCGTGTGTGGTGCATCAGTTTATTCAAAGATATATCTTTGTTAGGGATATCATTAATTGAGAGTTAAGGATGAATATATTCATAAAATAGCTTTTAGAACAAGGTATGGACATTATGAATTCACGGTTCACCTTTTGAGTTGACAAATGCACCTACAGCTTTTATGAATCTAATGAATAATATCTTTCAAAAATACTTGGACAAGTTTGTACTTGTATTCTTAGATGATATTCTTATCTATTCTAAAATCATTAATGAGCACCAAGAGCATTTGAAAATTATACTTGAAATTTTGAGAAAGAGAAAATTATATGGTAAGTTGTCCAAATGTTATTTTTATGAAACAAAAGTGCACTATTTAGGACATGTCACAAGAAAAGATGAAATAACAGTTGATCCATCAAATATTTTGGCCATGACTGCATGGCAAGTTGTTTCCCTGATTACTTCATTACAAAAGAAAGAAAAAAATATTGTGTGGAGTGATAAATGTGAATCAAGATTTAAAACTCTAAAGGAATAGCTAAATTCTATACCTATTTGGATGTACCATATCCAAATGGAATCTTTACGGTAGTTACAGATGCTTCTAGAGAAGGATTAGGAGGTATATTGTTGCAAGATGATCATGTTATAGCTTATGAGAACAAGAAACTCAAGTTACATGTGTTGAATTATTCTCCCCATGGCCTAGAGCTTGTTTCCATAGTTCATGCACTTCAATTATAGGGACATTATCTCTTAGGAAGAAATTTTGAGTTAAAAACTAATCACCTTAGTCTCAAGTATGTTTTTACTCAGCCAAAATCTGAATGCAAGACAGCGAAGATGGTTAGATTTTTTTGTCACAATATGATTTTGAAATAAGTTACATTAAAGGTAAAGAAGATAGAGTGGCCGATGCACTAAGTTGTAGGAAACATATTTCTACACTTGTAACTTTGAGAACATGGTTTAAGGATGAACTAAAGTGTATCATAGATTTTTATTTTTATTTTTAGTAAGTAAAATGGCACTTGCTGCAAATCCTAATGATGTAAGATACAAAGGATTTTACTTTGATAATGAAGGAATTTTAAGATATGAAAAGCAAGTGTATTTACCTTTGGAAAATGAATTAAAGAAAAAATTAATGCTGAAATTTCATAAATCACCTTACTAAGGACATCCGGTGTTACAAAAATGCTTGCTAATGTAAAACAACAATATTTTTGGAAAGGGGTGAAGAGAGACATAATTGATTTTGTTTCACATTGCCTGGAATGTCAATGTGTTAAGGCTGAGCATATGCACCCAGCTAGTTTATTGTATCCTCATAGCATACCGCAATACAAGTATAAGTTGCAAGTAATAAGTATGGATTTTGTTTAGGGGCTGCCTATGTCTAGAAATAAGCATGATGTTATTTTAGTTGTGGTTGACAAACTAACAAAGGTAACACATTTTATTGTTGGTAATCTTAAAGATGATTCACTTGTTTTAGCAAAAATATTTGTGCATGAAATTTTTAGATTACATGGAGTACCTGAATTGATTATATCTAATAGAGACCCTAGAATGACATCTCATTTTTGGAAAACACTAAATGTAGCCTTAGGAACAAAACTAAATTTTAGTTCCGCATACCATCCGAATCAGATGGTCAAACTAAGAGAGTAAATCAGGTTTTGGAGGATATGTTAAGAATGTATTGTATGGATCAGCAGTACAAATGGGAAGAATACCTTCCTTTAGTTGAATTTACTTACAATAATACTTATCATTCCTCTTTTAAAATGGCACCTTTCGAAGCATTGTATGGAAGGAAATGCAGAACTCTAGTTAATTGGGATAACATTGAAGATAGAGAGGTAATTAGACCTAAAATGCTTACTGAAATGGAACAACAAGTGAAAATAATTCGTGAACAATTAAAAGAAGATGTTGATAGGCAGAAAAGTTGTGTAGATCTGAAAAGGATCAACAAGAAATTTGAACTTGGTGAAAAATTCTTTTTACATGTTAAGCCTAAAAAGAGCTCAGTTACCTTTGGCAAGGTAGTCAAATTATTAGCTCATTTTGTGGGACCTTTTGAGATTGTTGAAGTTATTAGCCCCATAACTTATGGCTTAACATTACCTCCCACCTTGTCATGAGTGCATGATGTTTTCCATATTTCTTTTCTTAATTAAATGCATTTTAGATTTATCACTTGTATTAAATTGGGATTCCTTGCAGGTCCAAGACCCAGGATTAATCGTGGTTGAACCTATAAGAGTGTTGGAAACTTTCCAGTTGCACTTACGAAATTGTGAAATCATTCAATGCAAGGTCCAGTGGGACCAGTTGAATGAAGAAAGTGCAACATAAGAAAACCTTGAGGATATGAAAACTGCTTTTCCTCATCTGTTTGAATAGAATTAATTCTAATTTATGAGATAATTAAAGACTTTATTTGAAAACTATATTTAATTTTTTCCAGGTTATAGGTAGATAGTATAATTTTTAGTACTAGGACAGCAATTATGATGTTGTAATAAGTACTAAAAACTTAAATTTTGTAAATTTGGTTTCTATTTGAAATTTTGTGGAAGGAAGAATTATAATTATGATTATTTTTCTTGTTTATGATTATGGATTAAGTTAATCATCGGGATGATGATGCTTTTTAGAGGGGAGGTATGTAATGCCTCTGTCATGGTTGTTATCTTTGATCACTTCTATAAACAAAGTAGCAACGTTGATAGGTGATTCTCATTTTGAAGACAGTGTACTCTTTAAAACTTGATTAATCATGTTGTTGTAGATGATATGTTTTATCTTCTAAAATTGGATAACATCATGCCATGACAATTTTGAATTTATAATGAAGTATTTCATATACTTTTTATGTTGAACTTTTTAATGTATTCTGCATGTGGATGAAGGAAATAAATTTAGTCTTATTTTTTCATTGTCTATTTTGCAATATTGAACTTGTTTTTCAATCTATTGATTGCATAGTGCAGGAGTAACCACACCTTGGATCAATTACAGTGATCCAAGGAATTTTTAATATTTTTTGATGTTTCGATCATTATGATTGAGTCCGTTAAAACTTCTAATTTTTGAACCCATGCTTGCAATGGGGTAATAGGGGCGTCTTTTTATTTCACCATTCTAAATGATCCGATTCATCGTTTTGATAAAATTTACAAGGTAATGTTATTTGATTAATTTATTCATACCTAATTAATCTAAGTGTTTTGATTATCTTATCATATCATAAACCTATGTTAAGGTGATTATATTTATTTGATGATTAAATCCTAAATGGGGTAATGAGGAACTATCCTAAGTTTGGATACTAATTAATCCTAATCTATATGAAACTATTCCTAAGGTCCTAAGCTATGGTTTATAAACTAATACTCAGGGAACCTAACCTAATGGACATCAACCTAACCTAAGGGATGTTGGGATGGTTTTGTTAACAAGTGGTTGGATGGCAATGACACCATTCCAAATGCATTGCAAGGTTTAAATGTTTCATTTAATATGTTGTTACTTGCCATTTTTGTGAAGGTAAAGAGGTGGTGGAAATTTACCGAGCTAGAAACTTTGTTATTTTCAGTTGAATGAAGTTTTAAACTATTAGTTGTAACTAATAGAAGATAAGGCATGGTGGGAGTTTTGGAAGGGACAATGTCAGTCTGTTGGCATTTATGAGCCTCGACCTGAGAGAAAACCACTTGGGGAATAGTAGAATGGGTTGGTTTTATTATTCATTTGGATTTTTTGAGCTCTTTGGCCCTACATGTTGTATTTCCATTTTTCAAAATTTTATTTTGATTTTGTTACATGTTAAAATTCACCATTGCATGGTAGAAATAATGAAAAATTTGGTTATGGAAACTATAAGAAGAAAGTGGGAAAAGTTTCAAAGGATTTGTTTGGCATTTTCATTGGAAATATTTCTGTGGAAGCTTTGCTTGAAGGATTGGAGCAAGGAAGAGAATCCATGAGCACTACTAGGCATGATAGGCTCTATCTCTTTAAGATTTCTTACTTTTATTTAAACATTTTCATTAAAAGAACATTTCTCTTCATCATGAAACCATTTGTGAGTTTGTTTCTAGTGTGATTGATTGTTTCTTCTTGCTTCTATGAATTTATATTGGACATGGTTTCTTGGGAATATATTGATTCTATGGAATGAAATCATTTTACATGTTTCTGGATTTCGAATGAAGTTGGAAAACTGATGTGTTGCTTTATGGGAAACTGGGAATGATTTTTCAAGCGGATTCTATGTTTTGATAATTATGTCTCATTGTTTTGTACCATTTTTGGAGTTTAAGAGAATTTGGCAGGGATTCGGTTTGAAGTTTCTTGAACTTTGGAACTCTCCAGGTTATTGTGAAAATGGGTTTTGTTTAAAGTTGTTTGGGTCAAATTTTTCTCAGAATAAAACGAAGCCTGTATTGGAACCCTTGTTTGGTTTGAAGGTTATTTGTTTTGGTTTTATAAAAATATTGTTGGTCAAATTATTTCATGAAGGTTTGTTTTGGGATTCTTTATTTGGTTTATAGACCTCTATTTCCACTTAAGATTGGTAACTAATATTTTGATCTTTTCATTATTTTAAAGAGATCTTAGTCAACCCATATTGGGTATTCATGAAGGTCTATTTTAAGCAATCTTTGTAAGTACATTTTTATAGGAGAGCAATGGAGTTTTCTGTATCTATCATCTTAAGTTTCGTTTCGTTGTTTAAATACCCTTCTCGGGTGGACATGTTTGAGAAACAAGGACTGGTAATATCATGTCTCTCTCTCTTTTGTGGGATTTGATTTTCATTGCATTTATACCCATCTTGGGTCATCTTGTATGGAAAGGAGGGGAGAAATTGGGTAAGTTATGTCCCTTCTTGTTTGTTGAGTTTTGTTTAACTTTTCACCCATTATGGGTTGGTCCATATAATGATATCTTTAGGACATTGTTCATCCCTGGTCTTCTATTATTGTTCAAGGATTTATTTTACCTTTGATCTCTATCGATTGTAACCATTGTGAGTTAGATCTTATCGATATTTTTAATGTCATGAAGTTTTCGTGGTTTGGATCATCATTTTTCTCAAAGGACACATTCTTTGAACTATAGCATGTTATGTTGAATGTGCATGTTCTAGAAAACATCTCTTAGAGATTATACTCACATATTTGAGTTGTTTTAGAACGTTGAATGAAGACTATTGCTCTTATTGTGAATTCATTTCAAGTGTGAATGAAAGTTATACTCTGTGATTTTTGTTCTTGAACAAGTTCGGATTTCTTCATCCTATAGCTTAGAAATGGAAGTTATTTGGGCATTAAATTATTGGTTGATTACTTGATATGCATGTTATGTTACGATATCTCTCTCTTTGTCGTATTGGTTGAATGGATACGTTTTGATCAAATGTGTTTCCGAACCAGTTCATTTTGTTTGGACAGACCTCTCTGAGTTTTGTACCTTGTGTTTGAATCATTTTTCCTTGTTAATGGCTAGAGTAAATCTCCTATAGGAATGTATAGTGAGTACCTAAGTTTTATCAAATTTTTGTTTTGTTGGCATTCTTTTATGGGTAGTGACAGAGATTTGGATAGATGATCCATGGAGACAACATCTTGTTCATGTCAATTTATTTATATTTGTTCCTAAATACATTTTGATTGATTGCTAGGGAACGGGCTATGACTTATTGTAACTTTGGCTTGGTGATTTAAATGGGAAAGAATGAAGATAGATCTTGAACTTTGATTAATTTTCTTCTTATAGATTGGTTGTAGTTTGAAATGTTATCATGTTGAAATGATTATCAATACTGTAACATAGATAGAATTAAATTTATGTTGGATTATTTAACTTTTTAAATGAGCCAACGATTCTTAATAGATTATTGACTTCTTGTCTATTCGACATTGTGACTTTTTAGGTAGTTTGTTTGATTGATCTTATTTTTCTATACTTGGAACCTTTTCATAAATAGCAAGGTTCCTTTTATGAAACATTTAGATAAAAGCATATTGTTTTAACGTTATGGTGCTTATCATGCTCAATTATTGTGAACTGACTCATGCTAAAAAAAATTCTAATGGACTTCGTGAAAAGTGAAAGGAGAAAGACTTATAGAAAGTTGCATTTGTTTTATTAACGAATTCATTTTCCTCATTCAGATGTTTATGTATTGAAATTCTCTCAAAATGAACTTGTTAGCAAACTATGAAGATGTATTAAATTAGTTTTGTAATGATGAAAGATGTTTTCTTATAAACTTATGGAATATTATTGAGCTTGGAGTGATGTGAACACTCTTTTTTGATAAAGGAATTGTTGTGTAAAGGTTGTTGATTTCTGATTTATTCTAGGATCTTATATGACTTAGATTTTAGTTATATTCCTAAATATTGACATGCATGGCTTAATGGATTCTAAGGTATAGAATAATTCTTGGATAAGGAACTATATATATATACTTCCGACTCATTTCATTTTGGGAAATGGTATAATTATGATGATTATGATTGACAAATTCTTACTCGAAAAGGGAATAAGGATGGTTCTATATAGATGAATAAGGCATTGCTATTATGAAACTAAACATTATGTTTTTTTATTTTTGTAATAGGACAATAGCCCTTAATTATGAATAAGATGATAATTATTTTTATCTTTCAATCGAACTAAGTATGTTATCTTTATAATGTAATAAAGTACAGCTATTAATGATTATTGGTTATATGTCATCCTTATATGAAAACCAGAAATGGAAATGGGAATGCTTAAAAGAATTAATAAGAAGATTTAAATATTATGATATCACTAAATCTAATTAACAATATTTCAATCAAGATTGTTTACATTGTTAAACTATAGTAAAGAAACTTAATGATTTTACTTGATATTGAATCAAAATTCTCAATAAATGGAATTAATGGTTTAAGAATAAAGTTCATTTACATGAACACGGATTTTATTTGCATACCTTCAATTGCTGTAAAAGTACATTTCAAACCCTTCTTTGGATCAATCATACTTAGTGAACCTTTAGGTGTGTTGTTTAACAATTAATTAAACAAGCTAATAAATTGAAGGTTTATAATCTAATGTTTCTTAAGTATGTTAGTTGAGTTGAAAGAACATAGTAGGTTGTTGTAATATAGGGGCTACAACAAAGTACCCTCTTAATGATGGGAGTCATTATGAGGATATTGTGATGCAGTCAACTATGCTTCAACACCCCACTTAGTTCAATTAACTCAATTAACATAAGTGGAAATTTGGTTCATAGTTCTACTCTAAATAGAGATAGACACATGGACTAGTGTTTTGGTCAACTCATGTTGACTTAGGGTAACTAAACACACTCAATCGATGAAATTCAATTGAATATGTCTATTTATTGTTAGTCACCATGAGTAGACTACCACACTAGTTAATGTGAGCTTCCCCTATTTAGTGTGAAAATTTGAATCGGGTTTTGATCCGAAAACGGGTGTTTTATTTTTTCCACTTTTAAACATTTTCAAGGATTGTTATTTTTTTTAATAAACTTGACGTATTTTATACTCCAAAAATTGATCAAATACTGATTTAAGACTGAATTCAAACTGAAATTAAGTTTACAATTTTACTCAAAACTTCATTGTTTGATCGAAGCCCCAAAAATCATTGTTTCTTGATTTTAATTGATTTTCCAAAGTTGTCAAATACTGATTACCATTGCATCCACATTATTTTAATGAAATTAAATTATTTCAAATAATCAGAAACTAAAAATAAAATCAGAACACAACACTAGATTGTTTATGGGGTTCGAATTCCTACGTCCCTGGTTTGTGGTGAACCAATCCATTAATAATGTTAAAAAATGTAAATACAATAACCTTTACATTAACCAATAATGAATAAAAAAACTAAAAACTATGTTTCATACCTTTGAAGGATGTTAATGGAGCTCAGCCTATGTCCTTCACCTTCCTGATCCACTTGTAATGGTGTCTCCCTTTAGTTCTACATCTTTGTGTGACTTTAACAGAACATAACTCTATCAAAAAAGCTCCAAATCAAAAAATAGTCATATCATCATGATTCTCTCAAAATTATGAACAACTTTCATATATAACTCGAAGTCTGGTTTTGAGTGGAAGTGCCTCAAAATTATATTTTTCCAAAATTGTCCTTATTGGCTTGACACAGACCTGGCACTTGTTTTTACAAATACAAGTGAGCTTAATTTATACCAATTACAAGAGGGTGGAGGGTTGGTAAGGCCTCTTATATTTTTAGATGAGGTGTTGTGTTCAAATCCCCCTACCATAGGTTTAGGCACACAATTTAGCCATTGACCTCACATTTGGTGGGAAAGGGATAGGATAAGCCTTTAAATAGCTTTTTGTCCACAAAATCCTCCTTATCCCATGGGATTAGCCTTATTCACATGGAATGGATTAAAAAAAATATTATTATTATTATTTTAAATATAAATCCACTAAAAACTACCAAGTGTCACGACCATAATATGCCATTTGTCTACGTCAAAGTGTACCACGTCATCATTTGACCACAACTTTGACTATGCATATCTTTCGCATATGAACTCAGATTTGGTCCATTCAAAATGCGTCGAAAAGCTTACGACGAGATCTATACCATGGAACTGATTTTTAAAAAATTAAAAGACCATCAATTTTACCTTGTCACCAATTGTCACATGTCACCTTGTCATTGGTCCACTTGTTGACCTGTTGACCAAAGTTGACTTCCCTGTTGATTGAACTTTGTCCGGACATAACTTGAGTTCAGAGTGTCTATTTTCACATTCTTACAGTCATCAAAAATATTTCTAAAGGATATACTCCACTTTGGAATGGTATATGGAAGTTTAGGGAACTTTGACACTAAAAATACCCCGATCACTCCACCCCCTCTTGAGAAGGCTTTTTGTCCACAAAAATTTGTTTATCAACCCTCAAATAATGTTATCTCTTCTGCATTACACAAACACATACAAGAACCCAAAATAACATTATAGGTTAAAATAAATGTAAATAGTTTATTAGCTAGTCACATAACCTATTAAATAATAACACCTAATTAAGTTAGTGTTAAATCAAACACTACAACCCTATCAACTCGTGCACAATTGTGAATCTGTCATACCCCATTGTAATGCCATCAAAATAATTGACCAGATAATAACACCCATTCTAATACAGAAAGCTAGTGTTCAACGGTCACTTTGTGATACAAGTCGATTAACAAAAATTACAATTCCATAACACATATCAATATACAAGACATCTAAACTACCCATAATTAGGCTAGTGCCCACTGTCCATCTAAAATTGTAACATCTACAAATATTCACTATCTAGAATAAATTAGACTATCAACGCCCAAAAATAGCTATAGTCAACAACTGAATCCATATGAATCTACCAAAACATTGTATTGCCATCACAAATAATAAGTCAGATAATAACACCCATCTATAACAGGAAGCTAGTGTTCAACTGACACTTTGTGATTATGTTGATTACAACTACAAATATTCACTATCCAAAATAATTAAACCATCAATGCCCAAAATGGCTATAGTCAAAATCTGAATCAACATGAATATGCAAATATTATATCCATACACTGAATTGTAAAGGGATAGATTATAAATTGTATGCTTACCCAAATTGGTGAACTACCATAATCTACAAAATGATCACCTGGTACCTTTGCAAACCAATTTGTTAGTGTAATAAATTTACACCCTAATTACAACCACATCTAATAGTTACAAAAATCAAATTTTCCCAAAATAAGGGTCTTATAAATTAGTGCAAATAACACATGTGGATACAACAAGTTTGTCTATTTATTACAATATCAAACAGTGCTGAATGGGTCTTATAAGCATCCATAATATTTGCACAAATGACAACACTATAAAACTGCAAGTTTCAAAATAGACATTCTGATGATGCCCATATCCATGCATATTGTTGTCAGAAATGGAATAACTAACCAAAATGTGAGAAGATGAATATGAGTATGATGAACCTATCACTCAAATCTTCTTTACGGTTGCTTCTAAATTATTTCAAAGCTGAATATAAACATAGGATCAAATCCCTAAAATATAGCTTTGAAAATGTTTGCATACTATCACCAATTACTGCAATGCAAACATAAAGTTGAGGAATGTTTTACCCATCCAATTACTTGGATTTCTCCATTTAGGTGGTTTTTCCTCAATACCAAAATGAGTATCTACATGAGTTAGATTGACAACTATTGGTTTGAAATTATTTTCCTTTTTAAAAACTTTCCAATGTTTCACTGAAGGAACATACCAACACATCTTAACATCATGACCATTCCTTTTACAATGGGAACAAACTTTAACTTCCCTATTTTTAGGAGTCTTACCCATTTTTCCATTCCTTGAATTTTGTCTAGGAAAATGATTCCTCTATTTAGGAGAGGTAACATTTTTTCCATTTCTCACCTTACCAGGAGAGATTGGTCTTTAGCACCTACCTTATCATTCACAAAAGGCATTAACTTCTTAACCATTGTTTTCCTCTTCCAACAATATGTTGCAGAATGATTAGTACCTTCACAAAATGTGCAAGGAAATGCATACTTCTATCTACCAAAACTATATTGTTCAAACTAAAAGAGTGTTTTAGAAGTTTTAGGATTAAATTTCCCCTTAGTGTTATTTTTAGTGTAAGTGGGAGGAGGTGGAATTTCATTACCTTGTTTACCTATTTTCTTACACCTTTCATTATTCCTCTTGATGGTGGAATCCTGCAATTCTAGTGGCGTAGATCCTTGGTTGTTGGAAGCTTGTCTTCCTTCAGCTACTTTGGAACTTTCTCCAATTTCCATTTGCCCACTAGAATAACCCAAACCTGCAAATCGAGGTTGATCCTCTACCTGTATTGGGTTAGCATCACCTTGTCCATTTTTACTAAGGCCCTTTCCGTTAAATCCCATCTTAACCATTAGTTTAGACCCAATTCCATTAGTGTGTTTTTCAAACTAACCCAAAGTAATATCTGAAACTGAATGAGAGGAAGAATTAAAATGTGAACAACTTACAGTGCATTCTGTCATAGTACCTACATCTACTTTAGAAGAAATTTCATTCTTGTGTTCACCTTTTTGCATCTTTGCCAAGAGGGAATCCTTGGTTTTATTTCTTCCTACAACTCTTTAACAAAACCATCAACTTTTGGCTCATCAATCATTTCATAAACATATTCCTCTTTCCTAGTTATAGAGGATTGTGGCTCATATTTTAACTTCTGCACTATTTCCTCTTCCAAGGATGAATAAAAATTATCTCTCAAGAAAGATTTTTCTTCCTATATTTGGCAGATTTATGGATTCAAGCTCATCCAGTTGCTCTGTTTTGATGACTTGCCCATGATTCCTTGTTCCCTGCAAACAACCTATAACTCCGAAAATGCACACTTTGCGAAAGAAGATTAACAATCCCCAAAATGTTTGCACTGCTGGCGAGATCAATATTGAAACTGAAGCCAAATTTTCAAACACAATTAGAAGCTAATCTGGAAATCTAACTGCTATGATACCAAACTTGCTTGGAGATTAGCAAGTTTACAAGCATAATAACCAGCTCTGATACCAAACTTGATCCGAAAATGGGTATTTTATTTTTTCCACTTTTAGACATTTTCAAGGATTGTTATTTTTTTTAATCAACTTGAAGTCTTTTATACTCCAAAAATAGATCAAATATTGATTTAAGACTAAATTCAAACTGAAATTAAGTTTGCAATTTTACTCAAAACTTCACTGTTTGATCGAAGCCCCAAAAATCATTGTTTCTAGATTTTAATCGATTTTACAAAGTTGTCAAATATTGATTACCATTTCATCTAAATTATTTTAATGAAATTAAATTATTTCAAATAATCAGAAATTGAAAATAAAATCAGAACACAACACTAGATTGTTTATGGGGTTCAGAATTCCTACGTCCCCGAGTTCGTGGTGAACCGATCCATTAATAATGTTAAAAAATGTAAATACAATAACATTTACATTAACCAATAATGAATCAAAAACCTGAAAAACTATGTTTTAGACCTTCGAAGGATGTTAATGGAGCTCATCCTATGTCCTTCACCTTCCTGATCCACTTGCAGCGGTGTCTCCCTTTGGTTCTACGCCTTCGTGTGACTTTAACAACACATAACTCTATCAAAAATCTCCAAAAAGAAAAATGATCATACCATCATGATCATCTCAAAATTTTAACAACTTTCATATATAACTCGAGATCTAGTTTTGAGTGGAAGTGCCTCAAAATTGTATTTTTCCAAAATTGTCTGCTTATTGGCTTGACACAGACCTGGCACTTGTTTATTACAAATACAAGTGAGCTTAATTTATACCAATTACAAGAGGGCGTGGGTTAGTAAGGCCTATTATCTTTTTTTTATGAGGTGCTGGGTTCAAATCCCCCTTTCATAGTTTTAGGTGCCCAATTTATCCATTGACCCCACATTTGGTGGGAAACGGATAGGATAAGCCTTTAAATAGAATTTTGTCCACAAAATCCTCCTTATCCCATGGGATTAGGCTTATTCACGTGGAATGGATTAAAAAAATATTATGAATATTATTTTAAATCAAAATCCACTAAAAACCTGCCAAGTGTCATGCCCATAATATGTCATTTGTCCACGTCAGAGTGTACCATGTCATCATTTGACCACAACTTTGACTATGCATATCTTTCGCATATGAACTCAGATTTGGTCCATTCAAAATGCGTCGAAAAGCTTGCGACGAGATCTATACCATGGAACTAATTTTTAAAAAATTAAAATACCATCAATTTTTCCTTGTCATCAATTGCCAGGTGTCACCTTGTCATTGGTCTACCTGTTGACATGTTGACCAAAGTTGACTTCTTTGTTGACTGAACTTTGACCAGACATAACTTGAACTTCGAGTGTCCATTTTTCACATTCTTATAGTCGTTAGAAAGCTATCTAAAGGATCTACTACATTGTAATAGTCTAAGGAAGTTTAGGGAACTTTTGACACTTGAAAAATATCCCATGATCGAGGTTTGGTTTATAGAAATCAAGGAAGACCAATTTAGATGACATATCGAGTGGCTTGAAAGACATATTCCTTTTGATGAGTATGTTGTTATGTTTAAAAAAATTTCCAAAGTATCACAAACTTCTTGTTATGTTGTCTTACATCACCTAGTCTAAGTTGTGGTATTTCATATGAATATCAGAGTAATATATATTCGGATAAACTTCTTAGACATAACACTTGAGTGACCCTTAATGGGTAAAAGAACCAAAGTATACATTGTATACACATGAACAAGTTAAACATGAGAGATCAATTTAATACCGAGTCATGAAATGAGATATCAGTGTTACACCGAGTCATTACAGTTGCATATGGTTTTTGTTATGAGATGGATTGGAAATGGAATGTGTGTTGAATTATATGAATTTAGAACAAAGAACATTATGTAAAAAAATCCCTTGTTTCTAATTCATTAAAAAGTGGATGATACAAAATTATATTTTACCCTTCAAACTCTATGAGAACCTTTTACAATGATTGAGGAACAATAATAACCAATATCTTACCTTAAACCTCCTTAAATTTTCTTTAGCCTTCAAAGAGCACTACTCAAGTCATCCTTTTCAAATTGATTGACTAAATCACCAGAATTGGTGATATAAATTAATCTTCAAACACTTTGAAACAACCATTTACACCCCTTTGAGCTCATGACACAAGACACAATGACTCTCAACATAATGGATAAGCTCAAACCTCTTTTTATGGCCAAGACACATAACCTAAGGAGGGTAGACTTTATAGACCCCTTAAAAGGACTTCAAAACTTCGAGACATGATCCAAACCCAACATACATCATGGATTCTCATACACATTTGAAACATACCTTTTCAACACATTATAACACCTTTATGATACATTAGTTAACTCAACCTTGTCACCATAGACCACGGGCTCATCCAACAAGAAAGACAACTAAAACAGATCAAATAAGGTTTTTCATATGAATATCAAGGTGTGAAAAAATTCTCATAGGTACCAACATGACTCTTACATTTTCTAAGACACCTTAGACTTAAGAATACACCATGAGAACACAAGATACGGACTGTAAGGACTCGACTTATACTCCTTATCACAACAAGACAGATATCATGACATCTCGCATTGAAGAACAACCAAATTAAACCATGCAAGTATACTTAGAGACACAATAAGACATACCTTATGCACATGGAGGAGTTGTATCCTAGTTTTTATAACCAACTCCCAAGGCGTGCTAGCACATCACTCGATCGACTTGAGCACTCACCCGAAGCACACAAGGGTACTAGGTCCCTATTTATGATAGCTTTCTCAAGAAGTTAGCATGATGATACAAATATTCCAAATCCATAAAAATAACTAAGTATATTACAATTGCATAAACTAGATCTAGATCTCAATCATAAACAAGATTAACTCATACCAGAATCAAGATTAACTTCACCATGCAAGAATCATTAACAGATGTGTCAATAATCAATATCCAGCCACAAAGATCCATTATATTAATTGTTTGTAAAAATAGAAGCTTCATACATACATAATATTGTCATCATAAGTCATGCATACCCATAAATTAGTAGCATAACACTAACAAAACATGGTCCTAGTAAACCATGTAAATCAATACATATTTAAAGGTAGTGGGGACTTGCCCCTCACATCCTATGCACCTTTCAAAAATAGGCTACATGTTAATAATAGTCATGAGCCCTTACATTATAAATACAAAATCATAAAATCTCGCTAATAATAGACTATCTAGTAATACAATTATAGTCTATTCCTATTAATAGCCTCAAAACTATGCATAACGATTGATCTTCCACTTGTCTGAAATAGCCTTTGTGTGCTCTTCAAGTCTTTTGCAAAACATGTTCCGCACTCCATGTCAAAAATTAGCCTCATATTATAAAATGGCTTAGTCCTAATTTGATACTTTCCTTGGTGTGCCATGTTTCACTGTGTTTCCACACGCACCTACGTACCCTATGCCCACATGTCTAATCCTTTTGTGGTTTTCATAATGAGGTTGTATTTCATCAGCCCAACATTACCCCACACTAATTTCATCATCATCCCTGGTAATGGGTAATCATAATTTATCTCTCTATGAAATATAATAAAGAATGAAAGAATAACCATACAAAGAATGAAATAATACTATGCACTCTATTCTTCCACAAGGAGAAACAATAATGGATATTCATTTTTGATCTCCACCTCCAAGTCATTCCATTCACTGAGCACCTTATTTGTTCTGTTTGGAATGTCTACAAGTACCACCTCCATCTCGTTAAGTTTCATATTCTCTCCTTCTTTATATAGTACTCTGAGAACATTGGCCATGCTTGAGACCATTCTATCCATGACATCCATTCGTTGCACTATCAATTTCCCAATGTCCTTTATCTTCTCCTTGTGTGGGTTCTAGGTTGTTGCAGTGCATCACACTTTTTGTTATCAAGGTCAAACTTTCCACACGTCTGATTGTTTCATTCTTAACTAATTTTTGTACCTCATCCTCTTCTTCCATGGTTCTTGTCTTGATTATCACATTTGGAGCCGCGCACATATTCAATGCCAAATCTACCTTCTTTAACTCATCCTTTAAAGTCTATAGTAATGCTTCATAACTTGTAATTTTTTGAGCAATAGTGTCCTTGGCCTTCGCTACTGTTTTGGAGCATCTTTGGGTCTTGGCATTATTTGTTAGGATTTAATATCATAGTGCTCTCTTATTGTAATATTATTAATATGAGTTATATTCTAACTCATTATTAATAATACTGAGTTTGTTATATTGTTTCAACAATATAATTTTGTTATACCCGTAATGATATTAACGGGTTGTTTTGTTGTGTGACTTCCTGGTTTGTAGGAAGTCAGTTTTCTATTTCCATGGCTATTTATTAGCCTCAGTATTATTTGTAATCTGTGTGTTGAATAGAATATCTTTCTTTTGTGTATTGAATATCATTTGTAAAATACTTGCAGTCTGATCCAAATCAATATTTGGTATCAGAGCGAAACTGGTTTGTCCTCAGATGGAAAATTGATTTGTTTATTTTTTCCCCGTATATGGAAATCTGTGATGAGATTTTTTTAATTTCTGTTCTTGCATCAATTTTATTTCTGTCATGGCGGCTCATTCATTCCAGCTGAAAATCAAGGTCATAGACCCTTCAAAGCAAGAGGCGATGCAATGACTTTGTATACAGAAATCTGAACACAATCTTTGGGTAGCGTCAAATCTGAAAACTACATGCAAGGTATGATCTGGATTATAACACGGTTTGCTATAGAATATATCCAATTATATTGGTTGACATCAAATCGAGAATTCTTTTGTCGAGCTTGGTGGCACTTGATCAGGCCGTATAGAATTCTTTTATCAAATTTGATTGCATTCCATTTTTGCACGCATTGAATACTCCCAATCTTTACAGATTTATGGCGTGGGATTCTCAGATTTACAGTTTTATACGCATTGAATACAGTTGATATAGAGATTCTAATATACGCATTGAATACAGTTAATTTCAATATTTTTAGCATTGAAATGTGTGGTCAGTATTAACAGAGGCGTGAATAAAGAAATGGGTATTTTGGTTTGGCCATCATTCTAAAATCTGTCAAGTTCTAATATATTTTATTTATTAAAGTCAAGTATCTCTGCCAGTATAAAGAAGTCTATTATTATTTGGTTCAAGTTTCCTGATTTAGTGGAGTTTCAAAATGGAAAAGATAAATTTAATTGAAAGATTTGATGGTAAAGACTTCCATACGTGGCAAGTACGAACCCAACTACAGTTGATTGACAAAGACTTATGGGACATTGTCGATGGAAAATTTAAAAAACCTGAATGATGCAGATGAAGCAATGAAATGGGAAAGTAAGGATTAGAAAGAAATAGCAATTATCGGTCTTGGTCTATCCGATGCATATTTGCATCATATTGATCTAACCAAGTCATCTAATAATATTTGGGTGACATTGAACAAATTATTTGGATCTCAAGCAGGTAGTGCAGCAATGGCGCTGAAGCAAAAACTTTTTGGGCTAAAGATGGGAGAAAATGACAATATGGTTCAACATATCAGTAAGTTTCGATCCATTTTAAATCAATTAGCAGGAATAAAAGCAGAGGTAGATGGAGAAGATGCTAAAGCAATCTTACTAAATAGTTTGCCAAAAGAATATTCGAGTATTGTTTTTACTCTTAGTAAGATCAATCCCAGTTTGGAAAATTTAATTTCCTCGTTGCTTGATGAGGAAGAAAAAATCAAAAGGTGTGTACCAGAACAAGAAACTGTCATGGTTGCAAACAATAAATCATCATTCTATAAAGGTAAAAAAAAGTTTGTATCGTCAAAGACACGTCTTTTGTGTCATTACTGTAAACAACCAGGACATGGTTTTGTGAATTGTAAGAAAAGAGCTCAAGATCTCTTAGATGATAAGTTGGAACAAAAGGCTTTAGCTGCTGAAGAAGATTGGGATGATTATTCTAATCCTGCAAGTGACAATGAACCTATTAATTATTCAAGTGATGAAGATTATCTGTTTTGAGCATCTATCCTCATTTTGGAGGATGGAGGCAACGGAGGCAGGAGGACAGTCAGCGTCCTCGAGTTCGTCACTACCTCAGAGGCCGCAAACTGCTTTAGTGACATCTTTGTGTCTTGTGTGATGAATAAGAACAGATGAGCATCCTTGTTCCTGTGTGCAGTGCAGTGCTTGTGTGTCCCCCGTGATGATAATGATTTGTACCATTGATACTATTGCAGGAAGTGTTCTTGATCAGACTGATTTGATGGTTGATGTGAATTGGTTGAATGGTCCCAATTCATGTATTCATCTAATAGGTTGAACGGTCCCTGGATGATGTAGTTCCCACAGTCGGTGTTGAGGATCGAGACCATGTGCAAGCTACGGAGCGGCATGTTGCTTGGTTGAAGATGGTGTTTTCCCGTGTTCGCACTAAGGGGGGGAATGTTAGGATTTAATATCATAGTGCTCTCATTATTATTGTAATATTATTAATATGAGTTATATTATAACTCATTATTAATAATATATGTTTGTTATATTGTTTCAACAATATAATTTTGTTATACCCGTAATGATATTAACGGGTTGTTTTGTTGTGTGACTTCTGGTTTGTAGGAAGTCGGTTTCTATTTCCATGGCTATTTATTAGCCTCAGTATTATTTGTAATCGAGTGTGTTAAATAGAATATCTTTCTTTTGTGTATTGAATATCATTTGTAAAATACTTGCGATGTCGATCCAAATCAATATTATTATGGGCCCTTCATCCAATATCATATGAACTAAAGTACATAAATAGTGCAAAGCAGATTGAAAATATAGTGCGAATTTATCTTTCAAATATGGCCTCTTTTTCAAACTCTTGTCCCCAATTTATTCTACCATACTGAGTATCGAACGCATTGTCACCTCAGCTATCTCTTTTTCTTCTATCAGGGACTTGATTTTAGTATCCTTGTCCTTTTCATCATCTAACAAAGCTCGAATAGTTTCCTCTTTGTTTATGTTCTTACGCATAAGCTCGGTGGATAGATTTGGTAATGCATTGCTTACTGTTCATCTAACATCATAGTAATATTAACAAAGACATGGCACGAGAGTGGTTCCTTCTTCAATCTGCATGAAACACATGACTCTTTACATACATAAAATTCAGGCTCATCCATAAGATTATGCATGCTCCAAGATAACTGCTTACGTGTGCGTGTAGTATCCATGTCTACATTTGTCAACTCTCATCCATAAAGGTATTTGGGTTCCAAAGTGATTTGGAACCTCGCGCATATGATTTTGGTTAGGTCATCAATATACCCAATTGTTGGTGTCTCATAAATTTCTTCCTCCTTTCCTTTCCTCAAGCACTTACCTTTAGGTGTGTGCACTCCTAAATTCAACAATAGTTCCTCACCAAACTTTGTAGCATGAGCCATGCTTGATGGCCCACACTTACCTATTTATACTTCTACATCATTCTTCATTTATTCATCATAATGCTCTTACCGCATCCTCGGTCCGAAAAGGAGTGTTTAGCACGTTGTCCCCAAACTTTTCATCTTCATCATCCTTCCTAGGGATGTACTTGCACCTTTTCTTCTTCTTTGGTTCTACTTTCATAGGGGAAGTCCTAGGTGACCTCTAAGGGGTTGTGATGGCCCCATGCCTTGAGTTCTCATTTTCCTCAACACTCTTCTAAATTGTTTCTCCTCGATACCCTATTCTATGTCTATCTCCATAGTGTCTTTCTCCAAAACTTCATCTTATTTTTGTAATGGAGGGGTTACCTTGTGCTCCCTTTTCTTTCCTATAGTGGGCTATTTTTTACCTCATGCTCCAGGCCACCATTGTCTTCCTTAAGCTCCTCCTCTTCTCCTTCTTCTTCTTCTTCTCCAGGGGAAAAGTGTCTTCTTCATCTTGTAATGTGCCCACAGTATGCTTCCCCTTGGGTGGTCCCGGAACTTGAACTCATTTTCAACATACTTTCCATTTTCCAACCTTGGCTTGAGGTGAATATATACCAGGGCTGCCCCAAAATTTCCAATTTCCAAGCTCATTTCCTTCATGTTAATATCATTTGAGATTAATTTCTCAATATATGCAGACTTACTTGGATAAACATAAGTCTTCCTGAGTGTATGGTAGTCACAGTCTACCTTATCTACATTGAAAAGCAACTGGTATGAATCTAAAAACCTATGTACAAATGCCTATAAGTAGCGTGCGGTGAAGGCATAAGGGAGCTTACACCAAGGGCTCCACTTCCCATCCTTCATCCTGAAGCACCCTATACAAAAGTGTTGATACACCGCAAATTGTACTTGTTTATCTAATACCAAAGGAAAATCCTTAGGTATTCTCCATTCCTCCTCAAACATGGTGTAGAGTCACTCATACCATAACTCTTCTCTTTATTTAAAGGGTCCACTCATGGATCCATCACAAGTATACTTAGAAAGTCTCTCTCGAGGGATTTCTTCTCTTCGAGTACTACCATATTTTATCCTTTGGCCCATTAGGCACACTAATTTCTACAAATACAAAAGATAAAAGAATCGCACCAAAACTTATCATCTCACCTTGGTGGGCTTCCTCAATGATGGTTTTATCAATGTAACTAGAAAAATTATAAAATAAACCTTCGACATCTTCTTCACACATGCAAGCGGCCTTATTTACTCGCGACCAGCACTCTTGATTTTTCAACTTTGTAAGTAGGTGTGTTTTTTTCTGAATAACTGGATACTTTTGTAACTTAGGGATGTCCATCCCATGCCCTCCCTTTATATATCCTAGCACCTTCTTTGTTGCTTCTATACCCTCCTTATCAGTGAGGTCATTGCTTAATTCAGTACCTAAACTCCTTAGTCCTGTCAAACTCCCAATTAGGGGTGCGGTGAGCCTCATTTGGCACCTAGAAAAATAGAAGAAGTTCTCATGGACTATGTTCATCAACCACTAGAAATTTTCTTGTTTTCTAAAGTAAGGGATTTTTTTCACTGCGTCATCATACACATCCATGTTGTCCTTTGTTCTCTCTTTTATCTTTAACACTAGAAACTTATCTAATTCATCTTTGTTATCTTTATTTTTTTGGTTGTAATCACTTACTTTGCACTAATGAATATGTGAATCCCATTTGCGACTGATTAAAACCCCTTCTAGGTATTGTATCTCATAAAAACATCTTTTAGGGGCATCCTCCACTTTGACCTTGAATTCCTTCTATTTCCTTCCCCTTGTGGCCACTCCAGGTGTTCTCTTAGGTGCCATAAAAATAATAAATGTGTGTTCTTTCATGTGATTCAAGCTCTGTAACTCAAACCCACTTTCCCTATCTTGACTTTGCATTCCCTAGCTCAAACTTAAACCCTAACTATCGATTCTTCTTCACACACGTCTTTGTTTCTCTCAAACACCTTCTCTACTGGAGTGTCAACCAATCTCGTGCTAAAATATGTCCAGTTCAGTTTGTAAAACAGCTCTTTGTACTTACACGTATCTCACTCGAATACTTTAAATCCCAAAGGTAAAAATGATTTCCCAACACCGCCTTATATAGATTTTTTTTTAAATCTACATTTATTTCTCTCCACCTACCACCATACTCAACATTAACTTGGTGTCTCTTCAATTTTCCATGCTTATTTTTCATGCTACATTCATTTACCTTTTGGTGCACCTACTACTTCTTAGCCACATACCTCCTTTTACACACCTTCATGTGCCAAAGTACTTCATCACTATGCCTTTCACCAAGTATTTTCCATTATTGCAACCTCCTCGCATTACATTGTGTTTCCACTCATCCATACATGGTCTTCATTCATGAGCAATCTTTCTCTATCCACATGTTCACTTCAAGCACCTGCACAATATCTCTATATGCATACCCATCCTCGAGAGAACATTTTTTCCTAATCAATTTATCCTTTATACACTCCACCCCACACTTAAAGTATGCACGGTCCTCTATGTATGAAAATACTTAGATAGTAATAAGCTTAAAGGCTCGTAAGCACACTTATTTTATAAAAATTGAACTACATTGAAAAAGCATAGCAACGATGAAAGGAAACACATATGAAGGAAATGAAGTAAAGAAAATATAATATAAATGGCAATACGGCCTTATTACAAACACCAAGAAGACTTATTTATAGTTGGGTTCACTACTCCTATTGAAATAACCAGGAAATTGTGTTCCATCCAACACCTTTAATCGGTTGCACTGAATCAAGTATGTAAGTCACAACATATGGCCCCAAACAATGCAATTTCATTTTTTTAGGTTGGCGAAAGAACTTTGAATCATACGAAGTATCATCTATCTAGAAGTATCATCTATCGAATTTTTATCCTTAATATGTCTATCATCTCATGCCTTCTACTGTCTTTTTCTATCCTTTGATTCCAGCGTCTTTATAGTGTGCCTTTCATCCAACTGAATCAGTTTATCTATGCACTCTTCAAGTGATTTCTCATCATCCAAACCTCCTGCATATGCAATACGCACATAAGGTAACATGAATTCCGCCGGTAGAACAACCTCTGCGTAAACACCAATTGAAAGGGTGTGGCTTTGTTCAATCTTTTATAAGTTTTCATGTATGCCCAAAGTATAGCAGATACTTTATCCTCCTAATCCTTCCTTCCAACATCAAAAATCTTATTCAATGTGTGCTCAATATCTTGTTGAAATCCTCGGTAGTTCCATTAGCTTTGAGAGTGATAGGGTGTTATTTTATGGTGTGCAACCATAAATTATGCCAATAGTATTGTGATGGTTTTAAAGAAAATGAGTACCCATATCACTTGTCAAACTCAACAAACATCCATACCTACTGATGATGTTTTCCCACAGAAACCTTACTACTATATTTGTTGTGTAATACTTTGTAGGTTCTACTTATACCCACCTTGTAAGATAATCGTTAAAGGCTATAATGTAGTGTGATCCAGTCTTGTGCGCGGGTGGGTAAGTAGAACCCACAAAGTCAATTTCCCACTTTTCAAAAGGTTTTGCACTCGCAATAGGCCTTAAAGGAATTTCATCTCTATTTTTAGCCTTCCAAGGCACTCGATAATGGTCATAGACCTTACAATATTCTTTACAATCCTTATATAATGTTTCCCACCATAGGCCTGCCAATAAAATATTGTGCGTGGTAGCATCTCCCGAATAGTGTCCACTGCATACCACCATGATCCTCTTCCATAATATCTTCATGTTCGTGCTCAAGTAAACGTCGGTGTAAAACTTCATCCTGGTCTAGTTTTTATAAGTCTCCATTGATCAACATGTAATTTGTTACGTGTATCACAAGTTATTTCTTCTTTGTACTCTTCATTCCTTTATGTGCCACACCTGTTCGAAAAAAGAAAGCAATATCTTCTAAGTCAAAGGGTGTACGATTCAATCTAAATAGTTCTACATATGGCATTGTATCCTAAATGCTCTACGTGTCCTTTCCTAAATTAATCATTGACAAATGGTCTGGTCTAAAATTTCTCTTATTTGGCTAAACCACCACCATAAAATCAAATTATGGAAATAAAAGAATCCAATGGCATATGCGCCCCTATAAAAAGGGCTTGTTCACCAATTAATTAAATTCCATGTGATTTGTATAGAAAATAAAATGTGTTTCCAGAAAGTATTTTTGAATCTTATACAGCACGTAGATCATGGACAAAGCCTCACACTCTGTAGTAGTATATTTTTTTTCTGTTTTTGTCGACTTCCTACTTATAAAGAAAATAGGATGATCAACAATCTCTTCTCTAGGATGGTCTAATACTATGCCAATGGCCATGCCAGAGGCATCCACATGCACATGAAAAGGTTTGGTCTATGAAGGAAAGCACGGAATAAGTGTTGTAGTAAGCCTTTCCTTCAATGTCTCAAATGTGTGTTGTTGCACTTCACCCCAATGGAACTTGCCTTTATTCTTCAATAATTCCTCCAAGGGTGTGGAAATATTATCATGGCCTTTGATAAAATTCCTTTAATATCCTCGTGTTCCCCAAGAATCCAGTGCACTAGTCTCTCGGTTAGTAGGTTCCTCTAGGCCCAAAATAATAGCAACCTTAGCAGGATCCACTAACAAGCTTTCTTTACAAATAATGTGTCCAAGAAAAGTCCCAAAAGGGGTAGTTAAAACACACTTATTAATTTTTAAGGAGATGCTCAACTTTCGAATCTCTCAAACATAAGTCTTAAGTTATCACAATGATCTTTCACTAGCCCATACGCTGTCCAATCATCCAAGTAAACTTGTAGAAACTTATGAATAAAGTCCTGGAATGCTTAAACAAAAATGCGTGATAAGACTACGGATGCATTCTTTAATCCAAAGGGCATAAATGTGTATGTAAAACTTCCCAACTCTTTGGTGAAATTTGTCTTCTCTTGATCCTCTTTAGCTATCCTTACTTGATGATATCCAAAAATCCATCAGTGAAGGAGTAGATCTCGCGCCCTGCAACACCTTCCAAGATTTCTTTAGTAAAAGGTGTGGGAAAGGGATCTATTACACATGCAACATTCAACTCCCTATAGTCCACAAAAATTATTATTCTTCCATCTTTTTTTATAATGATCACCATAGGGCTAACCCACTCTAACTCCTCAATGGACTCAATGATTCTAGAATTCAACATCTTGTCAATTTCTTCCTTCACCTTGACGCACAGGTTAGGATTCATCTTGTAATGCCTCTTCCTAACCGAGCATGCACTTTCCTTTATCTTATTTATCATCTCACCTAAATATTCTTACACTCCTTTTAATTCATGATATCCTCTAGGGAAAAACTCCTAGAAGTCATCGAAGCTCAATTATTTTAGCAACCTTCGAGGCGGACCAATAGTCACCAATGATGGCTTCCTTAGGTTCATGCAGATCTCTCCCAATTTTGACCTTCTTCATTTTCATAGGCTCATGATAGGTGTGCACCTTCTCATATACATTTTTAAGACCTCTTGCATACCCTATGTATGCGCGCATCTATATTATCCAAAGCTTCATCATCAATTACATAGACCATTTTACCCTTTTCTTTTTCTAGGTAGGTGTGCCTAATCTGTTTTGCATCTATCTCTTCTTTTCCAAATCATGCCTCTAGATATAATTCACCAAGTAAATCTTGAATAATTTCCTCACCCTTTTCACTATCTCACATAGTCAAGCACTTCATAACCTGTAACACCTCATTCACTGGAGGTTTTTTTGAAAAATATTCAAAGGTCTAAATCATGCCTACAGTTAGTTCCATGTTTCTCTATTCAACTTGGCATAGACATACCATACGCATGAGTAGCCTCACAAAGTGTAGTAGAACTGATGCACCCATAGCGAAGGTGGTAAAGCTTCATGCCCCTCTGTCCAAAGTCTCTCACACTATTGAACATGGTGTTGAATAGGGTCTTTACCATGGAATTCACATATCTGAGTAGGTGCATTACTCTAAAGAAATCTAGTAGAGAAGGTGATTCTCACTTCTTGCCACTCTAAGAGATTATCCCTATGAACCATCCACTAGAGTGTTTTGTTCCTACGCAGAGTATGACTATCATATTCCTTATTTCCACTTGATCTATCCACCGAATTTCTATAGAGCGTAAGAATACATTAGAATTTCCCTCACCTTGTACTTTGGTACTTGGTTATTTCCTAATCTCCTAACACAATGCCTCCTACTTATGCACATAACTATACTCCTTACTTCACACCCAACCATTTCATAAGTTCCATGTGCCCAGTTGTCACATGCAACACTTGTAGTGTTGCTCATGGATTGTGCATCATCCCATTAGAGAAATCATTCCTTTGATGCCTCAAGGACTTCCAGATCTCTAATGGTGTGCACATAATTTTTTTCAAATCCTCTTCACTTAGTGGTTCTACATAAGGTGCAACCTTTCCGTCTATCAAAGGAATGATCACGTGTTCTTCCTTGTTTTCAAAACTTATATATCCTTTGTTGAAGTGCATATTAACATTGTTTGCATAACACTAATGGTGCCCAAGTAGTGCTAGAAAATTTTCTTCCTCTGCAAGTTCCAAGACCTTAAAGTTTCCGGTAAACTTAGCCCTTTGTATAAAAATTATAACATCTTTTAAAACTCCAATGGGCATGGCCTTAGTCTTGTTTTCCATAAACAACACATTTGAAGAAGGATGCAATGGTGGTATCCCCATCTAAATCCATGTGTCCAAAGTGAGTGCATTCACTTCTATACCTATATCATTCAAAATTTTACTCAGCAGACCATCCATCAACAACAACATTCAAAGTGATCTCCTTGTCATAATATAGACTATGAGGAGGTAGGTTAGCATGTAAAAAAATGTGCTCAACTCTAGCACATGGCATCTTTCCCCTTAACCATTCCCTAGAAAATTAATGATGTTCTCTTTGTCATAGCATCTTGCAAACCTCCTTTAAATCATCAACATCCTTCTGAGGAAGCTCAACTTACTTTCTTTTGTTCTAACTTTTGTGACTGTTCTTTCAAACATTGTATCTCACCATGTAAATTCCTAATAACCTCCATGGTTTCTTGATACACTTCATTATAATACGTAGGGTTTTCATACTTTGCATGTAATACTTCTTAATTTTTAATAATATACTTATACTTTATAACTTCCCTAGCATGTGCAGCCTCAACGCGTATAGTAATCTTCACAGGCACCAACTCAGGATCGTGCACTAACTTCAAAGCATCCACTGATCTTCCACGGTGTGTTGTACTCTAACCATTCCCATGCCCTTTTCCTACTTATGCTTATTAGTTAAGTGTTCTTACAAGTTTGGGCATTTTGTATAGTTTTGGTTCTTTCAAAAAAGAACAAATAATGTTCTGAGGGCATTCGTGCCTATAATGATTAGGGGATCCACATGTATAATATGTTCCTTGTGGAAATTTACTTCTTTCACCACCATGACCTTGACCTTTGAACCCTCCATGGTATTCTTGACCTCTACCTCATCCTCCATCAGATTTCCCTTCATTTTGATTATGCTCATGATGCTCACCTTATTCCTTAGAATTATTTGCAACACTAGTCTGATCACACACCAATATCAATGGCATCATGAATCTAATCAATCAACTTGCAATTCTTTGTATCATGAGTGGTAGACCTATAAATATTGTAGTAACAAGACATGTTCTTTCTTATTGCACATTGCAACAATGGGAACCTACTTGAATCATGATCCAAGTGACAAATCTTACAGTCCAACAACATGGCATGCACCAATTTACAAGGACAACTATCCTTAGTATTCCCTTCTACTTCACAATCTGTGCACCAAATTCCACTACGCATCTCATGTGTTGAATTAGTTGATAATTTCTCTAATTGTTTTGCCATCACTATAATCTAAGCTTCCAAGAATGGGCTCACTCCTTTGTCTACACTCATAACTACCTCAGCGCATAGAGTTGCCTCAAGTGCCTCGTGCAGGTATATATAAGTTTTGTGTGAGAGACCCCTCCTAAAAGGAATGATTAATCCTCCAAAAAACCATTGAGAATGTTGAATCGGATGTATGTCATAAGATAACTTCAAAAAAAGGGTTTTGAAATGTTCATCATACTCTGAAACACTCTCACTGTACCTTGCTTAATATCCTTCAATGCGTTGATGCTCTTCTACTCAAATTAGGTATATGGAACTCTACTAAGAAAGCATCACACAATGTACTATAGTCAACACAAGTCTGGTTCGATCATATTTCTTGTACCAACTATGTGTGTGCCCTTGTAGTGTAGTTACAAACTAGCTTGCCTTACACTCTGGAGTCTGTAATCCCCTTCGTGTGCCATAGTATCTCACACATATACACGTGTTCAACTACATATTCTATGTATATGTATTGTATGAGATGAAGAGACATCTCCATAAAGATTTGTTGGGGATGGTACGGTCCACGCCCACCGATCTAGAACTTGTATTACCTCTTGTGTTTCCTTCACCCCCAAAACCACCAAATCCACTAGATCCCAAGCCACTTGATCCTCTTGATCCTCCTCTCAGTAGCGGGAAACAGAGCGTATGATGCACTTGTCTTGTTCTCAAATAGTTGTGTTAAACTAGACTCTTATGGTCTGTGAAGTGGTACTACTTCCGATGTGATTCTAACATTCTACGTGCCCATGTTCTATGTTGATGATGCACAAAAACATACCCCTAACTAGACCTCCAAATAACACAAATAAGGATTACACCTCCATAGATGAATAAGCTTCCTGATTAACTCTTGAACTTGACTACAAATTAACTCTAGTTGTCATGAATCTATTGTCCACACTATATTTCTTACTATTAACTATCTTAGAAATAGGAAAACCAAACACAAGGTCTAGGTCACCAGTAGAATCAGATTGGGCCCATAATCTTTAATCTTTCTTCAAATTCACCTTCATTCGAAATCAAAGAGGGTTCTCTGCCATGATTTCCCAAATGGGGAGTTCCAGATGCTCTAGCTCCACATCTTCTATGTGAGCCTCAAATCCTTCATGAGTCATCTCCTCTCAGTAACTCCATTATTTCCACGATGTCTTGTTTTTTATCCAAATCCCTCTCACATGCTTCATTAAAATTAATCCACCTTTCTTCTCTCTATCTCTCTACCACTATGTCTGTCATCTTTCACCACACATGCTCCTTCCCCATGTGCGGTTGGGTTTAGCTAGCCATAAGATGTTGTTCTAAATCTAGGGTCACAATCAAGATCTTAATCACTAAAGTAATACTATGCAAATAAGAGGTTTGTGCATGAACTGCAACCCAAGAACCTCTGGATAGGAAGAAGTAGAAACTATGTACTCCAAAATATAACTATTCAAAACACTACTCCACTAATGATCTACATCGTGTGTCCAAGTCATATCTCGTAACATATAAAGCCTGAAATTCTTCCTACATCCAAAAAGTGTGTGAAACCTCCACTTTCTCTTTGATGTTTAAGCCACGAGCCACTCATAAAGATCTCAGTAGGGAAAATGGTGAAGAACATATCGTAGATCTTGTGATACGGATTCTGCTCAACCCACACACGTGCATCAAAATCAGGTCCAGTGTTAAATTTATGAGCATACTCTTCCTCTAAATTGTCTAACCACTCTTCAATGTTGGAAAAGGTTAATCAAGACATCTCCATCATGCAAAATCCTGGAAAACAACTTAAATAGAGGTCCCGACAATAGCACCAAAATCTAGCCTAGTTTTTATCACCAACGTGACCCAAAGCACGTTGGCACGTCACTCATCCTAAACTGAGCACTAACCTGAAGTGTGAAAGCATACCCAGTTCCTCTTTATGGCAGATTTATTAAGAAGTTATCATGATGATACAAATATGTTAGATCCATAATAGATAACTAAGTATATTGCAATGCATAAACCAGATCTAGATCTCAATCATAAGCAAGATTAAATCATACCATAATCAATATTAACTTCACCATGTAAGAATCATTAATGATGTTTTAACAATCAAAATCCATCCAAAAATATCCATTATATTGATTTTTGTAAAACACATAGGCTTCATACATACATAATATTGTAATCATAAGTCATATGCACCCATAAATCAAGTAGCATAACACTAACAAAACATGGTCCTACTAAATTGTGCAAATCAATACATATTTAAAGGTAGTGGGGACTTTCCCTTCACCGCCCATACACCTTTCAAAAATAGGCTACATGCTAATAGTAGTCATGTTCCCTTACATGATAAATGCAAAAGCATGCAAGCTCACTGATAATAGAATATCTAATAATACAACTACAGTATAATCCTATAAATAGCCTCAAAACTATAAATAGTGCTTGATATTTCACTTTTCTAAAATAGCCTTCGTGTTCTCTTCAAGTCTTCTACAAAATGTGATTCACACTCCATGTCCAAAATTATCCTCATAGTACAAAATGGCTAAATCCCGATTTCATGCTTTCCCGGGCACGTTTTGTTTCATTGTGTATCCACGGACACCTATGCACCCTATGCTCATGTGCCCAATCCTTCTACACTTTTCATACTTAGGTTGTATTTCATAAGCCCAACAGAGCCACACATACTAACCAAATCATATCCCCTTTATTTGAATGTTTCTGTTTCACCCGATTATTAGATCATTTCTTTGAAGTGTTGACGAAACAGAGATAGGGTTACTGGCCGTAGGAGAAATACCTATTCAAATGTTGGTTGATGGGTTGTTTCATGCATATGACTTCCAAATCCACAGACTGATCGTGAGAGCTTCCTTTTGGATATGAGGAACTACTTGTAATGAAAACAAGACCACCATAAGGAATTAAAGAATATGGGTAGTGAACTTCCTAGCGTATGCTAGATCTGGGAAGTATAATACTTCCTAGATGGCTATTAGTCCACTGTTTTAAACAATTTAATGTTGTAAACAAATTAAATCTAATTTTTATTTAAAATGATTTAGGTATCTCATTTAAAAACAGAATAAGGAAAAGATCTAATCTAATAGGCTAAGCTAGAATAGAATCCAAAGGTCAAATGATTGGTTCTGGGTCTCTATAGATTTGATAGAGGTCTCGGGTAGATCACAGGTGAATGGGGGTGAGATGAAATTTGGTGGGTAGGTCTCTGTTCTCACTGTGTGGACATGGACAAATAGAGACCGGTGTCGATCGAGGGGGTGACCGATGGTGGTTAGGTGTAACCGGTGCGCATTCTTGTGAGATCTAAAAATGTCATAGAACAAGTTGTGGTCTCCTTTTTGATTGCATAAAGGACTTTGGTGAGTCAAGGTGAAATATTGGGTTACTAGGAGTAGGATTTGGTGAGGTTTTAATGGGTATATGGGGGTGAAAATGTCAAAGAAGGTCAATAGGGGGAAGATAAACAATGGATGATAAAATGATGACAAAATGAAATAGACCATGAAAGTATGATGTTATACTTACTTGGATTCCATTCTTGAATGCCTATGTGTGAGGGATGGAGGTGTTGATGATGGGATTGAAGGTTGTAATTGATCACCAACTAAAGAAAATCTTTTGTATGGGCTACATGTACACTCCTCTTTGCTTGGATAGATCGATCATGGTCGGGATGGTCATGCGGGAGAAGATGCTCAATCTCCTTCTTTAGATGCAAGTTTTTGCTAGAATTTCCTCTCTCGAAGATGCGTTATCTCTATAAGATGTGTTCTTTCTCATCAAATTTCTCCCAATGCTTACCAACCTTGGGAATAAGGTATTTTAGGGGATAAAAGGGGTAACGACGGTGGTCTAGATTAACTGGTGATGGTTAGGGGTAACCAGGCGTCGGTCAAGGTGGGATTTCCTACGTTTACTAAACTAGGAGATCCTCCCGATTTCCTTGGATCTCATGTTGTTATCCTATGGATTAGACTAGGAGCTTCTTATGAGCATGCAGGAATGTGGTTAGAGGGAATGTAGGAATTGATTTTTAGGGTTTCGATAAGTCTCTGTCTTAGTTATGGCAACTTACTAAGAATAGGTCTTAGGTTGAGTTGGTTTGATGAGGTGTCTAAGTGAAGTGTATGTGTGGATATTATTTCAATAAAATATTCAAATAATAAATATAGTGAGGATAATGCATTAATTTAATTAAATTAATTAAATTAATATTAGTGGGATGAAGGGAGGTCATGGCTAGGTAAATGTAATAAAGGGTACTTATTGGTCGAGGTATGAAAGGGGAGTGTGACCTGATTTTAGTGTCTACATTTTACCCCTTTTTGTTGCATAGCGTGTATTGGTAAGCGAAGCTAACAAAAATAAGATGTGGTTGCCCCATGTCTGGGTGAAGGTGATCCCCCTCAAACTAGGAACCGACGATGCGATGTAAGCTGAAGTGGTGAGTGGTTTGATAAAAGGTAAATGTGAGGAAAAGTCAAGTGGGTACTGTTGTTCTGGCGGCGGCACTCCGGATGCAAATCAGGTTTCTAAGTTGATGTTTCAGGCATCCAGTGTGATTGCACAACATTGAAACCTCTCTCCAAGTGTGGGACTTGTAAAATGAGAGAGGAATCTCCATATTAGAGGTTGGTTCCTCAAAATCCTCTGATCAGATCTGTTATTTTGCAAGATTGCAGAGGTTTGAATCCTAATCCTACTCTAAATTCCAAGGAGACAGAGATAAAAAGTGCAAAAATTGAAACTAAACTAATAGGTGATACACCAAAGGAGTGGTGAACACTTCTTGTTCATGCAAATTGACACAATTTCATAAAATGCAACATGAAACATCATACACAGGCTGATAAGATGCAATTAGAGGTCTGAAATGAAGCAAGACAATACAAACAAAGGATTGAAAATTGATCACAGAGTCACTGTCATTTTTCACTGTCAAAATCCTTGCATTTGCAACATCAAAGAGGTAGAAACCTATTACAATCATGAAGAAGGTCTGATACTTGCAAAAATCACTTGTTGAAGGTGAAAGAAGAAGCTTACTGTCCCAAAAAAATGTTCAACATTTTAAAAATGAGCCAAATCTGGCTTTTACAATGCATGGGTCGAGCCCAGGAGAGAGAAAACATGAAAAAACGTGGGAGCCATTCCCCATTGACCAAAATGCATAAAAAATAGCATGGAGGTCCTTACAAACCCATGCCCTGACATTTTTGACCATGCTAGAGAAGAATGCGACCCATTTTGCATTAAAATTGGTTATCGAAACATCAGTTCTGTCCATGGGCACGTACCAAAAGCATTTTTTGATTTTCTCCCTCAAAACTAGACCAAAATTTAAAATTGACCATGAAATCTTGTAGATAATTTTTCCAGCTTTCCATTGATATAAATAATGTGAAAATATGAGCTCTGGATCGAAAGTTATGGCGATTTGAAGTTTTAGGGCAAAAACAGGCCAAAATCGGATCGGCGGGCAAAAAGTTTGAATTTTTACCCGTTTGGTCTTTGGAACATTTTTCAAATTTTCCCCATGCTCCACCACTCCAGGTGCCACATGGCACGTTCTGATTGGTGCGGGCCCTTCCTGACCATTTTTTCCTTCGGGTCGCTTGGTGTTTTTTCGCCCTTGGACACGTGGCAGCTCCTGATTGGCTGCGGGCCTTCTAGGGAAAAATTTCCCACCAAAACTCTGCTGAGCCATAACTTGAAAAATACGTGGAGTTAGGAGGAAAAATTTACCTTTCTAGAAATCTGAGAAAGAGCTCTATCCAATGGTGTCATTTCCAGAAGGTTTTGAGTGCCTAAAAAGTAAAAATTTATGACTGAGGCACAATAAAAGGAAAGAATGAAAGGAAGTTAGCCACAAAATGAGCAGGGGGCACATTTGGATAACAGGTACAAGGAAAAGGGTGAAAGGTCAACTTGGGAAATCTAAGGAATAGGTCAGGGGTCAAAGGTAGCAATAAATCAATGCATGTACATGTATAAACTACAAAGACGCTACCGTGTTGAAGAGTAGGCAAACTCTACATCATCTAAGGTCGATAGGTTTATGCGAACAAGGTTGAAGTGAATCCAGTATCCAAGGTATAGGATATGGTCAAGAAACACAACATAGGGTAGGTGCATGAAGATTTAGGTATGTTCTCCGTGCACCAAAGGTAGGGTTAGGATAAATGGTCATGGAAATAGGCTAGGTAATGTCATTAGGTTAATAACATAGGTAACAATGCCGCAAGGTATAGCGAACACATGAGGTCAAAGGTCACTAGTGATGGTCTAGTCTAAATATCTAGGTTATGGCATGGGTAAGGCCAAGGTAGGGGTAAAAGAATAAGAAGTCCCTAAAGGAGGAAAAATGGAGGTAGGAAGTGACGAGGTTAGGAAAGGTAAGGTAATGGGTTGGGTAAAGGTTGGATGGGATAAACGATCGGGGTGAAGGTTGGGTGGAAAAAAAAATGGAGGTAGGGTTAGGGTAAAGGTTAAAATGTAGGAAATGTGTAGTTGATGATGACCGATGGCGGTCATGAATAACCAACGTCGGTTAGGTCGAAAGCTTGTTGTTATAAAAACAAAAAATCCGTGTTTTTATAATTCATTTTTATTCATGCGAAGTGAAGAAACGACAAAAAGAGAGAAAAGAGAGAAAAGTGTCCAAAGGAAATGGGACAAAGTGAGTGGCAATCTGATTTGACAAGGGTTGGGTGGGTGAGTAGCGGGTCCACAGGATCGGGCAAGATAATTGATTAGTCAAAGGTTGTGAGTAGTGATTCGGTGATGGCACATAGGCTATAGAGGGATCGGGCGAGACCACCGCACAAAGGCAGACATGCCACCGAGACGGCGCGCGACGCAGGTAGTAGCGCCTAACTCTAGATTGGTGATTAGATAGAGTAGAGGATGTGATATTTGTTATTGGTAGGGTTTTGTGAGTTTTGGGTTTTTGTGGGTGGGTAAAAAAAAATAAAATGGGGGTATGGGGGAATAACGGGAAAAAAAGGGGGAGGGTAGTAAATTGTATAGGGTGGGTGGGTAGGGGTCTAAGGGTATTTTAGGTCATTAAAGGTGGGGTAAAAGGGGTAGGGGGAAGTTTATAGAAAAGGGGGGTTTGGGAAGTCACGGAATTTTCTGTGATGTGGTGACCAACATTGATCAAGCTTGGTGGCATCAATTGGGTAGAACCGGTATCGGTCACCACCAAATAGGTGATCGATTCTAGTTTATAGGTGACCAAAGTCACTAGAATAAACTAGTACCGATCAGATTTTAGGCACAAGGGTGTAAAAGTGATGTAGGCTAGGTAATTGAGATGGGTAGTGTTATCCAATTTTGCACACCTGGAAAGATTGGACAAGAGGGTCCTATCACGTTCAAAATGAAATAGTAGTCCCAGGAACCCATCTCTGGTTATTATCAAGATACAAAAAATTAAAAATAATTCTTAAATTGCATATGAGAGATCACCTAGCATTGAAAGGCACCCAGTTTATCTCAACTCAGTGAAGAGTTTGGGTTGAGTTGATAGAGAATCCGGTATCAAATTGATAGTCATCTCGGAAATCATCTCATCGAGAGACTCTCAGTTGTAAGAGCTTGACGATGGTCTTGTTAATGCAAAATATAGCTCATTGAAAATTGATGAATGAAAAGAACTCTACAAGGATCTCGGTGGAGATCGATGCAAAAAGATCTGAAGGCCAAGTTAGGGAGAGTCAAAGTTAACATGATGCCAAGTTTAATCCATTAAGACAATGCTCGACCAACCACTTGGGAGAATTATCTTGTTTGACAGAAATGATATGAAATTATGCAAATATGGGAGGTTCAACATCATTGAATCTTGGGTTTGTAATTACATAATGGAAGGACTTCTATCGACCCAGGAAGATAGTATAAGCACCATAGAATACCAATGTAAAATTGAGTCAAACCGACATTTTAAAAAGAGCTGCGAATTATAATGGTGTTCAGACCTTCCTCGGTGAGTGTTCGGTGCACAGGCAGTTGACATGTTGCAGTATAGCAGAAGTTCTTTTGAGCACTTCCAGCAAGCAGGTCATCCAACTATGTTTTTATCTGTTCAGCATCGAATGCATCCTCAAATTCAGGATTTTCCTTCAAGATATTTTTATGAAAATTGATTAAGTGACAGTGAGAGTGTTACCGGGAGACCTGATGAAATTTATTACAAAGATTCTCTATCGAGACCTTACTGGTTTTACGATGTAACTCATGGAAGTGAATCTCATAGAGGTGGAACTGTTTCATATCAGAATATTCATGAGGCACAATTTTCTTTGCAATTATATGAGCATCTTCAACGAGTCACTAAGTTGGCAGGCATAAAGGTTTCTGTTGAAATTATCACACCTTACAAGCTACAGCTGAAATGTTTGCACTGAGAGTTTAATGTTATCCTCAAATCTGTTGAAGGAAAACTTGGCAGGAGGAAAATCATGGGAATCCGAGAAGCCTAATGCCAAGTGGGTTTTCGTGGATGGCAAGCCAAAGAAGAAGTTCCACGTGGGGAGTTTTGGGGTGGTATGACCAAGTCAAGAAGCGGAAATTGGGAACCGACCTGCCAAGGCAATGTATGGCAAATTGGATTCATAAGTCCGAGATCCCCACACATATCCTGCGGACTTCCTTGATACAAATGCCATGCCAATTTGACTTGGAAAAAGGAGGATTGGGCATGGAACGGGAGATTCAGGCAAACACTGCCAAGCGTGGAAATATTGGTTTGGAAAACCATGACCAAACTTCCGTGAATGGGAGAAATCGGGTCAAATTGCCAAGTGAAGACAATATGATGGCTATCCGTCATGAAAACCCCGCACTGCTTGGAGTGGTCTCGAGTCTTTTTGCGAGTTACCAGGAGAATTAAAGTTGCAGTTGCAAATTGGGCGTTGAGTAATCTTCCGATTGATAAGGGAGGATGATGGCGAGATGGTTGAAGATGGGTCGATGTTGGAAACAGTATCCAGTTTCAGGCTCACAAAAAAGAAAACGCCTTCTCATGGAATACCGTAATTGTAGCTTACAGAAGACACAGGTTTCCTTACAGCAACAGATAGATGCCTGACCTAATCAGTTCACCTTTGCCAGCATACTTCTCCCAACTCGATTTGGGCTCTAATCATTCGGATGTGAAGACAAAATCCGCTTTCAAAGCATCCACGTATTCGATGGCATGTTGCGGTATAGTAGAGAAGCCGTTTTTAGCGCTTGCCAGCAGTACGCGAAACAAATATTCACTACCGTGTATGATGGATTGGAGTCACGCTATTCAAGGATTCATAAAATTTCCCTGAACTAGGAGATGAAGGTTTATTACGGTACGAGATGAAACGATTCATATTGCTCAAAGATTTTTTCTCCGAGAAATGAATTGAATGTGAAGGTCAACTCAAATACAGTCGGCCGTTTTGCATGCTACATCCTTGTCACTTGTAAATGGTCTCTTTGAGAAACTCTGAGGGTAGAAGCAATATTTATACCCTTCCATTATGTACGTCCAATCAGACAATAAAAGTGTTCTTTTACCAGGTTCAGAGAAGCTTGTTTTAACAATGGACGATTATACTGTAATTTCAAGCTAATTTTATCTAGCTTATTTCAATCAGCTTTGATCCACGACTAAGGAAGAATTCATATGGTTGTTACCTGTACATTTTTCCAAGGTCCTTTTGGTTGCCCCAGTTGTTCAACATATTTTTTTGAAGGGCTTATTTTATGTGTTGCAAATTGTAACATAAAGGATCTTTTAGTTTCGGAAAATGAGTATATGGTGTAGCTCACAGCTACCTATGCCATACTAAGATCCCAATAGTGGCATAATTGTTGATTGGAGCTGAGATTGCCGAGTGCACTACCAAAATACCGAAGGGCTCTTTGGCCAAAAATCAGTCTTAAGGGTGTCTATCGACATGTTATGGGCATGAGCCTGGGTCATCATCATGGCAGCATTAGGTCTTTATTGGTAATGGCATTTTCTCATTGTTTGGAAGGTACAATTGTGCTTATTATGGCCAAGCTAAAACATTCTTACTGTAAGTGTTATATGATAAGGAAGAACCATGAGCATTGTGGTAAAACCATTCTTTTTAGAAATGTTGGGTTAAGCTCGACATTCAAGTGAGTTTGAGCCCAGGAAAGGTAAGATCGTTTGCTGGATGAAGAGCTCGGTGACTTCGCAGGGAGCTCGTGGTGATGTTTCATGAAGTTTGAACGTGGAATGCATAAATGGCTTCAAGTTAACAGAGGAAAATGATAAGAATTGAGTTTGATAGCTCACCATTCGAAGGACTCAATGCAAAAGAGCCCGATTGCCAAGACGAGGAAAGAGTTGGTGTGGGGTTCAAAATCAATTACAACACCGAGTTGAGATTTGTGCAGACTCTATCCACATGGACCCCCCTCCTCTTCAAGTCAAATGGGTCAACGGGGGGTCCCAACATTATGTTAATTAAATTAATATTTTTATTTAAATATTTTAATAATAATATTTATTATTATTATTTAAATATTCTTTTAATTAATTGAGAAGACTAGGTCATCAGGCAATTAATGACCCATGATGGAACCTTCTCAGGTGGTTTAACTAACTGTAATAAATACATCATGGGCCTTCATTTTAGGAATGTAATTATTACCATTTCCTCTTCTTTCTCACATATTCTTCTATAAATGTAAGTTGGAAGCTCATTTCAAAGGGTTCCAATAGTTCAGATAAGTTGGACAGTTAGATATCTCAGGCGAGTGTATACTTTTCAAGAATCCTCTCTCTTCTGCAAGTTGTTCTTGTGTGTTGAGAGAACTTTCAAGCCTCCTCTTCAAGACTGTAATGGCAACTATTTCCTCTTCTGAATGTATGATGCATTGTGCATGTTATTGAAGCAATAAAAGTGTGTGTTTTGTGACTAATCTCGGTCCTTTCATCCTTCTATGCTTCTTTGTGCCTTTCTCATACTTGCAGGTACACTGTGCAAGTTTAAGTTCTATTGCAGGTTCTTGGAGTTCTGTGCTTATCAAGTGGTGGAGTATTGCATGCAGTTGAGTTGTGGTGTCTATTCACCCTTCTTGAGTTCATCCTTCTTCACTGGGAAACTGGTATATTTCTCGGTCTGATAAAGTTTAACAAAGGGAACACGTGTCTCTTAGTTTGTGGTATCATGTACCCTCTCTAAGTTGCAGTAGGTGAAGTTGACCTGTGGTGCACACACCCTCTTCAAATTAACCCTTCCTGAGTCTGGAAACACCCTTTATCTGGTGCATCACCATCCCTAGTATAGTTTCATTTCTGTAAATCTCTTTCCCTAAAACCCCATGAAAATGTTAGCATAGGATTAGATAATCATTTTTGTTACACTAGGAGTAGTACAACACTTAGTTTAGGAAGAGGAAGTCGGCCTTCTCCGGAGGTTTACCTCGAGCCCAAGTCCCACAGCTTGAGAGGTGATCCCATGTGTCCCAATCACACCAAACATCCTATTCACATCCTAGCCATTCGGAGGGTGCAGTGATTTGGCGACAACAGGTAGGGTAAAAATAGGGTGGAGGGTAATGATAATTGGTGAATATGGTCATGGTAAAATAGGGATTAATGTCGTTCTTGGATTGGATGCGGGGAGAGTGCGATTACACATGTGGGACAAGTTTCCATGTCTACTGGTGACATTATACAGCTTAGCGACCCCTTTGGAGCTGCGTGACGTGGAGCTAGTGGACTTGAGTGGGATTTGCACTACCAACATGTTGCTTGGTAGCCCAACTTGATGGTCGTGCTCATCGATAGATGGGACTCCGCAACCAACACATTCCACCTTCCAACGAATGAGATGGCTATCACCCTGGAGAACGTGTTCGATTTTACGGTTACCCATATTGGGTGCCCAAGTTTACTCTATCACCTCCGAGGCCTTAGAGGAGCTGATCGGGACATTTTTTGGTGAGGGGGAGGTGGAGTTGAGATTCCATAGTGCCAATTTGAGCTATGGTGAGATGTACCTAGCCCATCTAGATGAGACGAGGCTAGTGGTTCTATTGATGGAGGCAGTGTGCTACATGCCTTTGCCGATGCGAGAGGGTGGACGCTTTCCCGATTATTGATGGGGGTGCTCCATAATATGATGGTGCATGAGACACACTTTGCCTGGGCACCAACATTCTTAGTGCAGCTATACAAAGAGCTATGGGCATAAGGGCGGTTGTGCATGTTTAGCCTATGTTGTACCTTTATATTGTACTATTGGGCCTATGAGCACATATTTTATGTTTGAATGATAGGGATGCCCTGAGTAGATGCATTTCCCATGAGATGTGTGTAGGTGGGATACAGGAGATGGGTGCCAATTGTAGGAGAGTGGAGATTAGATAGGCCGACATATGATGTGGCCCATTTTTGGCAGTTGTTGGAGGGGTTATCTCGGCATTGAAATTATCTATAGGCCATGTGTGGGATTCCCCTCATATAGGCACATGCATGAGGAGCTAGTTGAGCTCCAGCTAGAGAGTTGGATACATGGTCATCGTGTCAGGGAGGATGAGATGATCATAGTAGATAGGTCCGACGCGCCCGGGCTTGTACAAGATATTCCTCCATCCATCCCATAGTATCGAAGAGATGACATGGAGAGACCTCTACCTCTACCATAGCCTATAGTTCCTACAGGGGAGGAGGAGGAGCCAGTGGATTAGCGAGATAGATGACACCGGATGTACAAACAGTGCAGTAGTGGTGGGTGGCTCGATTATGAGCCATACCACCTGGACCGAGTAGCCTAACTTAGCTACCATTACGGTGTAGAGATGCCCTACGGGCGGTAGCGACATTGATCACCCGAGATAGGTATACTACGGACATAGATGGAGGGTTTAGAGGCGAGGTAGTAGAGCTATGAGTACAAGTGGCCGATCTGCAGACCCAGAGATGGCGAAGGGAGAGGGTGGATGAGATGGAGGAGATGGAGATAGAGATAGAGATGGTCGGTGACAACCTTACGCTCAAGCGGTAGGTTTACTGGGGCCGATTGGCCATAGCCTAGGCATAGATTGGGGCCTTACGGAGCCTAGATATAGGCACGGGGTAGGGGCAGAGCACCACCACGAGCACAGGGGCGGGGCACCACCACATGCATAGGGAGTTGTACTAGTTCATAGGGTGGCGCAGGAAGGTCAGCCTGGGGTAGGTACAAGGCCGAGACCTATGGGACCACCACAGACCATGCCTATATCTTGGTTATGGGATGCCTTAGGTGAGGTAAGATATTAACAGATTAGCTCATGGTGGTTGGGATAGACTTCCTATCCTTTGAAGAGTATAGAGCATAGTAGGCGTCCAGTGAGAGGACAAGATCCCGCACACATAGTGTGGAGAGCACAAGAGGTCAGCGAGCTCTGAAGCCTGATCAAGGAGAGGCCACCAATGCACAGGACTAGAGCTAGGTGTTGTGCTAGCAGGGACATAGGAGGCCGAGGGTGCAGGTGACACAGAGATGGAGGACATCCGCGAGATGCCCGAGATACGTTCACACCTGATTTTTAATGTGTACTAGTGATTTTTAGATATATATGTCAGCCTACGTGCCGAAGGTAGTTGTATTTTTATCACATATCAGCTGCGTTACGATGACAATAAGGATGTATGAGTGATTTTTTTATATTTTGAGCATATACCGGCCTACGTGCTTGCCAAAGATATTGTGTATTGATTCATTCATTCTTTTTGTATATATGAGACCGGCCTGCGTGCCGATGACATTTTGTACTATATATATCGGCTTGTGTGCCAACATTTTTGAGATGATGGATAGGATGAGATAGACATGTATATTGAGATACATATTCATTGATTTTTATGATGAGATTCATGGTATTTCGTGATTTTTTGATGTGTGTATGAGACATTGGTTTATGGCATGTATTAGATGAGATATGGATTTGTTACTTTAATGTGGTTTGAAAATTAGGTAAGTTAGGCATGATGGAGTTAGGTTGGTTTAGGCATGGATCGAGTCAGGTTATAGGCATGGATCAAGTCAGGTTTGGTTAGGCATGGATCGAGTTAAGTTATAGGCATGGATCGAGTTAGGTTTAGTAGGCATGGATCGAGTCAAGTGATAGGCATGGTTGAGTCAAGTTATAGGCATGGTTGAGTCAAGTTATTAGGCATGGTTGAGTCATGTTGTAGGCATGGTTTAGTTACGTTGGGTTAGGCATGGTTGAGTTAGGTTATAGGCATGGTAGAGTTAGGTTGGGTTAGGCATGGTTGAGTCATGTTGTAGGGATGGTTGAGTCAGGTTATAGGCATGGTTGAGTCAGGTTGGGTTAGGCATGGTCGAGTTGAAAGTAGGTTTAGTTATGATTCATTATTTTGGAAATGAATGATACTATGGGTCATATGTGAAATGTTCTATAATCTATGCATAGTGATGATAGAGAAATGGTAGGTGTAATAAATGTATGTTGTGGTAAGCAACTTGTTATGTATGTGGCTTAATTTCCAATTTTGTTAGAAAAGGGGAACTAATTGAAATGTGATGTAAATGATGAGTTAGGTATGGTTGTTTAGGGTAGATAATGGTCGAGCTAACCTCCAAGGGCCCCATGCCCTCGGAGTGCTGCCTACATAGTCTCGGTGAAAAGGGACCTCAGGCTGATGTAGTTCTCCCATGAGCTAGGGAAGAATATGAAAATGAGTTGGTAGGTTTTGGGGATGTTGTGGGTTTAGGTTTAATAGGTATGGGTAGATTGTAGGTAAAAGGATGCGGGTGAAGGCAATTATGGAAAAAGGGGAGTATTAACTCAAAGGTAAGCATCGGACCAAGTCCTATTTAAGGTAATCAAAACGTAAACAAAGATGGTTAAAAGATAAGAAGGGGCAATAAAGCCACCTGATTGGGTAGAATCATCTTGAGTAGATCATACCTTGGAGGGTGATGAACATTGCATGATTAACGGTTCTATGATGAAGGTAGTCACATGATCACCAAATGTCTAAATTCCAAGATGTCCCTTGAGGCAATTGAGACAATGAGAGTAGAAGTTGTAAGGAGGGTGAAAGGTAGTTAATTTTATGTGTTTTGAGTGACAGGGCTTTTGCGCAAGAGATCTTAGGTCACAATGGGCAAGTCCACAATGAAATTTTTTTGTTTTGATAGACTAATCGATGCGGGAAGTCTATATGGGATAAATAATATGGTACTCCTTGAGGTCTTCGTGAAGCTGATTTATGTGGGTAACTTTGGTTTATCTCATTTTTATTTTTATTTTTAAATCTTCACATAGCTGTCCTTCGAGGAGCAATCTATTTATAGCAGCAATTTTGTCGAGAGGAATATGTCCTTTTGAGGGAGTCATCTTTTACTAGAATTTTGACTCAAGGAGTTTGGTCCCATGTGAGGTCGTTAAAGTCATGGACAAGACCAAGGTGGAGGATAGGACTCTTGTTCAAAAGGCAAGGTGGAACAACCATGGGATCTCATCTAAAGGTAAACAAAAGTATCCATGAGAATCATGCTATGTGTAGTGCCATGGTACACATATTCAAGAGAAGATAACAAGTGACGGGTACTCACATGATTCTTGTTTAATCATTAGGGAGGTGTATGGAGTGGATAGTGCTCAAGGGATGAGCCAGTAAAGAGACAAAGGGTGAGGTAGGACAAGTCAACAATAGAATGGTCGAAGATGCAATGCATTAAGGGGCTCGAGTTCAGTTTACCATCAAGTGAGGATAAACAATAGGCATCTATCCATAGGTATGACTTATGATGTATGGTCCAAGCCAATTAGCGATGAATTTTCCCGTTTACTTTTTTCTGCTTTGGTTACGTGTTGATTTTCTTTCAAGACAAGGTCACCAACTTGGAAGGTGCATTCATGAACACATTTGTCATAAGCACATTTGATACGTTGTTGGTAAACTTGAAGGTGATCCAGAGCGTTAAGACAACGCCCATCTAATAACTCTAATTGTGTTAAGCGGTCTTGACAAAATTCATCATCAGTAATCATGTCATGGAGAGAAATATAGAGTGAAGGGATCTAGACTTCGAGAGGTAGAACAGCCTTTGTACCGTAGACCAGCAAAAAGGGTGTGGCCGCAGTGGAAGTGTGAATACTAGTGTGGTATGCCCATAGGGAAAAGGAATGTGCATATGCCAATCCTTCCCAGTATCGTCAACCACTTTCATGAGAATTTTGTTGAGGGTTTTGTTAGTGGATTTGGCTTAGCTGTTGGTTTGTGGGTAATAAGGTGATGAGAAACTAAGTTGAATGCCGAAGGCATCACAAATTTTGCAATGTTTTGTTTTTGAATTGTTTTCCATTGTCAGTGATGAGGCGATGAGGAACACCAAAGTGACAAATGATGTGATGGTTAATGAACTCACATATCTTCTCAGCTTTTGTGGAGATGAGTGGTATGGCTTCCACCCATTTTGTGTAGTATTCGGTAGTAGTTATGATCCATTGATGGTGTTGGGAAGAATGAGGATTGATTTCTCCAACAAGATCCAAACCCCATTGAGAGAAGGACCAAAGGTCACGAGCGACCTGTAAGGCATGGCTGGGTTTATAATGAAGGTTGGAATGTTGTTGGAATTTTACACAACGTTTGACATAGTCACAACAATAATGGTTAAGGGTTGGCTAGTAATAGCCTAGGCAAAGAATACACTTAGCAACAGCAAGGCCACTAAAGTGACCTCCACATATGCCATCATGAACCTCATTAATGATATAAGGAATTTGAAGCTGTTGAGGCATCGTAAGAGAATACCATCAAAGCCACGTTTATAGAGGATTCCCCCCATAATGATGAAACGAGAGACCTTTTTAAGGAAGGCACGTTGTCTATTACGGTGAGATCATGAGGTAAGATGGAGAGAGAAAGGTAGTCAGAGTACTTTTTATACCAAAGGTCACTCAGGTCAGGGGTGTCGGTTCTGATTGAGTAAACATCGTGAGGTAAATAAGAAGGTGAATGGAGGTGTTGTATGGTGACAAATATTTTGGAATCAACAGGGGAAGTGGGTATTTGGGAAGCTAAGCATGCCATGGTATCGGCAAATTTTTTGGTTAAACATGGGATCGTTTGAAGGGTGTAACGATCAAAGGTGGTCAAAAGTATGTCTACATGATGTTTATACTTTTGAAGTATCTTGATATGACATTGGTACATACCATTGACTTTGTTGACGACCAATTGTGAATCACCAAAGATGTGGATTGATTTGACATCTAGGGCATATGCGGCTTAGAGACCTAGTACGAGCACTTCATACTCAGCAATATTGTTGGTGCATTCAAAGTCTAGTTTGAAAGACAAAGGCATGGGTTCTCCATCTAGAGGAATGAGGATAATACCAGCCCCACCCCCACACTGACACTTGGAACCATCAAATAATAGTGCCATTTGGTAAGGGGGTTTGTCCAGGGAAAGAGCAGCAATTGACTCATCGGGAAAGATAAAATTAGAGGGTTGATCCCCGAGAAATAAGTGCGTCGGCCGGTTGGTTGGTGATAGCTTGGCCCTTGATGGACTTTTGATGAATGAATTCAAGGTCAAGATCAGATTAAAAGCATAATCCATCGCATTACACGCTAATTTTTATAAGGTTTGGCATACATGAAGTGTAAGGGATCGGTGTTGGTCACGACATAGGTGTTGTGGTTAAGTAGGTAATGGTAGAGTTTGGTTGTAATGAAAAATAAGGCTAAGAAAAGTTTTTCTGGATGGTTGTATCAGGTTTCATAGTCCAAAAGAGTATGGCTTATGTAATAAACCACCTGCTCCCTATGTTGTTCATCACAATGAGTGAGCATGGCTCCCAAGGAATGATCAGTAGCTGATATGTATAGGTAAAAAGGTTGATCTTATTTAGGTGGAATGAGTATGGGTGGTTGGAGAAGGTATTTTTTTAGGGCTTCAAAAGCTTTGTGATAGTCATCATCCCATTTAAAGGAGACATCCTTCCTAAGTAGATGATGAAATGGTTGACACCGATTAGATAATTTTGAAATGAAATGGTGAATGGACTACAATTTACCTTACGGGCTATGAATGGCGAAGATTAGTAGGTGGAGGTATTTTGAGAATGGCCTTGACTTTAGAAGGTCAACTTCTATGCCATGGAGGGAAACCATAAATCCCAAGAGCTTTCCTAAGAGAACCGCGAAGACACACTTTTTAGGCTGAAGGCTGATGCAATATTTAATGAGGTGGTCAAAGATGGTTTTGAGGATGTTGAGGTGCTCAGCGTGATGTTTAGATTTAGCCAAGAGATCATCCACGTAATCTTCCAATATGTGATGCATGATATCATGGAAGATGTAATTCATAGCACGCTAATATGTAGCACCAGCATTTTTAAGGCCAAAAGGCATGACTCGATAGCAAAAGGTTCCCTAAGGGGTGATGAATGTGGTCTTGTGTTGATCTTCTAGGGAAAGAAAAATTTGGTTATAACCCAAGAAGCCATCCATGAGTGAGAGCATCTCATGACCAGCGGTGAGGTCAACCAGTTGATCAATACCGGGAAAGGGAAAGTCATCTTTCGGGCAGGCTAGGTTGAGGTCATGGAAGTCTCAGGCAAATGTGGAGTCCCCCTATTGCTTTAGTAATAGGGACAATGTTAGAAATCCAATGAGGATAATCAATGGGTAAGATGAAGGAAATAGAAAGAAGGCATTGAAGTTCTTCTTTGATGAGAAGAGCAATACGAGGGTGCATTTTCCTCAGCTTTTGTTTGATAGGTTTGGCATTGGGAATGGTTATGATATTGTGGACCACTATGGTGGGGTCAATACCGGGCATGTCTGCGTAAGACCAAGCGAAAATGTGGTTATGATCTCAGACAAAAGAAGTGATGGCTTCTTGTTTAGCAAAGATCTAAAGATTGTCTTATCTTTAGGATGTGCAAGTCATCCCGATATGAATGTTGATCTCGATAGTCAATTCATTCAACATGGTTTACGTCTTGGAGGGTAACGATCAATGTATATATTAGTCTTCTACACCAAGGTAGGTGAGTATGGATTCATCATCCCGACATTGAATGATGTTTATTATAGGTGTGTCATCATTGATCATGTGGAAGGGGCCTCGCCTTCCCATTGATAAGTTAAAGGCCCTAAGGAAATGGTGTATATGAAAAAAAAAAGTTAGGGGGATAGATTTAGGATCCATCAACTCCGTCGGTGAGGTGGTCCTCAATGAGTTCAATGTGGGCCTATTTGGTAGGAGGTTCAAGGAAGCCGATACCACTATGGTCGTTATGTTTGTGGGTGGTACATGGAATAAAAGTATGGCGGCCTTGCTTGTAAAATCCAAAACCAAAACCCTTCCACGCACAACGGTTCGGGACGGTGTGGGTGAAATAGTGATTGTAATTGATTAGAAGTCGATAGAAAATGGGCGGGTTTTGATGGTGGTTCGGGTGCGTAAGTGGTAGTATCAAGTCCCCCATAGGTGAGACTAGTACAAAGATGAGGAGGACCATAACCAAGGTATTCTCCTATATAGTGATCATAGTGAGGGTGTTGGTGAAGGCTTCCATTCTCGTGCGAGTAAGGAATGTGTTGACACTATATAGGTAGTACTCCCAGTGAGGCATTAAAAAACACCATCTAAGGGGTCATTGGTTGGTATGTAGGTAGCTGGAATGGATAATGTGTCAAAGGTCGATGCAGAGGTGGAGTTAATGGATTGGGAAGCTAATGGGTCAGCCGTGGAGGTTATAGCAGCAATAGGAATGGAGGAGGTATGTGTGGTGAAAGCAGCGGTTGTACTAGTAGGTGGAGGTGTAGGTGAAGTGGTATTGGTTGCAAAGGTAGATGGCTTGACAGGTATGAGCACATCATTAGGTCGGTAAAGCATGTTGCATGTTTTGAAAGGTGATGGGTCATTCAGAATTGTATAAGTGTGTCCTTCATGTTCAAACTTTACACAACGATGCAAAGTGGAAGGAATGTAACCCATAACATAGATCCGGGTCTACCAAGCAACAAGCTATATCGAATTCCCCCTCCGAACGTAAAACAATTCTAGAATAGTGTGGGGACCGCATTTAGCGTGAAGGATGACATTTCCTAGTGTTGAGGTGATAGCGTCGTTGAATGAACGCAACATGACCCAATGTTTATGCATGTAATTTTCAGGTATGCGCATTTGAGCAAATGCATGGGATGAAATAATGTTAATGCTAGCGCCTCAATCAATCATCACGCGGTGTATGCGTATGTCATCAATGTGGATGGAGATGAAGAGGGCTGGGTCAGGTCATCATTTTGGTATGGCGTGAACTCTTCCTTTGAGAAGCTAAGGGAGGCCACTTGGTGAACAAGATGGGGTGAACATGAAGGTGGTAATTTAGTGAGAGATGACACATGATGGGGTGTGATAATAGAGGTTACGGGTGTAGGGTCATTAGGTAAAACCTCAATAGATTAAAGAACCTCCATGAGGGCTTGACGATGGGATTACGAGGTTTGGATGAGCTCATATAAGGACATTTTTAGGGAGATTGGTGTAATTGTTTGAGCATGGTGCGATGTGTGATGCCATTAGAAATGGGGTATGTGGGGCCACGGATAGTTATTTTAGGTATGGGTGTAGATGGTATGTTGGGTATAGGATTGGTTGGTAGGTCAGTTGCCTTTTCTTTACCCTTTTGCGCATGTGTAGTGACATGTATCATGTTGATTTGAGGGGATTTGGAAAATGGAGAAGGTGTAGGATGAGTGGTATAATGACATGAAGGGTAAAAACCTACTGGAGGAGAAAATCCTTGTGAGGTGAGTTGGGCACAACAACATTTGGGTGGTGGCGTGGAAAGTTCTCTGATGTGAACCATGTTAATTTCAAATCTTGAGGGTGGCTCTAGGAGTGGTGAGGGTGGAGGTTGTGGTTGTTGAGTGGGCAGTGTGGGAATGGGTGTCGGTGAAACAGGATCCTTGTCAAGAAGGTCATTGTCATCAAATTTGGTTTCTGGTGGACACAATTAGATAAGGATGGTTTTCAATGCCTTGCGAGTTCTCCACATCATGCCCCGACACATGATGGTATGTAAAAATTTATCATCGTCAAACCCTTTGGGCTTGGGTTTGATGGGGTCGTAAGGTTGGAGTGGTGGTAATGTGATAACAGAGGTCTCAAAGAGGTTGGTTAAAATTTAGGCATAGGATCCTGCTAATGAGATCACAATGGGAAGTGAACATGGGTTCAAGTGTAGGTGTAGGTGATTGTTGAGGAACAGTCTTTAGAAGAGGAGGGGGTCGAAGCCATGGGTTTGGGTGCTGGTGTGGTTTTAGGTGTCGGTCATGTTTGTTTAGGTATGGGTATAGTAGATAGACGGGTAGGAGGTTGTGTGGTCGTTTTGACTACCTTATTGTGGGGTAGTGGAGTTTTGTTTTTGGGTTGCACCTTCTTAGGTAAAGGTGATGTGGGTGTATGAGGTCTAGAAGGAAAATCTGATGGAGGAAGAGGGTGAGTTACCCATGGGGATAACGGGGTCTTTGTGAAGGTAGATGACACGGTTCGTACTTGGGGTGTTAGGGAAAATGACTTAAGTGTAGTGGGTAGAAAAGCAATAGCTAAGGGTATTGGTGGTATTGGTGGTAAAAAAACTGCAAGTGTGGGTGTAAGTCATGTTGTGTGCCAGGTAGGTTAGAGGTTTTGAGGAAGGAATGGGTTGCTATGTTATTGGTTTATGGATGGGTGAAGGTTGCTAGACCATGTTGGGCGATTGAGGTCTTAAGACGCAGATGAGACAAGTGTGGGCATGATTGGTGCAAATTCAGAGTATGAGATCAATGAGTTTGTTTCTTTGGTTTGGGTGTTAGAGTAGGTGTGGTATTGACGTTGGAGGATGTAGCTAAATCCAGCTTTAATAGGTGGATGAGTAAGACTGGTGGTTGAGGTGACCCCTAAAGTGATAATAGGTTTAGTTGAGGAAAATGTTGTAGGTGTGGGTTTGGCTTTAGATGTAGGTTGGGTTATGGGTAAGGGTGTTGTTTCAGAGTCTAATGACCATCATGGAAGGGGTTGAAATAGAGATGGTTGTATTTGGTTTGATTGGTCGATATGTGTTTGGGTAGATAGTGGAGGTATCAAAGGGATCTCTGCATCTGTGTTGAGACGGGAAGTAAAAGGTGCCCCCATAGTAGAGCCCTATCCACATAATCTAAGTGATTAGCCAAATGTGAGAATGACACGTCTGTAGGTGGAGTTGGTGAGGACCTAATGGCAATTCCCATAAAATGTTTCTTAGAGACAGGGAATTGACTAGCTTTAGCTTCTGTGGGTAAGAGAGCCGAAAGTAGGTCTGTTGGATTTTGGGTAGCGGATGGAGAATGCTCACCAAGAGTCAAATTTATCTCAACCGGGTTGATGATAGGTGGAGGAGATGATGGGAGCTCCTCTATAAGTGGAGGAATAGATGGGCATGCCTCTGGGTGGAGGAGGAAATGGGTGCTCCTTTGTGGGTGGAGGAGATAATGGGAGCTCTTATATGGGTGGAGGAGGTACTATAGGTAAAGGTTCTCTAAGTGGTGAAGCTAGGGGTGCGATGGGCTCAATGTTAGAGGAAGACCCCTCCATTGGTGATGAAGGAGATGCAAGGTGTTCCTCTGTTGGTGAAGGAAGAGCAGAGGTTGCTTCTAATGCGGAAGGAGGATTTTGGGCTAGGATCTCCTCTATGGAAGGAATATGGGGTAATTGGGAGGTGACAGGTACCTCGTTAAAGATAGCATGAACCTCGTAGGTATGGGTATCATGAGTTGATGTCTCACCGGTTTGATTGGATGAAGGGGCATGGTTGGGAAATGGTTTTTTGAAGATTTGTATATTTTGGTTGGGGGTGGCATTGGGATTATCCATAGTTAACTCACCTTTCTCGAGCATTTCTTGGACAATATTTTTGAAAGTGATGTAGTTGCCGTCACTATGACCCTTTACTTGATGATAGTTATAGAAATCATGTTCTTTATACCATGCGGGCATGGGGCGAGCAAGGTCAAAACCAATGTGTGGTTTTATAGGTGGAAGGGTGATGGCTCCAGCTTTGATAAGCTTTTCTAAGATAGAAGAGTAAGGTTCCCCAATTGGGGTATATTTTTCTACTCTCGTCTGAATTGAAAATTCTGGATAGGTGAGAGATTAGATGAGGGTGTAGCCTTGATTTGATGGATGAGCTGGGCTAGCCTTGAGTACCATTGCGTTAGTAGTGCCCTTAGCTTTTGAATAATTGGTTTGTGGTTTGGAAGAAGAAGAGGTATCATTCGACTTGAATGCTGAATTCTTATTGCGTAATTGGATTTTCTTCTCTTCGATGGCCTAAATCTCTAACTTTCGTGCCATAGTGAATGCCTCATCAAATGTTCAGAAGGTTTGGACCTATAAGGTCAGGAGATATGTCTAGCACAAGCTCATGTGAAGAGCTTGATGAGTTCAGTTTGTGGTAGTTGGAAGGTAAGTTGATTGATCAGGCTACGCCAACGAGTGACAAAATCTGTGATAGATTCGTCCTCATACTGACATGTGGAATATAGATCGGTCATGGTAACCTTCTTGACGATATTGATAGAGAAATGATCCAAGAAGGCTTGGGCTACCTGATTGAATGAGAATATAGAGTGTTTAGGTAACCCACTATACCAATCTAATGCAAGTCCAGTGAGGGACATGGGAAAGGTTCTCAAAAGCAAGGCATCATCATGAGTGATTAGATAACACCCATGTTTGAATGACCACAAATGTTGTTGTGGGTCTTCTTTGCTATTGAAACAATTGAATTTAGGCATTTCCCAATGCACATGGTATGAACAGATAGGAATGGATGGGTGAATAGGCTCATTACAAATCTCATCGTAGGTGAGAGTGTTGCGGAGCCGAAAACCGATGCCTCCAATGTTTGCATCTTGTCCAACATCAATTTAATTAGGTCGTTGGTGGGTTGTGATGATTGGATGCCTCCCGTAGTGTGAGAAGGTTGGTTTTGGGCATATAATAGGGGTGGCACTCTAGTGTATGGGGCTGTCATGTAGGGTGGTGGAGAAGAAGGCAATGAAATAGGGGGTACGTACCTGGAATGAATAATGGATGAAACAAGAGGTTGTTGGTAGTATGTATATAGGGGTGGAAGGGTCATGGTAACCCTAGTGGCAATAGGGGCTAATGATTGTGGAATGGAAAGAACCACGTTCTAAAATGGGGTAGGGGTCACCAACATTAGAGGTGGTAATGTAGCTATAGGTATGTGTGAGACATTAGGGGTGGATGAGGTTGTGTTTGGGGTAGTCGTCGAGGGTACAATGGATGTAATGGGGGCTGCGGAGGTAATGACGCACTTGCAGATCATAGTAAGTGGTATAGGACCTAACTAGGAAACAATTAGGAGTAAGGTGGATGCGGGCAGCATGGAGCCAGATGGGGCCGATGCGGGAGTGGGTACGAGAGTTAGGGGGATAGATACGGGCATGTTGTATATCAACTGACCCGAGGCGTCTCGAGTGGACGAGTGGGAAAGGTAAAACTGCAAGGTGGTAGGGTTCTAGTCAAGGATTCATGTGAACTCCTCATCTCTGGTAGCGATAGTAGTAGGCTGGATGGGATCCATGGCTGGTGATAAAATAGAAGGTGGTGAAGGACTAGGTGGGAGTGGTTGAAAATTGGCATGGAATACAAGTGCGCTTGCTTGTCTTCGGGTCAGCACCATGTGAACCAGTATTGATCAGGTAGGGTTGTTTCTCTGTAAATGACATAGAGAACAGCAGGAATATGTGAATCTAGTGACAAAAAGTAGATTAAGTACCAAATGGTGGCTATAATGTAAAACAGGATAACCGATGTCTTTGGTTAGGTAAAACCGACACCGATCGGGGGTAATCTTTTGCTACTATAGAAAATGGACAATGAGTGAAAAATAAGGCAAAAGGTGAAATCTAATAGGTATGCCAAATTTGATGATGTTTAAAATGTCAATGGGTATGATGGTAGTGATAGAGACTATGAAAAGTGGCATAAAGTGAAGTAAAATGTCCTTTTGAGTAGGTTAGCAAAAATACATGGAACCGATGGCGGTCGGATATAACCGATGGCGGTCAGAGGTAACCGACAACGGTTACTATGAAATTGAAACAAGATGATGAAAGAAAGTGGTTTTGAATTAAAATATAATGTTGAATCGACCCATAATTCTAAGAATGATGATGATATGGCCCAGCACACTCGGTGAAGTGGAATACACCAACCGTGTGATGAGAAGCATGCAAGGGTGAACAAAAAAGTGATGAACATGATCTTTCACGTCAAAATGCAAGCCAAACAGAAACACTAAGAAAATGTGATCCTAGGAGTGCCTTTTATATTATGTTTATTTAGCTTATTCTATTTAGGGATTGACACATGAATTGTGAAATAGATTTTTTAGTGAGGATGGCTTCCTACAAAGAAGAGATCTAAAAGGTGAGGTTTTAGGTATGTTATTGTGGGGATGGGCTTCGCTCTCGATGTATGACTCAATAGAGCAATGAGCTAGGTTCCCACCGTGTCGTGATCGTGTGATCACCTACAACTTCTTCTAGGTAGGATGGTATTTAAGAATGTATGTATTTTGAATTTTTGTGTGGTTTGGTAAGACTCAAAGAAAGAGAAAAGGATAGAAGTGCTTTTCTACAATTCGTTTGTCAACCATCAGCTGGTCATGACTTCCAGCGTATAGGTTGCCCTTAATTAATGTGAGCTAATGCAATAAATCATAATGGAATGCACTTATTTTAAACCCAAATCGAAAATGTGAAATTAGATGACATAATAAGATGAAGAGGAAGAGGGATGCTCTTTCACTATGATGCAAAAAACATTAAGAAATGGTTCTTTTTAATTACACCAAAAGAAAAGTTTCCTTTAGAGAAAATAGAAAGAAAAGGTGGATTACCAGGGAAGAAAATTAGTGTGTACACTTTTCAGAAGGGAAACAAACACACAATTTTTTCCTAGGAATGAATGAAATGCAAGGAACCCTAGATGGGTCCCACCGGGTGTGCCAAAATGTTTCACCTGATTCTTAGATCGTTTCTTTGAAGTGTTGACGAAACAGATAGGGTAACGGGCGTAGGAGGAATACATGTTCAAATGTTGGTTGATGGGTTTTTGCGCGCGTATGACTTCTCGGATCCACAACTGATCGTGAGAGCTTCCTTTTGGCTAGGAGGAACTACCTATAATGAAAACAAGACCACCATAAGGAATTAAACAATATGGGTAGTGAATTGCCTAGCGTATGCTAGATCCGGGAAGTATGATACTTCCTAGATGGTTGTCAGTCCATTGTTTTAAAAATTTAATGTTGTAAACAAAGTAAATCCTATTATTATTTAAAATGATTTAGGTATCTCACTTAAAAACACAATAAGGAAAAGATCTAATCTAACAGGCTAAGCTAGAATAGAATCCAAAGGTCAAATGATTGGTTCTGGGTCTCTGCAGTTTGATAGAGGTCTCGGTAGATCACAGGTGAATGGTGGTGAGATGAAATTTTGTGGGTAGGTCTCTATTCTCGGCTGTGTGGGAAATTATAGAGACCACCGTCGATCCAGGGGTGACCGACGGTGGTTAGGTGTAATCAGTCTTTAATTCTTGTGAGATCTAAAATGTCACTGAAACAAGTTGTGGTCTCCTTTGTGATTACACAAAGGACTTTGGTGAGTCGGGGTGAAATATTCGGTTACTTAGAGTAGGATTTGGTGAGGTTTTAATGGGTATATGGAGGTGAAAATGTCGTAGAATGTCAATAGGTACAAGATAAATAATGGATGATAAAATGATGATGAAATGAAATAGACCAGGAAAGTATGATGTTATACTTACTTGGATTCCATTCCTGAATGCATGTGTGTGAGGGATGGAGGTGCTGATGATGGGCTTGAAGGTTGCAAGTGATCACCAACTAAAGAAAATCTTTTGCATGGGCTGCATGTACACTCCTCTTTTCTTGGATAGATCAGATCATGGTTGGGATGGTTATGCAGGAGAAGATGCTCAATCTCCTTCCTTGGATGTGAGTTTCCACTGGAATTTTCTCTCTGAAGATGTGTTCTTGCTCATCAACTTTCTCCCAATGTTTACCAACCTTGGGAATAAGATATTTTAGGGGTTAAAAGGGGTAACCGATGGTGGTCCTGGATTAACCGGCGATGGTTAGGGATAACCGGCGTTGATCAAGGTGGGATTTCCTACGTTTACTAAACTAGGAGATCCCCCGATTTCCTTGGATCTCATGTCGTTATCCCACAGATTAGACTAGGAGATTCTTGTGAGCATGCGTGAATGTGGTTAGAGGGAATTTAGGCATTGATTTTTAGGGTTTGGGTAAGTCTTAGTTAGTTAGAGCAACTTACTAAGAATAGGTCTTAGGTTGATTTGGTTTGATGAGGTGTCTAAGTGAAGTGTATGTGTGGATATTATTTAAATAAAATATTCAAATAATAAATATAGTGAGGATAGTGCATTAATTTAATTTAATTAATATTAGTGGGATGAAGGGGGGTCATGGCTAGGTAAATGTAATAAAGGGTGCTTATTGGTCGAGGTACGAAAGGGGAGTGTGACCTGATTTTAGTGTCTACAGCTTTCATTTTCACTAATATACCTCCAAGAAGCATATTGGAGATATATGATCATGAAGAAGACCTAAAATAAGGTCTTGAAGAGGTTTGAATCCTTCTTGGGCACCTGGAAAACTCCTTCATCCTCTCTATTCTTATTAGAACTTTTTGTTTTACCCTTCATTCCATCATTCCATGAACACAATCTCTTCAAGAAACTACATGGTCTCTTCTTTGTTCCCAAATCCTTCTCTCGATCGCTAACATGCATTCTAGCCCTTTGAAAGCTACTTCCTTGCATTCTAGGTCCTTGAGCCATCTTTTTTTCATGAATAAGCCTGAAAATAAACTCTTTCCACATGATTAACCACATTACAGTTGTAGCATACTACTAAATTCTTCCTCTTGAAACCTCCATTTTGACTAGGTGAATCATACAATAAAAACCTAGCAGTATGACCTTGTTCATTGCAATTATAGCACACCACATTCTTATCAACTTCACTTTTATTATCTCTCCAAGGGTTAGAATAAATAGGATACCTTCTACACTCTCTAGCCCTATGACCAAATGCATTATAAGTAAAACAATGACCATTGAAATTTCTCTCATACCTTGAGGCATTGGAATTCCTAATAGATCTTGGTTTCACATTTTCCTTGATGAGTGTCACCTTCTTTTCTTCCTTGATAACAAGTTCACCTGATTCTTTGCTTGAAACAATGTCTTCTTGTTTCACTTCCTTTCCTTTAAATTCTTCTTTGAACCCCAAACCAATCGTATCACCTACTACCCTTTGTTTTCCAAGTAGATCATCTAGGTATTTTGCACTTTTCTAAAACTTTTGATTTGACATAGTCTTTTTATAGCCTCTAGTAGTTCATCCACAAAATCTCTTTATCTTGCAAATTTGAAACAAGATACTTTACCTTTTCTTCTAGCAATATGATTGACTCATTTTACTTGGCAGATTCAGACACATATTGTTCTTCTAGCTTATGAAACTGATTTTCATATTCCTTGATTTGTAAACTCAGCTTTTGGTTTTCTTTCTCAGCATGTTTTAGTTCTCTTTTGATTCTCTCAAAATCATCTTTGTTGTCCTCATCATCTTCATCAGAATAACTATAATAACCTAAAATAAAATATCCTAACAAAGAAGAGCCATCACTAGAAGACCTCATAGCTTCTTTAGTCATGAACAATGCCTCATTTCCAATATCCTCATAATCATATTCAGATTCAAAATCTAAAACACCACTTCGTTAGCATCTAGACAAGCAATCATTCTTATTTGTGTAGAAACTTTTCTTGTCCTTCTTCTTGTAGTTAAACCTCTTAAAGTTTTTCTTACCTTTACCAAACTTGTGATCCTTCTTTTTAGGTTCAGCCTCATGATCTTCATCATCATCCTCCTTCTCATGCCTATGAGGACACTTGGAAGAAAAATTCCTACCTCACCATGAGTAAAACACTTGAATGTAAATTTACCACTATACTGCCAAGATTCATGCTTCAATCTTCTAGCCACCATAGCAAATATCTCTTCATCTTCAATCTCAAGAGTGGCATCATCATCCTTTACCTTCTTACATATAGCTTTCCATTCATATTTGAATGTAACCTCTTTCTTAGGAACTTTATCGTTGATTTGGAGTCACCTATCCTCATTTTATAGGTTGTCAAGGTGTCATGCAACTCATCCAATTTCAAGGTAGTTAGATCCTTTACTTATTCAATAGAAGATACTTTGGAATCGAATATAGGATTTAGTGACCTCAAAACCTTTTGAACAACAACTTATTATTTCACGTAATCTCTTATCCCTTTCATGATATTGATAACTTTATCAACTCTAAGAATATATATAGCAATGAATTCATTTCATCACTCATCTTAAGACCATTTTACCACATGCTTCCTTTGTTGATTTACAATGATTTCCCAACTAAAGGTTTAGAGCACTTCTGTAATTTTTACCTTTGTGTCACCTTCATATTAAATCAAACTTTTACATTTTTACCCCCATGCTTCCTTTGAAACCCTTGATTTATTTAGGCAATGCATCACTTTTCCCAACTCTAATTCTCCAAGGCCACTTATAATGGCACTAAAATCTTTTGAGTTATTAGTGTATATCTTATTTTCATCCTTAGTAGTTGGAGTAGTGGTTTCAGCAACACACTACCAAACTGGGGTGCTTTTATATCCATGATCCACAACATTCCAAACATCAAACCCTTGGTCCATGACAAAGGAATTCATCCTCAAGCTCAAAATTTTTAATTTAATAATTCACACCATCAAAATCATTAGTTCATTTAATGGGCCCAATGTTCTTTGTACTTCTCCTTGCCTAAACCCTGAAAAACATAGTATTGCATAAAAATATGCCTTTTATAACACTTCTAATAAAGTTCTTCATTAATTAATCTCCTTCAAACCTCAACTTGTCACCAAATCAACTCAAAAGGGCCTTTTCTATCAGCTAAACACCAATTGATTAATTTTAGCAAAATGGATGAGAGTGGGGGCTTAATCATTCCTTACAAAACTTTTAAATCTTATTTTAGATTATGCAATCAAACCATAAATTTACTTATCTAATTTTTTATGAAAAACGCCCTTTGACAAGTCAAATGTTAAGAAGGTAAATAACTATATTAAATGGAAATATGAAGTATTCCTCTACATGTTCCAATCATAATTCCACTTAGTAAAAATTCATCCATGCCACTTTCAAACTAGGGTTTCTAACTTTGAGATACGGATGCATTTCGGAAAATTGAGGGGATCCACTCATCACCATGAGGTGGAGATATCCTTATACTTTGCATATTGTATGGAGATGGCCTTGGGAAAACATGATCAATTTTTCATAATATCATTATTCAAACTCAATAGAGTTACATGTCAGGGCTTTGCACTAAATGATGGAAATGCTTTCAACATGAAAAGGCTAAACCTCAATCCCATACCTCTTAGGTCACAGTCAGAGACATGGTATGATCCCTATCAATCATGATTTGCTTTCATACCATGCATTTTTTCTCATTAAATCCCCATGTAAATAGATTATTTTATTTTCATCCACTTTTTCATTAATGACACAACAATGTAATGTAGGGAGTAGTATGGGAAAGTAGGATTAGTTATTAAAGTGCTCAATGAAATTTTTGGTGGGAGATTTTAGACAAGACTAACCACTATTTCCCTTGAATCCACTTTGTTGGTATTTGTTCTCCTTTTCAGTTTGAGTAGCAGATAGATCTTATTTGAGGACCTTTACAAGAAATTTGTAACACCTAAACATCACTTTGCATATTGATGCTTCAAATGGGTTAAGGTACTCCTTCAACCAGGATATGTGCACCAAATGGAGGCCCAATGTAGGGGTAGATCATCTTAGTACTCTTCCACACAATATTTCGAGGACCTTTACAAGAAATTTGTGGGTTACAGGTAATCAACAACCTACACAAAATCTTGAAGCAGATGAACCAACAAAGTATCCAAAAATCTCTATTTTATCATGACCTAAGGTGCACCCAAAGGTTTACAAACAATCTCAGAATTCAAGGAAGGTAAAGTGATTTTAAATATGTTTATCTATTTATCAAATGAAATCTCTTTGAATGTGAGACTGTAGATGCCACTAAACTATCAATAAGAAATGAGACCATGTATGATCAAGAGAGATTTTAAACACAAGACTGCAACAAGAGCAAGAAACACAAATTGAAAACATTCTAAAACATAAGTGCATGTAAATTTTGCCAAGAGACAACACAAAATAATCTAGAATGACCAAATTTATTAGCAGGGAATGTTATAAGAACAATCTCAGAGCTTTTTGATGGCTTTACAACTAAAACCAACTCAACATGATACAAATCGATGTAAAAAGGAATTAGAAATGGTTCTCAGGTGGTTTCTTAGAGAATGGGATTCTTCCCATATTTTTGATGTGAAATTCTAAGTTTCTCGACCTTTTGCATGTCTCAAAACATGCATTATATAACTTTCAATTACATTTGATCCTTCTTTCCCAAGAAAAGAATATGCCCAACATCAATTTTGTTACAAAATTCCAACATGATTCGCAGATAGGGACATTTAACAAATTTGCAACAAAATTTTCCAGTGTTTCTAAAATGGAAAATCATTACAAATCCTTCATCATTATCCATTGTGGAGGCACGTTTTTCATTCTCCAAGCATGCAGACCCCTTTCATTTCATTATTTCATCCTTATCATTCCAAAATTTGATTCTGTAACTTTATAGTTTGATATTTCACGTTTTACACGGGCCTGAGTAAAAATTATTTCAAAAACACCTCAAATCTGCAAATTAATCCCTAAAACCACTTGCATTGGTCTTTGCAGGCACAAACAACATGAATTCACCAAAGATTTGATGAAAAATGATGCAAAATTCACATTTCCACACTTCCTGGAGAAAAAATGGCGGCCAAAAATGAAAATGTACAGTTACCCTTGATCTACTCTTTCTCCTTCAATTTGGGCCCTCCACGTGTCAAAATATGATTGGGAATGAATTCGGGCTCACTTATTGACTTTTTAACTTTTTTGGAAAAATGGAAAAATTTGACTTTTTCTCCGCCCCTCTGCCCTTGAAATTTGGTGATGACACGTGGCATATGGTGGGTCCCATTGAAATCGTGGCTCCATTCTGCGCATTTTGACCCTTTTTGGAGTTTGGAAAAATTTCACTTTTTCCCCACGGGCCCACACCTCCACCTCGGTCCTTGACACGTGTCATGCTCTCTATCGCTAAAATTCTACGGGCTTATTTCATGTTTTAACCCCTTTTTCATTAAGGGAAAATTTTCCATTTTTCTTCCACGGTCTGCACCTCCGGTTCCTTCCTTGCCATGTGTCATTCTCTAGTTCATCGCGGAGCCATGCCTCAAATTTTCATTCTAAGTCTTTTTTGCAAAAGGGAAAAAATTTCCTTTTGCCTCCGCTAGCCCGCCGACCCGCTCTACCCTCACCATGTGTCCATCGCTGATTGGAGTGGAGATGCATCCCATTTGTTAACTTTGATCCATTTGAAGTTAAAACTTCAAAGTGACCCCAAAATTCACCCCCATTCTACCTTTTCAAGGCCACGTGTCCACTTGTGATTGGCCACGGGGCCATACTTCAAAATTTTACTTTAACATTTTCTACCTCCAAAGTCAAAAACTTCAAAAACCTCCGCCATCCACATCCCCTCTGCCCTTGATTTTTTCCATGTGTCCTCCTCTGATTGGAGTGGGGCTGCATCTCATTTTTTAACCTTAGAAAATAGAGCTAAAAATTCTCTAAGTCCTCCATCAGCCCACTCCTCCATTTTTGGTTTTTTGAGGACACATGTCCACCTATGATTGGCTGATGGAGCTTCAGACCTTTTTGTGACTTTAAAATTTTTACAAAATAAAGTCTAAAAACTCTAAGGGAATCCAACCACCCACCATCCCTTGGCCAATTAGAACCCACCACGTTGCCAATGCATGCTTGACGAAGAATTTTGGTAGGCAAATGATGCCCATCTCAGCTGCCAGGATGCCCTAGAAATTGATTTTTTCACCAAGGATGGAAATTTTTTCAAATTGGAACCAAACAAAACATGATTCCGAGCATTTCTCGACCTTAGAATCAGATTTTCAAATACATATAGGTATAAAATGATCATTTTTAAGCTTTCACGATTGGGAAAATGGAAAAAATTACATAGCCCACATATTTGAAGAATTTGGGGCAAAAATTAGGCAAACTTGAGTATTCTTGAAAAATGGGGCATGTCAAATGATTTTCAAATGGACTAAGGCATGGGAACAGAGGTAGAAGCTTCATTTCACCCATTAAAACTATAGAAAATGTTTCAGAAAATGCAGAGTGAAAGGAAAATTAGGGCAAAATAATAGAGGATCAAAATGGACACAAACACACTCTTTAGCACTAGGTTACAAAAGCCAAGACTTTTGCAAAGGGTTTTCAATAAGTTTTATTTGATAAAATCCAAGAGTTCACTATCTAGGTTCCTAAGATTGTTCTGCGGTCATATTTTATTCAGGAGGTAAATGATATCATCACCTTATTGAAGCAAGTCAAAGGACTTCCTTCTTCCAAGGATTTCTAGGAATGGATGTATTTGTATATTTCCACTATCCAAAAGAATTGTCATCTTATTCAATGGGTGGAAAACATCAGTAATGTCATTTGTTTCCAATTTTCAAATGTCCTAACTTCTAGGAATTTCTTTATGACTTCCTATCTTGTATATGTGATTATAGGAATGAGTAATTAATCGGGGTTGTTGCCGGTAGGATCGGGAGTTCTTCTCGGTTTATGAATTTTATCCTCATCTCACAATGAATGGGGGCTAAAAATTTTGAAGGGTCAATGATGTTTTCTTTGTTTTTATTTTATACTTCTTCGATAGAAACTTGTATAACCAAAAAAATTATGATGATGTCTAGAAAGAAGTCGATAATGGGGAGGTATCTATTTGTGATTCCCAACATTCATGTATATCACGGTTCCCAAATTCTTAGGTGCTCCTAAAAAGTTACCTAGGTGCCCCATAGACAAGTGGGTATTAATAGAGATTGTTTGACAGTTGTTGCATTATCACATAATTCAACATGACAAACACAAGACGAGAGCTCAATTTACCATCACTATGGGAAGATACACATGTGCTTCTACATATAAGGCAAAGAATGTTGAAGGGGAAATGCAACAAATGACTCTAAAGACCTTTCACCTACACACTTGTTTTGATTATTGGGACAAATTCAGCAAACAAGGATCGGCCAACATTCACGTGCCACAATTGGAGGATATCTGGATCCACTACAAGGATGAAATCATGATAAGGGAAAGGGAATTTGAAAGGTTAACTCTTCAGAGGTATCCCAATATAGAATTATAACCATCCCTAAAGGTCTCCAAGATGATGAACAAGTTTTGGACCCCTCCTATAATCAAAATAATGTTAGAAATCAACCATTTCCATGGATCAATTGGTCACCAAGAATGCAAAGCAAGATAAAGGAAAGAGTGGGTCCTATTCTCAATTAGACCTTTGAGTGACCGATGTCATTGGTAATCACACAAAATTCATCAACAAAGCTCGTTGTGGAAACTGCTCAAGTACATTCATTTGTGGGCCATACCACCCTCCATGGGGAAGAAGAGCCATTGTCAAACCTGCTTCAAAACCTCGCAAGATCTCTTTCATCTAAAAATGTTTGGGATCTTCTTTCGGAGTTTCCACAACAACAAATGCATCTCCCAAAGTTTCATCTATAGAGGTCATTGACCTAAGTGTTTCTCCTACAACTTCCCAAGCATTGCAAACACCATCTTCTCCACCTCTTCCCTCTTCACCATTCTTAATCCCTCCTTCCCCTCCACCTCTCACTCTTCCTTTGGCCACATACTCCATTCCTTCCATTCTCATTTCTCCTACACTCCTTACCACATCTCCTTCCATGGCTTGGGTCTTCCCTTATCCCTCTTTCATCTGGAGACATTCTAGCTTTAGGATCTCCTTTTGGGGCTCCTCTTCCTCAACAGGCTCCCTTATTTCCACCCCCATTTCATCGATACTCATAGCCAACCTCTCCACTCCACCTTCTATTATCACCACATCATTTCCCCTTGCAATGACTGTAAAAAGTGCTCTAGTAACACTAACACATCCCATTTCTATAGTAACAATTCCCATGTCATATGTTGATTCTTACTTTATTCCCAAATGGTTAAACAAAAAAACTCCCAAGTAGAAGAAAAAGGTTCCAATTGTTGATGTTGTTGATTTTAGTATTCGGATCTTTCTCCCTAGAGATAAATAAAGATACCAAGGGTCATTTCCAACCTATCGGTCGATCAGACTAGAGAGAGGTTTGTCGAAATAGTAACCCTAACTAGTGGAAAACCAAGGAAACTATCACTACAATAGATTACCAAATCTTTAGGTTTTCCCTTGGGAAGGCCACTCATGAAGGTGCCAAGCAAGATGTTCAAGTTGTTTTGGGTAACCTTTTGGATAAATTTTACAAGGATAAAGTGACTAAGGACGAGCTCAAGAACAAGGTGGAATAGTTGACTGTTATTCTAACATCACACATCTTACTCATAATAATTCCCTTGTCATACCTCTAAGATTTGATGACACCTCCTTCTCTATAGTAGAGAAGATTAGACAACAAGGTCGGAAGTAGGAGCATGGATGGAAATTTAAATCTAAAAAGGAGAGCAGGTGATCAAGGACATTTTTGATCTTTACAATGAATTGTACTCTAAGAATGATATTTTCTCTAAGATGAGTTAATTCCTCACCAAGGAAAGTGACAATTTGGAACTCACTCTTGATACTTGGCAGAGGTACAAAACATGAAGTCAGATCTATTTCTGAAATAAGGGATCATTGATGATGCCTTAAAATTGTTTGAATATAATGAAGCTATAGAGTTCAAGGTCCAAATGTTGCAAGAATTCATGACTAAGTTGGATGAGAAGAGGATCAAGCCGCTTTATGGCCTCAATTATATTATGGATGAGTTTAATAGGATTCATTGCAAGTTTCTAGATAAAAAAATGTTGATGCACTTCTGGTTGAATAGATTATTTCTCAATTCAAGAGCCTATTCAAAGAGGACAATGATGTAACCAAATCCTTTGGGCTCAATTATATTCAAAGGTTAGTGTCATATCAAAATTTCTTAAGTCAACTCAAGAAAGCTAAAAATCAGACTAAAAAGTTTCTAGGGAAATTTTTAAAGCAAATTGAATCATCTGAGGTCCTGAATCGTTATGCATGTGGACCATACAATGAGGAAATTCAAGGAATTATCAAACAATTACTTAAATACAAGAACAAGGTAGTTGTTAAAGAAAAAGAAGAATCGAGACCAAGAGAAGGTTGGTGCCAACCCTAATTAAACATGGTGGCCATTTTTTCACAGACTCCAAGCTACAACACTGAATCGAGTTATAGGTTTGACCTAATCAAACCTGTACAACCACCTTGTTATTTTTGTGGAAGATTGTTTCCTAGTAAACTATATTCTATTTTTAGCATGTAATCATTAAGAGGAGTAGCTATAATTGCTCAACCCTCCTAATCTATAAATACAAGAATGCATTATGTATTAAGGAACTTTTGGATCTTATTATAAGGAAGCTCTATCAATTTTTGAGTTTCATGTACAATATTTTTCCTCAATAATATACAGAATAATATTTTCCTTCGACTACTTGATGTGTTGTGCATTTTAATAATTCATTCAATACTTGTGAATGCTTTCAGTTCCTTGTATGTGGTGATTTATCTTTCCTTCATATTATTTATCTTTATTTAGTTAGATTACAATCTATGATATACAAACTTATTCATTTTAGTTGTGGCAGATATATATTCCCTTCTGTTATTTTAGGTTTTGTAATCATTAAGTCATGCTTGACAAATAAATAAGAATTTGTGCATAATATATGTTATTATGTTGTAATACTCTGTACATGTGAAGAATATCTATTTATTCCTTAAACATTTAGTTTATCACCTCATTTTTTTGTTTCAATTATTCTTCTATCCCTTTTCCCAAAAATCAGATAAAGTAGTTTATTTCAAGTATTGTAGTTTTACACCTTGATCTTCAATCAAATGCACTTAGTTTAGAAGTAATCTAGCCTTATCCAAGGTTCATACCAAGGAGCTAAGGTCCCACACCTTGGGGATGTTCCCATGTTGCATAGGATCATTTGACAATTCTACGAGTGCATGATCCATGTGACAATAGTTTTTGGCATGCCTAGTGGGATGGACTAAGAGTTAGTACTTCTCTTAGTATTTACATGAATCAAAGGTACCTGATGAATCTATGTTTCTAGATTTCAGGATCTAGTACACATACTTATGCGAAGGATTTAGACCAGAGCTTCATCAAGGAGAGAAAATCAATGAAGTATTAAACAATCTTTATCTCCTCCTAGAAGAAGAATGGGTGGAGCTTCATCATCATCTTTTTCGAGTGCATTCAACACCTCCATATGGAATATTTCCCCCTCCAAGGATAAATCATCCACTTCTTCTAATATAAGTTATAAGAAACCAAGTTTTTCCTGCTTTCAATGGTGGAAGTCCTCTTGCACTTGCTCAACGTGATGTTATACCTATGGGAGCTCTCAAGAGTCTACCTTTATACACTGGTGAAACTAGTATCACTCTTATAGATCACATTTAGGATGTGGCTAGCATATGTTCTATCACAATATCATAGAAGATAATGTTGCAATTAGACTTCTAGATACTTTACTTAAAGGTAAAGCACTTAAATGGTTCTATGGTTTTATAGTTGGTAGCATACGTACTTGGGATGAGTTAGGAGAGAATATTTGTAATCAGTTTGAGGACAAGAGTGATCACTTGTCACTCATGGAATAATTAACCACTATAAAGAGATCCCCTCAAAAAATCATGGGAGACTTCAACTTTTGATTCTAGAAGACATGGAATAGGATTCCAGCACTAATCAAGCCATCCCCAAATAATGCATTCTTGTATTATTTAAGAGCTAGCGATGTTACAATCATGATCCAATCGATGGGTGGAACAATGTTTCTTGATTCCCGTGACATCACCATATGAGCTAAGAATCTCTTGATTCATGCCACAAAAATATCTATAAGACCACCAATGCCTCTCTATCTTGAGTTTTCCACTAATCAGCCAACCATTTCTCCTCTCCCTTAGGTATCCAACTAACCAACTCAATCGGTACCTCCTCCTTCAAATGACCTTTATGAGGTTAAATCATTACTTCAAAGTTTTGGAAATGAATTGGTTGCCCTTAAGAGGAAAAAATCTCAATATACTCATCCATACCAACCTCAAAATCAATAGTATCACCTAGTAGAAACCCTTCCAAAATAATAAATAAGCTCAAAATTAAGTTGTCAATGTTAAGCCTTTGAATACTAAAAATCTACTTGCTACTAGTTCTTCCAGAGCCCTTTTCTCGGTGAAAATGATTTGGTTCATGACTATGAATGGTGTTACCCATGCTCTCAGCCACATAATCAAAATTTGTTCCCTAATGGAGTACTTAGTCAAGCACTTATGGTTCAGAGCATATCCACTCCTATTGAACAACCAATAGAAGCTATGTTGTTGCAAATTAGCAAAGACTCCCGGATGTTGATCGATTTCTAGTTTGATCATCGTATGCATCCAGTGTGATTGCACAACATTGAATCCTCTCCCCCAAGTGTGGGACTTGCAAAATGGAAGAGGAATCTCTAGATTATAGGTTGGTTCCTTAACTCCTCTGATTAGTTATATCACTTACACAATTGCAGAGGTTCAAATTTTCTAATTCTACTCTAAATTCCAAAGGGACAAGGATAGAAAATGCAAAAAGAAGGAACTAAAACTAATGCTAATAGGTGATGCACCAAAGGAGTGGTGAGCATTTTTCACTTCTGTAGATTGACACAGTCCATAGAATGCAACAAAGAACCTCATGCACAAACTGATAACTGTAATGAAGAATCGAAATTAGCCAAACAACACAAGCAGAGGATAAAAACTAATCACAAGGCCTGTATTGTTATTTTTAACATCAAAATCACTTGCATTACAACACCTGAGAGGAAAAATAAAGTTTTAGTTCTTATAAAAGGTCTATTATTCCACCAAAATCACTTCTAAGGTGAGAAAGGTGACCTACAATACACAAAAAATATTCAACCCTTTGAAAATGAGCCAAAATTGGCTTTTGCAGTGCAAGGGACAAGCCCAGGAGAGAGAAACGCGGGAAAACATGGAAGGGGTTCAACCATTGACCAAAATGAATTCAAAATAGCATGGGCATCCTTACAGACCCATTCCCTGACATTTTCAACCATGCTGGGAGAGAATGCGAGCCATTCTTCATTAAAAACAGTGGTTGAAACGTCATTTCTGTCCATGACCAAGTGCTAGAGGTGTTTTTAAATTTTCTCTCTCCAAAATCCATAAAAATTCAAAATTGACCCTAGAATATTGTAGAGAATTTCACCAGATTTCCATTGATATAAAGAACGCAAAAATCGAGCTCTGGATCGAAAGATATGGCCATTTGAAATTTTAGGGCAAAACAGGGCCAAATCGGATTGGCGGGCAAAAATTTGAATTTTTTCACCTTTTTGGTCATTTGGAAAATTTTCCAAAATTTCCCCACACTCCACCTTTCCAGGTGCCACGTGGCACGTTTTGATTGGGCGCGGGCCCATCCTGCTTCATTTTCCTTTGTTTTCGCCTTTGGAAAATTTTCCCAAAATTCCCCACTGGGCTGGTGAGCTGAGGACACGTGGCGAGTCCTGATTAGACGCGGGCCTATCTTTCCTGAATTTTCCATGGGTCGCTTTGATAATTTTTGACCTAGACATGTGTCAAAACCCCATTGGATGCGGGTTTGAGATTCCAAAACTTCCTCGCGGGCTTGACCTGATTTTTTCGCCGTAGGCTGACACGTGGCGAGATTCTATTGGCTCGCATAAGAGGGGCAGGCTTTCCTCTCTGAATTTTCCTTTATTTTCCCCTTGGGAAAATTTCCCAAATTCTCCCCTCACTCCACCATTCTAGGACACGTGGTAACATATTACTGGCTGCAGGCCCTTGGGGTAAATATTTACTTTTGCGCCAACACTTAGCCAAATTTTTCAATTTTCCCCTCGGACACGTGGCAAAGATTCGATTCGTTGCCGACGGCTGCGGGATAAAATATTCCTCTTGAAAACTTTGCTAAAACACTTGGTAAAAACCAAGTTCTCCTCCGACCCCCGCCACTTCCTTGGACATGTGGCGGCATCTCATTGGCTATGGGCCTTGAAAGGGAAAATTTCCCACAAAAACTCCACCGAGCCATAACTTCAAAAATACATGGAGTTAGGAGGAAAACTTTACCTTTCTGAAAGCTGAGAAAGAGCTCTATCCAATGGTGCCATTTCCAGAAGGTTTTGAGTGCCTAAAAAGCAAAAATTATGACTGAGGCACAAGAGAGGGAAGAATGAGAGGAGTTAGCCACAAAAATGAGCAGGGGCACATTTTGGATAACAAGCTCCTTTATGAGAAGAAGCCACAAGCTCATATATATGGACAGACAACCTTGTTAAATTGGAAAGAAGAGGGTTTTTGAATTCAATACAGAACTAGCAGCAATAGCTTCTAATACTCGATAAAAAAAGAGAGCAATATAAGGTCAAACATTGAAGATATATCAAGAATCCACTTCTCAACCTCATTTACAAGCAATTCTGAAAGAAAATGAATGGGAAATAATTTGTCGAAGAAAAATTAGTTAGGATGTAAGGAAAGAAAATCCACTCAACATCAAATGCTCATTTCCCAAAATAATATGTCACCGCACAAAGGAACACTAGTAAGATAGGGAGTATCCCTTTCAAGATAATTGAATAGATGAAGAAGAAAAACTTAAATTTCACCATGTGGGGAACTTTCGATCCCTTCCTAGAGGAATCTACTGCAGGAAGCTCTAAGAGGTTTTGGTACACTTTGAGTGAGGCAGCTAAGCATGGAACTTCTACCTCCACTAGCTTATGTCAACTCAAGGAAAAAACAATGTTAATTCTAGTAAGCCACCACCCTTCTATATTTCCCTAATCATTAGAAAGCATTTAGTACATAATTGAATGACTGACTCTGTGCCGCAACTCTGTAATTCCTAAGCGATTACAAATGTGTTGGTTATTCAATATAGACCGGTAACAAGGAGGTTGTTCGGTTGGATGGTACTATAGTTCAAATTATTAGAATTATAAGGATCTGAATCTTATTATTCATGCATGTCCAAGCTGTCATTTACACAGGACATATATGTCATTGACCTTCCACCCTTTTTAACCATTTGTCTCTCTAGGGACTTCACTGCTAAAATGGGTGGGTATCTATCTACTGACTAATCACACATGCTCCTTGTAACCAAATATGAGACTAAGGTAGCTATAAGGGCAGAACCAATTTGTTAGAATCATGTTGAACCTTATACCCTCAATGTCATCAACGAGAATTATGCCATACATGATCAAGAAGAAGAATTTATAGATCATGAGTCTACCACTACTTTGTCAAGGAAGTTCTGATATTTTACTTGATGATTGGAGTATGAAGCATTAGTTTGATCCATATGATGAAGCATTGGAATTAGAAGAGACCGGGTTGGGAACTTATTGTATTCATGAAGAAGGGACTACTATACCTAGTCTTCTTAAATCCCAAGATGATCTTGAGGGATTGTGGAACCTCTTCTTTGATGGGTTAAAGAGTGAAAATGGGATTGCACTTTGGTGTTATGTTGATTTCCCCACAGGGAAATAAATACTTCTCCTTCTATCTTCAATTCAGTTACACAAACAATGTGGCTGAATATGAAGCTTTGGTATAGGGAATTTAGTTAGCTCAAAAAAGAGGGATCAAGGCATTAAGTATTTTTAGGGATAGCAATCTCATTGTACACCAGTTTAGAGCTCAAAGTGCAATAAATAATGATGTTTTAAGGTCATATAAAAATAGGGTGTGGGATCTAACTGAAGCTTTTGAATCCTTTGGTATTCATGTGATTCTTATGAATCAAAACTAGGATGGAAACAGACTTGCAATGGTCGGGTCCCAATACAATGTTCCCATTGATGTCATGAAGGATGAACAAGAGATTGTAAAGTTGGTTGTAAGACCACATGTGCCGCATAATGCAAGTAACTAGCTAGTTTTTTACAAAGTGACCAATAGATTATCCTCTTTCTATAAGAAGAGGTTGATTTCTCTTCAAAGAACCAATCTAAACTTCAAGAAGTGTACAATGACCAAATTATATAGCTAAAGACCAACAAGTTTCCAAAAGGCCTAGTTACCCTTGATTCAATCTTCAATTTAGGTGACCAAAATAAAAGACAAAGCACCAACATGGTCATTAAGGAATATTTTTTTGAACATGTTCAAGTTGCAAAGACAAATTTTTGAAGATTGGGAAATTATGTACACCAGATGAAAGACATGTCTTTTTCGGCCTTTGTCAAGAATATAATGATGATTTTTTGGAGCTACGAATATATTTTGGTTTTCAATCTAAGGTTAGCTTAACACACTATTGAACTTGACCTAAATGCTAAGCTAGTTTAGAAAAAGCAGAGACCATTCAATCCCAAGATCGAACCACTTATGAAGAAGGAGCTTTCAAAGCTCATTGAATCTAATATCATCTTCCCCATTAAACATTCCTCCTTGGTGGCCAATTTGGATCCAGTTAGGAAGAAAAATGGAGAGATCATACTATTCTTGGAGTTTAGAGATCTGAACTAGACATCCTTGAAAGATCATTACCCCCTTCCATCTATGGAACATATTATTCAAATAGTGGCAAGGGAAGAAATATTCTCATTACTTGACGGATATTAGGGCTATAACCAAATACTAGTCAAGGAATCTAATCAATTCAAGAAATATTTTACCACAAAATGGGGCACATATGCCTACAATAAGATTTTATTTGGAATATCCAATGCCAATGCCACTTTCCAAAGGAGCCATGGACATGGATTTTAAAGGGATTATAAATGATATGATCCTTTTTATTTATATGATATAATGGTATATTCCACCATGTGCATGATCATATGGACCATCTAATAAAGGTTTTATGCAGATGTAGATAATTTGGGGTCTCCTGAATCCAAAAAAGTGTATTTTTGTAATTCATGAAGGAAATTTATTAGGCCATGTTGTTTTGGTGTAAATACTTTTGATTGACCCGGAAAGGATTCGTGTCATTTTGGATCTTTCCCTTCCAAGGCACAAGAAGGGCCTCCAGAGTTTCTTGAGGAATATTAACTTTGTAAGGAGGTTTATACCCTATTTTTTCACCCTAGCTAAAGTACTAACCGCCAAGTTAAAAACTAACATACCTTTCAGCTAGACTAAAGAAGGTAAGGATAGTTTTGAAGCTATCAAGATATCTATTTCCTATGCTCCAATTTATTTATATAGGAAAATTTGTGTGGGAGCTAAATCTAATTTTTAATAGGAAAATTATAAAATTGGGGGTTATTGGAAACTCACCAACTGGCCCATAATGCTACTGAGCTTGGAGATACACCAAGAAAGTGGAGGACATTTCTGACTGGTCATCAATGTTCTTCGAAGAATTGGAGTGCTATATAGGAAAGTTTGAAGTTTCATTAGGTTTTATTGTAAAACACTAAAATTCTACTTAAAAGTTTTGACTAATGGAACAGTTTGATAAGAACCTAGAGATGTAGGCTATTGCCGAACTCCGTAATCAATCTATGTGCAGTGTGATTTACATTTTTGCATTATTTTGGGTTGTTTTACTTAATAATGGATTAATTTTATTGACAATATTAAAAATCCTATAGGGGTCCATGATCGATTAAAAATTTTCAATCTATTTTCAGATCAAGTTGGTATCAGAGCTAGTTTAGCTCAATATTTACTTCCAGTTGAATCTAATTAACAGTGTGATTGCTTCAAGTTGGTGCATTTCAAAGTGTGTGTGAATAGGGTACAGTGCATTATGGGTAGAATTTCAAAATAGGCTAAGCTTAGGGAAATTGAAGCATATAATCACCAGATCGAGGAAGAGAACTCTCTCCTATGATCAATGTATTACTCCTTAGAAGAGGAGACTGCTCACTTGAAATCAAAATTGCATGCCAAGGATGAGCTCTTGGCAAAGCTGCAAAGTGTGGTGATCGAATAAGGAAATTCCTTCAACTTCGGATGTAAACACCATGACAGATGATTGCACCGTAATTTGTTCATCACAAGAATATTCTTCTTCCTCTCATTTAGTTCGAATTAGCTATTGATGTATTTGTTTCATTTGAAAATCATACTAGAGGAGTTGGATCCAAATTATTAGATAAAATGGGATTTGATGGAAGAGGCCTTGGTAAAATGGCTAAGGCATTGCTAACTCCAATACAAGATGAGGATCATCCTCATTTTGTAATTTTGGGTTATCCTAGTGCAAGAATGGATATTGAGACTGCTCCAAGAATGTTGATGGGATACAAGCTTCCAAAAGTAAATTGAATACCCCACTAGTCCTGCAGGAAGATTCTAAGTAGGAAAATTGTGCTTCGTCGTCACACGGGCATGATGTGGTAACAGAAATCAGCAAAAAGGTAATGAAATTCCACCTCCATTTTCTTACCATAATCATAACCACAAAAAACTTATGATCCACTTTTTCAACTTAAGAATTATGGTTGTGATTTTCAAAAAATGTGGAATGATTTTCCATGTACTTTTTGTAGATTACATAATCATTTTGTGGCTAGATGTTGGAAGAGAAGGACATTGATGAAGAATTTGATGTCGTTTGTCAAGAATAAGGAAAATTAGAGACACCAATCTTGTCATGCAAAGTTGATAAATGGTAGTAAGAATTCCTCATCCCAGAAGAAAGAGATTAAGAGGAATTTTTGTGCTCATTTCTAAAGGAATGGGCATTGGGTGGACACATACTAGAAACTTCATCCATCTCACCATTAGAGTAATGGCAAGCCAAAGATGGAGTGGAGACCTGTTGCAAAGGTAAAATAAGTTCCTAATCCACCACCAGTTGACAATTCCATCTAGGACCAAGTAATACGTGAAATTAAAAGTTCTTTAAAGTGGGTAAGTCAACAATTTTTTAGTTATATATTCAAGAACTCATATTGATGAATAGTATGCAATATTTGCTTGGATTTTAAATTTTGTGAGAAAATGCTAAGAGAAAGGTTTACCATACTTGGTGGATTTTCTTACTTGGAAATTTTGATTAATACTCCAATCATATCTCCTAATCATCTTTTGAGTGCATGTTACAGCTTGGATATAGGATTTAACTCATATTTAGCTTAGAGATTTGTCGAAATTTTTGCAGACATTTGATCTCACTTGTGTCAACTCAAATCTTCATTCTGTGTAGAGGAATTGTGACGATGTAGTAGAAATGGTAGTTGATCACCATTGGCATCTAACATCGGGTCAGATCTTCATTATGTGAAGAGGCACATTGAGGTCGTGCTTCTTACTTAGAAATTTTGATTAATACTCCAATCATATCTCCTAATCAGCTTTTGAGTTCTTGTTACTGACTTAGATATAGGATTTAACTCATATTTAGCTTAGATATTTTTCAGCCATTTGTGTAGACATTTCAGCTCACCTGTGTCAACTCGAATCTTCATTTTATGTAGAGGAATTATGACCATGTAGTAGAATGGTAGCTTATCACTATTGGCATTTGACATCGTGTTGGATCTTTATTCGTGAAAAGACCCATTATGTCTATGCGAGAAGATTGGTACTTGGTAGTTGACGTCGGTAGGATCCTTTGTATCATGTAGAGGCGGCAGTGTGCGGTGGGGTTGAAGTCACCATTATTGAGCTCTTGACGAGATCAACTCGGATTATCTTTTATGTAGAGGCATTGTGACCGTGCAATAGAATGGTAGTTGATCATCATTGACGTGACATCTTCCAAAGTGTAAGACCCCTAGAGGGAAGATGTGGTGATGTTTCAATATTGTTGAAGTGTAAGACCTCCGAAAGGTATATGTAGTAGTACATATTTTTGGGTGTTGTCGAAGTGTAAGACCCCTAGAGGGAAGATGTGAAAATATCTACTTCCATGCGCAGCCTATATATTTTTGAATTATAAGACCCTAGAGGGAAGATTTAGCAAGATATATTCCTTTTGTATTACCAAAGAGTAATACCTTAGTAGGAAAACGTGGCAATACAAGCGTCTGGAATTGTCGAAGTGTAAGACCCTTAGAGGGAAGATGTGGAAACCAAGACAAAGGAAGAAGCATGGTGGGACCATAGCCCATAGGGCTAGGATTGAGATCATTTTTTTGAAGTGAGAAGAATGCAAAGAGAGCATACCGAGAATCAACAATAGTACTTCGATGTGGCGGAGAAGATTTAGATTCAGGATAGGGTGACAAAATTTCTAATGAGATTTTGGTGGAAAAAATCCTTTCCCATTGGGGAGGTGTGATTTGGAGGCCAATACAAAGAAAAATTGTTCTTTAAATCTCTCAGGATCGGCACAATGTAAAATTTGACTTCGAGAGATTTTTATCAACTATTTGAACATCAAAAATGGAGTCCGTACATGCAGACGGTGGCTAGTCAAAGTTACGGTCAACCCTAGGTGGGACCGAGTCAACTGGTAAATTATGACCAAGTGGAAAAATAGAAGATCGTGTACTACAAGTTGGGGTTTAGATCCTCCAAAGATTCAACACACATAAAATTGGGTAAGAACAAGAGGCTTAACATTTGTAATGGAAGGGATCTCAACCGCCACGAGGACTATTTTATCACCGATGTGGTGGGTCCTCAAGCCACCACGTGGCTTGCCACCACAATTTTGAATTCACCCGATATGTCTATCGAGGATAAATTTGAGTTCAAAGTGAGCTATGTTTTTATCTTAGAGGGGTGGTCAAATCTCCACCGAGGCCTATGTTATTTTCAAAGGTCGAATTGATCACAATGCTATCCAATTCCCCATGGTTCATGATAGGTTTATTTACCTACTTGGTCATTCAAACACATTGGCCTCTGCCTTATCTATCAATGTGGGCCTGAATTCATATGACTCAGCCTAATAATTGGCAATCAAACTATTTCAAAAACCATATAACTTGGAGCGTGATACCAAGCACATCTCGATCCTACAATATATGCAAGCAGTTATATTTATCCACAACGAACAGCTCGGCCACATTTTTGGTCAATCCCACAAAGAAACCTATAATACAATGGTCAGCCCAATATGAGTGCTATAAATTTGGGTCTCCAAACAAAACAGAGATAGATGTGGTTATTTCCACGTATAGATAGGTTGCAGCCTATCGTTAAACTCCCCTCACATGTAGATGTGGGATTTTCCCATGGCTTTGTAAAAAACCATCCAAAGGAGGATGGGTGTTAAACCCATGACCTAGGTATGGAAATTGGAGTGACCCAACCAACTCGTCCAAAGCAATTTGGTTGGTGAAGGAGTTGGAAGATGTGGATAAAATCCACAATACACAAGTCACTTAGGATTATATAAATGCCTTCCCACACACTCATTAAAGAATGAAAAGAAGATTCCGAGACAATTTCAAAGGAACCTAGGGAATGATTACAGAGATATCAAGCTCATTTTTAAAGGCATAGTGGAAAATTGTAAAGCCTTTTTTTTAAAGGAATTTTTGTGTAAGTCCTATTTATTTATATAGGAGAAATTGTGTGGGAGCTAAGTCCTATTTTTAATAGGAAAATTGTAAAATTTGGGGTTATTAGAAACTCACCAATTGGCCCATAGCACCATAGAGCTTGCAGGTACACCAAGAAGGTGGAGGACATTTTCGACTGGTCATCGGTGTTCTTTGAAGAACTGGAGTGCTATATAGGAAAGTTTGAAGTTCCATTAGGTTTTATTGTAAGAAACTAAAATTTTACTTACAAGTTTTGATTAGTGGAATGGTTCGATCGTAACCCGAAGATGTTGGCTATTTCCAAACACCATAATCAATCGTGTATAGTTTGATTTACATTCTTGCATTATTTTGGGTTATTTTACTTAATAATCAAATAATTTTAACGGCATTATTAAAAATCCTATAGGGGTCCGTGATCAGTTAAAAAAATTTGGTCTATTTTCGGATCAAGAAAGTATCTTGGGAATCCTTACTCAATAGAATGATGATTTGATGGAACAACCAATTGCCTTCTTTAGTCAATCTCTTAAGGATTATGAGCTCAAGTACTCTTTTTCAAGAAACAAGTTTTTTCTATCATTCGGGCATTAAAGAAGTTTAAACACATGTTGTCCAATAACAGATTCAACTAATGGTATCACATCCAGGGGTCAAGGATTTCTTACTTTGAATAAGGATATGAATGAAAAGTGAGTTGGATGGATTACCAAGGTCATGGAATATGACATGCATATAAAGGTAACCAATTAGTCAAAGGAAAAGGCCTATGTCAACAACTTGCTACTCGATTTGGAAGCAAAAGAAGGATGTGATAATGTGTTGCATAATCACCTCCAAATAGACATTCCTACTGATTGGATATCCAGAATGAAGGATTTTCTACTATCAAGAGCATATCCTCCCAAACTAGATAGAACCTAGAGGTGAATTTTCTTACTCCGGTCTATTCCTTATGTTCTCATAGATGGCACACTTTTCCAAAAAGACTTGAATGGCGTTATTCTCGGATGTATAGGTCCCGAACAAGTTGAGAGAATACTAAAGGAATTTCATAACGGATTGTTGGGAGGACATTATTCAAAGCAAGAAAAACTTCTTCAAATATCATGAGGTCTGGTTATTACTAGCTGAATTTGTTCAAGATGTCCATTTATGGGTAAGATAATGTAAATAATGTCCCTTCTTCATAGGAAAGCGAGGCTAGCTGTTATACCCCTTCATCAAATTTATGTAGATCAACCCTTCATCTAATGGGGGTTAGAATTTGTTGGAATGATAAATCCACCATCAAGTGATGGACATAAGTGGGTGTTAATCGCAATATATTATTTCACCCGATGCGCAGAGGCAAGCATTAAAAGAAGGAAATGAGAAATTTTCTGGATCTTCTTGAAGGAATTATGACAAGACTTAGTGTTCGTTTCACGATCATCTCGATAATGCCAAGGAATTTGTAGGCACAAATCCCATTGAGTGGGTTGTCAATATCATATTTAAAAACTTCATCTAACTATTATCCACAGGGTAATTCTTTGGTCAATTCTAGTAATAATAACTTGATACGGATCATCAAAAGGATGATGGAGAATAACCGACAAACTTGGCATACACAACTGAAGACTACCCTGTGGGAAGATATGATCACACCAAAAAGGGCCATTGGAAATTCCCCTTTCATGCTAGTATATGGTAGGGAGGCAAATCTTCCTGTCTTTGTCATTTCCCTCTTTGGAGTTAGCACATCAGCTAGAAGTGATGGAAAGTGGTCCTATGAAGGTATGGTTCATTGAGTTGGTGGAATTAGATGGAACCCGAGCAAGGGTATGAAGACTTTTGAGATGCATTAGGATTAAAAATAAAACTTTTGACAAGAAATAATTTCATAGGTCTTTTCAAGAAGGATGTTTGGTCCTCAAATGGGATGCGGACAGGGCCAAGCCAAGAATGCACACAAAGTTTGATGCTCTCTCTCGAGTGGGTCGTACATAATTACGACCTCAAAGAGAGCAAATTCATTTTCCTATCTAAACTCAATGGAGAAGCACTACCCATCCTAGTGAATGGGATACACCTCAAAACTTATTTTTGAGAAATTTTCACCATGTACAGTATTAGTCTAGTTTCCTTTCCTCCGAGTGCTTTACACATTGTCTAGGTTATTTTGCTTTGTCTTGCTTTGTTTTGTTTTTTTCATTTTCTGGTTGCATTCTGTTCTATATTTTGTTTGAGGTTAATGACTCTTGTGCCCAATGTATTTTATAAATTTATTGCAATAATTATTAGCAATAAATCATCCCGAGATATCACCAAAAATGTGAACTTTATAAGTTTCCCTTGCCAAGAGGGATTTTGAAAAAAATCTTGTAGCTTTTTAACTTGTACCATTTTTTTTTTTTTTCAAAAAAATATTTTAAAACCGCCTAAGTATAAATTTTCTGCCATATTTCAGATTTCGAAGTTAACATGCAATTTTCATGCAACCGCATGTTGAGTTACGAAACCCAAAACCCGCCCTAAAAAATTTTGGAATCAAAACTCAAGTTACATTTTACATGCAAACTGCATGTTGATTTCTAAAATCTGATCCCCCACTTTCATTTCGACTTAGAAGTTCGATATGTAGTTTGCATGTAAACTACACATCAACTTCTCGAATTCTACCCCTCGACCAATTCACGGTATTTTGTACTTGATTATGATATGCAGGTTGCATGTAAACCGCACATAGACTTCCGAATTCTTAATTTTGATGGTAGATCAACAATAAATTCCAACCACCCACACGTACCAATTTTGAGGTAATTAATTTTTACTTTCCTATTTAAAGGTGAGTTTTACTTGTCATTTTCACCTAACAATTCGATATGTAGACTGTTCACAAACTCCTCTAAAATCTAACCATACCCCTTTGGTGATTTTTAAGGAATTTTTGTGATTTTTCTCATTAGACATTTGGGTAAGTTTCAATATATTATTTACAAAATATCTTAGTCCCTTTTAGGGTTTTTCTTGTCATTTTTCATCTCTTTCCTAGGAACCTTTCTCATTTCCTCCTTTGCATCTTTTTTTGAATTTTTGACTTTGAGTTCTAAACTCATGGCTCTTTCACCCTCGTTGTTTTTCTTTTTTTTTTGCCTAGGATTCAAATCTTGATTTTTGAAATATGAAGGAGAAAAGACTATTTTCATAGCAAAAGAGGATTTTTCGTAGGTTCGAGGATGCTTTGCAGGGCTATACTTCTACCATCGGAAGTCGGAGGTTGATAGGCACATCGCAGTGGGAACTCTAGTTCAAGCTTGTATTTCAGAATTTTAGAAGTGCATTATAGGTCCTAACTTCCGTCGTCATAACTTTGGGTCGGAATCACATGAAGGAGATGCAGTAGGATTTACAAGGCTATTTTATAGGGTTATACTTTTGCCCCCAACCTCGATTCTAATTTCAATAATTTTTCTAAATTTTTCACCAAATACATATTTTTGGATCCTCTTATAAGGAAAAGGATAAGATGAAGTACAATATTTAAGGGGTGACTCCCCTTTGAGCATTACATCGATGTTGACAACATAGGATACATGGACCTAGGACATATTGACCTCCCTGAATTATGGGAGAGGATAAAAGATATGAATAAGAAATCATGGATGAAAGGAATTTACGATAGTATACTTTCCTTGGCTATCACCTTCCCTTCATCAATGCAGTTCCCAAATTTCATGCTCGTTGTTGTCACATGCTTCAATAAGGGCTCATGAAAAGTAAAAAATAATAATTGTATGGTGGTGATTAAACTATATAGTGACTCTTTTGAGTACCTATTGAATCTTCCTTATGTCAAGGAATATACCATTATTTCCCCAAATCCACTCTTGAGCACTAGGTTATGTAAATTGTGACTTGTACAAGGGTTGTCAACAAGATTTATTTGATAAAATCCTAGATTTCACTATCTAGGTTCCCAAGACTGCTCCACAACAAATTTTATTTAGGATGTAAATGATATCGTCACATTGTTGAGCCAAGTCACATAACTTCCTTCTTCCAAGGATTTCCAGGAATGGATGTATTTTTATATTTCCACTATCTCGGAAGAATGGTGATCTTATTCAATGGCTAAAACACATCAGTAATGCCATTTGTTTCTAATTGTTAGATGTCCTAACTTCTAGGAATTTCTATATGACTTCTTATCTTATATATGTGGTCATAGGAATGAGAAATTATCAAGGGTTTTTGCTAGTAGGATTAAGAAGTGCTTCTCAAATTTATGAATTCTATCCTCAACTCATAATGGAGGGGCCTAAAAATTTTGAAGGGTGAACGATGATTTCTTTGCTGACATTTTATGCTTCTTCAAATAAAACTTGTATAACCAAATAATTTCTTATGATGCCTACAAATAAGTCAGAGAATGCGGAGGTATCTATTTGTAATTCCCAACATTCACGTATATCAGGGTGCTCGGATTCTTAGGTTCTCCTAACAAGTTACCTAGGTGCCCCACAGATAAGTGGGTATTAATGGAGTTGGTTTGATAGTTGTTGCATTATCAAAAAATTCAACATGACAGACACAAGACGGGAGCTCAGTTTCCCATCACTGTGGGAAGATACACATGAGTGTTTACATAAAAGGAAAATAATGTTGAATGGGAAATGCATAAAATGACTCTGAAGACCTTTCACCCATGCATTTGTTTTGATTAGTGGAAAAAAATCAGCAAACAAGGATCGATGAGCATTCACGTACCACAATTGAAGGATATCTAGATCCACTACATGGATGAAATCACGATAAGGGAAAGGGAATTAAAAAGGTTAACTCTTCAGAGGTAGCCTAGTATGGACTTTCAACCATCCCTGAAGGTCTCCAAGATGATGAACAGGTTTTAGACCCCTCCTATAATCAAAACAATGTTAGAAATCAACCATTGTCATGGATCGATTGGTCACTTAAATAATGCAGCAGTACAAAGGAAAGAGTGGGTCCTATTCTCAATTGCACCTACCAGTGGCTGATGTCATTGGGAATCATGCCAAATAAGTCATAACATCTCGTTGTCGAAACCGTTCAGTATAATCATCCATGGGCAATACCACCCCTTCAAATGGAAGAAGAACCACTCCCAAACCTGCTTCAAAACTTCGCAATATCTCTTTCGTATATAAAGGTTCTAGATCTTCTTCCCGATTTTCCAAAACAAGAGATGCATCTCCCAAAGTGTCATCTAAAGAGGTCATTGACCTAAGTGTCTCTCCTAAAAATTCTCAAATATTGCAAACACCATCTTCTCCACCTCTTCACCATTCTCATTCCATCTTTCCCCTTCACCTCTCACTTTTCCTCTAGCAAAATCCTCTATTTCTTTCATTCCCATTTCTCCTACTTTCCTTACCACATCTCCTTCCATGGCTCAAGTCTTCTCTTCCCTTCTCACTCTTTCATCTAGAGATGTTATGGCTTTAGGATCTCCTTTTGGGACTCCTCTTCCTCAACAGGCTCCCCCATTTCCACCCCCATCTTATTAATGTTCATAGCCATCCTCTCCAATCCACCTTCTATTATCACCACATAATTTCCCCTTACAATGACTACAACAAGTGTTCTATTAAAACCAACATAACCCATTGCCACAATAACAATGCCCATGTTATCTACCGAATTTTCTTCTTTTAATCCCAAATGACTAAAAAGAAAAACTCCCAAGTAGAAGAAGAAGGTTCCAATTATTTACTTTGTTGATATTAGTATTCGGATCTTCCTCCCTAGAGACAAAAAAGACCAAGGGTCATTTCCAACCTATTGTTCAATCAAATTGGAGAGATTTTTATCGAAATAGAAACCCCACTATGGGAAAAACCAAGGAAATTGTCACTGCAATAGATTGCCAAATCTCTAGGTTTTCCCTTGGGAAGGCCTCTCATGAAGGTTCCAAGAAATATATTCAAGTTGCTTTGGGTAACCTTTTGGAATAATTTAACAGGGATAAAGTGACTAAGGATGAGCTTAAGAACAAGGTGGAATAGTTTATTGTATTCTAACAAATATCACACAGCCTTCTCACACTACTGCCATTGTCATACCTCCAAGCTTTGATGACACCTCCTTCTCTGGTAGAGAAAGATTGGACAACAAGGTCGGGTAGTAGGATCATGGATGGAAATTTTAATTTAGGAAGGAGAGTAGGTTATCAAGTATGTTGATCTTTACAATGAATTATACTCTAAGAAGTATATTCTCTCCAAAATGAGTGAATTTCTCACCGAAGAAAGCAACAATTTGGAACTCACTCTTCAGACTTGAAAGGAGGTATGGAATGTGAAGTCAGATCTAGTTCTGAAAGAAAGAATCATTGATGATGCCTCAAAATTGTTTGAATATAATGAAGTTATGGAGTTTAGGGTCCGGATGTTGTAAGAAGCCATGACTAAGCTGGATGAGAAGAGGATCGAGGTGTTTGATGACCTCAATGATATTATGGATGAATTTGATAGGATCCATTACAAGTTTCTAGATAAAAATGTTGATGCACTTCTGGTTGAACAAATTATTTCCCAATTCAAGAGCCTAGTCAATGAGGACAATGATGTAACCAAATCCTTTGGGCTAAATTCTATTCACAGGTTAGTGTCATATCAAAATTTCTTGAGTCAACTCAAGAAAGTTATAAATCAAACTAAAAATTTACTAGGGAAATTGGTTAAAGTAGTTGAATCAGCTCGAGGTCCTGAATCATTATGCATGTGGACCAGACAATGAGGAAATTCAAGGAATCATCAAACAATTTCTTGAATACAGGCACAAGGTAGCTGCTGAAGAAAAAGAAGAAGAGTCAGACCAAGAGAAGGTGATGCCATCCCTAGCTAAACATGGCGGCCATTTTTGCACGCCTCCAAGCTGCAACACCAACTCAAGTTACAAGTTTGACCTGGTCAAACCTACACAACCACCTTATTATTTTTGTGGGATATTGTTTCCTAGTATAACTACATTCTATTTTTAGCATGTAATGATTAAGAGGAGTAGATACAATTTCTCAACCCTCCTAATCTATAAATACAAGAATGCATTATGTATTAAGGGACTTTTGGATCTTATTGTAAGGAGGCTCTATTAATTCTTGAGTTTCATGTATAAGCTTTTTCCTCATGTTAGAAATATAATATTAAGTGCATCATAATGTTTAGTTTATAGTTAAATAATATAGAATAGTTATATTCTTATTATTTAAATATAAATTATAGATTAGGTTTTGTTAGTTATTAAATTAACTAACTATTAATTAAAATTGGGTGTGCCCTGTCACTTAATATACATAACCCTTCAGGTTATTTATATATGACTATGGGTCATATTTGAAATGTATTGAAAAATATAATCACGTGAATCAATGATCACGGTAAACTAGGGGGTAGAAGGAGGGAGGAGTTAACTGACTGTAAATAAATATTTCTCATACTAGTGAATTATTATTTGTGGTTTTTACCCATTTACAGGTTTTCCATGTTAAATCATGTGTCAATGTGTTCTATTATTTATTTTTTAAGTTATTTCATTTATTGTAATGTTATGTTATAATGGTTGAATAATATTTAATAATATGTCATTAAATATCTTGGCCCTGACATGGTACCAAAGCGAGATAATTTAATTTAATTTAACCACCTAACTTATTAAATAGGTGCAACCATTGGGAAGTTAGGTAGTTGGGGTGAAATATTATATAACCCCTTCCCCCTCTTCGAATGTTAGTTGCACATGTGGAAGTCAATTGGAGTCTCCACAACGAAGTGAAAAATCATTCGAATTATTCAACCTGCAAAATCAAGGTAAGAACTATTAATATTTGAAATATTTGTATAGTTTATAATGTATGCAAGAATTCAAGAAAGCAAGTAAAAATTCCAAGTGAAAAATAAAGTACACAGGAGACAAGATTCGGAAAATAGGCCATTTGAATTTTTTCATTGGTCGTGTGAAAAATATGGTCTCCTAGTAATATTGTTTTTACATTTTGTTTGAAAAATGAAATCCTATCCTATTTTTTGACTAGTTCATTCAAAAAAAAATTCTATACAATTTTTTGTTTATAAAATTATATATAGTTGTTATATAACTATATATTAATATCTATATAAAAAACTATATATAAAAACCTAACCGATATATATAACTATATTAAAAAAACTTATATTTAAAACCCAAACCCTAAATTTTGGAGCAGCCCCCTTCCACCAACCACCCTTCCACATTTGTGCCAAGTGGCACGTTTTGGTGCCCTCTACATAGTTCTCCTATACGCATCATGTAGCCCCTCACACGGCCCCTCTCTTTGTCACCCCTCCTACACGACCTCCCATCTTCCCGTTGCATGTGTTTTAGTCCCACATTGGGGATGGGATAGTGGTGGGGAAGGATTTATAAGCCTTCCCATATGTAGATGGTGGTCACACCACCTCATGTTTTTTCTTACCCTTCATGGGCGTGGTGGCTCGGTCATTCAAGGCTGGCTGCCAAGGTACATGCTATGTCTTGCAATGGTAATATGTGGCACTCGGTTGGAAGTTTGTGTTTGGTTGGAAATTTGTGGCATTATATGTGGTAAATGAATTTGGTTTATATGGTTTAAATATAAGTTGGAATATAAATATGGCATTCGGTTTATATGGTTTAAATAAATAGTTCGACCGAGTTGACTCAAAAAACTCAACCGAGTTGATCATATCAAGTTGAATATATGGGCAAGAGCCCAAATATTATTTATATATGTAGGTTATTTGTCAAAAAAATCATTTACATACATAGTCATTTTATAAAATTGTACACCTTTTTTTTGTAGTAATTAACGATAAAATTATCGTTTATATATGACGATCTTTTGTAAAAATGATAAAATTATCATTTTTTCTATATGTCGTGTTTTTTTGTTGTCATAATTTTATTGTGAAAAAAAAATCACTCATGTTTTGATTCAATTTATTGATATCATTCTAATATTTTTGTGTATAGATTCTTTTTATACAGATCTCTTTGTTGTGACGTAAAAGTGATCGAGATCAATTATGAGGATTGAAATACGACAGGGGGATTTATCTATCAATCTCTTATTTAATCCTTGTTTGTTAATTATTATCGTATTTTACACACAAATGGGATCTAATCAGTTTGCAATTGACAAATCACATATGTTGAATGGAAACAACTACAACATTTGGAAAATCTGATTGAAAGCAAAATTTATGGCTCGCAAGTTGTGGGTAGTTGTAAGTGGAACAGAGAGAGCTCCTACTAGGAAGACATGCAACTGCTGATAATGTTGCCTCATATCAACAGAAAATACAAGAGGTAATGTTGATTATCTTGCGAAGTATACAAGATGACTTTCTGCTTCATATCTGAAACCTTGAGAGTCCTAGTGAAGCTTGGGCACAATTGGAGTCAATGCATGAAGGTACGTGTTTGTCAAAAGTTATTAAATTAATTTTAGAGCTTATGACAACTCCCATGAAGGGAGATGAAAAAGTGATTAATTATTTAGAAAAAATCAAAAATATTAAATCACAACTAGATGGATGTGGTAGTAATTTAATTCATGATAAATTACTTTATTTTATTGTTCAATTAAATATCCATGAAAATTTTAGAAATTTCATTTCAATTTTGAATTCTAAATACCAAACAGAACAAGACATACCAGATTTGCAAACCCTAAGTGCTCTTCTAATACAGGAAGAACAAGTAATGACAAATTTTGATTCTAAGGAGAATGCCTCTCATGCACTTCTTGCTCAGAAGTCAAAAGATAAAAACTTTAAATTTAACAAAAACAAAAAGCAAACTCCTAAACCTCCTAGTAAGGATAAGAAACTTGGAAACCTTAGAGTTAGCTTTGATGGAAAATGTCACAATTGTGGTAAATTTGGACATAAGAAAGATGATTGAAAATTTAAGAATAAAACAATTCTAAATTTCAAAAGGGTAACAAATTTATTCAAAATCAAAACAAGAATCAGAAGAACCAAAAATCAAATGTAATTGCTTTGTATGTCATTTTTTTACTGTAAAAGAGAATGAATGGATATTAGATAGTGGTGCTTCTAGGCATATGAAATTTAGGTCTGATATTCTATCTGATCTTAATGAATGTAATGAACATATCTATTTAGGAGATCATTCCATTCTTGATGTTCATGGTGAGGGAAAAGAAAAAGTAACAAATGGGTTCATTAACAATGTATTGTTAGTACCTAATTTAAAAATGAATTTTCTTTCTTTCTCTTAGTTAACTCAAAATAACTATAGTTTTAATTTGTTAAAAGATAAATGGTTTATTAAAAATGAACATAATGTAACTATAGTTGAAGGCATTCAAAGAGATGGTTTATATGTATTTTCTGTTTTCCTTCACTTCTTGTTTAACTACTAATAAAAGTGATTTACAATTATGGCATGAGAGACTTGGTCATGTTAATTTCAGGAGTATGCATGACATGTCTCGTTTAAACCTTGTAACTGGTCTACCTCCCATTTCCCAAAATCATGAGACTTGTGAAGGTTTCTTACATGGTAAGCAATCTGCTAACCCTTTTCATAGTCATCATGATGATAACTCTTCAAAACCTTTAGAGCTTGTTCATAGTGATGTTAGAGGACCACTAGAAGTTCCCTCTCTTAATGGTTCTCTATATGTTGTCACTTTTATTGATGATTTCTCTCGTATGATTTGGTCATATTTCATTAAAAAGAAATCAGATGTCTTGTCAAAATTTAAAGAATTTAAAGCTCTAGTTGAAAATGAGATTATCTTTTCTTAGTTCCTTTGAAAAGAAAAATATGTTTGTAGATTAAAAAAATCTTTGTATGGCTTAAAACAAGCTCCTAGAGCTTGGTATTCTAAAATCAATAGTTTTTTTAATGAAATTGGTTTTTCTAACTATGCATCTGATAATGATTTATTTGTTAAAATTGAAGAAGATGTTATTATTCTCATTGTATTGTATGTTGATGATTTACTAATCACTAGTAATTCTAATGCTTTAATTATGAAAATTAAAGAAAAATTAATGCAATATTTTGAGATGATGATTTAGGTTTATTACATCATTTTTTAGGCATGGCTATATTTCAAGATAAAAATTCTATTGTAGTATCTCAATCACAATATGCAACTAATCTACTTAAAATATTTAATATGCTTGATTGTAAACCAGTTTCTATTCCTATAGAAGTAGGATGTAAACTTGATCCTAAACTGCATGTGAAAAAGATAATCCTACTTTATATAGGCAACTTGTAGGTAGTTTTATTTATCTTAATATTACTAGACCTAACATTTCTTATGCAGTAGGGATTTCTTCAAGGTTTATGCAGGAACCTTATTAGGATCACTGGAAGTTAGCAAAAATAATTTTGTATTATGTAAAGGGCACTATTAATTATGGTTTACATTATATTTCATCTAACAATGCATATTTACATGGATATTGTGATTTTGACCATGTTGGTGATGTGATAGATCGTAAATCTACAACTGGATATATATTCAAGTTTGGTGCAGGTGTCATTACTTGGAGCAGTAAAAAGTAGCCGATAGTTTCCATTTCTTCTACCAAGGAAAATACAGAAGTGTAATGGAAGTAGAAAAAGAATCCATGTGGCTGAAAATGTTGTTGGAAGAAATACATATGGAATTTATAGAAAGTACTCCTCTTCTATGTGATAGCCAGATTTTATTGCTCTTGAAAGAATCCAATTTAGCATCAAAGGATGAAGCATATCGAGAACATATGCACTTTATTCATGATAAGGTTCTCAACGGTGATATTGATCTCTAATACTTGCCCTACTAAAGATTAGGTTACTGAGACTTGATTACGATGCCATTATGTGTTGTGAAGTTCAAGTAAGTTTCATGCAATGCTCGACTTTCAGATTTTTCATTGAGGGGGAGTGTACATGCAATGTCACCTCCTAATGGTCGGCTAGTTGATTAACTCCTCTTCCTCTATACTTCTACTCTGGTTTAAAAGCATTGTAAAAGATCTTGTATGATCTAAAAGTAAACTAATAGAGTTTATGGGGAAAGTATAATCCAGTGTGTGCATCTATTTGTAAAGGAGGTCCTTGTGTTATAAAAGGCTCCTAAAGATGTGGTATAAGAATATTTCCATGAGAAACAATGAGATGTAGTCTCACAAATCATGCTTAGCCTAAATCATATGTCTGATTTATGGATTCCAAATCCTTTTGTACCAAAAGGTAAGTTGAGCATGATGAAGGTGTTATAAATCCTTCAAAAGTACATGTGCTAGCCTAAACCTTTAGGGTTTATGGATTTGTAAATCTTGTTGTACAAATAGGTAATGTTGGCATATGGATCCCCACTTAATATTAAGGGGGAGTGTTAGAACTATAATATTAAGTGCATCATAATGTTTAGTTTATAGTTAAATAATATAGAATAGTTATATTCTTATTATTTAAATATAAACTATAGATTAGGTTTTGTTAGTTATTAAATTAACTAACTATTAATTAAAATCGGGTGTGCCCCATCACTTAATAGACATAACCCTTCGGGTTATTTATATATGACTATGGGTCATATTTGAAATGTATTGAAAAATATAATCATGTGAATCTGAATGATCACGGGTAAAACAGGGGGTAGAAGGAGGGAGGAGTTACTAGGACTTGTAAATAAATGTTTCTTATACTAGTGGATTATTCTTCGTGGTTTTTTACCCATTTACGGGTTTTCCACATTAAATCATGTGTCAATGTGTTCTCTCATTTATTTTTTAATTTATTTCATTTATTGTAATGTTATGTTATAATGGTTGAATAATATTTAATAATATGTCATTAAATATCTTGGCCCCGACACCTTAGTAATATATAGAACAATATTTTACCTTCGACTACTTGATGTGTTGTGCATTTTAATAATTCATTCAATACTTGTGAATGATTTTAGTTCCTTGTATGTGGTGATTTATATTGCCTTCATATTAACTATCTTTATTCATTTAGATTGCAAGTTGTGATATACAAACTTATTCGTTTCAGTTGTGGAAGATATAGAATCCCTTCTATTATTTTAAGTTTTATAATCATTAAGTCTTGACTGAGAAGGAAATAAGAAGTTGTGCATATTATATGTTATTTTGTTGTAATATTATGTGCATGTGAAGTGGATCTATTTATTCCTTAAACTTTTGGTGCATCACCTCATTTTTGTATTTTAGTTATCCTTCTATCCCTTTTCAAATTCGTGTCTCACGACCCCTTGTGACCCGCATCCCATTTCGCAACCTAACCTCATTACCTAAACTTTACACAATTATTTATTAATTACCTTGTAATTGATAAATCCACATCACCTTACCCGCCACCTCACTTTGCCACCTCATCATGACCTAGCCCTAACCCTAAACTAACCTAATTAAGACCCATGACTTGGTCTAGACTCACATCCATAACTAATGCCTCCTTACTCGCACCAAAAGCCGACCTTCTAGCCACTTGACCAAGCCCGCAACTGATCCCTCGAGAGAAAAACAGGGAAGGTGGGCTATTTTACTAAAAATAGCCTACTTTTTCCTAACCGATGCCGGTTCCTACTCGACCGCCGTCGGTTACGCAACCGCCATCGGTTCCCTGTAAATGGGCTCCCCAAACCAAAACAACGGATCGGAATTTCATTTTGGAGATCACCAAGGATTTTGATCAACAGAGAGCATCATGAGCGAGGAACAGAGTCCGATCTTCACTTGACCAAGCAGACGAGTGAAAATACTAGACGTGTTTACAGCAAAGGAGATCAACTTGCACCTTCGTAAAAACCAGTAAGTTACATCTTGCATGTCCTCCATTATAACATTTCTTATGCTTTTGGAATTACAGTCCTCCCAAATCCGTTTCTGAATCCATTATCCAACGTACCATTGCCTCTAACTGCCATTCTTTTGCTTCTAACCATCCCATTTCCTAATACTATCCAAAAACCAGCCATTACAAACACCACAACCAGCCCAGAAGATCCTAGAACCCACCGGTATCGGTTATCGAATCGCATCGCTTATAGGTAACCGCATCGGTTCCTTTGATCAAAACCAGAAAAACACCTTTTCCCTACCTACTTCAAAGCAATTTAATTGATATTTTACAGCCTTTTGTGTTAATTCACGTTAGCAGGAAACTCACCACCTTCGAAAGGAAGTTTTACATTTCCCCGCCCAAGGCGCTTCTCATTTATTGTTTAATCAAATCTTGTGGTCTTGTGTTCTTATTTCGCAGTCCTTCCTGCATAAAAAGGAGTTCTCCGCAGTCAACCTGATCTTTCTCTACGGTACGCGCACATCATCTCGACATTCTACAGGTATTCCTCCTAACCCTAACCTTATCTGTTTCTAAAAGGAACGAAGCATTTCCGAGTGAAACATTTTGGCACGCCCGGTGGGACCCATTTTGGGTTTATCTTTATTTCTTGCTTGCTTTCATATAGGGAGCATACTTGTTGTTTTCTTCTTCTAGAGATATTCACAAGGTATTTTATTATTCTGGTAAAAGAACTTGCTTTGTTTTTGCATCTTGCATTAGTAAAAGTCATCTCTTTTGCTTCATCGAATATCACTTTCGATTTGGGTTTTAAAACACATGCATTGCATTCCTGCCTGTTGTTTTTCAATTCTAGTGAACATAGATTAAGTAACAGGTCGTACACGTGGGGGTGATATCCACGGTATTGACAGGAAATTAATCTTACATTCACTGCACAACACATACCGAATCACTTCACAATTAACACAACACCAAACATCCCCCTTTTTCCGCGGTATTCCTCCGCCCGATTGAGGTAACCTTATAAGCCAAAACAACTTGACATTTCCCTAAGTCTCTTGTTTAGGATTCTCGACATCATTCTACGCCTAAAGGCATAAGCCCACAATAATTAAAATTAACCCTAAGGTTAATCTCTCTGATTTGCGTGTGCATCTTGCTTGTTTGTTGTTCTCTTTTCTCTCGTCATACTGCCTTTTGTGATCAATAAGTTGATAAATATACTCAACGTTGCTAAAAATCAAATTAGCAGCCCTTTTGTATCTTCTTATCCTAGATTTTTGACACCGCATCGGTTAAGGGACCGACGCCGCTTTCCCCGTGACCGACCGACAAATGTTAGTAAACCGATATCGCCATCGTCTCCATCACCGACAAACCAAAGAACTTGCCAAATTCATCATTCTCGGGTTGTTTTTGTTCTTGATAGATTGAAACTTTACCGTGAACTGCATGTCCATGGTTGTTATCACTCAAAACAAGCCGCCATGGTTTCACACGCTTGCTCTGCTTTTTTGCCCCGAATCACCCCTTCACCTTCTATGGGGAATCCTACCGATACCAAAGTGAGGTTCCAAAATTCCTGTGGGAGATAAGGACTTTGCCAAGCAAGTTTCTCGGATGCTAATTCCAGCTACATGCATAATACTATTTGTCTCATACCCCCGACCGTACACCCGATGGTCAGCTCTCTTGTAGGTATGCCTACGCATAGCCGCTCATTTAGCTCCCACTCCTCCCGATAATACCGCCTCGCTTCCCGCATCTCTAGCCCCGCCTCCCAATCCGACAAATGCAGAGGTTCATACGACCCCGATTAGCTTTCCTTTTGTTAATCTTGACCCCACGCTTTCTACCACCAACCGCCTACCTCATCTCTTTTGCAGATCGCTCCATTCATGACTTGCTCTCTCGCCACCTATCCACACGAGCTTTCCTTCTCAAGCTCCGCCTACCTTTTCATTCCCATACACGTATCCAAAGAACCTCAACACCTTATATGGGACATCCCTATTCTCGTGCACCATCATCTCATCCAACCACCGATTTCATCAAACAAATGATGGACAAAATGCAAAATTTGAGGCTTCGCTTCGGGAAGTCGTAGCGCTGACATACGAACAAGTTTGTCGGGAGCCCATTCACCCTTCTCGTCTCCCCTTCATTCATATCCTCCTCAATGGGAGTTGCCAAATTTACTCGCTTTTAATAGTAAAGAGGATCCTCAACAACACTTGCGATCATTTAGACATGCTTGTTATTTGATTGCCCATAATGACGCCTCATACTCCGCACCTTCCCTATGTCCTTATCAGACCCGCCTGAGTGGTACAAAGTTTTTAACCCAAAGACTCGATCTTCTCTTTTAACCAACTAGCCCAATCTTTCTTGGATCATTTCTCCATTAACATTGCTAAGAAAGAAAGTATCTATCACCGACCTTTATGCCATCCGACAATTTGAGGACGAATCTATCGCAGATTTCGTTGGACGATGGCGGGGCCTTATCAACCAACTTACGTATGCCTTGCCTCAAACCGAACTTATCGAACTCTTTACGCGGGCCTGCGCTAAGCACATCTCCCCTACCCTCCAAATCCAAACTTTCCGTATTTCGACGAGGTTTTACTATGGCTCAAAATTAGAAATTCGAGCCTTAGAGGAAGAGAAATTGCATGTCAAGCAACAAGAACTCCACTTTCCGAACTCCCGATTCTACCAATAAACCAAATACCACCACTCCTCACGCGTCCACCTCTTCTAAATCAAAAGGAGCTGTCCACGCGGTGATGGTCAAATCCCAACCACCGTCCAATACTCCACCAAAACCACCTATAAATACAAAGCCGAACCCATCAACTACACTCCTCGGGAGAAACCTATGGTGTCATCTTGGAAAAATTGCTCAAAGCAGAGCCATTACCTTACCTCCCGTTAAACCTCATTCGGGTTTGATTCCACTCGCGCCATACCTTCCCGGTACAAAGAAAATGACTTTTGTAATTTCCACCGCGTGAAGGGACACAAATATGAAAACTCAAGATGTTGAAAAACATAGTGCAGAAATGGTTGATGCGGGGATATAGCCTCGATAATCCTAACGCCCGCTAACCGAAATTTGAAAATTTTCAACAAGCCATTCCCGAATCACTCGGCCCAACAAGAATGCCAACCAGATATCTTAGCCGAGGAGAGTGTTCATGAGATCCATGCAGATTCGATACCTACCAAAAGCCTCTATCGAGAAAATTTTGAATCAAGCCTCTTCACTAACACAGAGCCCGAACCTCCTTTACCACCATCAAGCCAAAGCGAAATCGCCTTTACCCATAGAAGAGTTAACGCCTGTGCTTCCTTCCCATCAATGAGTCTTCTTACACCACATCCCTACAAGATTGCGAGCGGATGTTGTCTAATCTATCCATTTCCCGACGCTCCTTCTACCACTTTGCCGCACAAGAGGAAGGTACGCCACTCCTTTTGACATCCTTAGACGAAAATCTCTTGCACCGACATCACTAAATTCTTTAGCCGTGATGCACTTCTCTCCAACATGCCCTTCGCCTATTAGTCCCTCATCACCTAAATCTTTTCAACGACTACCGACCTCTTAACATCTATTGATACAAAGGCCTCATCTACCCCCCGTATCACTCCCACAAAGGGGACTGGAATTACAACCCACCTTTCTTCCGTACTCAAAATTACAAATCACACTGAGACTGCCATTCCACGTAAGATGACAGCCCTATGGGAACGCTTTGAGTACCCCTTTTCTACTCAAATGCAAATGACTGATCCCGATGTCTCCACCATCTACCCGAAGTGCTTACAAAAGCTTAAAATGCCCCCTGTTCTCACCTTCACCCCCTCACCTCTACCAAATGCCCCGTCCACTTCTATCAACTTAACCAAATCTTCCCTACGCTGGGACCTCACCAATGCCCAGGCCTAACACACCCGCCTAAGCGACTCGATCTATCCAAAATAAACCCGCCCCGCCACCTAGGAGACGAACGCAATCCGGCCTCTATCACAATTAAAACCCTCATCGCCACACCCACCTTCCATATCGGGACCTCATCCTCCACATTACACCAATATATCATACCTCCTTTGTTTTCTGCAAAACGACTCTACGCCTTCTACACCTATACAGAGATCAAAGGGTATCACAACATCGTTACCCCGCGTATCCGGTCCACCTATCAACCCTAAACCAATCCCATCATCAAAGGATTTATTTTCTGTCACTCCCCTTTCTCCGTGGTTGTTTCCCGCTACCACGCCATCTGTAGCCTCATCATCTAACCAAAAACGTAACTTCGTGTCCAAGAAACCACGTTTAGTGAAAAACATGTGTCAGCACCCCCCGGCTAAACCACCACCTGTACGAACCAACCACGCCCAAACATTACCAAAACCCGCACAACCAATACCTTCATCCGATTTTGACCCCCTCAAAGGATCTTACGCCAAAATCCTTGCTATGTTGGTGGAGAATGCGACCATTTCCCTACCTCCACTTAGACCTTATGACCCGTCTAAACCCCGACCTATGGGTTACGATGAGTCTAAAATCTGCGCTTATCACCGCACACCAGACATGATGTGGAGGGATGCAAAGCTCTAAAACCATCCTTCGTCACTACCTCTCCCGATAGAAAGATTAAGAAAGACAACTTACGAAGGGAAAGACCTCTAGCCAATTCCTCTACTATATCATCTATCCCCGCCTCACCAAGATCTATCATTATTACAACCCCACCTCAAGACCATGAATTATCCCAACCATCTTCCTCATCTCGTATCTACGAGATTAATATGATTAGTGTCGCTACTCGAGGACAGAAAAACAATGGGAAAGCGAAAGAAAACACACTCGCATCTCTTTCTCCTTCAACCATCCCGACACACCACCACCTAAAGTGGTTATTCGCGACCCGCCTATCCCGCCTCTAATGGAGTTGCCCACCGAACCATGATCAAACAGCCTTCATCAATCGCCCGTAAAATGACACTATATGATCTCATTCGACTTCAATCTCATCGACAAGCTCTCGTTGAGATCCTTCAAGGGATAGAGGTTACCCAACGAAACCCCGCCTGCGTGGCCTCCATTCTAACACCCAATCACGCTTCTCTCTCTCACCAAACAATCCATCTCCCCACCACTTCGCCTCAAAACAACAAGCCGCTGCAGCTAGTTTCTAAGATGAAATTATCGACTTTGGTGCGTAAGACCCCGACTCTCGCCTTTTCATTTCCGCTACGTCCGAGACATTCGAGTACGCCGGGTTATGATTGACGGGGCGCTAGCCTAAACATCATCTCTTCAAAAGCCTTCCAACAAATGAACATCCTTCTAGTTGCATGTGTGCCAACCCCATCATGTCATGATCATTCAATGACGCTATTACTTCTACCTTAGGCACCGTGATCCTCAACATTCGCGTAGGCCCACGTACTTTACCCGAACTCTTCTATGTCCTCAAGGAGAGTTCCAATATAATATATTGCTGGGTCGCCCTTGATCCGAGCCATGGGATGCGTCCTCAACATTACATCGATGCATAAAATTTGAGTACGAGGGGAAGTCCTACACCGTAAAAGCTGATCCTCCCCTTCAAAACTTGCAATATGTTATACCGCCCAAACGATGTGCTTATACCAATTAAGACACCCATACATTCAACCCAACCATCCTCTTCAAATGTACCTCAACCATCCACCTCAACCGCACTCTACGCCTTCAACCGATGAAACCACCGCCGCACAAACCACTTCTCTTCCCGCAGCCTAACATCCCAACCTCCGACCCCTTAGTAGATGTTTTTCATCGCCTCACGCTGGGGAGTACCGCCTATATAACGTTAGTTCTTTCCCTACCCCGCAGAGTACGGACAATTACATGCGCATCCCACCTACGACCGTCAGCGCGTGGGGAGGTAATCTCTACGACCACCCCATCACGCACTAACCTAACGTATGGGGGTGTTGACGCATCCTCCATTACCCCCGAACCTCCTCTTGGTGGTTCCTTCCAATCCGATTTTCAATACTTGACAAATCGCCGCTTCGCCTCACCTTCTTGACTCACCAGGCGTGGAAAGGCTTTGGTTTTGGCCTTTACGAACAAGGCCGACATACACTCATTCCCGTGACCACACGCAAACATAATGATCGAAGTGGTCTCGGTTTTTCCGAACACCTACACAGAGACACCTCCTCGTCACCGTATCCTCGAAGAGGAAGGCGCGCCTCTACCGAACCATCATCACCCACTTTGCCATCATCTCCCACGCTAATCGATGGACCCCGAATCTATCCCTCCTAACTTTTTTTTTTTTTTTCATAAATGCTATCTTCATAGGTCCTCTCACTTATCAACGCGATAATGAGGACCCATCTTCTCTTCCCTTCGTATCCGCATACATGATCAAGAGGATTCGCCTTTGATTAATGTTGTTGAATGCCGATGACGACTCCATCCTCACTTACCGGGCGCGATGATTCTTATATTCAACGCGCCTTACCATCTCAAACCCAAACTATGCCGAACGAATCTACTATAGAAATCAACATCCACACACGAGGAAGATCTCACATAGTGAAGATTGACAATCCCTTAACACATCGTAACAAGCCGCCTTTTCTACCTTTCTCCGTGCTCGCAACCAAGCTTTCGCATGGTCTTACGCCGACATGCCAGAATTGATCCTACCATCGCCGGCCATAACATCACCCTAAACCCCGATTCCAAACCAAATACCAAATGTAAATTGAGAAAATGCATCCACGCATTGCTTTCTTGGTCAAAGAGGAGCTCCAACGACTCCTTTCTGCTTCCTTCATCTTGCCTATCGACTATCCTCAATGGATTTCTAACATCGCACTGCTACTAAAGCGACAGGGGGGACTTCTGATATGCACGATTTCCGGATCTTAACCTTGCTTGCCCCAAGGATGACTTCCTCCCAAGTATTGATCAACTTGTTGATCTCACCGCGGCCATGAAATGCTTTCTCTCATGGATGGCTTTTCAGATACAACCAAATTTTGGTCGCCTCGCCGATCAACACAAAACCGCTTTCATAACTCCTCGGGAACCTTCGTTATCGTGTCATGCATGCCATTTGGCCTTAAGAATGCCGGGTGCTACTATCGCCGGCTATGACCTACATTTTTCATGACATTATGCACACTATCCTCAAGACTATGTCGACGATCTTCTCGGCAAGTCTAAACATCGTAGTGAACATCTCGATGTTTTAACCATTATTTTTGATCGCCTGCTACAATATTCTCGTCCGCCTTCAACCAAGAAATGTGTCTTTGTGTTCTTTCGGGAAAACTTCTTGGCTTTATCGCCTCTTTTCAAGCGGGCATTGAGGTCGATCCATCTAAAGTAAAAGCTATCCTAGAAATGCCCCCACCCAAAACCTCAAACAATTGCGTAGTTTGCAGGGTAAACTTCAATCCATCCGGCGCTTCATCTCCCAACTCTCGATCGATGTCACCCTTTTCATCACCTTCTAAAAAGGACGTTGCCTTTCAATGGAGTGAGGAGTGTCACCAAGCCTTCAAGCTCTCAAAACGTATCTCTGCAGCCACCCGTGCTTATCCCACCCCAGACGACCGCCTTTCTACCTTTATCTTTCCGCCACCGACCATGCTATAGGAGCTATGCTCGCACATCGAGACTCGCACGCCGAGAGCAGCCGCTTATTATATAAGTCGTACTCGTGGATTACGAGACTAGGTATACACATGTAGAAAAATTGTGCCTCGCCCTATCATTCGCCGCCACCAAACTCCGACATTACCTCCCGAATCACAAAACTTTCGCATCACCAACACAGCACTCCCATTCATTATATGTACGCCAAACCACACCTAAACCAACGCACGCTCGATGGCTCATGCTCCTCGCCGACCTTGACCTTGAGTTTATACAATGTAAATCAATCAAAGGACAAACTCTTGCAGCACCAACTTCATGGAGGCCCTCTACTACTCGGGAACAATTTACCAATTTTACCTTCCCCGACGAACTCATCGCCACTCTTTCGCTTCGAGAAGAGTCGATCAAATGACCTCTTCTTCGATGGATCTAAGTGCCGCCATGCGGAGGAGCCGGCGTTGTTCTCATCCTCTTGACGCTGAACCTATGCCTCTTTCATTCCGCTTGATTTCCCGCACTAATAATACAAATGGAATACGAGGCCCTTGTTCTGGGTCTCCAAGTCATGATACACTTAGGCATTAAATCTATCAATATCTTTGGTGACTCTCAATCGTAGTCAATCAAGTTATGGGCATCTACCAATGTAAAAACGAGGAACTTCAGAAGTACAAACACCACGTGGAATCACTTCTAACCTTATTTACTCACTATTCTATCCAAACCATTCCCCGCTCCACTAACAAATTTGCAGATACTATGGCTTGCTTAGCCTCGCAGATTCCCGCCGCACCAACTGACTCAATTATTCGTTGTGGTCCAAAGAACTTTTTTGCACCATCCTATTCAACCCCGTAGAGTTGCATGATAAATACCGTGTCTACTAATTCGCAGGATACCCGGTACCACCAATTTCACGACTACCTTACAATCTCTGCCTCCCACCGACCTTACTAGTAACGGAAAACGTGCTTTTCTTAAAAGTGTTTCGCGTTATGTTGTCATGGGAGGACTCTCTATAAACGTGGCTTTGATGGCATCCTCCTTCGCCGCCTAACCGCCGCAGAGGTCACCTATACCATCCAACAAGTACACGATGGGATTTGTGGTGGACATTTTAGTGGCTTGCGCTGCTGGCTAAACGAATCCTTCGCCTAGGTTATTATTGGCCTACTCAATAACGATCGCTACATTAATATGTTAAGCGCCGTGTCATGTGTCAACAACATGCCAATCTTCAACATACTCCTAGCCACCCGCTACAAGTCGCCGTGATCTTTGGCCTTTCTCACAATGGGGTTTAGACCTTATTGGTGAGATTCACCCGACCTTCTTCACAACGCCACCGTGGATAATCACAATGACCGAATATTACACAAAATGGGTGGAGGCCATCCCACTCATTTCAATCAATCAAAAAGAAAAATTGTCGAATTCATTAACCATCACATTATCTGCCGCTTTGGTATTCCTCATCGCCTAATAATGTATAATGGTAAATCTTTTCAAAACAAGTTGTTACAAAACCTTTGTGACAACTTTGGTATCAAACTTAGTTTCTCATCGCCTTACTATCCGCAGGCCAATGGTCAGGCTGAATCTTCTAATAAAACTCTAACCAAAATCCTCATGAAAGTTGTCAATGAATCTGGAAGAAATTGGCACGATCACATCCCCTTTGCCCTTTGGGCTTATCGTACTAGCATTCGTACCTCTACTAATGCCACACCTTTTTCTTTGGTATATGGTACCGAGGCTGTTTTGCCTCTCGAAATACAAATACCCTCCCTTAGAATATCTCTTCAGATATTCTCACCAACGATGATTTCCGCCAAGAGCGGTTAGCCCAATTGAGCTTCTTGACGAACGACGTCTTACAAATTCTCGATCACCTTCAAATCTATCAAAACGCATCAAGCGTCTTATGATAAGCGACTTCATGAGCGTATTTTAAGGTTGGTGATCTTGTCCTCAAAGAGAATCAACATGTCACCAAACTAGAAAAGAGCAAACGTGGAAAATTTGCTCCCAATTGATTGGGCCTTATATAATCACTCACACCTATGGATCGTGCACTTATCGCTTAGCTTCGCTTAATGGTAAACCCGAGCTCGAACCCCTTAATGCCTTACATCTTCGCCATTCTACTCGTTGAATCTAGTGTTATATCACTTCTTATCTACCTACCGCTCGTCCCTTGAGCTCATTTACCGCTACATACACTTTGTTTTCTATATCTCTAAATAAAATCAAAATCACTTCGCACCTCCCCTCGATAATGCCTTCCCTTTTTTAGTCTAGTCCATGACTTCAAAGTATTAAAATAAGCCGTATTCTTATGGGATTTTCTTGAGTCAAACTTCCTACTAAACTAGATGCTTCACGCCAAAAGAACATCTAGTCATCTAAAATTAAATATAGATCGCTTCCTCGAAGGACAAATTATATGCCAAACTATTGCCGCTACTTATAAATAGATCGCTTCTCAAGGACAATTTGCACTAAAATCATCTCTCGCTACTATAAATAGATCGCTTCCCCCCGAAGGACAGCTTTATACACATAATTTTTTATCGAAGCTTCTCGCATTGATCAGCCTTCGTGAAGACCTCAAGAATAAAACAATCAATATCCTCAGACTTCCCGCATCGATCGCCTACATTCAATAAAATAAAAGCCTCATACAAAAGAACTTTTTGGGTCATGGACTTGTCTATTTAGGGTAGGTTCTCTTTCGTTGTAACAAGTTCTTTGTACCTCAGCCTATATCATCCACATCACCTCACCATTTGTTTCAACTCAAGGGACGTAACGCATACACCCGATATATCAGTGATCATACAACTCTTTTCAACTATGGACTTCTCGCCTATACACGGCACTTAGGCTTCGTGCTCGCTTCTACGTTGTGTGGTTTGTTTAGCTTTTCACCTACGAGCACTCTTTCCGCTTTGCCTCGCATCTAGAATTGTGTGTTGATCTTAATCAGGACACTATTCCCTACTACTTGGGTATGCTAACCTTTGCTTTACCTATACCTACACCAACAACATTATCCTACCAGCACCAACAACATTACCCTACCAACATCAAATTTTTACCAAACGACAAATTGCCTAAACCATACCAAATTGCCTAAATTCACCCCTCCCTGATCCTAAGGGAGAACTACATCGGTCTGAGGCCCTTCCTTGCTTTGTGCAATGGGCTATGTAGGCAACGACTTTGAGACATGGGGTCTCCCAAGGTTAGCTCGACCATCCCCTACCATAACCTATCATGTGTGGTAAATATAAATATTTTGGTGTATTTCTATTTAATCACATTCCTCTTTGATCCTTTTTCAAAACACCGAAAGTCAAAACGACAACATTCTTATTATTATAACGCAAATCAACATACATATCTCGTTTTATTTAGATGTTAAACAAATACATCTTCTATATCATCGACACGCAGTGTCGGTACTTTTATTTATCCTCATACCTTGCTAACATTTATTTAGACCTCACGCCTCATCCCGACCTAGGTGATGATCGTGATCGCCGACCCTCTCGCCAGCCTCCTCTCTCGTCCTCAAAGGTACCGCGGCTATTGGTACCGCCCACCGATCTCGCCAATCTCTCCTCGTAACATATGAATACGCCTCTCGCATGGAGAACTCCAGCCTCTAGTCTCGCCGCCGTGACTCCGCAACCACTAACAATCTTCTTGTCTCATTCACTCGCGTTGAGCTGCTGAACCAAACGCTGCAGACGATCCCTCTCTGCTGTAATCACCGCTATGTCAGGGCGCTCACGTACACCTCGCAGTTCTGCTACCCACCATAATCTATAGGCCTCTGTCATTCCTGCATCCATTACACTGCGATCGGCAGCTATCTCCTCGGGCCCTTCTGGAGGTGTTGGCCGGGGTGGTGAGAATGCTGCCTCGGCATCGATCCTCATATATGGTCTATAAGCCTGTGGTATGTCCTGCACAAATCCAAATTGTCGCCGCACGCGATCTATAGGAATCCTCTCATATTCACCTGGCCTGTGCCCCGCGATCCACCTCAATCGCTCTACACCTCTCAACTCCTCAGCTATGTTCTCGGTTACCATATAGTTCCCGTAGGGCCTCCAACAGATATCCGCAACCGTCAACCTCTCCCATACCTACCTGTAATACTCAATGTCACCCGGCACGGCCTGAGATCTTGCCTCTTGTTCTGTCTGGACCCATCGTCGGAATCCCAACCTCTGTACTCCGGTCTCTCCCGCTCGATGGATCGGGCCTATTGGTCGCACACAAACAATGTGCTCATAGGCCCAACAATGTAATTAAGTATGAGCAATCCAACGTTGTCCTGTGATTTCGCCTACAAGCCCATAAACCCTTGTATAGCTCCGCCAAATATGCAGGTGCCCATGCAAAAGTCACGTTCCTTTCTATCATCTCCCAAATAACACCCATCAATGCCTTTGAAATCTTCCCTTCGCCTCTAAACGCATAATACCCTACCGCTATCATTAAAATCACTGCTAACCTTGTCTCCTCAGGGTGTGCTGCATACATTACCCCATATGTGAATGACAAACCTCGCTGTGTTAAGTCCCGTGCATATGGACCAAACACTTCTGTTATCGCTGCCCGCCCCGCGCTAGGTAGTGCCTGATATACTGGTTCTCCTGTAATAGGGAGTCTCAAATACGAAACACATCTTCCAAAGTTACTGTCATTTCACCTGTTGGCAGATAGAAGGTATTTGTCTCAGGATTCCATCTCTCAATCAGCGCCTGTAACATACCATGGTTACGTGCGATTCGTGAATAATAACGGATTCCACTTAACCCCAAACGATTTATCAATGTCCATTCCGCTGGTGTTACATCCGCCGATTCGCGATAACAGCTACTGCACACTATCATTCATCCTCAACCCTGCCTCTGCCTGCATACACCAAAACAACAAACAACCATTCAATCCATTAGGTTTTTTTTCAAACATTCTGGAAATTTTCTCCAGTAACCGGTACCGGTTATGCATAACCGATATCGGTTGAATAACCGATACCGGTTCTCCCTAACCGCTACCGGTCACTGTCAATTTTATACACCTTCCCTAAAAACAACCACCTACGACAATAATTTGCTCGTTTATTCGTTTTTATACATACAAACATACCTGGAACCCCTGATTGCCTACCCTGTAACACTTACCTCACCTGCAACCCTTGTTATCATGTTTTCTTTCTCATATCTACCCACCTACTCTCCCCCATCTTATTCACGAAACATGCAGTAGTCAAATCACAAACAAAACAATACCTCTTGGGTCATAGCAGCTGAGGTGGCCCTTGTCTTCCTCATGTCCTCGCTCTGATGCTTCTCCTCGTTTCGCCATGATCACCACCCTTTTCAACTTTGTCTTTTCGCCTTTCCGAACCTCGGATCACATTTACTTTCCTTGTCTCTTTTTCTCCTTCTCACCCAAATCTCTCATGCAAATACCTGCCTCGGCTGCCAAAAAGCGCCGCTCTCGCAGATTTAACCTCTCGCATGGCTCTAAAATTAAAACTTAAGTCACCACCCTAGCTTTTCTATTTTTAGAAAAGCTCATACCTAAATAACCGATCGGTTATTAACCGATATCGGTCTATTAGATACCGATATCGGTTCCTTAACCGATATCGGTTACACACCTACCTTTTTTCTCAACAACGTTCTTTTCTTCATTTCTCACCTAAATTTTTGTCGCGCCCGCCTCTTTTCCCCGCATAAACCACACAATTTACCACATTTTGTTCATCCACCACATATAACATTACATTTTCATTAAATATCATTTATTTTACACAAATACACAAACCATCAACTACGGATATCAAGAAACTATCAATCTATACATCATTTGGATCCAACTCATCGCTATATATATCACAAATCACAAAACCACCAATTCATCACATAACCCGACATTCATATATACGTATAAACAAACAAAAACATCAGCATCATCCATCTATCAACATGTCAATTAAACTCATCACACATTCTATCTATTACCAACCATTAACCACATATTTCAACACATTTTGAACACTGCATGTGGATCAAAACATCGTCTCTATATATATACAAATTTTCAAAATACAATGTGCCCTACATCGGGCCTCTCGTGATCTCATACAATACCAAAGCCGCACGCAGCCGCAATACCTACCAAAATCTCGACTCGCTCGCAGCCGGTCTCTCATATCAAAAATATACTCGCTCGCAGCCGATCAAATATACAACCTGCATTTCGCTCGCAGCCGTATATAATAAATAAATGAATCAAAACAATGAATAAGTGTAGGCACGCAGCCTCTATCAATACAACCGGTTCGCAGACCGGTGCCCATGTCCCTATACAAAACCATGTCGGGATCTATCGCCTTCTCCCACCGCCCGCACCTCTCCCCGCTGGTCCCGTGGTGCCTCTCGCCTCCGCCTCGCACACGGACACGCCACCGTGGCTGCTCCTCCTCCCGAGATCTCTCGGCCGTGCGAGGTCTCGCTCTATGAGCCGCATATGCTCGATACTCGACTCCGCACTCAAGAATATCCCGATAATATCGGGCCTCTCGCTCTCACCTCCATATAGCGATCTCGCGCCATCAAGGAATCGGGCCGGTCCCGCACCTAACACCAATACCCCGAGCTCGTACTCGCACTGTGGCCGTGGTGCCGTGGTGGTGCCGCCGTGCTCGTACTCGCACTCGGGCCGGGTGGTATCTGGGCCGTGCCGCTGGCTGCTGCCGCTGTACGGCTGCGCGCACTGCACTCGCACTGCGTGGCTGGCCGCCGGTGGGTGCCGCCGTGCTCGTATTTCCTCGAGCTCGAGCTCGCTACCGCCTCGTAAAGACTTCTATTCGTGCTCGCAGCAGCCTAACCGTCTCCTCGTAATAGCCGCACTCCCCGAGCTGATCTCTCTCTCGCCAAATCGCAGCTAAGTCTGCTGCAGCAGCGTACTATCTCGCCGCTTCTCTCGCCTGCCCTCACCATACCTCGTATGCTCCCGCACACCCGCATCATCCACACCTCACCGCGCTGGTCTCTCCGCTACCTGGGCCTGATCCTAAGGCCGTGGCGCCGCAAGGGGGCTCTACATCATCCCTCCTCGTACCGAGGGAAGGGAGGTGGCTCGCCCTGCCGCAGCCCCATCTCGCCTCGCGCACTTCTCTCTAGGGGTATCCGCCAGATTTCCCCGCCTCCGTCCCGCTATCCGTAATGTATACTGATCAGCGCACACTGCACGCGGGCTCTCTCGCCAGCCGGTGACCTCTCGTAGGGTCTCCATACAATGTCTACTGCCGTAAGGCCCTCTAGCAAGTGTCTATAATAGACCACATCCCGACTCGCAACAACCGCCGTGGCCGCCCACGACCCCCCCAACCACCTCTCGAAAGCCATATCGATATACGACTGCGGGCCCCGGCCGGGGTAGCCCTATCGCCTCGATGCATACGATGTGCTCGTATGCCCAACAAAGGCAACAAAAATGTAGAACAAATACCAAATCGCCTCCTCCGGATAGCCCCATAACTCCTCAGATAATTGCACTGTATACACCGTGCCCATGCAAAATGTGTGTGTCTCTCCACCATCTCCAAGCAGCACTCTATCAATGCCCGTGGGAAGCGGCCTCCTCTCAATCCGGGAGGGCGAAGCAGTGATCCCTTATCATCAACACGGCAAGCCGTGTTCTGCGTGTCTCGTGTGCGCGCGTACATATCACCATATCCAATGCTCGCGCTATGATACGTAAGCGCGCGCCGCATCCCCAAAACTCGCAGATGCTATCCATGGCGCCTCTCGACCTACTCGAAAACGGCCTCTCCTCGATCGGTAGAATGCAGGATGCGATACACATCCTCTAATGTGACGGCCATCTCCCTGGCCGGGCAGATGGAACACATTGGCCGCCGGATCCCATCTCTCGATGAGGGCGACCATCGACCGTGATCTCTCTCTATCGCTCGTACTCTCTCGACCCCGCCGAGTCCCACTCGCGCATGATGGCCCAATGCGCCGCAGATATGTGTGGCCTCATCCGACTCAATAGTGGAGGCATCCTATCACGCATCGTCAACCGCCGACGTGCCTCGCAAAACCAACCCACATTCTTAGACCCACTTTTTTATTATAACATCTACTTTACCATCTAAACCCCTTTTCAGTAACACCCAAAATCTAACCCCACACCTCACCCTTCTCCACCCCAACCAACCAACCCAACCCACCCACCCAACCCACCCAACCCAAAAACCCAAACCCCAACCCCCCAAAACCCAACCCCCAACCCCACCCAAACCCACCCACAACCCAACCCAAACCCCCAAACCCAAACCCCCAAACCCAACCCAAACCCAACCCAACCCCAACCCACCCAACCCAAACCCAAACCCAACCCAAACCCCAAACCCAAACCCAAACACCCAACCCACCCACCCCCAACACCCCCCAACCCACCTTCAAACCTAAACCCTAAACCCTAAACCCCAAACCCCAAACCCAAACCCCCAACCCCAACCCCCAACCCCCAACACCTACCCAACCCAACCTTCAAACCCAACCCAAACCCTAAACCCTAAACCCAACCCAACCCAACCCCAACCCCAACCCAACCCACCCCCAACCTTCCCACCGACCACACCAACCCTAACCCCAAACCCAACAACCCCAACCCTATGCTTTTGCGACCGATGCCGGCCGCCTATCGACCGACACCCTAACCACCCTCCCCCCGAGCCGAACCCCGCGCCCCCCAAAACCATTTTTCACCTATTTTTACCCATCTACCCACCCAAACACCCCCAAATTTTACACACCTACCCCTTACCCTATCTTACCCTATCTACCCTCTCTCTTTTTTCAAATTACGTCTATTTTACTCCTCATTTCCTAAAACAACTAAATTCCTACCCAAACCCCCAATCTCACTTAATACAACCAAATGCATAAAATAACGAGTTTAGAACCTACGGCATGACGACGACACGCTGCCGTGGTGGTGGGATGGGTGGTGGCGGTCCACCTCAACCAGCCTCCTCCTCCCTCTCCTCGACTGTGCATGGCTCCCAATCCCGATCCGACCCCTGCCAATCACTCCCGCCTCCCAACTATTCGCGCCCCTAAAACTCTTTTTCCCTAATCAAATAGCTCCACCTCACTCAATACCCACCCAAATCAACTCTCCACGCCCCAAGTCAATTTGGATTGCAAATAACAAAAGTGACAATGACAAAGCCGTATTTTTTTTTTTATAGGTTTTTCCCTCTTAACCGATGCTTTTTTTTTTGCAAAAACCGTATCGATTTTAACCGATATCGGCCAAAATCGACATCGGTTTCCTACCCAAACCCCAATCTCACTTTTTACAACCAAATGCATAAAATAAAGAGTTTAGAACCCACGGCATTTCGCACGCTCGCCCCACCTTTGGTCAACATTTGTTCACACTTCCAGCCTCCTACCTGGCCTCCCTACCACCTCTCTCTGCCCAAGGCTCAACCTCCATTTCCAAGCCCTGACCCAAGGCCTCAACCCTACCTCAATTCTCGACTCTAAGGCCTCCCTAACTCTCAACTCTCCATCAATCCCGACCAAGGCCTCCACCTACCTAATTGGCCCACCCAAGGCCTCAACCTCCACCGACCCAAGGCCTCGCCCTACCTATTTGGCCCGACCCAAAAGGCCTCACACCTGATTGCCCCGACCTCTTTTTTATAGGCTTTTCGACCTTACCGATGCCGGCCTTTTGCCCCTAAGAAACCCTCGCCCCTTAACCTATTCGGCCATGCGAATCCAAAGGCCTACAACCTACCCCCGACCATACCTCAACCTACCATTTTCGACCTCCAATTCGCACCACCTTGGCTGCCGACCCAAAGGCCTCAACTCTACCACCTGCCCGACCCAAGGCCTCGCCCTACCTATTTCGCCCGACCCAAGGCCTCAACCTACCACTTCGCCCGACCCAAGGCCAAGGCCTCAACCTACCAATTGCCCGACCCAAGGCCTCAACCTACCAATTGGCCCGACCCAAGGCCTCAACCTACCAATTGGCCCGACCCAAGGCCTCGCCCTACCTATTTGGCCCGACCCAAGGCCTCAACCTACCAATTGGCCCGACCCAAGGCCTCAACCTACCAATTGGCCCGACCCAAGGCCTCAACCTACCTATTGGCCCGACCCAAGGCCTCAACCTACCAATTGGCCCGACCCAAGGCCTCAACCTACCAATTGGCCCGACCCAAGGCCTCAACCTACCTATTGGCCGACCCAAGGCCTCAACCTACCACCTATTGCCCGACCCAAGGCCTCAAGGCCTCAACCTACCTATTTGGCCCGACCCAAGGCCTCAACCTACCATTTGGCCCGACCCAAGGCCTCGCCCTACCTATTTGGCCCGACCCAAGGCCTCAACCTACCAATTGGCCCGACCCAAGGCCTCGCCCTACCTATTTGGCCCGACCCAAGGCCTCACCCTAACCATTTGGCCCGACCCAAGGCCTCAACCTACTTATTTGGCCCGACCCAAGGCCTCGCCCTACCAATTTGGCCCGACCCAAGGCCTCACTCTACCGTTATGGTCTGACCCAAGGCCACAACCCAACAACTTGGCCCGACCCAAGGCCGTATCACTTCCATACCATACCCACAATCAACGTTTTATTTTATCCATCCATCATGTACCTTGTGTTCAATCGAGCTCACCTGTTCGTGTTTTAGCACGATTAGGGTCCTTGACTTGATCTGTCGACCAACTTTGCCTAGACTTAGACCGTGACGCTTATCTCAACCAAACCAACCATTCGCACCGCCGAACATGCCTAAACGCTCTCGTACACTTACCCGTTATATACCCCGAGCTACTTCCTATGCCTTGATACCAGTGATTATATCACCCTTGTTTGATAAACTATCGACCTTTGCCTATATATCACCTGGTTTGCTCAAATCATATACCCTAGTCGTACTGTTGCATTTCAACATGCGTCTGCTTCCTTGGACCTTCCCTACCACCTTACCATCCTCTCTACAACATGTACCCTTTATCAACCCTATCCCTGATTTCCCGTTCACTCCATCGGTGATAGATTTGAGGGGGATTACCTATATCCTTAACATGAGAAACCACTTCATATTATTGTTCGCGCAGCTTTAACAAAACAAGCTACACGACAATAAGGGGCTAATGTAGACACCAAATTCGTGTCTTACGACCCCTTGTGACCCGCATCCCATTTCACAACCTAACCTCATTACCTAAACCTTACACAATTATTTATTAATTACCTCATAATTGATAAATCCACATCGCCTTACCCGCCACCTCACTTGGCCACCTCACCATGACCTAGCCCTAACCCTAAACTAACCTAATTAGGACCCATGACTTGGTCTAGACTCACATCCATAACTAATGCCTCCTTACTCGCACCCAAAGCCGACCTTCTAGCCACTTGACCAAGCCCGCAACCGATCTCTGAGAAAAACAGGAAGGTGGGCTATTTTACTAAAAATAGCCTACTTTTTCCTAACCGATGCCGGCTCTACTCGACCGCCGCGCTACGCAACCGCCATCGGCCTCAGAATGGGCTCCCAAACCAAAACAACGGATCGGAATTTCATTTTGAGATCACCAAGGATTTCTCGATCAACAGAGAGCATCATGAGCGAGGAACAGAGTCCAGATCTTCACTTGACCAAGCAGAGACGAGTGAAAATACTAGACGTGTTTACAAAGAAAGGAGATCAACTTGCACCTTCGTAAAACCAAGAAGTTACATCTTGCATGTCCTCCATTATAACATTTCTTATGCTTTTGGAATTACAAATTCTCCCAAATCCGCTTCAATCCATTATCCAACGTACTATCATTGCCTCTAACTCGCCATTCTTTTGCTTCTAACCATCCCATTTCCTAATACTATCCAAAACCAGCCATTACAAACACCACAACCAGCCCGTAAGATCCTAGAACCCACCGGTATCGGTTATCGTGAATCGCATCGCTATAGGTAACCGCGCATCGGTTCCTTTGATCAAAACCAGAAAACAGCCTTTTCCCTACCTGGGCTCAAAAAGCAATTTAATTGATATTTTACGCTTTTTTTGTGTTAATTCACGCAAGCAGGAAACCACCACCTTCGAAAGGAAGTTTTACATTTCCTGGCCCAAGGCGCTTTTCTCATTTATTGTTTAATCAAATCTTGTGGTCTTGTGTTCTTATTTGCAGTAGTCCTTCCTGCATAAAAAGGAGTTCTCCGCAATAACCCGATCTTTCTCTACTACGCGCACGCTAGGTAGATGTATACCATAGCCACATCTATCTTCACAACTTCCAAAGTCATACGGTTTATGATCATATCATCTAATATCATAGTTTCAATATAAGTAGACTTACTAGGATATACGTAAGTCTTTCATAGCATGTGGTAGTCTTATTCTACCTTATCCACATCAAACCTCAGCTTTCACGCGTCTCAAAATATGTTCACTAAAGCTTAGAAGTAGCGTGTTGTAAATGCATATGGAAACATATACCAAGGGCTCTTATTTTTCATTTTTCATTAAGAATCTCCCAATGCAATAATTCTGTACACTACAAATTCTACCTTCCCATCCGGCACCGCATGTAAGCTATTTGGTATGCACCACTCATGCTCAAATTCCTTGTGCATTCTCCTATACCACATATCCACTCTTAACTTGTAAGCACTTGTGACCCCATCACAAATATAATCTGTGAATCTTTCATCCAATGACTTCTTTTAAAGCAAGTATTTCCACATCTTTTCTTAGGGCCATCTAGGACCCCAATCTCTACAAACACAATAGATAAGAGGATCATGCCCCATGTGATATTGTTTGTTGTGCACGTTTCCTCAATAATTCCTTCTATGATGAATGCATAAATATTATAGACCATCCCCTCTATCATTTTATTTTCGATGTGGAGCCACTTCTTGTTCACTTGGCCCCATCTCTCCTAGTTATTGAACTTGGTCAAAAGATGTATAGAAATTTTAACAAAAGGATTAGTTACCTTTTAGATATACACCATGCACCCTCCTTTCGGTATGCCATCTCAACTACCATGGCCTCCACGCCTACTTCATCATCTATATGAAAGGAAATATTTGTACCCAAGCTCCATAACCCTATAAATCTTCCAATTAATGGCTTGTTGATTCAAAATCACCTTTCTAGAAAGTAAAATAAGTCCTCATGGACTCTTGACATGAGTAATTGGAAAAGACAATTTCGTTTTCCAAAATATGGAAACTCATTAATTTGTAAAATGTTAACTTTTTCCAAGGTCTTATACCCTTTATCATCATAAATAGGTTTATCATCTTCAATCTGTAGATTGGTCTTCTTTATCAACTCCTTTTCTATTTGATCCTTAATCAAACTGGTGCGATGACTATAATCGTTCACCTTGCTTTTTCAAATGTGGAACTCCCAAACATGTCCCATAATCACACCCTTAGGATATTGCATTTCAAAAATCTTTGTTCGTGTGCTTCTTCCACTTCTAGTTCTAGTTCTTTCTTTTTTTGCTTCTTATGGCGTTACAGTGATTTTTTCATTGTCATGTCCAACTTTCATAACTAACGCTTGTGTTTTTTTCCTTCCTGTTACCTATGTCTCCCGACTTGTGTTCCCTATCTGTAATTTCTTCTTTCCAAACCATATTTCCTCAAACCCTACTCTTTTCATGCCTTTTACTCACTCTCGACTTCTCTCGAAGGAGCTGCACTTCAATCGTGACCAAATTTACATAGGTTCAATGGAATCTCGTCTTCACTCACACTTCACACTCATTCGCACTTCAGCTCACTCTTCAAGGCTCAAACACTCAAACATGTAAGGTAAGAATGAATTCACTTGTACTCCTTTTATAGATTTTCAAAATTTCCCGCATTAATTTCTCCTCACCTACCACTGTACTCATCTTTAATTATGCTTTTTCACTTTTTTTGTGCTTTCCACTTCTTTCTTTCATGCTTTGTTCATAACCTTCTCGGTGTGCCCACTACTTCCAAGGCTACATACCTCCTCCCACACGTCTTTATGCATCATAGTACATAATCCTTTATGCCATATTCCAAGTAGTTCACCATGTTGTTGCCTACCTCATGTTACACTACGCAATCCTTCTTCTCATGTGGTCTTCATATGAGAAATTTCCCTTATGAGCACCATCACCCTTAGCACCTATAGTAACTTTTTCAAATAGGATCCTTACATGTACCTTTGTTATCCACGCCAACCTATATATAAATTCTCAACATCGGTGGATTTATTTTTAACGCACTTGTAACTAGTTCACCTCATAGTAAAAGTATGCACGATTACTCGCACATGACCTCAATAGATAGTAATCAACTTCATGTGTACAAGCGCACTTATTATGAAAAAACAAAGAAACAAAATAAAAAATTATAGAAATGACTAGAAAGAAACACATAAAAGAGAAATCTAATCTAAATGGTAATACTACATTATTACAAACACCAAAAAGACTTATTTATAGTATGGATTCAACCTACTCCCATTGAATTAACTGAGTAACATGGTGTCATCCGATGCCCATGTGCGACATGTGCTTGATTCGAGTATCTTGGATACTACAAAAGTTCCCAACCAATGCACCCTTAATTTCCCTGGGTGGCACGCAAACTTGGAGTCATATAGAAGGACCATCTTGCCAACTGCAAATGTCTTGTTATTAATAGGCCTATCATGCCATAATTTTTTTCTCATCTTCTCAGTATTTTGGATCCAATGCATAATGGCATGCCTCTCATCTAACTGTATTAGTTTTTCAATACATTCTTCTATAGCTTGTTCATCATCTAGTTCACTTGCGCACGTAATATGCAAAGATGGTAACATGAATTCAAATGGTAGAACATCTTCCTCACCAAACACCAACTAAAAAGGTGTGGCCTTATTCAACCTTTTATAAGTAGTCTTGTATGCCCAAAGTACAGTTGACACTTTATCATCCCAATCTTTCCTTCCAACATCACAAATTTTTGTCAATGTTTGTCCCAAAATTTTGTTGAAAGCCTATACAGTGTTATTAGCTTGTGGGTGATAAGGATTGGTTTTAGGGATTTCCACCATAAACTCAGCCAATAAAATTCTAATTTTCTCATTCAAGAAATGAGTTACTCTATCACTTCTCAACCTTAATGGGCAGCCATACCTAGTAATAATGTTTTCCCATAAAAATATTATTGTTGTTGTTGCATGATAAAATTCTTTGTAGGCCTTTGCCTTTGCCACTGTTCGAGAGTTTGTACAAGTTATAATATAGCGCACACCAGTCCTATGAGTGGGTGGTGAAATAGGTCCTACAAATTCAATATCCCACTTCTCAAAAGGATCCGCGCTTACTATAGGTCATAGCGGCATCTTGTCTCTATGTCCAGGATTTCTAAGGCACTTGACAATGATCACATGCTTTCACATACTCCTTGGTATCCTTGTACAAGGTCTCCCACAAATAATATCATCGCATGTATAATTTCCTCTGTTATATCACCATGATATTCTTCCATAATATCCTTGTGCTCATGATCTAGAACACAAATGCACAAAACCTTATCTCTACCCATTTTGTACAAGTCTCCTCTAACCAACTGATAAGGTTTCACGTGAATCATAAGCCACATCTTCTCTAATGTCTTCATTCCTTTTCATGCTTGTCTAGTGTGTACAAATACTACAATATCCTCCAAATCAACGAGTGTTTGGTTCAACTCAACAATTGTGCATCAATATAGTATCTTTGATGCTCTCCATGTCCTCGTCATAATTAATTTGTGATAAATTATCGGGCCCTAAATTGCTCTTACCTAGTTTGACAACAACTGTGAAATTAAATTCTTGATACAAAAGGATCCATTTGTATATATGCCCTTGCAAAATAGGCTTATTGACTAAATATTTGAGTGTCATATGAACTGTATAGAAAATAAATGAAGTTCCCACCAAGTACTTTTAGAACTTATGCAATGTGTGCATCATAGACAAATCTTTGTGCTCAATGGTTATGTAATTCTTCTCCACAAGTGTCAAATTTCTACTTGAAAATCAAATAGGATGATCCACAATTCCTTCTCATGGTTGTGCCAACACCGCATGAATTATCATGCTAGAAGTATCAAAATGAACATGAAATAGTTTGTCCCATGAAGGAAAGCGTAAAATATGTGTAGTAATTAACCTTTCCTTCGAGTGTTTTTAAATGCATGTTGTTGTACATCTCCTCAATAAAATTTCCCTTTATCCTTGAGCAACTCTTCCAAGGGTGTGGAAATATTTTCATATCATTTGATGAACTTCATGTAGTACCATCTATGTCCCAAAAATCCATACGCCTCATTTTGATTAGTAGGTTCTTCCAAGCCCAAGATCACAGCTATCTTGGTTGGGTCTACCAACAATCCTTCCTTGTAAATGATGTGCCCAAGCAAGGTTCCAAAGGGTGTAGCAAAGATGCACTTCTTAATGTTGAGAGAGATGCTCAAATGTCTACACCTCTTAAACATGAGTATCAAATTATCACAATGATCCTTGAATAAGCCTTATATTGTCCAATCATCCAGATATACTTGCAATAATTTATGAATAAAATCTTGAAATGCATGTACAACAATGCGCAAGAACACTGTTGGCGCATTTTTCAATCCAAATGGCATAAGTGTATATGCAAAAATTCCTCACTCAATGGTGAAATTTTTCTTCTCCTTATCTTCATTAACAATGTGCACTGTGATAACTCAAAATCTTTCTGTAAAATAATATGTCTCGTGCCTAGAAACTCCTTCAAGGATTTCTTCTATGAAAGGGGTGGGGAAAGGATCTATAACACATGAAGCATTAAGCTCTTTGTAGTCTACACAAATCCTTATCCTTCCATCCTTCTTAATGTTTATGACCATGGGACTGACCCATTTAGATTCTTCAATAGGCTCAATAATTCCATACTTGAGCATTTTATCAATTTCTTCCTTCACCTTCACATGCATTAGGATTCATCCTATAAGGCCTCTTCTAACCAGTGTGTACACCTTCTTTAAGCTTGATATTCATCTCACCTAATGAAGGGTGTACTCTTTTTAACTCATGATAGCCCCACGAGAATAATTCCTAGAATTCGCGCAAGAGTTTAATAATTTTTTCTACTTCTTTTCGACCGTAATCACTAATAATGGCCTCCTTAGGTTTGTCCTCGCATACTAATGTTAACCTTCTTTGTTTGCATAGGATCATGGTACACGCATGCCTTCTCATCCATAGTGTCCATTACCTCACACGTACACTGTAGTGTGAAATCACATCACCCTCAAATGAGTTATAAGGATCTGCTTTTCTAAGGCAGGGTCATTTGGTGTGATTTGCATAACATTGGATCATTCCCCAAGCTGTAGGACTTGCAAATGGGAATGACCCTCCAGAGAAGGTTGGTTCCTCTTCCTAATCTACCTGCCACAAGCTATTCCATGGTGCACTGCAAGTAATCTAATCTAATCCTAATCTAACTTCCAAGGACATAAGGAGAGAAAGAAAACAAGGAAAATAGAGCCTACACTAAAACGGTGATACACCAGAGAAGGAAAATGTTGATCATCTACCAAACTGCCATGGAACAAAGAGAGGTGAGCAATGGAAAGGATGGACAGTAGCATCACAGACCATAGATCATATTCAAATAAAAAAAATTCCAAAACCCCATGAACATGGCTCCCAGTTAAGATCTCGCAAGTGAACATTCAAAACATGCACAAATACCCTATAATGAAGAGAGGCAAGAAGAGACAACCGAAAACAAACAAGGATGGACAAATGCATCACAAAACACATTTTTTATTGCTTCAGATTTTACAGAGCATCATCTACGGACAAGAGGCAAAAATGCCATTTACAGAGCATGGGAAGAGGTTCAAACTCCATTTCGACCCTAGGGAAGAAAAGAAGGGAGAGGCAGAGAAGAAAAATGAACAACTAATTAACCTCTCGAAATGATGCCTCTATTACAATATATAGAAGAATGGGAGAGAGAAGAAGGAAAGAATCGAATCCTACTCCAACCACTCTGAGATATACATTGAATCCCATTTCAAAATCTCAACCACTGAAAATCAATGCCTTCTACAAATCTGCCCACAATATGTCACTTCTGGATCCCCAACGGATCGAATCGAATCAGATCTGGTAGTTGAAGAGATTGGATTTTGTGTTAATGGCCTAAAAGACTTTTCTTCATTTTTCTCCCACCTAACCTCTTCAAAATTAAATATTCAGACTCCCATGGTGTAGATGACATCGAGATCTTTCCAATGGTGTCGATTTGCAATATTTCGAGCCCTGGTCAAAAGATATGCCCCTTTGAAGTTTTACATTGATTCTATACAAATGGGTGGGAAAACTAGTTTAAAACACGGGCCCCCTCTTTAATATGGGACATGTGGCAGCCAGATTAGGGAAAAATCAGGTTTGCGGGCTCAGAACCTAACTTTTCTCCTTTTTGCAAAAATCATAAAATCTAGAAAACTCCCACAGCCCCGAAGCTCTCGCATGGACACGTGGCTCCTTCTGTTTGTGGGAAAAACACTCCTATTTTTACTTTTATGCCTTTTGGATGAAAGGCAAAATTTCACTTTTTTCCCCAACTCCCCGCCTTGGCTTTGACTCGGGCTCAAACGCTGACTTTTTCCTTGGCGGAGTCGCAGGCCATTTTTTTTACTCCTTTTGGGGAAAAGGGTGAAAAACTAACTTTTTCCCCGACTCCCACCTTCCCCTGGGATATGCATCAGTCAGCGCTCGCTTGGGAACCTTTTCTCTATTTGACCCTTGAATCAACACCATTGAGACACTTGGTAGCCTCCACCGGCCTATTTGTGCATTGACTATTCAACTAACTCTACCCCCTTTGAGGACACGTGGAGGCACCGCGCTTGTTTGCAAACCCGACCCAAAGTTTGCCTTTGGAAGAGCATCGAGTTGACACTTGTCGGCCTCCGCTGCTTTGTGGACTTTTCAACGGTCCCTCTTACTTATTGACTTTGGGCTACGTGGCGAGCTCGCACTCACTTGGGTCTCTAGCCTTGGGACCAACTCTTGGAGATGTGCTACACTGACACTTGGCACTCTCTCGCTTGCACATTCATACTTAGCCAATTTTTTGAGGCCCACCCTGTCTACCTTTGACTCTATTTGACCATTTGACCCTACCTCTGTTCCACCCTGGGACATGTGGAGATGCGGCACTTGTTTGAGCCTCTCTATTTGGATCCATCTTTGGAGAAGCGCCGCGAGGACACGTGGTCTCTTCCGCTGCCTCCTCCATACTTAGTCGATTTTGGACCCTTTCTGAACTATTTCAAGCCCAAGGACTTCGAATCTTCACCATTCTTCCTTCTTCTTACTTCTGGCTCCTTTGTAGCATCTTCCCTTCTTGTCTAACTCTGTTATTTTATAGTTTTTCCTACCTGTAACTTGGAGAATGGATTTAAGATGTAGAAACAACCCGACAGAGTCATTTTCTTTTGTACAGGATCCTTTGATCTCTCTTGGCCTCTGTCACTTCGTTGCTAAATCTTTTTGCGACCAATTTGCAGGATTTGAATGAGTTTTCTCGGGTTCCTTCTATGCAGGGTCATGGTTCGATCCAATATTTAGCTCGAGAGTGAAATATGGATAACAATACCTTTGGTGTGGTTGATATCCAAATGGTCAAATTCCTCATCATTAATCATATAGACCAATTTACCCTTCTCTTTGTCTTTCCAAGTGCAACCCATATATATTTCTTTTGTCTCCTTGAGATCAAGGTGTGCCTCAAGATCAGGTTCTCCAAACAGATCTAGCATGATCTCTTCTTCCTTCATGTTATCCCCCAATGTGATGCACTTCATTATCTACAAAGCTTCATGGACTAGGAGGCTTAGTATAAAAGTAATCAAAATTTTGAATCATACATGTAGTCATCTCTTGCCATTTTGTAGTCTCCCTTTTTAGCACAACATAGACATACCAGGCACATGTGCATCCACACAATGTGGAGTAGAACTTATGTACCCATAGAGATGGCGGTAAAGCCTCCTGACCTTGTTCCCATAGTCTCTCACAATTATGGACATGATGAGAAGCTAGATTCTTACCATGAAATTCACAAATGTGCATAGGTACATTTCATGAGTTATCTAGGTGGAAAATGTGATTCTTACTTCTCACCACGCCAATAGGTTATCTCTATGTTTTTCCCATCAACACGCTATTGTCCTAACAAGGTATAAACTAGCATGTTTCTTTTATCTCCTTCATTCAGCCACTAAGTCTCCATGGCACATAGGAATGTATCGGGCTTCCCTTCACTAGTATATCTTGGTACCTCAGCCGAGCCTCAGTGCCTCACCATGTGTGTTTTGATCATCCTTATAACTCACCCTTTAATTTTTTTCCCAACCATTTCATACATTCCATGTGCCCAATTATCACAAGCAACACTTGTAGTGTCACTTATAGAGGAGTGTCCTCCCACTAAAGAATGCCTTTTTGATGGTTCTAGATTTTCTAGATCGTGCACCATCTGTGCATGAATTCAATTAAGCTATTCTTCACTCAAAGGCTCAACATAAGGCTCTACCTTATTTTTAAACAAAGGTATAATCACGTGTTTTCCTTGTTCTCAAAACTAATGTATCTCTTATTAAAGCATAAATTAGCATTTAAAGCATAACACTAGGTTCGTCCAAGTAATGTTGGAAATTTATCTCGCTTGACTAAGCTCTCGATACCTCAAATTCTCTAGTAAACTTGGCTCCCTAAATGATAATGGATGCATCCTTTAGTACCCCAATAGGAATTGCCTTAATTTTGTTTTCCATATACAACACATTCGAAGATGGTTGTAATGTAGGTCTTCCCATCTGATTCCATGCTTCCAGAGTGAGTACATTTACCTCAACGTATGTATCTATCAAGATATTACTTACTAACCAACCATCAATAATTGTGTCAAGTGTGATCTCTTTGTCAAATTCATGGTCTTGAGGTGGGAGATTTGCATGAAGTATCTAGATTTTGTCTCAACCCATGTGTGCGGTACTTTCTCCTAAATCCATTCCCTAACAAAGAGAATAATATTCTCCTAGCACAAAGATCTCTGCATACCTCTTTCAAGACATCCACATCCTTCTACGAGAGCTCAATATGCTTGGTATGTTCTCTTGCATGCATCTATTCTTTTAAACATTGTATCTTACCCTAAAAATATTTAATGACTCCCATAGTCTCTTGGTATACTTCCTTCTAATGTATTATGTTTGGGTACTTAGCATATAGCACTTCCTCTCAAGTAATGAGAGGCTTAGCCTTTAGAGTTTCACGTGTTTGTGCTACCTTAGCATACGTTGTAACCAGCATGGGTTACAATTATAGATCAATCATCTTCTTAGGCATCCATTGATCAACATTTGCGCATTACACCTTGATCATCCATGTGCCCTTTTCCTTATTCTTGTTTTTACTCATATGCTCGAGATAGTTCTAGGCATTCTTGTAACTTATGTTATTTCCCACACCATGAGAAAGTTGTATTCTAAGGGAAATCTCATTGGTAATGATCAAGTGACCCACAAGTATAACAAGTTCCTCAAGAAAACCTTCCTCTACCACCACCACAACCTCAACCTTGATATCCTCCTCGGAAGTCTCCACTCTTATTGTCTTCATTGTTATGCCCTTTATTACGTTGTCCTTCTTGTTCCTTGGATCCACTCGCCACACTAGTCTACCACATTCCTATTTCAATGGATTTGTGGATGTGATCAATCGATCCACAATTAGCAGATATCATGAGTATGGGACTTGCAAATCTTACAAGATACATGGACTACTTCTTCCGGATAGCATGCTGAAAAAAGGACAATCTTGAACATCATGGTTCAAGTGACATACTTTACAATCTAGTAACAACGTGCACACTGATTTGCATGGAAAACTATCTTTAGTATGTCCCTCAACTTCACAATCAATGCACCATATACCACTGCATGTCCATGTGTTAAGTTGGCGAAAGCTTCTCCAACTATTTTTCCATAGCTACAATATGTGCCTCCAATAATGGGCTCACTCTAGTATCAACACTTCCAACCACCTCAATGCATAGAGCAGCTTCCAAGGCCTTGTGTGAATCTACATGTGTTATGAGATATTTCTCTTCAAAATGGAGTCAACAATCCTCCAACAAACCATTGTACATGTTGACTAGGATGAATATCATAAGACAACTTAGACAACAGAGTCTTAAAACATGCATCATACTCCCTCACGCTTTCAAATAAACCCTATTTGATATCCTTGAGCGCATTAATGCTCTTTTTTTCTAATTCTAAAATGTGAAATTCTTCCAAAAATGTAGTGTGCAAAGCATTATAATCTACCACAATCTAATGTGGATCATACTTTTTATACCAACTATGTGTGTGCCCTTGTAGCGTAGTAGCAAACTGACTCACCTTCCTATTAGAAGTTGTAATTCCCTTAGCGTGCCATAGTAGTTCACACTTATGCACATGCTCTGTTGCATCTTAAATACCTCTATATTCTGGAAAATGGAGAGATATATCATAGTAAACCTGAGGTGTTGGTTGTAATGGTTATTAAGGTGGTGGTTTTGGTCCCTATCCACCAAATTCGGAACTAGAACCTCCTCTTCCATGTGGTGGCTGACCTGACCCACTGATCCTCTTGAACCCCCAAAGATCCCCTACTATGGGCTATGAACTTTTGTGAGTCCTAGTGGAGGTACTAAATGGACATTGTACGTATTAAAATTAACACGCGATCTTTAAGACGCACTTGACCTCCCAAGGTTGTGCTGAGACAACTGATGTAGAATGAGTGGATGGCTATGGGTAGTAAAATATAGCGAATATGTGATATATGGATGAAAATATGTGGGAATGGGATGAACAAGCTATCAAGGAAAAATAATGTCCTCGATGCGCACTATCAAGATATTCTCGTCAAGGACAAAAAGGCCCTTCTAACCTGAATGGGTCTAATGGATGGATCAGAAAGAATAGCCACACAAAGACTTCAATCAATATCAAGCTCCATTGAAATCCTTTCTAACATTTGTGGGATACGTGGAAAACCATTGGGCACCTCATACGATTTCCGAGACAAGGTCATGGAATAAATGGGAGAGAGGCGTGGTTCCACTAGCTCTATGGGCGGTTAGCTTGTTCAGCCTAGAACATGAGGGCTCCTACACTATGTTTTTGTATTTTTCCAATATAAAAAAATAAAGCAATACAAAGCAATTAATCTAATTAAAAGAAATATTTTTGTGCTTTTCTAGAACTTTTGGAATTAAATGAAGAAATGAAGAAATTAAAGCTTCTAATCCTAATTAACAAATCCTATACAAATAAATAAATGGATGTAGTTATTTATCTATGCAATAGTGTATTAAATCTATTCTAATCAAAACAAATATTTTTCCAATTTATAGTTGTGGATTATTAAATCTTCTTCTATCTCAGAGACATGGGAAGATTTAAAGCTTCAAGAAGATTTTCTTCCCCTATAACTTCCCGGATAGAATATGTGAGGATTTAAGGGAAACCACAATTTACAACAGATTTATTATCTATGGTGATATAGCAAGCTTCCTCCAGATATTCTTCCCTCACAAATCCACAGGGATAGGAAGGGAAGGATCTATCACCAAAAACTTCTATAGAAGATGTGAAAAGCTTCTTGGAAATGAATCTAACTATTTGCAATAAAGGAAATTGATTTTCTTCTACTCTATTTGATATGTGTGCATACATTCAAAATAAATAAAGAAATGAAGAAACTTAATAACAACCCCAACTTGGAATTACAATGCAGAGGAAATGCCAGTTGTGGTATCACTTTGTCCCCTCAGTTGTCTTTACCAATATTTTGTGTCCACTTGAGTCCAGGGAGCTGGGAATGCAGAGGAAGCAGAAGAAGGTGTTAGAGCAATGGCAACTTGATGGTAGTCTGTTGCAATGCAGTAGAAGAAAGACAATGCAAGAGAATAATAGAGCTTGGTTGTGTAATTTCTAGCAAGATTGTGGCAGCTCAACTAAGCAAGATACACAAATAATCTCTAGCCATTTTCTTCAGAAGAAGTGATGGTTTTATAGAAGGTTGGTTGGGTAGTGCACTATCACACTTGCAGCAATGGGGTGCCACATCAACACATGAAGGGGTAGTTAAACAATCAATTAGAAATCACAAGTGAAAGAGGAGATTTCCACAAGTCAATCAAGCTTAAAATCAACTAAAATGATTGAGAAACATGTGTTCTAAAAGTGAACTAAAGTGAAGAAACATGCATCTAATTCACATGAATGAAGAGTTCTAGAAAATTCACACCACCTAGGCAAGGGTGGCTTTACAAAACCACCACCCAGCAGGGTGGTGGTTACAAAACCACCACCCAAGTAGGGCACAACCTAAGGTGGTTTTGTAACTAAGGCCAAAACTAAGGAAAATTGATGCGGGAAGCTACAAAAAAGTAGAAATGGCTAAGTAAGGTAAACTAGGCTACAAATATAAGTTGTAAAGAGGTTAAGGAGCTCAAACACCTTTGGAAAAGACATGAATCATCATTGGGGGTTTTGAACCATTTTTCGACAATGTAGCACATGTAAATTTGGGTGCGTACATATTTCCCCCTCGAGAGAAGCATTTTAGCCATGAAGAGGCATAAAATGTAGAGTCCAGTATGGAATTCTAAAATGGGGAGTTAGAAGCTATACCTGACATGCCCATGTGCCAAAATGTCACCATCCAAGCTCTCACTACCTACAAGATGAAAAGCAAGACTCAAGTGCAGATAGATATGATATCGAAAAATAAACACTAAAACAAAATGACAAGAGGACTTACCATCTGCATGAGGATAGAAGTATACCTGCACCAATGCTCCAGCCCTGTAAAAGCATATACACTCAAAACAAAGTTAAAACAAAGCATATATATAACCAAACCATTCATTTTCAAATTCATTTGCACATATCCTCATTGTGATTTTGGAGCTCTGATCACCGGTCACCATTTTGAGCAGAGTATAGTCAAAATGACGAGTGTGACGACATGATCATGGCCCCGCATGAGTGAGAGACCCAATGGTGAAGACAAAGGTTAGTATTTTGTGTTTGTTTATTTGAAACCTAAAAATGTAAAATTTGAAAAATCTACACCTAGGGGGTTATTTTCAAAATTTCTTGTGTTAAAATGTTCCCTAGGAGGTTATCTAGGTGGGTCTACTTTTTTTTTATCTAAAAGGTCTATTTTTGTCTTTTTTTTTGCATTTTTGGGTCAAAGGGGGTGGGTTGTCCATTCTGGACATGACCATACCACCTACTGCGTAGGTGGTGGTTATAAAACCACCATTGTGGTAAGGAGAAATTACAAAAAATTACAAAACCACTACACAAGGTGGTGGTTTTGTAATTGTCGAGGAAGAGAGTAATTTTGACCAACTTAGATGATTTTTTTTGGATTTTGGGTTGTTTTATATTGTTTTTGATGAGCTTATGTATTGAAATATGTTGTAACTTTCTCTTTTTCTTGTTTTGTGAACTAAAAAGGAGTTATACATTCACTGGAGTTGGGTGAGAGAGTGTGATTGGCTTCCATACATTATTGATCAACTGACTCGACTGAGAGAGGGATTTATTACACCAAGATGGGTTATGGAGGATTTCTCTCGGTGCCACACATAGCACCAGCCATACCATATTCTATGTGACATGTTGTCTTATTGGGATGCCAACTGAACACTTTCTAGTTTCCTGGTGTTAGGGGAGAGTGGACCATCACTCTCGAGGATGTCTACAAGATTCTTGGCATACTGTGACTGGTAGATGGTTGACATTGGAGAAAGGTTCTCCAGCTTTGTATATATAGACAGTGGGCATCATATATGGGGGATGATGGGGCATCCAATGTGGGCACAAGCAGGGTATGTGGCTTCTCTTTATTACCTCCACACCTATCCCTACCCTATGCAAGGCCATTATTGGTATTTTGGCTTTGTGTTTGGTAGGAGACAAGGGCGGGGACAAGCTCTTGTATTGTTGGGCTCCCATCATTATGCATATTGAGCAGTATGGGAGGATCTTGCTTGGGGTGTGGAAATTTTGGGGACCACATACCATGATTTGTACCACATGGTGAGGCTACATAGGGAAATCCTTGAGCCACCCTTCTTTAGTGATGTGTTGGGTGTATGAGCGGATCATCCCCTACTAGAGGGGAGTTGGTATATAGGATCCAGGGGCCATCGGGCCATGAGATGGACATAGGTATGTATGGCTCCTCTCAGAGGGGCACATCAGCATGTTGCTTCTTTGACTACAAATGATTTCATTGTTAGACCGTATCAGGATATGATCGGATTATGGGGTCAGGAGGGGACTATCCTGATTGCTTGTGTGTGACTTACACATTAGTTGACATGATAGGATGTGAGGAGTGGAGGCCCACCTACTACCAGAGTACCCCAATAGTTTGGGTTACCCTATGATGATGCTCTTCCTACAGTGCATTTTCTACTAGCATTAGAGAGGCACATGAGAAATCCCTAAGGGTGAGCATGGTTGGACTATTGTTACACCAGGGTACCTATCAGTGTGGAGAAGGTACCAGTCCCTAGAGCACCAATAGCTCTCCTATAGATTGAGGCCACACCCACTCATCGGGGGGGAGGAGGAGGAGGCCCACACACCACCAAATACATATAGAGATGAGGGAGGCCAGGCCGGTGAGGAGATGGTGAGGAGGTCGAGAGAGAGGGGGGTGATGAGGAGGAGGACTAGTGATACAAAGTGGTGGATCACAGAGGAGATCTCTGGCGAGAGAGAGGAAGAGGGAGGAGAGAAGAGACTCTTGTTTCTGAGGAGCCACTTCTCATGAGGGAGGCAGATGATGAGCAGTCTGTGATGGGCCAACATGTTACCTCTCAGAGAGAGGTGAGGCTCAACAGAGGTTCCTGCAGTGGCTCCACCACCACCACCAGCTACACTAGCTGATCCTACCTGGATGCCCGAGATCCAAGTATGTAGATACTCTTCTCTCGACCTTGTTAGCTAGAATTGTTAGTAAACTACACATTGTGTTTCTTTTTGGTTTTTGAATGTTTTCTAACTCACCATTTTTTTTTTTTTTTTCAGCCACTGTTGATGGCTAGCGAGATCTTATTCATAGGATCTATGTTGATACCTTGTTGATCCCTATGGGGAAGACTCGTGTGGAGCTATTGGAGGATTTGGGACATCCATTGTAGGTTGGATGACATATCGATGTGTTTTGCCTCTTTGGAAGGCCATGGAGAGCTCTTGACTTCTCAGAGAAAAAGATTTCACATATGAGATGGTGGAGAGGATGGCGATGAGAGTGGAGCCACTCACGCAATGAGGCCATGACTAGTGGTCATGATCTCATGGTCACTCTCACCACTCATCACGCATTCATGACATCGGAGCTCATAGTAGAGTCCTAGCCATAGCCATCGCACACCATCTCAGGGTTCCCATAGAGAGGGATAGGCCATTGAGCCCTTATTACTTCGATGCCATTTTGTGAGGCATATATATGATGTTTTTGGATTTTTGTGCTCATTGTGAGTATTTTGACCACACCTAGTGTGTGATGGCATTGTATACAAACTTGATTCACTATGATATATATAAATATCTCTTTTTGATTTGGCTATCCTTTTGCACCAGAGTTGACTTCATTTATGGTTTACTTTGCATGTGTACTCTTAGATGTTTTAGAATCTCGATTTTATATGCTTTTTAGAATGCATGCAGTGGATGATAAATGCTAATAAAATGATTTTCTTTTTTGTTGTTTTTTTTTATATGATGCTAATGCAAACACAATGTAATGTTGAAACTTTGGTTTTTCAAGCAATATTTGATACTTCTTGTTTTGTTGGCAAAATGTGATGAATGTTTGATAATAAAATGAACCCACTCCACTTCTAACCCCACACAACTAACTAGTAAGATGTGAGGGCTCAACACCAAGAGCTAGAAGGGACGTGAGTTGTATGATTTTGATGAATGGAAGTGATGAGAGAAAGACAAGATTTTGACAAAAATCCAATTAGAAACCTACAACTAACTCTACACACAATTTACTACACAAGTCTAGAATGTGATTTTCTTGCAAGTTTATCTAGACTTAGACCCATAGATGGCCTCTTGATTGAAAAAATATGGTTTTAAGGTTTTAACTCTTTTGGAACATACACATCTAATTCACTTTTTTGGGATTTATGATTTCAAAGCACTTTTTATTGAATGAATTGCTTACAACTTACTAACTTATTTGAAGAGACCCCTATACCTTGCCCCATGCTACTAGTAAGAAGCATGGGCTCATCACCAAGGACAAGGCATAGGTGAGTAAGGGCACTTCCCTCCTTTCCCAATCTCACGTCACTAGTAAGAGGCAGGGCTCATCACCAAAGACTGGTGGGGCAAGGAAGTGTGGTTTTATTTGTAAATGAAATATTTTTGCATTTATTTGATTTGACTTATATCATTTTTTTTTTATTTTAAACTTTGAGTTGTGCTTTTGGGAGGGAGAACTTTCCCCTAGCCTCAACCCCATGCAACCAATAAGATGCGAGGGCTCAACACCGAAAGGCTGAGATAGGAAAACAAGTGATCCGGGTAAAAATGTTTAGAATGCTTTTGCTACCAAAGAGGTTTTTTTGGGAGAGATATGACACCAAGAAGCTTCTAGAACAGACTATGGGAAAAGACACCTATGCTGGAAGAAAACTATGAGTAGAACCAAGTATGCAGCCTTGGTAGGATTAGTGTCAAAATTTTGTCTTATCTTGTTGAATGATGAAATGATTAGAAATGTTGATGATAATATTGTGATATTTGAAGAAATGTGATTGAATGTTTTGCCAATATTTTTAGAAGTTTTTGAAAGTTTCTTGAAAGATAAGTTCCTTGATTACAAATTTACAAAGTGATCTAGCAGATGAAAATGCAATGTGGATGTAATAGTGTACATGTGGAAATGCAGATGGATCATGTGTAGTAACATTTTAAGTGAAGTGAATTGATGGACTCACCAAATTCTTCACCCTCTAGAGTACACATGTGATATGCCCCATTCTTGTAGTCCTCCATGACTTGATATGGGCCCAACCACTTGGGCCTAAATTTCCTTCCTTCTGGTTTTCTTGTCTATCTTGTCAAGTCTCAATACCAATCTCCAATGAATATATCACATTCATATACCTTCTTATTGTATTATCGGCACATCCGGTCAGTGTAAGCTCTATGGTGTGCCTCTCTCTAAGCTGAGCTTCATCGAGGGTTTCTAGCTCAATGAGTCATGCCTCACGATATCCTTCTTCTCCTAAGATTCCTTGTAATGATATCCGAGAGACTAGGTATCTCAACTTCAAGCGGTAAAACCACTTCCAAACCAAATACTAAAGAATATGGGGTTTCCCCCATTGGCATTCTTATTGACGTTCTATAGGCCCACAAGGCCAAAAATAGCTTTAAATGCCAATCACTTCTTGTTCTCCTTAAAAATTTTCAGAGGATGGACTTTAACATCTTATTAGTTGCCTCAGCTTGTCCATTGGCTTGAGGGTAGTATAGAGAGTAGTGTGTGATGATTTATCTTGAATTTTTCACACAACTCATGCACCTCTTCATTTTTAAATGACGTGCCATTATCGAGATAATGACTGTGGACCCCATATCTACAGATGATCTAGGTTCAAGATGAACTTTGTAATTACAGACCCTAATATGGGGTGGTAAGAGGCATGGCCTCAACCCACTTCGTGAAATATTATGTGGCGTAATTATAAAATTGTGGTCCATCCATAGATGAGGGAGAGAATTTCCTATCAAATCTAAGCCCCACATGGAAAAGGGCCAAGGTGTTGCAATCGGTTGTAGAGCTTGGGAGGTATATGAATCTCATGAGAGAATTCCTAACACTTGTGGCACTTGCATATGTACTCTACTATGTCATGTTCTAGGGTGGGCCAAAATAGCCCATCCAATGTATCTTTCTAGTGGTTTGCATGTCCTCCAAAATGACCTCCATAGACCCCATTGTGGGCTCCATAGAGGATATTTTCATATTCTTCCTCATCAACACACCTTAGCAACATTTCATCAAAAGCTCTGCGATAGAGCACTTGTTCTATAATTACGTACTTGGTAGCTATGATGCATAGCCATCTTCTCTACTGTGAAGTTTCTCCCTCGGGTATGTGTGGTCCATAATAAAATTGACAATATCTGAATACCATGGACACGCAACAATGGGAGGTCTTGATTTCTATAGTATATACACTCTTTGTCGGGAAACTCAAGTCTACTAACTCTCCACCATCTAATGGGTTGTCTTCCAACCAATCAAAAATGATTTGTCCTTGATGGAATTTTGGTTGATATAAGTTAACTCAAATTCTCCCATTAAGGTTATGAAGCATCCAACTTTCTTGGACAAAGAACCTGTGTTAGGAATGTCTAAAGACAATTTGTTTTAACAATAACCCACATTTCTTGGTTAAGCATGTAATGCCTTAACCATTTTGTTGTAAATACTATAGTGAGGCATTCCTTTTCCACTATATATAGTACGTCTCATAGTCTAGCAACATATAAATGATGAAGTAAATTACACGTTCACGCTTGTCATCATCTTCTTGTGCTAACATGCAGGCTAATGAGACATGTCTGTTTCCCAAGAATATAAAATGAGGGGGTGATCTGACTTTGGGAGGCATGAGTGTGGGAGGTGAAAAAGGAATCATTTGACCAATTCAAATGCCTCATGACACTCATCCATCCAGATGTTGCAGAAATCCTTCTTTAACAAATTATTTATCGATGAATAACAAAGGTTAAATCAGGAATAAACCTTTGGATTTACACCAAGCTTTCTGAGAAAGGACCTAATGCCTGACTCATCTGATGGTGGGGTCATTTCTAGAACTACTTCATATTTTTTTTGATCCACATCAATCCCTCATGAAGAGATGATGTAACCCAAAACTTCCCTCCCATCACACCAAATACACATTTTTTAGATTTAATGTAACATCGTATTCAATGAGATGAGAGAGATGATGCAAAGCACCTCAGGGTGATCATATCTTTTTTGGCCTTAGCCAGAAGGTCATCAACATATGATTCCACAATCTTGTGAATAAGATCATGGAATATATAAGTCATTTCCCATTGGTAAGTGGCACCAACATTCTTGAGACCAAATGACATGATTGCGTAGCAATAAGTTCCCCAAGGAGTAATAAAGGTCATCTTTGTTTGATCTTCCTCGAGATCCTAATTTGATTATACCTAAAAAACCATCCATAAGTGACAACAACTCATAACCAGATTGTTGCATCAACATGATAACATCGATGGATGGTAATGGGAAATCATCTTTGGGACATGCTTTGTTTATATCCCAAAAGTCAATGTAGATTCAAATTTTTCCATTCTTTTTAAGAACGGGGATGATGTTAGATACCCACATTGAGTAATCAATAGGTTTGATGAACCCCACCTATAGGAGTTTCATAACTTCCTCTTTAACCATTAGCGCCACCTTTGGTTTCATAGGTCTGGATTTTTTTTTGATGGGCTTGGCATCAGATTTGGTTACAAGATTGTGGACTACAACATGAGGAGAAATTCTTGTCATCTCTTTATAACTAAATGTGAAGGATTTTGAATGTTCTTTAAGAATATTCGTGTGTGTATTTCCACTTCTTCAGAGTCAACAAAGAACCTAACTTCAAAATTTTTGGGTCCTCCTCCATCCCGATGTTGATGTCAATCATCCCTTTGATCAAAGAGGCATTACCCTCTTCAAACTTAGGTGGGGCCGGAGGTAGTTCTAGCTCCCCTTCCTCTTCTATCTCACAAATCTCAAGGCCTTCCAAGGAGGAAGGGTCCATCATGCGATCTCCAAATAGGAGGAAGAGTGAGGAATGAGAGAAAAATCCTCTCTTATGATGTGTGGGATGTAAATCCATATAAGCGTTAAGGTACCCTAAGATAGCCTCATCATTTTCCACATAATCTAGGGTAGCAGAAGCTCATTCTCAGCCTCAATGTATGCCAAGATCGGATTCGTTGGCATTTTACAAACTAAGGGTTCAACAACCAAACTATGAAGTTGGTATCTTCTAATTCTCTTGCTCGACAAAAGCGAAGAAGCAAAGTAGCTATCAAATCGGATAAGGTTTTGTTCACGTGGGATGGCTTCATTGAAATGAAGTCAAAACCTTTTCTTAAGTTGAGTACAACAGTCTTATAGAGTTGCAAGTGTTCCCCCTAGTCTCATATACCTCTGAAACTTGGTTAGTGACTAGTTATGAATCACCCAACACTCTAATATTACAAGTGCCCATCCTCTTGGCTACTATGAGACCAAGAAGGAGAGCCTCATATTTTGCACCATTGTTTGTACATTCAAAATTTAGCTTGAAGGAAAAAGGCATGACCTTCCCCTCAGGAGAAGTGAGGATCACACCTTCCCCAATGCCAAAGCGACATTTTTGCTCCATCATAGTTAAGAGTCCAACAATTTTTGGGAAGATTGATGTTTGATCATTCCTTTTATCTTCTTCCCTTGCTTCTGAGACTTCAACCATGCAAAATTCCTTGGCGGGAAGAGAGCGAGTCCCAGAGCATGTCATATGCCCATGGAATCGAATGGAAGGAGAATGGGTAAATCATTCTCCAACAACTCAAAATATTCGCCATGGTTTTTTGATATCCATCTCAACAATCATGGTTTCATCTTTGACTACAGAATCCCTTCAATCAAACTAGGTAGTTTCTAATTCCATTGTGGGAATTAGTTTTGTCTCTGAGTTGAACTCGTAGGTTTGTTCAATTGGTTTGTGGGGAGCTCAAACTCAGTATGCACCCCAGGTTTCTTCTTTAGGTTAGCTAGGTGAATGTCAAAGGGCTTCGGGTCACCTGTGCAATGAAGACTTTCCCCAAATGTAGGAATCTAACTTCTGAAACAATGTGGAAGGAATCACCTTCATGCGATGTATCCAAGGACAGTCGAGAATCATATTATAGTTAGTTTCCTGGTCTATAATATAAAACTCTGTAAGAACCATCTTGGGCCCTAGGGTAACTAGGTAGCACTATGGTTCTAATCGATGTTTCCTTGAGGCTATCATACCCTCTCAATGTGTTTCTTGTTGAAGAGAAATTGGTTTCTCCATAGCCTAACTTCTGGAGAAATGAAAAGGGGACAATGTTGACTACTTGCCCCATCATCGATCATTGTGCTTTACGTAATTGTTGTAAATCCAAACTTGCAGATACAAAGTTGGATCACCTCTACATGTGCCAACTCAACATCTTGTGGGCATCTTATTGATGTCGAATATAAACTCGACATCTCTTTTAGGCTGCCCAGAGGATGTACATCAAATTCTATGTGATTTATTTGCACCTCTAGAGGAGGGGTGACATTGATCAAATGCCCAAGACCCAATGCTTCCAATAAAGCAGCTCTATGAGCAGGGGAGTTCTTCAACAAATCCAAGAAGGAGATGTGAGAAAAGGTCTTTGTTAAATCAGTGATCAAGTCGTAAGCCCCCACCAGCATTTGGAAGTGTTGGAACATCATCCGACATAGATGGGTAAATAGGAATGGGCTGCGAAGAGTAGTCTCAAGTTCTCGTAGTGGCGTTTATTTGGGGTTTGGTTTCTAGCTCTACTAGACCCACAATCTTAGTTTGTTGGCGACCATCCAATGGAGGTGCCACCAATGGGTTTGATGAAGTCAAAGCTTCATGATCATTGTTTCCCACTGAGACACCCTTGTTTGTACCATGAGGGTCTAACTTACATTGTTAGGACACATTGGAAGGGGATCGTTAAAGATCTTGAGCGGTGTGTTTTGAGGGGATACAAACCCATGCTAGTATTCTGAGTTGGCGCCGTAGGATTCACAAAAACATCTCAACAAAGAGTTGTCTTTGGTCCTCTGGTAGATGTTGAATGAATTTATTACAGTCACGGAATGTTCTAGCATCATGCCCTTAGACCCTATGGAAGCCGCAATACAGGTCAAGATCATAATCTCGAGGTCTTTGGTTCATGTTTTGTTGTGGTCCAAAGTTCTGATTGTTATTCAACTATTGGTTATTGTAATTGAAGTTCGGAGGTCGTTGCCCTTCATTTTGATATTGTTTTTGGTACCCATTTGGGTACTTGGTTAGGGCCTTGAGCTTAAACTTGTTGTTGTTGGGGTGGAGGACGATTAAAATCCACTACATTGATCGTAGGAGAAAAGTTGTTACTCCTATGATTGTTATTGTTCGTTTGTTTATTGTTGACATTATTTGTGCCTAAAGTGTTAACATTTTGGTTTCTTTTCTTAGTCTATAACAACATTTGGTTTTTTTCTCTTCAACGGCGTTATTGAAGCTAATAATCTCTTCAAGAAGCTAAATGAAATCAAAGCTTCAAAAGATGAGATAAAGGAGAAGGTAGAGCAATCCCTCACATACATCAAGACAAATACCATCTTTCACCATTGATGCATTTGGTCAAGCTCTCCAAACCAAATCATGTTCAAACATCCTCTCTAACCCCAATCACTTGGGAAGGTTTCTCATGCGTGTGTGTAAGATGGATAATCTCTTGAGAAGCTAAATGAAATCAAAGCTTCAAAGATGAGATAAAGGAGAAGGTAGATTGAGTTTTGATCTCCACAAATCATAAACTCCCTCTCTATTCAAGATTTCTCATCGGTGTTGAAGATGGAAAAGATTGGTCAAAAGGGAAAAGTGATAGATAGTTGGATACAACTACTTCTTATTGAGAAAAAGGTTGATCAAGATATTGTAGATATCTTGACATCAAGAAGATTTGGATGTTGAAAAGATTAATTTTCAGCTCATGGAAGAGTGTGGTAACTAGGAGTTGACCTTATAAGCTCTAAGCAAGCTTCAAAGGTTAGTTCGGATATCTTGCTCAAAGAAGGAATTGTTGATGACAGGGATAAACATTTTGAGTTTTGTAAGGCCATTGACTTTCAAGTCAAAATTCTTCAAGAAGCTTCAAAAGCCAAGGAAAAAGCAATTGATGTTACCAATGACATCGATGATGAATTTTCCAAGATTCTTAAACATGTTTTAGATGAAGGGCTAAATATATTTCTCAATGATAATATCTTCAAAAGGTTCAAGGACTTAGTTGAAAAAGAGTCTTCAGTTGAAGATGATTTTCACTTAGCATCAATTGATAAGTTGATTCTGTGTGAAAATGTTTTAAGCAATTTGGCCAAACTCATTAGGAATTCTCAAAAGCTTCTGGAAAGATGGGAAACATATTGGAGACCTACGACGTTTTAAATAGATATTCTTGTGGACCTAATGAGAAAGAAACACGGGATATGATTTTGAAAGTTGTAGGAATATCGTCTTAAGCAAGCATAGCTTGATACTGAAAAGGATAAATTTAATTAAAAGTTTTGTTGTGTCTTTTCTCTTTTGCTTCGAACATGTTAATTTTTTTGGATGTTGGAACATCTTTTGGATTTGCAAGTTGACTAGGTCATTTTGTGAGAACTAGTCAAGGAAACTATTGATGTGTATTTGTTATTTTTAGTATGCAATCCAATGTAAAATAATGTGGCATTGTAAAGGGTTGGATATTTTTAAAACAATAATATAGATATTGGAGTTGTAAAGATAGAAAAATTTTGTTTTTGATCTTGATATAAAGGAATATTTTGTCCTATGTTTTTGCAAAGGAAAAATTCCACTTGAAAGAAGGACAATTTTACCCTAATGTCAAAAAAATCATTGTAGACCTTTACAAACACCCCTTCGAGCACTTATTCCCGTATCGGCCTATCCCGCCTTCCAAGTGGTCCAATGTGTTGTGTCAACATGTCTATAGGTGATTTAGGGAAATCAAGTTCATTCAAGTGCTTCCAAGTTGGTGCCACTCGGAGCAGATCCTTCAACAGGCTCAAGAATGGCTATTTTTAGCCTTTTTGAGACATGTGCATATTCTCTGGAGCTGAGTTCAAGCCCTAGATTCATCAAGAGGGTATATTCATGAGCCAAGATCATCATGCAAGTTATTTTGGAATATTTAGGGAATATTTGGTGATTTTGGAGCAAGTTCATCAAAAGTGGGTTTTGAGGTCAAGGGAGCTTACACTGCGAAAAGGTACCCGAAATTCAAGAGATGATTTCAAGAGCTCCTAAATGATTTAGGGGGAAAATACCAATGGAAATCTAATTCAATGATCTATAAGATGATAATTTCATATTCTTCTCAAGCCCCATACAATTCTTCTTATAACTCATTCTTCACAGTGTACAATGGTGATCCCGAGAAAAAGGGCATTTTTGAAATGATTGCAAGTAGAATGAAGGCATGAGACCCATCCCATCCTTCTCAAAATTTCATTTAAAGTCAATATCATATAAATAAGTGTCAAAAAACACACGTGGGAGCTCAAGATACGGCGTTTTCAAGTCACTTCTTAAGGTACCATGTTCCGCTAGCTAGTAAAAATTTGGAGGACACATGTCAACATGGCGCTCAGCGCACTTTTGTGCCCCCATTGTGCCTTTCCAAGAGGACAAGGGGGACAAAAAATTGCGCCACCACCCCCCATCTTAAGCATCATGGACACCTCATGTGACCCCGGTGACTTCATTTAGCTTCTTTTGACCATTTTCCTAGCCCCCTCTAGCTTCTAGCTTGCGCATGCGTGACAAGTGTCAACCTAAGGTGAGGGCACCCTTTATGTCCCCATTTTCCCTTTCAAAAGGGACAAGGGGGACAAAAATGCGCTACTCCTCATTGCTTCCATTAGGTTCTTCATATGACCAAAAAGTGGCTCCAAAATGCTAAATCTCAACCCCCTTCTTCCATCCTCTCCACATGTGCATGAGTGACAAGTGGCAAGCTAGGGGCAGGGCGCACATTTGTGCCCGCATTGTGCCTTTCCCAAGGGGACAAGGGGGAAAAAAATTGCATTCCCCCTCCCTCAAGGTAGCCAAGCCTATATGTTCCGCACTTGGTCATTTTTCACTCTCCCCACATTTCTCCATTTGCACCCTGAACTCTAGCAAAAAATTTCAAGATTCCTCCATTTTCGTTTTCTTTCTTGCATTCATTTCCTCATCCCTACATGATCTCAACACAGATTTTTCAAGAAAAACCCAAAAAATCCATGCTCCAAGCTCAGATTTGCACCAGAATGACTACGTGCACATGAAAACAAGAAATACTTGTCTAAAAACAAGGGCACGGTTTGATGTGAGAGTTTTTCTTCCTTTCACATTTTCAAAGGCCATAAAAACCCAGGTAGTGGATTTGGCATGCATAGCAAGAAATCTTTTGCTACAAGCAAACCCTCTTTTCCTTGAACTAAATTTTTGAAATTTAATTTCTCTTATTCCAGAGACCGATCGAGATGAAATTTCATACGTGAGATAAAAAGGAAAAACACATCAAAAACATTGATTTCATCAAAATCCGAGGTCGGGAGATTCACTTTCTAAAAATAGTAAGTCTCTACATGAGCACTTACTATTTTTAGTAAACTTCCACAGTGAGCAAAATTCTCAGAAGCGGTGTGCACAGGGAGCATCCAAGAAGAGCAAGCAGAGTGATCATAGTCAGAAAAGGGGGAAAATCTCATTTTCTAAAAATAGTAAACTCACATTTCAAGTACAGAAAGGTACCATTAGCAAGAATGAAGTTCAAATTTGCTCCTCCTTTTCATGCCTTGCTAATTAAGGCCTTCATGGATTCGGTAAGCATGATGTGTCTTAGAGAGAAAATTCCAATCTCGGAAGCACATGTGAATCTACACCTATCACTAAGTGGTGACCATCTCTCTAGGGAAATTATTCATGAAATTGATGTTGAGAAGTTCAAGCTTGCAATGGAGTGAAAGTTGGATGGCAACTCATATAGGTGGAATCTCAATTTCGGTCCTTTGTATGTTTAAGGTGGCAGGAGCATCGTGGTTACAATGCCCGAGTAATTATCCTTGTTTCTCATTCAGGTGTGTAACACTTCATGGCTTAGAAATGTTTGCGGAATGGGCATTCTTCACTATTGTTAATGGTGTATTCATCGGTGCTCATCATTTAACTTCTCGGTGTGTACGGGCAAAGTGCATCAATCCAAGAGTTGTCTTTGTCAACGAAGCATGGCAATGTTGCAAAGGGATCATCACGGGCATTGTCCGCAAGTCATCTAGAATCCATATCGAGTTAGTCTCAAAGGCGGTGTTTTTAAAACATTCATTCGGCAGTTCAAAATAAATGTGTATCATGTACGAGGAGAATGTGATTATCACCGACAAGGACAAATGTTCCAAATGCACTTAATCAGAGTTTTCCTTCAATTTAGCATTGTGCAAAGGCTCATCAGGCACTAGTCTCCATCTTCAACATTTTCAGTACATATCTACATCGAAGACAAAGTGTTCCTCATCCATGACTCGGAGCATTTCTTCTTTCTTCTTCCCTCTCTTCTCTCATTCATCCTCCTCTTCTTTCCCCCTTTCTAATTCTTCGTTGTGAGCAATAATGACATTCATCCTATTCACTTAAAATGTAACTTTAGTCAAATTTTGTAATAAATCACCTTTAATTAATAAAAGGGGACTTGATTTTATTCCTAAGTAATTGAAAAGTCACATGTTTCAAAGAACAAATGAAAAGTCATTTGGGGGGTAGACGAAGAGTTCTAAAATTCTATAAATTGTAATGGCACCCTCATTCCAAAGGGTTGTCAATTTTGTATGCTCATGAGAGATTACTACTTGTGAAGAAACAAAAGAGAGTTATTTCTTCTAATCTCATTCTCTATGTTAGTCTATTTCCCACTATGTACAATTTTGTCGAAGTGTCACTGAAGAAAGGAGTTTCATGCCTTTTTTGATAAGAAGATTATTGAGACTTTGTGTTCTTGATCTTATCTTGTCTTGTTGCAAATTGCAAGTTATTTTTCTTCTATATCTTTGTGTTTAAGTACTTTGATTAATGATTGTAGGCGTCTAATTTTCTACCTACAATATTAATCATCCCTCTCTTTTTTTCCACTCTTTCGTACTCTCACCAAATTCTTCCTTTGCAAGCAATTGCAAGCTTTTACCGTAGGTTCAATGGAGTTTCCTGTTAGATCCCGGTCATAAGGCCACCACAAATTTTAATTTCATACGCACATAATAACATGGAGTTATACCATTCAAGTAGAGGGACTTAGATTCCCAGAGTGTTGGCAAATATCCATCAATTTGTCCACCTAACAAATTTTCTCTCGCCAACAGAATATAAGAGATATATTACAAATGATGTGTTGTGTCATTATTTTCTTCATTTAAGGTATTGTTTTTATGTTCAATGCATTATATGGCTCTTTAAATTTGAGCATCTTGTTTATTGTATCTCCAAAGACCTTATTCTTGTTTTATCGCGTGTTATTATCTTCGGTCTCACGTTTGCCAAGGAAAAAACACATTTTCACTTATTCTTTCCTCACACTTCTAATCATCTATTGCCAGCTCAATTCTTCTATTCTCTTCTATATTTCATTCTAAAAGAATCTATTAGGATGAGATCCCAACCCCAAATAGTTAATTCATTCTAAAAGAATCTATTAGGATGAGATCCCAACCCCAAATAGTTAAGAGTAATGTAAATATTGTAAATATTCGTTGGTGTTGTTAGAATAGTAATAAACATAACACTTCCCCTTTATCTGAGGAAGGACTTTATCCTGCATATTTTAGTTGAACCTCATATTTTGTCTTTGACAAAATATCCAACCAACAAGGCCCCACAATGAAGTGGCGAATTGGCAAAGGATGAAAAGATGATTAACACTTTCCATTTCAGTTTTGCATAAGACGCCCCTGTTGGGAAGCATTTGTCGCTTTCTTTTTATGTTGTCCCTTTCTTTAAATTAATAATTATGGAACTATACATAATTAGTTTATATGGCATAAGTTTTCTGTGTATATTATAAATTTATATACTAGGGCATATGTGTCTATTTATTAATTGTTGGTATGGGTTTATTTAATTAATTAATAATTGTTATGGTATTAATTTAGTTATAAATTTATATTGTATAAGTTTTACATGACAAAAAAGAGTATGTCCAAATAAGACCCCGAAAATATTCATTTTATCATCTAATATCAAACTTTACAAAAAATTTATTAATATGCTAGAAATTAGTTGCTCGAACAGATCCATTATCAGTAATAATAAATAATGTAAATAGTTGGGCCAGCATTGAAATAATGTTAAAGAGGTAAAGCGTGATTGGTAAAAAATGCCAACGAGTGGCACTAAATAAATATCCCAGCTAAGTATGAAAACTAAGGAAAGAGATTGGGCCTCTCGTTAAAGAATGGAGTATTAACAAAAGATCTAAAGCTGCATAAATAGATATGAAGACAACTGAGTTACATAAATCGAGTTAATGATCATGCTCTGCTCGACTTGAATGATGAATCATGATTAAGTCGATCCTTCCACTGATGCTCAAAGGTATCAGATGCTGTTGTGCATTGTGCTGACATTTTTTTGTGTTGCGACTCTTCGCACTTGTATCAGACAGATAATTGAAATATTGTGGGTGTTAACAAACACGACCAAAAAAAAACCTTTTGGTTTTCATTGGTTTTTATGGGCATGACAATGCAACAAATTAGAGGCAGGCGAACAAGACTGTAAACTCGCTTTGGGAATTGCAAGCCCTTACCACAATTGCATGTACTGTTCTGACCCTAACCATGATCATTTGTATGGTCCTAGCACTGCTCCATTTTGTACCCAAATCCAATTGACCCCAGGTTCTCAAAGAAGTAGATTTATCTTGACAGTTGCAGATTGCAACAAGATGTTCACAGAGATGTAGATTTATCCTCACAGTTTCAGATTGAGACAACAGGTTCAAAAACGGCTCAAAAGCACTTGCTCAAATGCCCCTTATCTCTTATGTTTAATTGTATGACTAATTATGCATTGCTTAGTGTATTTGACATGTTTTATAATGTTTAATTTTAGATAGGCATATTTTACGCATAAAAGGCAAATTAAAGTGACTTGCCATTAGAACGCGATTTGGTATTTTGGCATGAATTTACTTATAGCTAAAAGGACTTACTTCTTTGCACCACTGGCATGCACCACTTGCACATTAACATGGCTATTCAGGGTGTTCAACTTGCCATTCATGGAAATGCTCACACTGCACAAGGGTCTGTTGCACTACTCATTGCAAATGATCTACTAAGGTAAGAATTGAAGCAACTCCAAACATTTCCAGCTAAATAGTTCAAATTTTAAATATGAACCTCCTGTAAATAGAGTCGGGACTGTGTTTAGGCAGTTTCTACAATTGTCCCAACAGGAGTGCCACACGATATGGTGTCCACTCTCCACAGGCCAGACGATGTGCCGAAAGTGTGCTTTTGTAAGTTGTCAATGCTCAAAGTTAGATTTTACAGGAAAACCACTCACTTTGAACATGTGGAAGTCCACATGTACCCTTAATGATATGCATGGTACGCCCTCCACATGAGCTTTAATTCCATTAAAAAAATTGATTTGCAATATCACGTAAAAGGAAATTTAAAACTAAGAGCAACGACGATAGATTGAGCAAGCAGTGTTTTTGCTTTGACAAATAAAAATTTCCAAGATGCTATCTATACACGATGATGATTTTGCCCCTGATGCTATCTATTCCCATAGGTCTAACACATCATGGCCTGGTAAGCTTGAATCTTAAATTTGCAAATAAACAGCACACACTTCTAGCACCAAGTTACTGATACCCTTTTTCAGTTTAGATTATCCTTCTCCAAAAACAGTAATTTCTTCTTTGGGAAATAACCCTTCACAAAATTCCTGTTATCAGTTTTAATAACACAACTTGACTGCAACACCATAAATGTCAAGAAGTTCTTATACCTGATTCAATAAGCAGAAACAAAATTGGAAATAATCAATTCATGTTATTTGTTCCTTTTTTCAATTCCAAGCTCATAAATCATAATAAGAGCACAAATTAGAGCCATATATTAGCCACTATTAGAGACATATCTACCTTAGCAACAAAGTGTAGATTAGATTCTTTTTTCTATTGTGAGGTCTGTTCTGATATGTCGTATGTCTTGGCATGCCATCTGCTTATATCAGTAAACTCCTTATTAAGCTCTCATCCACTGAAGTTAATATCAACTTATTCTATACATGTAAGAAAATGTAGAGAACCTCCAAAGTGCCTCCCAGCCAAATTAGCATTCTAACGAGAAAATTTTGAAAATTTCCACTGCATCATTGGTTGATGATACTTTTGATGCATATAAAGGAGTAAAATACAATTTTCTTTCTCTGCATTAAACTTGGAATTTCAAAAGAATGTCCATACTACTTGTTACAGGGCAGCAGAAGCAGATGATCAACACCACAGATTATCTATCACGATTCAATATAGCAGCTATGCCCAACTTCAATAAAAAAATCCACATTTCATTTACCTACAAGATCTGCTGAAAATCAGCATCTTGTCTTGCCATTTCAAGCAACATAGGATCATCAAAAACTTGTTGATGCTCACATCCTCACTCATACCCTGGAAACAAGAAGCCGACAACACAAAGTATAAGCTTCTTGTTAAACCACAAGCCCTTAAAAGAATTAGCATTAAGCATAAAAATAATTTAAGGGCAATAATGTTTACCTTTCTCCGCCTTGTTTTCACCATAAACTCACGTGCAAGATGCTGAACAGGTGCAGGTTCTAAGGGTCGCAATACAACAGATTTGTCCAGCGGATCTCCAGGCACTATTGACCAGTGATCAAAGACAGAAAGGCAAAATGCTTGCCCCTGTGTATGGTATCTTAAATCTGTCTCAAAACCAAAAGATTCTATTACTGGTAAGAAAGCCTGCAAAATACAACAAAGAAAAAAATTAGAAAAGAGTGCAAGATAACGCTTGTATCCACAGTTAATAGTGAGCCAACAACCAAAACTTATAATCAAACAACAACGCTGTTCATCATATCATTCATAAATAAGGAAACGAGATTAATATTTACTTTCATCCATTTTACTGCTACTCGGCTCTGTATCATTGACTGGATCGAATGAATAGAAAAACATAAACACAACCACACATTCAAGTACACTTAGTCTAACCTTTACAATATAAGATGGTGTCCCAGGCTTTGCTTCATCAGCTGTGACATGCCCTCGTCTACGGGACAGCACCGTATAGATTGCAGAAATACAGTCGGCGGGAGTTTGGATCTGAAATAAATATATAAAAGCATATAAACTAAGTCAAAAACCATATGATGATACCATGAAATAAACCACAGCATAGCAAATTTAAATTGTCCCATACAAAGACCCACCTCTACATAATACACTGGCTCCATTAAACGTGGATTTGCCATGAGAAAAGCAGAATAAGCAACTCGTCTGGCAGTAGGAATTATCTGACCACCACCCCGATGCAAAGGCTCCGATGCTATGGTTGCATCCAGAATTTTGAACTTGACATTACGGATGGGTTCATCACAAAGAGGTCCCTCTCGAGCACCCCACTGAAACCTGCGATACAAAAAAAGAAGATTGAAATATAAAACACCAAAGAACCAATTACCATGGCTCATACAACATGAAAAAAGTGTGCTTACCCTTGCACAATTGAGTCCTTAACAGAATTCAACAAGCTTTTATCAACTTCACTCGGAAGTGTGTCATCTAGAAGTATGTTTGGACCCTGAACATGCAAAATAACAGTTGGTATGTGCTCACAATACACAGGGACTGATACAGATTCTAAGCAGTTTATCCAAGTAAAAATAAAATTTACCTGCTTATCCGGTCCAAATGCCCATATCGAACGAGCTGCAAGTAAATCCCAATCATATTTACTCTGGAAAAAATCACCCAACTTCTTCCTTGGCCAGTCTATGCTTACCACACCATTCTCTATATCCTCAGCTAAACCTTTCTCAAGTGGCTCCAAGCTGAAACAAACATACAAACTACATGTTAAGAGCTTTCTACTTTAAATAAATAACATCCAGCTATAAAATAACTTCAGAACACTCACCATGGTAATCTTGTTTTTCTTATTAGGTGTTTCTGCAAAACATTTCATCGAAGATGACTCTACCACAGTTTCACAAAAGGAAACTACAGGATCAGCCACCTACGAAAACATTAAATTAAAAAGTGTCAGCTAGCAGTCAACTGTAGGCCACAAAAGCACAGTAGTTTCAAGTTAACGTGCAGCCTCATATTTGCTGTCTGGAACTAAAATCTGTTGCTGAAACCAGCATACACATTTTTTGCAGGGTCAACTTAAGAATAAGACAACAAACCTTTACTTCTACTTCTGAATAAAGTTCTCTTAGGTCCTTCATAATAGAATCCAGATAGATCTCTCCAGTACCCAAAATAGTATGTTCACCTGACTCCTCCACCTTTGTTATGGCCAATGGATAGCTCTTACTAATCTTACGAAGCCCTTCTACCATCTTTGGCAATTCACTTGGATTCAAAGGCTCAGTAGCTGTTTTGACTACTGATAATGTATTAAACTGTAAAGGACGAAAAATAAAAACGCCTTCATCGAGATACTCAGGACAGAGTGTTGCTGTCTTCATAATTGAAGCATCCACACCCTCTATCAAAACCCAAGACCCAGCAGGTGCTTGACTAATAGGAATTCGATACCGGGCCTGATAGACCCATAACTTAGTCACTTCCTTAATTGCCATGTCCTCCTCGTCATCAGGAGAATATCCCTCTCCTAATACTCGGAGGGTTTGACCTGTTTGGATTGTACCACTATACACTCTACCAAAAGAATCAAAAACACTGCAATCAGCTTTTGGGTATAGCTTGGTTACATTAACCATAAGGGGACCTCCAGGGTCACAATTTCTCATAGTTTGGGCAATTGGTGTGTCTTGCGGACCTGTGTATATATGTTCTATCTTTTTAGCTGCAGCATCCTTTGCAGAAGGAATATGTTGGACTAGCATATCTGTGAATCCAGTTGCAGACCCAAATATAGAACTGCAAGCCAATCTCAGTAATGGTCTTACATTACGTTTGTATGCTGCATTGCTAAGTGTCACCCCCAATTCGGCTAGAGTAGTCTCCACACTTTTCCTGTGTTCACCAATTACTTGGCTGTAAATTTTATATAAAGGCTCGAGAATGAACTGCACAATGACCTCTCACCTCCCGTTGCAGGAGGTTTCTTTTTAAAAGTTCTAATGTCCGGATGAAAATACTTGTCACCCCATAGATGGGATGCAAAACGTGCTGCATCAAATGGAACTCCATATAGCTTTACATAAATCTTGGCAAATGATTGTAAAGTGAAAGACCATCCTGCAGTGGCACTAGCAAAACAAACATTCCCGATAATTGGGTCAACCAATTGGGAGCCCCTGCTCCAGTTGAGAATGTAGTAATCAACTCATTGATATCTTCTAAAGTGTGCTTCAGCTTGTGATAGGCATCTGTAGGCGGCAATTTTAGCTCTGTGATCAGTCTATCTACCTGCAAGACAAAAAAAGAATCAGTTGCAAGCATGTTCAAAACACTGAAGCATTATGTAGTGATATATAAGAGAAATAAAAACATGTACTTTGTTGATAACGACAACTATTGGAAGCTTTTCTTGAATAGCATGGCGAATAGCCCTCTCTGTATTGACCTGCTCAGAAAAATCAAGAAGACATTCAAAAATCAATTTCCAGTTCAAAATTCAAAGTAAAAGGTCAGATCCAATCAGGAACAAATACAGAATCTATCATCAGAAACAAAGAATAAGAATAAAGAATGGTCATTACCAGAAATAACCTTAAATATAGAACAGCTTTAAAATATAATGAATACAGTACCAAGCTTACAATTAAACGTAATACTTCAAAGAGAGCATGAGTAGCACAAAATGGCAATAGAGCAATACTATACTTCATAGAATTTATTAGCAGTACAAGATGACAGCACCTCCTAAACTCGTTATTATATCAATGTTATCAGACACGACTCTAATAGAGAGTTGACTCTGTAATCAATAATAGATGTTGTGCCACTTGTTTGAACAAGCAGCACAACTCACCTTATGAGTTAATCAAAATATTTCAAGCATTGAATGGGTGCATAGGGCCATTTATATTTTCTTAAACATTTATTTGTAATCAGTTATGCTTAAGCAGAACAACTCACCTTGTGAATTGATGAAAATAGTCCAACGAATGAATGAGTTCCTAGGGCTATTGATGTTTTCTTAAGCATTTATTTGTAATAAGTTATGCTTCGAGCATGGAAAGGCCTTTTAAAGAGATGCCACATGCAAGACCTCTTTTTCATGTTATATCATTTGATTTTATCAATTTTTATTTCATATGCAACTATTATGCCCTCTGCTCTGTTTTCTTTCTACTTGCATCATTCAGATCTTGTAACTAATTTTGTTTCGCATGACACTGAAATATTTGGTCAGAGTTTTTATAAGCTGAACACAAAATACTCGGACAACAAATTGAATACACACTAATCTTCTTCTTCTCTATTTTATTCCAACATTATAATGTGAGTACTAACCCAATATTCCTAACATTCCCCCTTTAGTGCGAACATGGGAAGAAACACCACCTTTTGACTAAGCAGCATGCCGCTCTGGAGCTTGCACATGGTCTTGACCTTCCAACGTGTCGCATTGGTGCTTGCACTTGATTATGGGAACACATCAACCTTAGAACTGGGAACTTCATCAACCAATCCATGGGAACATCAACCATGAATAGGGAACTCTATCAACCAATTATGGGAACATCAACCTAACCAATGAAAAGTAGGGGGACACCACATCTACCACCAAGTTTGTCAAGAACATCTCCTACTTCAATACTCATGGTCTGGATCTTCTACATCATCATCATATCATGGGAAAACAAGGAACTTCACACGTGAACAAGTATGCACTTTTGTTCTTATTTTCAACCACACACAAGCTGAAAATAAAAATATAGAAAAGAAAATGATGAGGACTCAATCCTCGTTGTCTTTATATGTAGCCACCATTCTGGATCACTACCACTCTGATCTCAAATGGTAACTGGTATCCACTGTCATTGCTTACCAATCTCGGCTTTAGTCGTTTTGGCACAGCTGATTTTCACTAATGCATTGTGCGGCCTCATCGCTATTGATTGACGAGAGGTCATTATTTGACCCCCTTCCTTTGTTGCATCCCTCCTTCGGTATGATGTTGTTTGATTAGTTGAATGTGAACATGACACTTATCTACACGTCATTTCTAGGAGAGAATAATCCCCCTAAAATTTACACACACATCAAACGTTGCATTCCACTGAAAATGCATCCGTGAGGCAATTTTTTTAGACAACAATAACATATGACTCTTGATTTTTATAGGGATGAATACACTTTATTGACTCATTACACACCAACGAACAAGAACATTAAACATTTAAAATGACAACATTATTGGTTTTATTTGGACCATAACATTATAAATCCTACAACTTGTGATATTGACCAAAAAGACTCTATTTACGTAAAGCACCATATACCTAATCACTAGAACTATGATAAACAAAACATTTAAAAGGCTTCGACTATAGACTTGGACAACAAGACATTTACAATATTAATAATAAATAACATACCAATGATGCATGAACATGCGCAGACTACAAAGATCGAATCTCACATTGCCACTGTCAATGTTGTGAAACCTCCACGTTTTGACCAATTAGATCGGACTCCTAGTTGTCAATTATCAGGCACGTAGCTGCTAGTGCGCATAGAAGTTCAAGTAATGTTTGGGCTCGAGAAATCTGCCATTGGGCTTGATGGGGATCTATCCAATTAAATATGTTGATGGAAAGATAAAACACATAAATAAAAAATAGGCTCTCATATTTTGCTATTGAAACAACTTGCGAGTGCCTTTTCTCACGTCACCATTACCAGAGCACCTATCAATGTAAACCTACAGATCAACTGATGACAATGCAACTTAATGCAAAGACAGTCAATGCAATTCAGAGCTGAGATAAATATTGATGCATTGAATGGATTAGAGGTCAGTTTAAAGGGAATTCAAAAGTGAAACCATCAAACCAACAGATATGTTCAGAATCCTCACATGCAAATTTGGAGAACTGCAGAGAAGGCAACAAATGCAAGGAGAATTTTGTCTGCGGAGAAGCACAGATCTGCAGTGGAGACATTTACTACATCAGTAAAACTTTCAAATCAACGTGGCTCGAGACAATCAGATCAATGAAGCCAGATCATTCTATTGTTGCGCTCGGCATTAGAAAATATTTAGAATGATGCCTCTTTTCCAGATATCCCACACCCTTTCTTCTACTCTTAACGCCTTGTTTGGAACACCAACACCCAGTTTTCCTCACGTCTTATAGTGGCACAAAACTAATCTCGAATTCACATGAGATCAAAAAAGGAGACGCTAGGGATAAGCACACAGATTTGAAGACTTCACACGACTAATAATTGCTGCAACGTAAGACTGCTAACAAACAAAATAATGTTTCATTCACAGGGGCGGAAGACAACATGACTGCCCCTCACAAATTCTTGAGACTTTCATCAGACTCTCACCTGCTCGGATACCAAAGGAAATATTTGGTCAGAGTTTTAATAAGCTGAACACAAAATACTCGGACAAAAAATAAAATACACACAATAACCTTCTTCTCTATTTTATTCAGTGAAATACATTTAATTTTATAGGACAATATCATGTAACATAACCTCCTACAATTACTCTCACCTCTAGACCATTATGAGAGTTATTACAACTCTCATAACGTCTATTATTAATATATACTCACACATACTATTTCTAACTATGAGTTGTTACTAACAACTCATTATATTATTCTCTTCATACGTACAATAATATTACCAACAAACTTACTTAATGTGAACACTAACTCAATATTCCTAACAGACACATGTTTCTAAGTTATGTCACAGGATTCTCCGAATTTTATTGAAAAAGTTCGAATTTTGCCAAATTTTATTCTCGTCGAACAAGAACTCGAACTTTATCCATTATTTTTGCATGGGAAGTTTTTGACACGATTTTGCATTATTTCACAAATGTGAGTAATGTATACATACACCGACTGAAAGTAGCCAAATTAAAGCTCTCTCCTCTCTGACATATTTATGCATTTTTTTCAAAAGTTAAAAAATGATACAAAAAAAATTGTTCGCTTTTTTCTCGAACTTTATTCCTTGGTAAACTTGAACCGAACTTTATCGTCATCAAACACGAACACGAACACAAACACAAACTCGAACCTTGTGACTTAGCTTCTAAGTGCCTATTACCCACTTTCCCTATATGAGCTGCACACCAGATCATAACAGGTCTATTAAAGCCCGAGGCCAACCTGGGCAGTGGCAGAAATAAGGTTGTCAATTTCATTCCTGAATATTAAGGGTCCTTGCAGGCATTAAGTTTATCTGGCCAGCAATAAGGCACATGAATGCTCACTCACTTGTGATATATGCCAATCTGCCTGCAGACTAATATAGTTTAATGGACAAATTTATAGGCAGACACTATTCTTTCATGGACCAGAATAATGTTGCACCGCTACCAGGAAATTAATATTCGCAGACCAGGATTATTCCTGAATATATTTTAATGGACAAATATGTCCACGAAATTACATTTTCTGAAGAAGTTCACAGGCACTCTTTTTGCATGCAATAGAATTATGCTGTGCTACTGCTAAATAGAATTCTGTACCTGATGATTTAACATTAGATGGCAATCTCCGTGACTGCATCAACTTTCAATTGAATCTCCTATAGAATCAAACCTTATATCTCCATCCTCTATTTCTATTGACATGTTTCTGCTTTTATTCTATGCGACCACACTCTGGGAGCAACTTACTGTGTCATCACCACTCTTTCCATGCTGATGCTTCCAGGCTCCAGCACATTTCTCCTCCATTTCTAATCTGAAATCTCCATGCCTAAATCCCAAAGCAGCATCCCCAATACTCCACTAGAATCCTATACACACCCCTACCCATGCTTCTTTCTGTAGACAACATACTGTTACTGTACTTTTAATATCATTAGAACTCATCAACTGCACAACCTATCGCCATCCTGTACATGCTGTGTTACTCCATATCCAATGGTCACCTGCTGAGAACTCTTTCGACTGTTACCAAATTAAATGGCTGGGATAGATAAGCATTACCTATTATCCTACAAGCAAGTACAAAATTTCCACCTGAGCATATAAAGTATTCGCATCAAACACTGACATTTTGCTTTTCTAGAATCAATTGTCAAGCTTTTAAACTCTTGTTTTCCACAGAGTATAGACACAAAGGCAAGAAATTCAGCCGTAAAGAAAGTTTGAAACATTTAGATTATAGAACTTTCTATTCTAATATTATAAAATTGTATTGTCGCTATTTCTGCCATAATTTAATAAAAGTTCGTGAATTTTTATTTGAATCCAACAGAATTTATCATTTTCATTCTCAATAACAGCCAATATACAATTTCTTTTTAACTTAATCCAGCATTTACTATCAAAATTCCCTCTTTTACTTTTCTCCTTAAAACTTGTCAATACCACCAGTGTAGAACTCCTCATAAACTATAATCTTATGCCATTAATATCGTTGTTTCTCATCAAAAGCTAATTCCTTCAGGGCCTAGGCTAACATAATACCCAATTGTACACTTAATTCGGGTAAATACACAAACAATAAGCACGACTATATTAATAACAAGAGTTGCCTCATTAGTATAACTCTCACTATCAAACAAGATAAGAGTCTCACCAATTTTCTTAAAAACCTGAATTTGGCACGAGCTTGAAAGCAACTACCTAACGTACTCCGATGACGAGTTGATAAACAAGCTAATCATACAGCAAATGCTCCCTCCCGAGCTGAGTGACTCAAGTTGAACACTGACAGGACTCCAAAACAATCCTGTACCATCAGGGCCCACTGATGTTTGTCGCAATCACCAAGTATCTCTCATCTTTCGGACATGCTGGCTTAAGAAGTCTCTACCAACAATGTGACCGAGGCCCTATGGATTTGCTATGGACCTAAAATTGCCAGGGAGCAGGGCATCAAAAACCTTTTGGTGGAAACAGACTTGCAGATGTTAGGAAATTTCTTGAAAAAGGACCCATCCAAGGTGGCAGGAAATTAGAAGTTGCAAGTCATTATCAAAGGAATCAATCACCGCATAACGACCTTTTGGCATATTCAGCTCATTTGCCAACCCCCAAAAAGAAACTTCAACCAATAACTTGCCAATCTGCCCTCATCTCTCCCTGCCAGCAATCTAATCTGTCAGTATGACGGAGAGATAATTGAAAAAGGGTTAAAGCAACTATGTGCACAGCTACCAGCTGTTGATGTGGAACGAGGATGGTGGGGGCATGATAAGAGGAGTGAGGGTGGCCATGCATATCTACATCAAAGGGCCTCTCTTTTCATTGTTTCTTTAAAACTTTGATTAATTTAGAGTGGGAAGGCTCTAGAATCCTTTCCCTCTCCTTCTCTTTCTATCCAGATTCCAAGATAGATCACATGCTTGGACGGATGATGCATTTGGTCAATGGAACAAAATCTATAATGGCAACTATAAGGTATTTCCGAGACAATCAGTGGCCTTCTATTCACGATGAATTTGGCTTGTTCTTTCTGTTTACCTCTCAACTTAACTTGATCCTCACAGACATCCTCTCTGTGAATTTCACTCGAAAACAGTGAAAGGCTGTTTTGTCCAAGGCTTGGTGGATGTCTTCGAACTGTGGGGGATTTGGTTGTTTCAGTAGAAACTGGGATTGCTTGCAGTGCAGGAAGTAGGTGCTGAGCTCTCCATTTCGATGCCCATAGATTGTGGATGCAAACCTCTCTCTCAGTCATCAATCTCGGGTTCAAGAGCCCTAAGGTAGCTCATTTCCCTGCCTCTCTCTCAGTCATTGGTCTCGGGTTCAAGAGCCCTAAGGTAGCTCATTTCCTACCTCTCTTTCAGTTTCAGTCAGACACGGTTGCATTCTGTCACAATGGATAGGAAGAAGCTCAGTCTTGGCTGCCCTATCTCTTGCAGACATTATGGATAGGGGTGAGGCTTCCCACTAGACCACCTAGGATTTTTCCAAGCAGCTTCGTGACAATCCTACCATGAAGCCGTGCCCAGTGTACAAGAACCCATGGCTCAATTCTGTTGGGGGTCAAGGTTGCTTCTGCACAGACATCACAAAATGGGGAGAAAAGAACAGGGCAAGATTTTATCCTCCTGTCAGTAATATTACAGCTCATCCCAAGGTTGCTGGTGCAGGTACAGCAAGTGCTTTGACAGGACACCTCCGCAATTGGCAGCGTATTGTTGTTAGTAGCTGCAGCAGTTTTTGGAGTACCTCTATTACGGTTTAGACCATGTTAGAATTCTTGGAACTCATAGGATAAGTAGACCTGTTAATCATGCCACCCAGATGTTTAGCTGACCTGAAAATTTGATGTCAATAGCAATTTGGAAGGGCATCAACAAGAGTGGTAAGATGATGTAATTTTCCTACTGAAGTAATACAGTATGTTGAAAAAGCATTGCAAAACCTAATGCTCATAAATATAGAATAACACGTCAATATAAATATACCTTGTTTTTGAAATTTCAAATAGAATAGTCAAAGGACAAAAGTCAAATAAGTACTGATGTCTCTAAGAAGAAAAATGCCTAAACATAAAACATGTTAAGGAAAATAAAGGAGCAAGATTGCCCTAAATAGCTTAATAAGAGAGTTTAAATAACCAACAAAAGAAGTAAATGACTAAAGCGTACCAGATAGAAAAGGGAAGTTACTTGCTTAAATGCCAAGTAAATCGAATACAAAAGTATAAGAGATAATTATGCAGGAGCATCCAGGGGATACCGGAAATCTTGCACCATCCAAAAATATAATGTGGTAAAGTGATGTCGAACTCATCGATTTTGTCATTCAACAGTTGACGTGATCCTCGGGATCCCTGTAAAGCTTCAGCACTTCAGCAAGCTCCAAGGAATCAGAGGGAAATGGTTTCAATCAGCAAACATGGTTCAAACAAAGTAACCCCTATTTGGTGACAAAACCACTAGTTATTGCAGAGGCAGTTGCGAAACTGCCAGTCTGCATTAACCAGTGGTTTGTAATTTCCAGCCTGCATTAAGCAACAGCTTCGCCTGCAAAAGTTGCAAAAAGAACATGGCAGTTGGAAACATTTGGCTTTCTCATCTTAGGCATTTTCAAGAACTTTTGAGACTTGACAAGACAAACTTGGAATAGAGAAAGGGGACTCGTCTCAGTTTTCAGAGAATAGAGGAGCTATCGAAGAGAAGGCAAAGCAAAAGGAAGCTCTCAATGGGTAAGACATTCGAAGAACAACAAGAGGAGACACAGGAGGTCTGAATCAAGCCCATCTGTTTGGTCCATCAATGAGGCGTCTGCTGCTTTTTTCTTCTTCAATTCTTTTTCTGGTAAGGCCATTTTCTTGGTTCCTATGACAGTACCATCCGTTTTGAATAAATTTAAAAGCAAATTTGAAGGGGTTTAAACCCAGATTGTAATTCAATAAGATTTGAGAGATAATAGGAAGCTAGGAATGAGAGCAAACCTAGCTATTCATAGAGATATCTGAGTTTATATTTCCTTCTTGTTTAGTTGTTTATAAAGACAGATGAATATTGAGTTTGCTGATATGCATTCCAAGCTTGAAAGGTCTTGTCGTATTGTGATATCTAATGTGTGTGATCTCAGTTGAATTAATTCTGCGACTAGAATAACTTTGGTACAGGCTGCAAGGGCAAGGTGGCCGTTCACTTGACCCCCTATTCTTGAATCCATGAAATGGTATCAGAGCTGAATGCGAATTTGGGAAAAGGAAGAAGTTGCCAGTAATGAGAAGTGCTGAAACGAATGTGCAGACAGAACAACAAGTGCAAGGCAGTCCATGGGTGAGAGGGAAGAGGAAATTGTTCTCCATCGTGTGTAAATGGGTAGGGACCAAAGAGTTGAAGAATTGGCTCAGAGGAGTCAAGAGAGAAGTGACCCAATGTCAAAGATATCAATAGTAGAAAAGATGTTAGAAGACATGGTCTCTAGATTAGATGTCTTGCTGAGAAGACCTATAGGAAAAGAAAACAGAGTTGCTGAAAAAAAAAAAGACCGTGGAATCAAGAGGAGAAGCCCAGGAAAGATAATAGACCAGCGAAGATCGTGGTGGAACTAAGGAGAAGCCAAATCAGAAATCCCTTGTTTTTCAGGTAGAGAGAGCCCAGAAGAGAAAATAGACCAGCGAAGGTCATGGTGGAATGAAAGAGAATCCAGCTCTGAAACCCCTTGTTACTCATAGAGAGAGCCAAAAAGAGTTGATGAGGTGAATAGTGCAGTTGGAATAGTATTTTGAAGAGAAAATACTGAAGACCTCAAATGGGTTGAGGCAGCAAGTTCGAGATTTTGTGGCGACGTGGATGTGTGTTGAAAAGATCTCCAACAAAGGAAACTAGAAACAAGTAAAGATGAGGTTAAGAGGTGGAAACAAGTGATTTTCAAGTTGACGAGGCAAATAGTGCACCCAAGAATGCACTCCAAGGGGCTTAAGAATGGATAGAAGAAGATTGCCTTGAAAGGAAATGAGAGAGTGATTTACCATGTGTGCAACCCTCATCTATTTTGAGTAACATTGAAGAGAAGGATGTGAGCTGCCCAAAGAAGAAGAAATCCTCATGAAGTATATGAAAGTGATGGTTGTTGAGCCTTACGGAGCAACAGATATGTCTTTCAGAGGGCATGAAGATGGAGGTAAATGAAGTGCAAGTAAATGCACGCGATGAGGATTTTTGCGACCACCGAGTGAAGAAGAGAGTGGTGTTGTAGCAGAGGTTTTATTGGAGAAGACTCAACTTGGACCAGAGCATACGAGATTGGCCAATATAGCAAATCATTGGAGGAGCTCACTCAACGTTTATGAACACAAGCTCATTGATTTTCTCAATTAATTGGGGTGCCATATGTGGAAGCATCGAGGGGATGATGATAGTACAACAGCTCAGAAAAAGTATGAGAGCATGACAGAAGAAGCTGCCTCATAAGAGGGAAATAAGTGAAAGCATTTGGTAATATCCAAACCTATTTTTATTTGGATTTCAGAGGCATTTATACAAAGGGCCGGTCCTATCTTCTAGGAAACCAACTTATCTCTTCCTCGCATCTCTAAACCACTCACTTAGATAAGTGAGTGTTATAACAAACTCACATAAATTAAGCCCATTAACTTAACATACTAACCAAGGATTATACACCATTTAAACTAATGATGTAATAACCTATAATTTTTCCTAACAATCCCCCAGCCCCATGATTACAAATACAGTTGAAATAACTACGAGAGAATACATAATGCAAGAGAACTGGGGCATACCTGCAGTCCAAAGTGATACTAATCACACACGTTGATGGATGAGGACACACTCGTCAATCCATCAAGAAACAAGTATGAACTAGGATGCACACATATGACATAAGCTCATACATACATGCCTTTGTGAACAAGGAGTCGCACAGTTGTCCACAACAAACAAACCAACCATACACGAATAGGGACACCACCAACTATTCGTCATAAATAACCGTGTAGTGGGAGTCGCCTCACTACACAACTGTTTTAGTGGGATGTAGTCCTCACTGAACGATCATATCTTGTGAAATCAATTCACAAGACAACATTTACTGCTCAAATCAGTTAGCATATTCCTCCTGACTTTTGTCAATGGGGAAGGTCTTCATCACTTGCAGCATATCCAGCACTTTCAGTATCGGCCAATGCTTTTGATCATTTACGGCCCGCTTGCAGCCGCATCAGCATTCTGAGGTTTCAGGGTTTTTCTGCTAACTACTTCCCAGAGGTATTTTTCTATAAAGACAAGCTGGAACTTGACCTGCCAAGTATTGCAGTCTTGACCTTCAAAATTTTCAACCAAACTCAACTTTTCCATGGTTACAGTCCCCCTTCGATACAATTCGGCATATACAGATGTCGGGTTCTCTCATGATTGTATCCGTTTATGGAAAAAAACTATTAAATAGGGAACAATAAAAGAATTACATAAAAACTGACTTCATAAATCATACTGGATCATCCCTATACATGACTGCACAAGACTTTGTAGACAAACTCCCTCCCCATGAGCAGCTATGAAATTAATTCTCTTCGAGGGCTACTATAGAAAATATTTAGGTATTTCTTTCTTTTTAAACTAAATTTCTTACCAAAAACAGACACTTGCGCCCTATTTTTTTAATGAAACACAACTTTATAGGGGGAAAAAAGGACCGCGCTTTTCTTCTTTGTACCATTGCTGCTGCATCTACTCTTACTTCTGTGTTGTAGCACTTCTAATGTGCTATGGCTTTTAGCAATAGTAAATACCATAGTTACCAGGTCCGGAAATCCGGATCCATTTGGGAGGGAAAAAAATCCGAAAATCCGAATTCTTGAAAAAGTTCAGAAAAATCCGGTCCGAAATATATATGAGTTGAATTTTATAAATATGAAAATTTGACAAATACAATGAAAAACTTCAATAATGTAATGTAAAATGTTATATTTTTTAATATATAGGGTTGATAGTTGACTGTTTTTCCAGAAAACTACAAAAATGTTAAAAAATAAAAAATTTCCTAAATTAGGGCCGACCTGGACCGAATTTATCCGGGTCGGCTGAAAAATCCGAAACGGCCGGATTTTGTGCAGATCCGGCCAGATTTGGTAACTCTGGTAAATACTGCTAATACAGGTGAACACTTGAAACAAAGACATATATAGTCCTCTCTTACACAGTTCTTACATACAGCTGGTGCTCAATTCTTATGTACAGCTGGTGCTCAAAAACTAAGCTTTTTGCCTGATGCACTTCTGAACTGCAACTATGCCTTACACCTATGATATCCTTTCAGAGAGGTGAGCTAATCTTTCCTTGCAATAAGATGAGCTCAGGTCTGCTCGGAATGAAAAAACAAACATGATATGATTATAAATTATACCAAGGTAATAGATTTTGGTATGCTATGGTTATGCAGGTGGTGTCAGCAGAAATAGTTTAAAACATAAAATAAACAGATTTAAAATAGTTGACAACTAGTTTTGTGATTCCCTGGCTGGGCCATTTTAGACACCAGCCAGTATTCCTGTTATGCTAGACTGGCTCCCAGGACAAAAAGAACTTAAAAACACAAGCTAGACTGATAGTGGCTGCACCAATTTTATGTGTCTGTGCTTTATAGATAGGCTGTGTCAATTGTGTATACCTGTGCTATGAAATGCTTCTTTGCTATTCTTCAAAAAAAACCAATATGTATTAGTGAAGTGATTTCACCATACTACATGCCTCTATATTCCTACTCCACAAGCTGGGAAAACAGCAGACTCAGAAAGAAAAAGGAAAACCTCATACCATGTACTCACACGTGAGACAACACAATTTATATATATATATATATATGAAAATATTGCGCCCCATGATTTAATTCCAGCCCTTATATCATATTAGACCTCCAGCAGGCATTCTAATCACTACTCTCAAACCAAACAAAAAATTTCATACAACCTAGTTTTGCTCATGCTGTTCTCTCTCTCAAAGGCTCCACTTGCCTGCTCTGATACCAAATGAAAGCATTTGGTATTATCCAAATCTATTTTTTTAATCAGTTTTGAGAGGTATTTATAAAACAAGCTGGTCCTATTTTCTTGGAAACCAGCTTCAATTCTTCCTCACATCTCTTAACCACTCATATATGTGATAGTTATCACAAACTCACTTAATTAAGCCCACTATCTCAACATACTAAGGATTATACACCATTTAAACAATGGTGTAAATTATAATAACCTATAGTTTTTCCCAACAATAAAAAGGAACACCAAAGTTATCTACGCGTGTTGACTAGTAAGCAAATGAAGACCAGGAAAAACAAGGCAGAGGGCAGAAAATGAAGACAAGGGAGAAGATGATATGCAAGTGAAGCAAAGAAAAATGGAAAGCAATCAGAGTCATCGGCCCCAAGGCACCAGAAAAGAATTAAGGAAATCAAGACTGGAAAGAGACGGTATGAAGAGAGAAGGAAGAATTATCACACTCCAACATATAGCAGCAGAGCACGGGAGGATAGAGACACTCAAGGTGAAGCCCATAAGGCATGGAAGTGAAGAGACACAAAATGAGGGCAAAAAAGAGATTGCAGCAGTAGAGGACTGTCTTCAAGTTTACATGAAGGCAACAAAAGGATTCCCTCAAGAGGACATGCAAGAGGGATTTCATTTGCAGCAGTAGTTGGAGGTGGGAGAAAAGACTCTGACAAAGGAAATTGGAAAGAATTGGCAGGAAGAATGCCTTCTCCATCCAAAAACAATGGGTAGAGTGATATGCATTCATCCTCCATCCTGAAAGATGGGTAGAGAGTGGAAAGAGAAGACCCTGCAAGAGGTCAACAATGATATGCATTCATCCTCCATCTTGAAAGATAGGTAGAAGAAAGTGAGAAGAGACGACCCTGCAGGAGGTCAACCACATTCCATCAAAGATGGGTAGAGTGAAGTTGTAGAAGGCCAAACTCAGAAACTGTTAGTAGAGGTTGATCCAAAGAGCACTTGAACAACAAGGAAAGATGAAGAATGTCACTCATTTGATATTAAGGCAAAGAATGAGGTAGAGAGGGTGGATATGTTTCTACAAAGAACAATGGAGAATGTGCAATCTACACATGTGAGAGCGAACCCGCATAGGAGTTGAAGAGAAGACTCGCATGAATCAAAGGTTGCAGATAAGAGGATTCTCACATGAGAATGAATTGTTTTTATATGGGCAAAAGAGGTGCAAGATTCTTTGTATATGGCACGTAAATAATGCCAAGAAGGATAAAATGAAGATGAAGCCGCAATCGGCTTCAGGCTAGTGAAAGAAATGGAGAAGAAATGAGAAAGGTGCTGAGCTTAGCACAGGTGGTCAGTTTAAATCCAATGAAGGCTGGAAAAAGAATGGTGTAGAGGACACTTGGTGAAGGTGGACGAGTAAAAGTGACCAAAAACCCACAAGAGGATGGAGGAAGAAAAGGTTAATCAGAGCTAGGCAAAGGATAGTCTATGGCGCAGCAGTGGTTTGGAAAAGAAAGAGATAATCACAGATTGAGGAGAACCTTATATGGTGTAAGGTAACATTGTGGCCATGTGAACTGACCAAAAGAGTGGTTATACCACTCAAACGACATTTGTGAGAAGGAGCATCTAAAGGGGTGTTGGCATTCTTGCATATGCCAAAACTATATGGTGTTAACATTATGTCGAGATCAACGACTTTATCATTCTATCATTGAAGCTATGTTTCAGGGGACGATCCATTCGTGCATATGCCAAAACTATATGGTATTAACATTATGTCGAGATCAACAATTTTATCATTCTATCATTGAAGCTATGTTCCATGGGGACGCATCCTCTATGTTTTTAGCTCGCCCCGCATCGGGACATTTCGAACCTCGGGATAGGTAGGAAACATCCCCTTCCCGTCCCCAAACTTTGCAAATTTTAGGAAACGTCCCGGGACATCAAAAAAAAAAAAATAGGGAACGGCTGGACATCTTAGTACGTTTAGGGGACTTCTAGTTGTCCCCTAAACGCATCGGGACGCCCAACCGTCCCCTCGTCGTCCCCTACTGTCCCCTAAGCAAACAGCCTTAAAAACACATCTAAAAAAAAAAAAAAACACACTTTTAATTAAAAGCAAAGCAATGTGGGGCCCACAAGGACCCCCACTTTCATTTCTAAGTGCCCTAAACCTAAAACAAACATCAAAACAAAAAAGAAGCTCATTTCTGAATAACAAATTTATTGCATAAGGTAGTGTTCAAACTTCAATACAATCACTTGGTATAGGGAGGAACTATCACATCAGTGCCCTTCCCCTGAAATGAATCATTCTGTTTATATGACAAAAGAATCAAAGAACCAATGATTTTCGGTTAAAACACAACTGTCAACTACAACTAAACATAACAAAAGAGTCGATAAGACACTACTAAAAGCCAACAAGAGATTAACAATAACAGAAAATAGTTGGTTACCAAAACAATGTTTATATTTAAATCAATGGTCTGCATTGATTAGATAATTGAGGAGATTGAAGATGAAATGGGCTGGTATATTCTGCTATTATAATTGAGAGAAATACTTTATATGCTATTAAATGTCACCCCTTTGTTTTGGATATCTTCAATCAAAGCTGCATGTTGGCTTCGTTCAAATGGTCAACAACAAACCTTTAAGAAGTCATGTGTGGTTAGTCTTAGTTATCATCCATTGGTATAATCTATAAGTTGTGAGAGAAATGAATAAAATAGTTCTATTAGAAAGTATGGAGCTTATGCTTGTAGTCTCTTTAGATTACATGACATTGATAGGATTCTTATCGTGTGATTTCAATTTTGAATTTTGAAGCCTGCATGTTGTTTATCATTCATCCTTAATAAATTTATATGCCACCACACAATTCAAACAGTTCTATCAACATTTACTTTATGGATAGTCTACAAGTAAGTATATTGTAGAGCTTTTCTTTCCATAGAAATACGCCACAAAATGCCGGACTTTTTGGTCTTTGATCTTGGTATATCATATTCTTGTTACAAACCAATTTTTTCCTACACGGATGGGGAGTTTTCAAGCAAGAAGACAGTGAGGAATGCTTTAAGTATAAGTTTATCGATGTGTTATGCTTATCATATGAACATTTGAAATTTCATATATTTTTAAGGTTAAATGATAAATCTTATGTGAAATCTCAATTCAACTCTAATTTTATGTATTAAGGTTTACTTTAGCAATGTTATCATATGAATATTTGCAATTTCCTATATTTTTTAAATTTTCTCTTATTTTTTAATAGCCATCCCCTGCCGTCCCCTAAAAAAAGGCCTAAAAATCCGTCTCGAAACACGCCCCCATCCCCGTCCCGAAACTTGGTGGGACAGCATTGAAGTGATCCGTAGACGTCCATGCTACATTGTCAAGATAAGGGTACGGGTTCAGGTTCGAGTTCGATACATGGATATGTCGATTTTTAAAAACTCTTGGGTACGTCCATACATATATACTAAAAAATTAAAATAAATATATCTCGATTAAAAAATTATATATATACTCATTTTTTAGTCCATAAGAAATACAAAACTTGACAAATATAGTAGAATCAATGTTCAAAACATTCTATATACTTAAGATTTTACATTTTCAATGATCATGTGGCTGCCATACATTACATTTTCAATGATCATGTGGCTGCCATACATATGATATATGAATATCATGTCAACATGAATACAAACAATCTAGAATATATCATCTAGATTTTCCTCAAAATCAAATTCTTGCATGGCACTCCCGCTAGCTCCACTCTTAGTAGCTCCACTCTCCACTCCTTGTGAACTCCCTTGAATGTCATCTTCGCCATCAAATATTGAAAGTTGGGCAAGAGTGGTTATGGAGGCATCCAAGTCTGTAGTCTCTAGAAGAATATCCCAAAATTTGTGAGGACCTCTAATATAGTCCTCAAGACTTGTGTGACAAGAGGTGCAAATTGGAATGCACATATACCAAATCCTCACCTTTTTGGATGCCAACTTGTTTCATTTAGCTGAGTGGATAAAGGCATATGTACTCCAATTCCGCTCTACAGAAGAATTACTAGCCACCTATTACAAAAAAAGTTTGTTAATTGTTGGAAATTTCAAATTAATAACATATTAAGTTCTAACAATGTATAAAATATATGTTAGTATTGCGTAATGTAATAAAAATTTCAAAAAACATTATGCCTACGAGAGAATTCGGATAGCAATAGGCCATAGGTACTTGGCATCATGGCCATGTACATATCACCATTTGATTGGGCTCATGGTGTACTTGTCGAAGAGAGCCTCAACTGAGGAAGTAGAAGTTACAAAAATGCCCATTTCATTGCAAACCACATTAGCTATAGATGGATCAAGAAAAAGTCTTCTAAATGTTGCCTTAGTTCTATTTGTAACTTCAAAGTTAGAGAATGGTGGTTGCCTATTAGGTAGCCCAAGTATTTCAGAGCTATAATACTTTGGGTTAAGTGCATAGGCAAGGAGATGTAATGGGGTGGTCATTTTATTCCACCTTTTCATGACCACACTCTTGACTTCATTGTAGAAGGTCTCTTCTAGATCTTGCTCTTTTATTTGTATGACCTCTCTCATACGTTCAAGCATAGAGTCTATTCCATCATAAATCTCTCTCATGCACGCTACATCAATATCTACGTATCTGATCATGGAGAGAATGGGCTTTGTAAAACTGAGCAAGTACTCAACCTTGGCCCACCATTCATCATCAAGGACCAATGATTTTACCTTTGCAGCTTTCTTTGTGCTTGCCTGCCTCCACACAATCCAAACATTGTTGATCACCATACTTTGCTTAAGGCCTCTTTTACCTTCACAAGTCATCTCAAAACGAGTGTGTGAGAGACAAATCTTGTCTCTACAACCTTCAACAACTCCAACCTCAAGAATCTCCTAAATATGGCTTGTGACATATGATGGTTTGTGATAAACATCTGAATGTCATTTGCCTCTGTGTAAATTTGTTCAATCCACGAGATTTTCCCAATCTTTTGCAGCATCAAATTAAGGGTGGACAGCACAAGGGATCCAAAATATGTTCTCGTATTTGCCCTCTATAATCAATCTTGTTGCTCTACAATTTTTAGCATTGTCCATGATGACTTGGACAACATTCTGGGGGCCCACCAACTCAATAGCCTCTATCAAAATGTCGGAAATAAACTATACATCTTTAACTTCCCCTTCACGATCAATGGATTTTAGGAACATTGCCCCTTTAGGGGCACACTACAACAACATTTATTAGGGTCTATTTCGAACATTTTTCCATCCATTTGAAATGATAAAACCCTTAAATCCTTTCATGAATCTCTAATTGGCTGCAAAGAAGTTTGAATGTGTTCCACTTCCTTCACCAAGAGTGTGGTTCGAACATTTTCGTAACTTGGGTTTTTGTACCCTTGTGGAGCTTCATTGATAGCCTTCACCATCTATTGCCAATATGGAGACCTCAATACATTAAAGGGCAGCCCACATGCATAAATGCATTGAGCAATCAACTCATCAACAATGTCCCTCTTGTCATTATTGAATGTTTTTTCCAATGCTCATTTTGGCTTTTCCGTGAGGTCTCTTCATCTAACAGGGTATCAAGTGGATGAGCATGAGTTTGACTTTGAGTCTAGATGAAATGATGCATAGCAGATGTGGGTGTGGGTGGTCTTCCTAAAGGCCTTCTTTGCAATGGAACTGTTTTAGACCTATTTCTTTCAACTTTTTCTATTAGCCTCCTCTTGCTCTCTCAGGTACCACCATTTTCTCTTTTGATAGTTTGGGGCACTTCTTTATCCCCACTTCTCCAAGCTCATTTAAATGGATTTTAAGTCAACTATATTAGAATTTGTATCGAGTATGGTAAACATGGCATATCCAAATATGACCCCCACCACCAACAAGGTATTTTACTGCTATCAAGTCTCCAAAGAGGGGAATTAGGATCATGTTTCACAGGAACAAATGTGTTTTCAAAAGCTTGTGGGCCTTGCACTCCACCTAACGCAGAACTTGATGCCATCCTAATCTATTTTTGATCACCACAAAGGTGCGAGGTACGAGACAACGCAGAGTTAGGATGTTAAAAAAATACATTTAGCCTTTACATTAAAACCGATAAAATAACAATATTTGTTGATTATTAATTTTCGACATAAAACTTGATGCCAACCTAATCTGTTTTTGATCACCAAGATCGCCATAAAAGAGCAAGGTGAGAGCATACACAGAGTTAGGATGTTAAAAATAAATAAAAATATTTTGCCTTTACATAAATGATAAAATAACAATATTTACTAATTATTAATTTTCTAACCTAGAACTTGATGCCATCCTAATTTGTTTTTGATCACCAAGATCACCATAAAGGCGCGAGGTGAGAGCATACACAAAGTTAGGATGTTAAAAAAATTAAAAATATTTTGCCTTTACATAAATGATAAATGATAAAATAACAATATTTACTAATTATTAATTTAAAATTTTCTAACCCAAAACTTAATGCCATCCTAATCTATTTTTGATCACCAAGATCACCATAAAGGCGTGAGGTGAGAGCATACACAAAGTTAAGATGTGTTTAAAATAAAAATAATAAAATATGAAATGAAATAAATAAAAAAACATAAAAATAAAAATAAAAGGTTGAATTCAATAAATAATACCTTTAAACAACAAAGGCAACAAGTAACAAACAATGGTTGCCTCCAAATGTAGATCCTCCTTGCAATAAAATTCAAACAAAGGCTACCTCCAAACATGACGTCTCCTCCTTTGAATGATCAATAAAACAATGTCTTCCTCTAAACAATGGCTTCCTCTAAACAAACTTGAACTCCTTACAAGCAATGGTTGCCCCCAATCTCGTCCTCCTTGCAATGGTTGCCTCCAAACAAATCCTCCTTCCAATGGTTGCCTCCTCTTCAATTCCTCTTTGGCTCTTTGCTCTTACACTTGCAAAAACCAACAATGAATTGTTTGTGTGTTTTGTTAATGGTTGAGTGCCTTTTTATAGCTTTTAGAGGAGTTTAGGGTTTATTATTTTTTTCATTTATGGTAAATGAATTGTTTGTGTGTTTTGTTAATGGTTGAGTGCCTTTTTATAGCTTTTAGAGGAGTTTAGGGTTTATTATTTTATTCATTTATGAGTTAGGGTTTCATGTTTTTGGTCATTGACCAAGCCAAAATAAAATTAAAAACTTTTGTTGACAACCCCATTGCCAAACCCTACGGATACATCACAAACATACCCAAGGTACCCGAGATAGATTTGTACCGAGAACATATCGGTGAGGCAGGGGAGGGCACATACCCATGCTTCCCAACATCCATGTGAAGCTTCAAAGAAGCTCCATGGAATCTTGAGTAAATACAAAGCATGATATATATAGATATCTAGTCATATACATCTATTCATGTAAATTAATCATCCAAATCACAATAACTACTCATGAAAAGGTTAATACATATAAATTGAAATATGCATCTCATGCGTCAACTATCAAATAGATAATGTTTGATACAAGAGTTCAAAATAAAAAAAGTATACATGAGAGAATATATGAAACAAAATTGGGCCTCACATCTCCTCCCCTTAAATAGAATGTGTCCATGCCAAAACAATAGACAAAGTATGCTTAGCATTAATAAATATTATTTTAAGTTAATGTCTATAAGAAAAATTAATCTACATTATAAAGAATATCATTTGAAATCTATTTAGAAAGATATCATGGAAATTGTTTTTGTTTCGCTTACTATGTTATTCTAAATCCTAGAATGATATGTTGACTTACAACTCCCTACGCAACTTATTTCAACCTTTAGTTATGGGAGAGTGGGGCACATGCCTTATGTTGCCCCTTGCATTGATCAAATAGTGAAGTTGTAATTGTTATTTTTTCTAATTGCCAATGCATTTCATTCAACAATAAGTCCTACAATCTCCAAGACAATAGATGCATGCTATGTAAATGCAATATGCCATGTGCTCCCTTATTCTTGTAATTGAGTTATTGGAGGGCACACATTTTGTGTTTCTTTCCTCTAGTTATTTGATTTCTGATGTTACCTCTGTTGCTTAGAGAATTCATTATATAATGTATTCTAAAGTCATTTTTATAATCTCCTAAATTCCATCCATGCATTTTAGATGTACGTCGTTTGGCCTTATATGTTACTTCCAAATTGCGGTTCATCAAATAATTTGTTGATGCTAATGCCTTAATCAAAATTTTTGTAGACGAATTTTTCAACTATGTATCGCTTTGTTCCATAAGTAAAGGTCACTTCTAAGATGCATTTAGGCATACAAGGGAATGACTCTTCTCTAGGTATTGGTGGATTGCCATGTTCCAATGTACTCCCGAGCTTGGTCATGAGGTTGAAATTCATGGGTACAAAATTGGAACATGTAAGGTAAGGGAAAGAATTTTTTTTTGGGCTTATACAAGAGGGATGTCAATATTCGATGCTAGGTTGGTGTTTGGCTTGGTCGTGACCTAAAACAACCTTATATATTGTCAAAATTTATTTGCACCATCTATCCTTGTGGAAGTAGATCCACAAAGTGATGAAATTGATGTTGTAACACTCAAGATGTTAAAATTAAAATTGAACCTTTGTCCCTATATCATATATTTTTCTTGTGTTAATATACCTTTAAGTAGGTTTGTTGACTTGTCTGTCTTCATCTTGAAGGGTGGTAATGGAGATGAAGAGTTTTTTTCTTTGTGATGAGAATATAACAATAATTATTTATCCCAAGACATAGGTTCGGTTTCCCATCCGTCTCAAAATTTGTATTGGGATGCCCGTGTTTTTGATGTAAATTTGTCTCTTGTGGAGCTAGTTGTCCTTCCATGCAATATTGATGTCATAACACTCAAGATGTTAACACCGAAATCGACCCTTCGTTCCTATATCATTTTTTTTTGGTGTTATTATACCTTTAAGCAAGTTTGTTGATTTGTCTGTCTTCATCTAGAAGGGTGGTGATGGAGATGAAGAGTTTGTTTCTTTGTGATGAAAATATAGCCATAATTATTTATCCCAAAACATAGGTTTAGGATTCCTATCCGTCTCAAAATTTGTATTGGGATGCCTGTGTTTTTATGTAAATTTGTCTTTTGTGGAGCTAGCCATACTTCCATGCAATATTAGTGAACAATTATGAACAAAGAATAGAAAAATATATGATATAGGACAAAGGGTCAATTTTAATTTTAACATCTTGAGTGTTACAACATCAATTTCATCACTTTGTGGATCTACTTTCACAAGGATAGATGGTGCAAATAATTTTTGACAATATATAAGGTTGTTTTAGGTCACGACCAAGCCAAACACCAATTTAGCATCGAATATTGACATCCCTCTTGTATAAGCCCAAAAAAAAAAAAAAAATCTTTCCCTTACCTTACATGTTCCAATTTTGTACCCATGAATTTCAACCTCATGACCAAGCTCGAGTACACTGGAACATGGCAATCCACCAATACCTAGAGAAGAGTCATTCCTCAGTATGCCTAAATGCATCTTAGAAGTGACCTTTACTTATGGAACAAAGCGATACATAGTTGAAAAATTCGTCTACTAAAATTTTGATTAAGGCATTAGATCAACAAATTATCCGATGAACCGCAATTTGGAAGTAACATATAAGGCCAAAACGACGTACATCTAAAATGCATGTATGGAATTTAGGAGATTATAAAAATGACTTTAGAATACATTATATAACGAATTCTCTAAGCAACAGAGGTAGCATCGTAAATCAAATAACTAGAGGAAAGAAACACAAAATGTGTGCCCTCCAATAACTCAATTACAAGAATAAGGGAGAGCACATGGCATATTGCATTTACATAGCATGCATCTATTGTCTTGGAGATCAGTAGGACTTATTGTTGAATGAAATGCATTGGCAATTAGAAAAATAACAATTACAACTTCACTATTTGATCAATGCAAGGGGCAACATAAGGCATGTGCCCCACTCTCCCATAACTAAAGGTTGAAATAAGTTGCGTAGGGAGTTGTAAGTCAACATATCATTCTAGGATTTAGAATAACATAAGTAGCTTAAACAAAAACAATTTCCATAATATCTTTCTAAATAGATTTCAAATGATATTCTTTATAATGTAGATTAATTTTTTATAGACATTAACTTAAAATAATATTTATTAATGCTAAGCATACTTTGTCTATTGTTTTGGCATGGACACATTCTATTTAAGGGGAGGGAGATGTGAGGCCCAATTTTGTTTCATATATTCTCTTATGTATACTTTTTTATTTTGTACTCTTGTAGATCGAACATTATCTATTTGATACTTGACGCACGCATGAGATGCATATTTCAATTTATATTTATTAACCTTTTCATGAGTAGTTATTGTGATTTGGATGATTAATTTACATGACTAGATATCTATATATATCATGCTTTGTATTTGTGATGGATGTTGTTGAAGTATATTACTCTTGTGACGTTGAGATCATTGTGATCGTTGTATATGTTGATTTGAGAACTGATATAACTTGTTCATATGCTAGTTTCATTACATATTGTAAGTTTATTGCCATGGATGTACTTGATGTGAGCAATGAGCGCACAGTGACAGTGGGGTGGCCATGGATGAGGAGTTAGAAACCTGCTATTATACTTTCATTCCACTACCACCTTGGACTTTAGTGAAAACCTTGTAAAATTTGTAACATTGGTTCACTAGTTATTCACCTTGTTTCCTTAGTGAGTGAGGTGTTTTGTGTAAGAATTATCACCCTTTTGGTTCACTAGCTATTTACCTAAGCCTTGTTTCTCTAGCTAGTGAGGTGTTTTGTGTAAATGTTATTTCCCTTGTCTAAACCTTTTTGTGACCCTCATCTAACCGTGTTTTAGAATCATCCTAAAGATTTTATTTAACTATGGGAGTGATTTAGTTGACCCTTGGATTCACCTCAAGTTTCAAATGGACCAGATTTAGAGTTGAGTGTGAGGTAAGTTAGCAAATTTTTCTGTGATATCTAGTGCCTAGGACCTACCTCTATAAGGTGGATAAGTTTGAAAGGCCTTAGAAGTCCTTTTGGGTAAACAAAGACCTCATTTTTGGGTGTTGGTTGTAGAGATGTAAGTAGGATTGTTTGAGTGTAAAAAATCATGTGTTGATTAACCAGGTGTAAATGCATGTAAGAAGGGCACGTGGCTTGTCAATGTAATGAGATGGGTTTGTAAGAATACCGTGTGGGTTTGTAAGAGAGTTACTTAAGAACTTGGGAAAGGATTGCCATGTGTGTCAATCCTATTGATATAGGAATTGAGTGGCAATCTTATAAATAGAACAAGCATGGGCTTGTTTGGGGTCTCTTGTTTCGGGGAGATTTGCTTGAGCTTTAGACTTGAGAGGGAAGAAAAGAAATGGTAGAGAGAGACAACTTGGTGGTTTGAAGCATAAAGTTCTATGTTTTGGATGACCCACATATCTCATACTTTTATTTTATGTTTACACGTTACTTTCTTCCTTGTTTGCAAGCAATTTCTGTGTTTATTTGGGTCTGTTTTGCAAATACTTTGTACCTAGTTTTGTAGGGAATAAATTGGGCACTTGCCCATGATGTTTATGTGTTTTTCTTGCTTATTTCAAGATTTTTGTTCCCCATTGCTTCTTGTTTTTATTGTTTTATTTCAGTTGATTTTTAACCTTGTTAGGCTGCCCATTTGGGGCTAGGCCTACAAGACATTTGAGGGGGTTTTGACGAAGAAATAGAGCACTAGTACCTTGCTTTTTTAGACAAGCTTGAAGGCAAAGGGTGGGAACTTGTATGGGCAAGTTCATGGAACCACACATCCCCTCCTCACTTGGCATATTGAGATGCCTTTGTATGGGTTTGAAGTGGGCTTGTGAAGCCACTTCTCCTCTTTGTATTTTGGGAGGTCTATGTATATTTTGGGAAGTATAAGAAGATTTGGAGAAATATTTTGATAAATATAAGGAGATTTGGAGATGTTGCCATTGTAATTGGCCATGTATTATAATGCATATTGAGATACCTTGTAATGCCCCACTCTTTTACACCTGACCGGTGAGGGTGTGGGTTGCTTTGCGAGGTAACTTGTCTTTCCAAACACCCCAATTTGGTGTTGTCGGAATGCACTCACATTTATAAGTTAGTTGAATCGAGACCAAATTTCACGGGAACTTGAAAATGGGCTAAGCCTGGAGTTAGGGAACCTGAAATTCACCGAGTCTGAAATTTGTGAGAGCCATCCAAAATCTAGATTTTGCATTTGATCTCCTTGATGTCTAAAACCACTCTCAAACATCTTGGAAGTATATACATAAAATATAACTTAAAGTATAAGAAAAAATAAAAGGGACTATATAATAAAACTAATCTTATACTTAAATGTTTATTTTACATATATACTTTTGTCTCCTAAATAATAAATAAATTAAAAAGAGGGATGATGATAAAAACATTTAATGATTACAATTTTAAAATGTAATATAATTAAATAAAATGAATAAAATATTTTTTTAAAATAGTATCGAAAATAAAATAGATAAATAAATAAAAAGAAGACCGTGATTAAAAAAATTTAAAAGTAGGAATGAGAAAAAAAATGAAACAAATTACATTTTATTAAAAAAATTGAAGAGGGGAAGGTTTAGCGGTTAACAGACTTGGTGTGTGGGTGTTGAGTGAAAAGGTGTCTGCAATCTCTGACAAGTGCAAAAATTGCAGGTGTTAGATGGATGCCCACAACAAGTTCATCTCCTCCACGCATCTTCCCAGCCTATGTCAAATCAGGAGCTAAAACATGCATGAGATCTCCTCAAAGCGCATTGAGCAGGTGTAAAACCTGGTTCCACAAACTTTTCCTGATTTTTTTCCCCAAATGGGCACATTGCATTATGCTGGGAGATTTAGATTGGCAGTGGCTGACTTTGGCATCTTTTAATCTTTGAGTTATTTGTTTTCTTCTTGAAAATGCGTCCACATGGCATGCCATGGCTACTGGTTTCTTCACAAAATGGTATTGTTGAAAAGGCGCCCAAATCCTCCAAGCAAATATGTAAGTGGCAGGTTTAAAGATGCCCTCCACAACTTTTTTCCAGCACCTCTTCCAACTGTGCCAATAGGAGTTGGGTATGGGTTGGACGCCATTCCAAGATATGTCAAAATGGAAGCTCCTCTTTGGTCTAAAATACTTTACTAACCGCTTTGTTTGATGTGGGGTTGAGCTGGTCAGTGGATGGCATTTGCATTGGCTGAAATTTTGGATTGGAGAGTATGAAAGAGAATAAAAAAGGAAAACAAAAGAATGGAAGCAAAGCAAGGTATGTGGATCCATATGCTCTCTTGGACACCCATAGCTGGCATGCAAATTGTTTGATAAAAATGCTTTGCTATGATTATAAGATTTGAACAAGATGGATTAGTTACAAAGGCTTGCAAACTATTTGTAGACTACCTGAAAGGGGTATGGTCATTCAAAACCTCTTGTCGTATGTTCTTTGGGAATCTTGGAGTGGTTGGTTGATCCACCAAAGCATGGGAGGAAGAGTAGTTTGATGGATTTGTATGCTATTGTGGAGGCGTGCCAAATATCTTGAGGAAACTCTAAACTTTATCATCAAATTGCCAATCCAATCTGTGTTGGTTGTGTGGAATCCAGTAAATCAAGTGCAACCGATGGGTGCAATGTCAAACTCCTCGACTTCCGCCTCACCAGTTCAGTTCTCAAGCATGGTTTTCTCTCACCTCTCTTGCACAATTCTTGCATTCCTAGTTTCTATTTTACAATGATAAAAAAAAAGCGAAGTATAGGAATATTTTGCTCTTGGGTGATTTAAAGAATTGTAGCTCAAACAAACAATTTATCCTCCTTTCCACGCAAACAAAGGAATGTTGTTTTAGGACAACCCAAAGATCGAGAATGGCCTTTATAAATGTTTGGCTAACTCGGATAGCCATAATGGATCATGAAACCCACTAGAAATGTCGAGACAAACTTATTCCCAGTTTATAATTGTCCTATTGTTAACCTTGCAAAAGTTATGAAACACAATATTCGACAACGTCTAAAACACCCTTCCGGACCCCAAAACGGGAAAGTTAAGCTTTAAATGGGTATCCTGTCATGTGGAGTATTGTATTGAACCTTGGGATGACCTCAAAGGTTCATTTGTACACTTTTTGTAACCCCTCTAGGAGCCATGTTAATCATTTTTGCAGTCTTGGGAAGTTGTTGAAACTCAAAAGTTGGGTTTCGTTTTGGCTTTCCGTTTGGACCCTGAGCGAAGAAATGGTTAACTGCCTTCGTAAACCTCTAGTATTTTTACATGAAAATTGTCTCAGTAACCCTCGGTTCAAGGAAAAACACCCCACTAGTTTTGCAAAGGGGTTTTGTAGGCCTTGATCGCTGAATAGCCCGCCAAGCTAATCCAACTATGATCGGATACCCCGAAAAAGTAGTCACCATTTGTACCCTATTAGTCGAGTCAAAGTTCTATCAACTCCAATGAATTCCCTGTATATAGGTGAATACATACGATTGGTATCATGGTGTTGTGACCATCGCAAAATGGTTTTCAAATGCAGTTTTATAGCCACTTGGCCTAAATTGGACGTTTTTGCAAACTAGCAAAGAATATGAGAGAACATTGTTATGGACCCACATTGAGTTAACCCATTGGCGGAAAAACACGTAGGCACTAGCACATGATGTCATGAATCCCCATTTGGTTATTTGTTTCGATAAATTTGACTGTAGAGAAAATGATGTATTTCTCTCTCCTCTCTCTATCTCACTATTGTTTGGGAAATGAAAAGAAATTAAAAGTACATCCACCTCTCTTGTATGTGAAAAGCGTTGTATTTAATTGCAAAAAGAAAATTAGTAGTCGTGAATTGTGTTTGATAGTAGGAGAATTCCATGCCAATGTCTTTTCGTTGACCCATGCTCTAATGGTTGTTGCAGTTGCAGGTAACACGACAAGTAAGATAAATGAAGGAAATTGACTTTATAGTTGTACTTAAATTGTAAAATGTATAAAATGATGTGATATATTGTATATTTGAATAATTGTAATTATTTACTATTTTGAAAGGAGAAAATGAAAATAAATTAAAAGTTAGCTATTCCATGTGTGCATTGAAGGTTGTATGAAGTTGTAATTGAATGTTGTTCAGTGATATCAAGTTAATAAAACAATCATTACCATACTAATTATAGTTTTCCAGTCCTAAAAACTTAAATCGTTGGTTGAAAGTTACCTTGCCTTGGCCACCTAAATGAAGTGAGTTACAACCCTCTTATCATACTTCACTCCTAGTCAAATCTTGTTAAGTACGAAGACCCTTATCATGCTATGACCAAGTTTTAACCTATCATTCGGTTGTTTCCTAGTTTTGTACTTGGAACAAGCCTTGTTATCCCATTTCCATGGCTTAGGACGTTGTGCGAGGACATGACTACACTACGTGTATCCTATCTCTTTGAGTGGGAATACGATCCTTACTCCTAGATGTCATAGTGCTAGATCCCCCACCTTGAACAAACTAATCCTCATCTGTGTGTATGGTCCTTAATACTCTTATGAGTATCCAAAGCCATGTGAATATATTTGGGGTGTTTCACTCCCAAATAATCTCATTAAAGAAATTTAAACGACGCAATAATTGAGCATAGGTCCTAGTTACCTACACTTGGAACTACGAAATTTGAACCCCTTAAGCTCCTTGCAAATATAAGTGTCACCTTGGTAAGAAGTATTGAAAGTACCTTAGTTGTGTGAAAGTTTGTGAGGCATGGGTAACTGATTACCATAAGTTTTGTCTCGCGGTAGCTTAAAACCCTTGAGCGTTAACAAAGTTAATACTTTGTGGTTGTCTTAGGAGGATTATGGATTAAGGACCCCTAACGCATGTTTTCCCGACGAGAGGAATAGTGCCGTAGAAGGCATTTAAATTCATATTATTATATTGAATATCCCACATGTGAAGCATATACCTTAAATATTTCAATTGTTTAAGTTCCATAAATGGTGTGCTTGCACGGTGTTAGCATATGGATTTGCACGCATGCAAATGACATGCAACAGTGTGGGAACGAAGTCCCTCCTCAATGAAGGTGAGGCTGCCTTTATTGAAAACCAAGACTGTATTTACATTTGTACATTCAAAATTGTATGTGGGGGTGTTTTGGAACATCAATGGAAAGCAAAAGTGAATGAGGGATATGGAATGGAATGAAGGAAAGGAGTGGAATGGAATGAACTAAAAGAACATGCAAGAGTTAGGTAAAAACAGAGCCTAATATTGCATGAAGAGGAAAGATGAATAACCAACACAAATAAAACGGAGTTTGAGTTAGCCAAACAAGAACGTGTAAAAGGGAACACACATGAGCAAGTAGATAATCAAAGCTTGATCACTGTGAACTAGAACAACCGATTAATAACGTTGACAATAAGATCAAAGATAATATTTGCATGCAAGATTCAAACACCTAACATCTAATGAACATAAGAACATCAAACGTTACAAGAGACAATGAATGAGACACAAAGTTCGTATTTCATTAACTCCAAAATGTTTTTCACAAAAGAACACAAAGTTTCTTCCTAAAACAAAGCTTGCACAAAAGTATTTTCTTCTCCTCTCTCAAAGTCACCCTTTACAAATGAGCCCCTCACTTCCTTTTATAACCCAAAAGTTGGTTATAAAGTAGTTAGGGTTTTACATGATCATTAAATAAGACACTTAAGTGACCTTTGACTTTTTCAACAACTTTATTAAAGACAACCCAAAAATAGAAATTACTTAAAATATCCATTGTTTCCCGAAAACAAATAACACCTTTTAAAATATACAATAATAACTAGTGCCTTATCCATTGAAATGGGGTCCACCTATCTCAAGCGTATGAGAAATGGACTCTCCCACTTCATTAGATACCAAGAAAATCAACTCCCTGAACCGCCAGTGAAATTAGGATCTGTCCTTTTTGCCAGTTGAAAGGATCTAAACCTTCCCAAAGTTTCAAACATCTTTTCTTCTTCTGGAGGTTCACTTGGTCGAAGAATAGCCTCACAAAATACCTGCAATTCAAGAATTCTACTTGGCATATCATTTAAATTAACAATTTTGGATTGAGCATTCTCAAATAAGGTCTTTAGTTTGATGCACCGCTTCATTGGCCCGACGAGAAATTGTTGGCGGGAGTCTACATGTCCTTAAACAAGCTTGTGAAAATTGCTCTTCCACTCGCTCTCCGATGAACACCTTTGATTATGCTCATTTACGAGAATACAAGGAATCTCAGCCATGAATTCTTGAATCAAGGAGAGTGAAGTGAAGGCTTCATTGCACATGCTTTCATAATGGATCATAGAATCCTCAAGAAGCGTTTTTCTTGATTTGAGATGCAGACACCAAAGAAAACGTGTCCCTCGATGTTCAAATTCGAGAATTCCTTCAATAGCTAAAACTGAAGATTCCATACTTGTCATCTCCTGTAAACTAGGCAATATCTCATCCAAATTTGATATAGTAGAAACAAAAGTTTCTTTGAAAGAAAGAATTGGATCAAGATACGCACTGACATCTTCATGAAGCTTAACCGCGGTCTTGATCATCCCCTGGCCTAAAACGAGAATCTCTGAAAGCCAAGTTTTAGTGACATGGCCCAATGTGTTTATTTCCTTTGACAAATTGAGAGTATCTTCATCCGGGAAGCCACGCATCGTAGTCGGGAAGGTGGATAATATGGGATTTATCAAATGTTGAACATATTCCACCAATTAATTCTTTTCGGCTTTGAGTGAGAATTTTGAGACTTGTATTTCTCAAGTCTCTTTAGCACAATATCAATTGAATCTCGAGCCATCGCCATATCACTTTCTAATGTAGATCTTCCAAGTCCAAGTTTGGAAACTTCATAGTCGGCAAGTGTCATAGCATCGCGCTCTTTATCCACTTGTGGAATGGCAAGGTCTACAAATTTGTTTCCATCATTATCAACCATTATTCGAGAAAGCACCTTAGGCTTCTTAGGAATGGCGTCATTCGAAAGTTTGAAAAGGGCATCAAAATCAATGTCAATTGGCTTGACAACTCTCTTCCTTTTCTTTACTTCAGAATCAACCCAAGAAGGAGTATCATTCACTATTTCAGCATACATAAATCCTGGAGCTCGAATCAATATTCTCATTATTCTCAACATCATGAGATCCTGCTTGAATCCTACCTACGACCTCGATTTGAGGAGAAACAACCTCAATATCCACTTCCTGATTATTCGGGAGATTTTGGGAAATCCTTCATGAACTACATGCTCCTAAGTGTTTGATATTTGAATTACTCCGCACTTTGAGTGGATGCTTGTTTGAAGCATGGCCGAGGATCATTGGCTCTGACAAGCTTCGAGCACTATTAACGATGTGGGCATAAGAATCTCTACTCGAGGTAGAAAATCCGGACACACACGCTCTCTTCGTTCTTCGGGGTAGGATCTTTAGATCTTTCTCCTTGTGACACGTTACTTGGCGAAGTGGATTTTGCAACCACTCCTTTCTTGCTTGTTGTGTATGATTGGATGGTAATGAGGTTAATTGAGAAGAGACTTTGGTCGAATGGAGGCCCCCCGTATTGGCAATTTTTGTGATCCCGAAACATGATCTGGAATTGATTGCAATTTGGCAAGTTCTCTGTCCGTCACACAAGATATGCTTCTTTCAATAATTGGTTGGTTTTTGCCATCGGGACAAAATTCATCTCTTTTGGTCCAAATCGATTCGAGGCAATGGGGTAAAGGCAACGGCATCATATGGGGATTGATGACATCCTCATCATCATTTATGAATGAATCGGGAGGACTCTTGATGCGGAAGGCCTTGATCTCGAGCAAGTGTTAGGCGAGAGTACTCTCGTCTTTCTTACCTCATGTTCATCCGAACAAGCAGCCCGTAAATCTTCCATGGTAGGATTATGTTGTTACTTTGCTCCCGTAATCTGGAGCTTGTGCGAGGGGATAGTCATAAAGATTTAACCAAGCACCGGTTAACGATTCCTAAATCCCTAGCGGAGTTGCCAAAATCAAGTTAGCATATGGATTTGCACGCATGCAAATGACATGCAACAAAGTGTGGGAACGAAGTCCCTCCTCAATGAAGGTGAGGCTGCCTTTATCAAAACCAAAACTAAGCTCGAATTCCAAATCGGGCAAAATTATAATAATATTTATTTTTAAGTAAATTCTCCCGATTGCGATGGCTTCGCAGGCAGGATCAATTTCAATATTCTTAATCCACTATTTCTTTGCCTTTTCTTTCAATGCGTGGTATTCCTCCTTGGTTAGCCAAGCGCATGGAAATCCCTTTGTTATTTTCAATTTTTGGACTATTCCTTCCAAAAACGTGATGATTCTTTGGCTGTTCCTACATTTTTTTTTTTTTTAAATTGTTTTCTTCACCCCCTGCTGCGTGGATAGGCCTGGAGAATGCGTGGAGAAAGTTTTGGGTATATGTATGAGTTTAAAGCTTTCCCTTTGCCCAATGTGTGGGCTCACAAAGACAAAACAAAAAAAAACTTTTGTTGTTATCCTTCCTCCTATGCGTGGTAATCTCCTTGGTGTCCTGTGTTGGAAAAAATGCTCTTCTTTGACTTCAAATTAATTTGCTGTCCTCTTTTCCTCTTTGGCCAATGCGTGGGATTTGAAAACTGCTCTCCACGTGGCCTTTTCTTTCAATGCGTGGATTCCTCCTTCAACTGGGCGCGTGGAAAACCGTCCTCCTTGGCTATGTGGTGGTCTTGGAAACTGTCTAGATGAATGCGTGGAGACTATTCTTTATTGTGTAGATCTTTATGTTCTAGGACTGTCCTCCCCCTCTCCTCACGCATGGATTGGCCTGGAGAATGCGTGGAAAGCTTCGGAGAGTGCGTGGAGAATGCTTTTGGGTAACAAATGAATTTAAAGCTTTCCCTGTGCCTAATGCATGGCTTTTTGTCTTTCAATTTCCTGAACTGTTATTTTTCCTTGTTAATGCGTGGAAAGAAATTTTTTGTCTTCTTATTGTCCTTCTCTCTCCCCCAAGGCGTGGATATCTCCTTCAGGCTGCGCGGTCTTTGCTTTTGTGGCTGGGTTGTTGACAAGTGCGTGGAAACTTTTCTTGGCTATCTACTTTTCCTTTTGGACGCGTGGCTCTTGCTGGGTTTTTCTCCTCCCAAGGCATGGAATGAAAACTGTCTGCTATCCTATTTTGGACTGTCCTCTTTAATTTCCTCACGCGTGGTGATTCCTTCAGGCTGTGCGTGGATCTTTGGTTTTGGATTTGATCAAACTTCCTTGCATGCACAACTGATGTATCTTCCTTCACAATGGCGTTGGGAAAACTGTTCCTTCTTTACTTCTTTGTTGTATTCTCAGGCGTGGATTTCTCTGTAATACAAAAACCTTCTTACTTGGCGTTCGCAGTATTGTGGGATGTGACAAAATATTATGTCCTTCAGAAGAAATAAGAAGCAATCAGAAAGCTTCGCATGACTCTTTCCAACGAGTTTGACGGAGGAAGTTATGAGGATTAATCCAACTTCCTCTCTTCCGGGTAGTGGAATTAAGTGCCAGGGGAAATGGGGAAAGCAACAGCCAATTGCCAACGGGAATGACAAAGTGGGTTGGCAATCCCCGTTCAATTTCCCCATGTGGGAAATTGGGAGATTTCTTGCCCGTTAGCCAATCCATGATTTGGCAATTGGTGGAGAAAATCCCACAAGCGGGAAATTAAAATAAGATTGCCAAGAAAGGGGAAATCCGGGTTCGGGAAGCCAATTTGGCATTCCCAACAGTTGGAAGCATAAGCTTACTTCCCCAGTAATAAAATAAAAATTTGTCGAATGAATTTTTCAATTAATATTTATTTAATTAAATACTCCCAAAAAATTAATTAAATCAAACAAAGAGTAATTAATTAATTAAATATTAATTAATTAATTTTAATGTATTTTAATGCAATTTAAATATCAAGGCGGAGTTCTCGCTTAAAAGGACGAAACGAAGACCGAAACGATCACAAAAAGGAGACGGTCGTCATGAGGGTGATAAACCACGCAAAGTAACACTTTTTAAAAAATTCAAAATTTCCATTTTTTTATTATTTTTTTATTGATTTCGCAAATTCAAAATTGGCTGATAACACACGGGTTAACACCCCTTTGAACCTTGTTTCCTTGAGTGAAGAAATTCTTATATGTTTCATGGTGTTTGTAAAACGATGCCAACTTATGACTAAAGTAAGGAATGCAAATGAAATGAACTTTGGTGTGATTGTGATGAATATCTCACATACCTTGAATAAGGTCAAAACAGTTAACAACATTTAATATGATCATAAAGCAAATTAAAATAATGGTATGTATCCTAAGTGAATAACATTCTAACAATGGAAACTTGTAATATTCAAGAAAGGAGCCTCATTCACATTCATAACTAAGTTTAAACACAAATGTGGTAATTGAGCAACTAATCTAAAAAGGAAAAGTGAATTAGTATATTTTATGTATCTTGTGGGTTATCCATCTCTCTTATTCGGCTATTGGTCCCTCTTTATTTTGGTACTATGCTTGTTGGAACCAATGTGTTGTGAGTTATTGTTACTCCATTCATGTGTTTACGAGTTTGAAGGAGTACTAATTTCCTTAAACCATGTTTTGCACCCATGATTTATATGACTATAAAACAAGCCATGTGATGTGCTTGGTGATGTGCTTGTAAATTCCTATTTTATTTTTCCATCATTTGATGGGATGTATGTTATTTAATGCTCATTTGAGTAGTATGTGGTATTCTATATGTTGTGTACTTGTTTAGTACTCATTGTGAGACTAATAAGCATTTTGTGTGTATGGGGAAGGTAGGGTCATTATGGAGGGATAAGTAAAGATAAAATTGAAGTAAAACTTGTGTTACATTAAGAAGGAACCAAAGGTATGTGGGCTTTGTTCTAGTGGAGCGATAAGTGGGTTTTGTAATAAACCAGGTGGAGGGATAAGTGACATGCATTTTATTTTACTAGAGGAACCAAGAACTTATGCCCCATACCTTAGTGGAGCAATAAGTGGTATGGATTGACCCTAGTTCCCTTTGCAAGCCATTAGAGGCTTGGTAGTGCATGTTAATGTTGTGAATGTTCCCAATCCTCTCTCCTCAAGCCTCTTATGAAGGCTTGACATGGTGATACATATTTGATTGAATGTATTTTCTCCTTCTCTTAATGATTAACCTTGGTGGAATTAATTGGTTTCTATTTGGAATGCATGTGCATTGATGGATGTGTTGTATTTTCCTTGTATGCATGAGTATGCTTTGTATGTGTGTATGTTAGGGACTTGTATTTTCAAAGGTGGAGGGATAAGTGTTACTATGGTGTATGGGGTCTCTTATTTATTCTGGGAGGAAACAAAGGTTGGTGAAACTAGCCATAGTGGAGCGATAAGTGCGGAGGGATAAGTGTGTTTTCATGCGTGGTTGCATGACTTTTTGGAGGAACCAAAGGCTAGTCTCCCTTCCTTAGTGGAGGGATAAGTGGAAGTATTGGCACCATTTCCCTTGACAAGCCATTTATGGCTTGGCAGTATTATGTTTAGCATTTTTATTGTTTTGTAGTATAATCATCTCCTTGGTTTGGAGATACATGCGAAGAGACGCATGTTGTGTTTTGGTTCAAGCATTGTGTTATTGTTATGTGGGCCCAAGTGATAATGCAAGTATTGTTGATAAGTGTTGTAAGCTTTCAAGTTTAAAAGTAGAAAAAAATTATTTATGCTTTGGTTGTGTTCTTTAGTGTGGGCGTTACATACCTTAAGCACAATGTGTCCCTTCTTCCTCCCTTGCGACATACCGAGGGGTGTGCCATCATTTGGCATGGGTGTTTATGTTGTGAAAGTTTTATGAGCATGTGTGTTTGAGAGGTAAATCTACCCATGTGGCCAAGTTTATTGTGTTGTGAATACCCTTCCCAAAGCCTTCTTCCATCGCCTTATCATGTTAGTGAATGCATAATAGTTGGCACTTAGCTTGGGGTTGGCTAGTGTCTCTCACGTGATGATGCCAACTATGTTGTGTGGTGGACACCTCTTGATTGGGCACATTGGAGAGGTTTTGGAGCTTTGTGTAGTAGGTGGCGGTTGAAGCTTAGAGCTGTTATATCCTCGAAAATACTTTCTAACAAATTTGGATATTTTGTCAAACCCTAGAGTATGTTAGCATATGCAAAGAGAAGAAAGAATTCAGAGAAGGTTGAATGCACACACCAACAAGTGTGACAGCATTTATTATATAAGAGTAGGTGGTTACAAATTGGTTTTCAGTTTACATTCAGTTAGAGGCAGTTCCCAACTGCATAACTGATGCTTGTAATATAAATATTCAACACCCCCTCTTAATGACTAAACCGGAAACAATACCAAGTTTGTCTTGAAATTTTACAAATGTCCTAAAGCTCATACGTTTAGTCATTAAATCTATAGATTATGCCATAGGTGGTACTTTGAAATCAACAATTCATTGTTGTGGTGTGGTTGTCGAATGGAGGACCGCAAAACATGGTCAGGTGAGCAAAGGATATGGCAAGTGGTCTATTGATTCGTCGTTACACAATTCATTGACTAGTGATGAATTATTAATGGTGAGAGTGCCAGCCCCATCTCCAGAGTGTTGGAATCAAAAACTCGAGAGAGGTGGATTGAGAAATTTGTTCCGGCTTGAGTACCCTATTGGAGTCTATGCATAGACTCGGTGAAGCTTCGAACCTAAGTCACCTCAATCATGCCCTTTCAACACCATGTAGTTCTCATCCAACCTTTTTAGGAAAGCACAGTGAAGTGCCTTCCAATCAAATTGAGTTATTAAGGAGAGAAGCAACCGATATGTGACCATATGTGTAGTGGGAGTTAGAACCAACCCGGCAATAGTAAGAGAAACAAGCATCTTCGTCTCAACAAATATAAGAAATAACCATCTCCGTAGTAGTAGGATTGAGAACCAACTCTTCCTCTGTCATCTATTTGCTCGTTTATCCCCCTCTATTGGGAAAGGTCTTTCACAACACAATGAGAAAATTGTTCATGCTCTATTGTCTTTCGGGCAAGTACCTCTGAGTGAGTGGCTTGGCATGTCATCTCACCATGCACCTTGAGTGCATCTAGAATAGTGAAGTCTCCATCCACAACACATTGTTCTTCAAAATAGGAAAATCCATCCTCCCAAGGCATATTAACAAGCCGATATTGACCACCTTGCCCAATACCAAGGGAAATCATCCGTCTTTGTTTCATATCAAAAACAACACACTTCTTCCGACATAAATCCATAGAAATATTGGGATTTTTCAATTAATTGACCACCATAGATAGAAGATTCTTTTGTAAGGTACATATCTAACATTATGTACCAACAGCTTTGAGCATTATTCAATAAAATGCATATATCTCTTATTCCTTCTATCATAAGTGATTCTCCATCAGCTAGTACTCTTGCTTTTCAAAACACATATTTGCGATAAAATGAAACATACCGAGTCCATTACGAACATGAAAAGTGTGTGGATGCGCCGAAGTCAATGATCTAACAACTAGTACTACTGTCATGTGAGCATGATGTCGTAAGACAATAAAGAGCATGCCCGTCATCCAAATCTTGTTCTTCTGCAACTGCTGCCACATGTTCCTCATCACATGACTTTTTGTTTTGTTGCGAAAGATCATACTTCCGCTTCAAACAATCCTTCTTAAGGTGCCCAACCTTGTGACAGTAATAGCATGTGACCTAATACCGAGCGGAGGACTCACCAGAATGACGTCTCCACTTTCCTTTTGACTGTGTGACGAGAGCACTCTCTGATTGGTCACAACTGGATTCTACCTGAATTTGTCTCCACAACTTTTGCAACAGGTAGGAACTCACCTTGTTAAACATGAGAGTTTGACTTTCGGCCATTAAATGGAGTGCCTCCACAAATGGCTCATATGAAGAAGGTAAGTTCTTAAGAACCAGAGCCACCATATCATCGTCGCCCACCTTTTTGTTGATGGAAGATAACTGGTCTCAGAGGTCTTTCATCCGAAGTAGGTGCACAGAGAGCGATCCACCTTCTTGTAACTTTACGGAAAAAAACATATCCTTCGTATAAAACCCAACTCTTTTCGACCTCGATATTTTTATCCCTCGGTTTGGTACACAACGTGCATGCCACATGGCATTCCCCTTCGGTATCATATCATCCGAAACCAACAACTTGCAAAGTAAATGGAGTGCCTCCACAAATGGCCCGTATGAAGAAGGTAAGTTCTTAAGAACTAGAGCCACCATATCATTGTCGCCCACCTTTTTGTTGATGGAAGATAACTAGTCTCGAGAGGTCTTTCATCCGAAGTAGGTGCACGAGAACGATCCACCTTCAGTAACTTTACGGATTAAAACATATCCTTCGGTATAAAACCCAACTCTTTTCCGACGCGTCGATATTTATCCCGCCTCCGATACACAACGTGTGCTTGCCACATAAAGGGCATTCCCCCTTCCGGTATCATATCATCCAAAACCGACAACTTGCAAAGTAATAGACTCTCCTTAAGACATTCGTTATAATCAATGAAGTTCGCTCCAAGTCTGCCTTTGTTGTTTGTGATTATTTTATCGCAATCTTGAAATTCTGCAAGTGTCAAAATTTTATGGCTCCATACATTGAAATTTGTGCTGTTAACTTTTGTGAGTCTAATAAAATCAAGTTTGATATATTTGCCATTTATTATTCAAAATTAAATGGGCTTTAATGCGGAAAAAAAAATGGAAATCAATGAAGATGAAAAACCTTACATGTGTGCAAAGTTTTTGTCCTCACAAGTGGTTTTTCATATAACTCCTCTTCCCATCGCAATTGTGAAGAGAGACAGTCCTCGCAACTATTGCAAAAGATTTCTACTACCCGCGCGACTAGAGGATCCGTAAATTTGCCCATCGATCAGATATATATGGTTTTATTGACTTCTACAAAACCGCAACTATAGAAAACCATTTTTCTTCTTTGTATTTGCCCTCGTCATGCCCAAGAGAGCTTCATGAATTCAATTCGCGACTGGAGGAAAAGCAGTTTTGTCATACTTTTGCCTTCATTTTTCCTACGACTCCTCTACCTCTGTCTTTTCCTATGACTTTGCCCTCGTCTTTTGCTTCTTTGCTTCTTGTATACAAACTATCCCTTCATATTGGTGATTGTGGCAAAAACTTCGCGAGTATTGACCGTGAAAACTCTTCACGATCCTTCAAATGTTTTTGCACCTTGACATCTTTGATATTGTTGTATTCCCTTTTTCTTGAGGCTTCTTCAACAAGTTACGAAATGAACACTTCGGTTTGTGCCCTATCGGGCTTCCTCAAACTTTGTTTCCCACTCCCGTACTTTTAAGGGCTTCCTCGTGCTCTAATACTGTGTTAGCATACGCAAAGAGAACAAAGAATCCAAAGAAGGCTGAATGCACACACCAAGTGTGACAGCGTTTATTAAATAAGTGTAGGTGATTACAAATTGATTTTCACCTTACATTCAGTTAGAGGCAGCTCCCAAACCGCACAACCGATGCTTGTAATATTAATATTCAACAAAGTAGTAGTATAAAAATTTGACTTCTATGACAGCTGCAATAATCTGATTTTTTTATAAAAACAACAACCGCAATATGTAGGAAAACAGACTTTATTTATTTATTTCAAATCAGCTTTAATAAAAACACTAGAATGTCTGAATACAATTTTTCTCACAAAAGATAAGAACATGCAAACTGCTTTGACTGAAAATTGCTTCCAGATATGGCACCAGTACTGAAATTCGTTCCCAGAGGGATACATCCTAGCTGTACTTGTTTTGGATGCTAAAACTCTAAATATGATGCCCTAGTTGAACTGGATGAACACATGTACCCTGAATGACCACTGCAACCCCTGAATGGAATTGTCAAGCTTAGATATGAGGGATTTCGTCCTCAGATCTATATGCAAATGAGGGTTTTCGTCCTCTATTGCTGATGCAAAAGCAGAAGCTACTTGCAGACAATGAAGTAGTTGATAAATTTCCAAGATGAATGTAATAATAAACCCCAAATCTACCTTTATAACTTTTAAGGCCTTCTCCAAAGTTGGCGCCCCCTCCTAAAATTAGGAATAAACAATATAAAATTGTTTTATCCTCTCTCCCATGTTGGCACCCCATCCTAAAAATAGGAATAAACAATATAAAATTGCTTTATCCTCTCTCCATCCTAAAAATAGGATCTTGATGCTCATGCAGCCCATTCTATCTTTGGCACCCCATAATAAAATGTTTTATTTAATTATTATTCTATCTTTAGCGCCCCATAATAGAAGTTTATCATTCTATTATTATTTTATTCTATTTTTACTTTTTTAGATCAAAATATAATTTAAATGTCATTTTTTCAATTAAAATATAAAAGCACCCTTGGACCACTTAAATTAATTTATTTCCCTTTTTAAATTTCCCTACCCTACGGAAAATAATAAGAATAGGCTTTGGGTATCCAGAATTAATTAATTCTGAAAAGGGGACATTACAAGAGCTTAATTTGTGCATGGTTTTTATGAAGATTTGAGGGATTTCGGATGCGACTTGGAACCATCCTTGTTCTGTTGAGATTTTTGTAAACATGTAGAGGATGAGTTACAACTTTATTATAATGTAGCTATGTTGTTTCCTTTGCAACTATGTGATCTCATTTGAGTAAATGAAGTGAAGGTGAGAACAGCTTGTTGCATGGCAAAAAAGGATTGTGTAGATTGAAAAGGGATTCTAGATTGTATATTAAATCTCTATATATACGTAAAAAAGGACAATCTATTTTTTGAACAATGTTTCTTCCCCCTTCTTTAAAGGTTCAAACAACATATTGTCTAATGTAATCATTTTGGATTAAAAGCTTTGGTAAATTGGAATTTGATTACAATATGAATGTATGTTAAAGGATGTGATTGGATGTGATGTTGAAGCAAAATTCACTTTTTTATTGCATTGTGAAATGAGAAATTGTGAAAAAATGAAGGAATAAATTAGGGGTTTGAAAAAGAGCCCTATAATCCAATGTTTTAAAAATCGGAACCGATCGAGGGTTGGACCAGACCGAACCGGAACCAAACCGGTTCAAACTTTATGAATCGGTTTACTAAAAACACATAAAAATTTACATTTTTAACAAAAACAATATGTTTGAAAGATTAGTAACCATGATTCCAACAATTACACACAAAATATGCAAAGTTTGTTCATTATAACATGTAAGAAAGGTGTTTATAGCAAAATTAGGGTTTAGGTCAACTAAAAAGCTGAACTTTTAATTAAAAATTAATTTTTGCAAAATTAGCTCCATGTTACAGCGCATTCCGCTCGGTCGGTTCGAGAACAAAACCAGACGGTTCGATGCAGACAACCGGTCCACCAATCCGGTTTGAAAAAAAAACATTGAACTGGTCGAACCAGTTGGTTCCGATTCTTATTCGACCGGTTTTAAAAACACTGCTATAATCTTACAAATTTATTTATTTAAAGTTGAAATCTTAGCTTTAATAATTAACTCTTTTTCACAATTTTATTGTTAGCCATTAATAAATATTAAAAAAGAATAGGGATTTGTTTATGCAATTAGGGTTTTGTAAAATAATTTTAAAATTTTAATTTTAATAATAAATGTTCTAAAAAAAGAATAGAGGATTTGTTTATGCAATTAGGTCCAGTAAAATAATTTTGAAAATTTAATTTTAATAATAAATGTTCTTAAATTTTGTTAGAAATATTTTTCATGTGAAATGTAAAATCAAAATATTTTTGATGTGAAATTTAAAAATTATATTAATTCCTCAATTTTATTGAGTTGGTTTTTAAAAATAATAATAAAGGCCAGATAAAAGGAAGGTCAGCCGATCCTACTTTAGAGGCCACCGGAGGATTTCTCTTGACAAGGAGGCAAGGCCACCTTGGCAGCTTGTGGACCTACTTAGGTTGCATGTCCATGTTAAAAGAAATGGTGGCCGCAGCCCAATCTGTTAAGCAGAACGGCTATGTTAGAGACAAGTAGCCATGCTTGGGGTCAGCACAAGTGTTGGGGCAACAACAAGGAGGTTTCAGCCCCCTATGGCTTTTCACGCAAAGTGATACAACCGCAAGTTAACAAAAGAAGGGAGGGTCGTGGCATGTCCCAATTTGTTCGACAGCCGCAGCCCTTTTGTATATTCTAAGCTTTTAAAAGGGCAGAGTAGGGTTGTTTTTAGGCCTTTGGGGCCAAATAAGAATTGTAAATCCCTTAGGACCATTTTAGGAGTTGGGGATGACCTCATCCCTTCAATCCTGTAGATAAGATCAAGCAAACCCTTCAACAAATTAAAACAAACAAATCAGCAAACAATTGAATCAAAAACCAACCAAATACAAGCAAACAACAATGGAAAAGAATCAAAACAAAAGCGTTGTCTTCCTCCACTGCTCATCTCTCTTCTCTGCACCTGGTAAGCTTGCAAAATGAGCCTCCTTTCCTTCTGCTTCTCTTTTTAATCTATCCTTATGGAATAGGACTACTCTTTTCCTTTTTGATCCAAAAATGGAGAAAGGACACAATTGAACGCTTGTAGATGCTTGCTCCACTTTTTAAAGGAAACCCCTTTCTAAAACTCAAGTAACCATCTTATCATTTGCTGAGTTGACTTAACCTTCTATTGTCTTGTGCTTTTAAAAACTTCAAATGTATAGGTTTTAAAAAGGTGGGTCACTTGAGTGAATCCTTCTTAGGAATTTTATGTGTTGACCCCTTCTAATTTTAAAGTCACTTGAACTTTATAAAGTGGGTTTAACCTTAGAACTTAACGTGTTAGTGAACCTTGAGTTACAATTTGTAACCTTGGATGGATGGTGTTAGTGCCACCTTTGAACACGTGTGACACAAAGATACCCTAGAATCATGTTGTCAGCGTATTTTAGCACCCAGCTTGGATTGTTTTGACCTACACCTTGTTAGCCAAGGGACCTAGTTGGTTATTTGTGTCGCTTAGTTGTTTGTCTTGTTTTGCCCATTTGGTCGCTTGTCTTGTTGGACCCGCTTGGTTGCTTGGGTGGTCGAGGTGTTTGGGACAATAGGCTTATTCATGTTGTCAAACTTATTTAAGCAGTTTAAATCACTAGGCCATTTTGGGCTGTTTGTGGCAGCAAGTTCGAGTGGACCTAGCCCATGGGACCAATCTTGCCTTGTTTTCCACGCCACCTCGGTTGACCCAAAGGGGCCATTTAAGATGCCATTCACAATGTTGTTTCCATTGTCATTTGTGGTGGCGAAACCTGTTTTGCGCGTTGTTTTTTGTAGTGCAACCCAAGCCTCAAATGTGATGGTTGGACGTATTCATTGGGGTTGTTTGTGATGTGTTTTGTAATCTTGCACTCCAAAAATTCAAATTTTACTTGTTTTTAGTTGGTTTAATCATGCTTATTTTTTGGACATGAGAGACATTGTTCTAAGATTTGGAATAACTTAATACAAGAAACAAAAACAATTCCCATAATATCTTTCTACTAAATAAATTCCAAATGATACTCTTTATATTGAAATTTGATTTTGCTCATGGATATTATCTTAGAATAGTATCTATGAAGGATAAGCATTCGCTGTCTAGCATTTTGGCATGGTCAAAATAAGGGCTTCAATAACCCTTTTGTATTAATCTAAATAACAAATTCAAATATGGTACTGGTTTCCTATACCTTTATAAGGCTCAGAAATACTTACAAATATGAAAGAAAACCTACTCTAAGTTGAGAATGTTGAGAACAAAAGAAATGAATTGTTTAAAACACATGAATTTCACTGTCTTTCTAAATTCTTTTCAGACATAAAGTCAGATGACAGATTTTTTTAACCCCACAACACATACATGAAACTACCCGAGACAAAAATCACATTGGCCCAAATTTGAGATGCAAAGTGCAAGTACTTAGAGAAAATAGAATTAAATTGTTCAGTTTTATATTTCTGAGCAACATGCGTTCAGACACAAACTTCAAATCAATCAACATAAGTGACGCTTCTAAACTTTCTAAATAAATAACAGTAGTTCATATGCACAAACAATAATTAAAAATCAGAATGCTTGTAATGAAATGGAGGGCACAACGGAACATTAAAATGGTAAAATCTCAAGCTAACATTACATCGTAATATCAAATCAATTCAATAGTTGCAAAAAAAAGAACCCCGTGTATCCGAATTTGAATATCCCGAAATATTACAAGCCTTTTTATATCAGATGAGACATATCAACATCCCCCTCCCTTTATAAAAAAAGGGAATACGAAATGAGCAGCAACAGTAACTATTTGTACCCCTTAAGTAAGACAAAACACTTTCTTATTTCAAATCCTAAGCACCCCAAGCAAAATTTTGTAGCCACTGAATGATGTTAAGATGGGGATTCAAACAAAGAGGAGCATCACTTCTTCACATCACTGGCCTTTACAGCCATTCTATTCAGTTCCTCTCTTCGCACCACCCCCTTCAAGCCATCGAGCCTTGAAGCCACTTTGATGCACTCCTCTCTTCATACCACCGAACCTACCTAAAGTAAGGTTGATGCACTCCCCTCTTTCTAGAACACAACCTGGAACTATTTAGAAGCAACCTGGTCAAGCATCCTCCTGCTAACCACCCTTTGCATATGTTTGGGGCCCCTTGAGAATAAGACTGGTTAAGTACTCTTCCTGTACCACCCCTTCCTGGTGACAGCATAGTGGTTGATTATGGTTTTCCTTTTTCTCAACAAAGGAATAAGGTGGTTGTGTGCACTTCCCTTTGTGTAGGTTCTCCTCTCACTTCATACATGATTGATGTTGTTTCCATGCCCACCTAGATGCGTATAAAGAGAAAGCGAAGCTCAATTCCCACCTTACCTGCATCTGACTTAAGAGGACTGAAGCAACTGCACATCTTGCCTCCAAATACACAACCAAATCTTTTAACCTGTGAAAAGCCATGATCTATCACCCTAAGAGAGTTTTCACTTTGAATTCCAATGCTCATAAGAAGCACACCTTACATACCAAATTAGGGGGATCTGCAGACGTTCCGTGCCAAAATTGGATTGTGTAAATGAAACAAGGATCTTAGAGTACAATTCAATTGACCCCTAACATGATTGACGACACTATGTAAATATTGAGGCCTTTAAACCTTTGAACACTAGAAACTCATTTGAATAACAAAAATCAGATGCATAGCACTTAATCATACAAGAGTTAAACACCCTCACCATAGAGAACATAATATTAAAAAAAATCCAAGAAATCATTACCAGGGAAGAAATAAGAGATTGTGGTGCAGCACAATCTTGTTTACATGGGGTGAAGCAAGCACAGAGGAGGAAAAACACCCACACAAAGCTCAAAAACCACAAATGAACGACACTTGTTAGCCAATTGTTTGTAGACTATGCGACAAAAAGCGCAATGCAGCTCCCTTTGAGAGCTCGAGGAAAGATGCACCGAGAGGGTGCCACATGATACAATCTTGTTTGCTCAATTTGCATTGGCCACAAAGGGCTCTAAAGCCTCACACAAAATAACTTCAGGAAAAAAATGAACAAAGTCAAGACAAGCGTCTCATCCGCGTTATCTATGGGGATGTCAAGGTTTAAAACACCCAAAATAGCACCCATGGAGAAAAAAATTGAGGGTGTGCCATTTAGCCTGTCCTTGTTAACCCTAAGAAAAACAACACGGAGAGGAAAAGAAACAGAGAGAAGAAATGAAATTTAAATCATTCAAACATGTAAATGTAAGCATGAATGTGAAAATCTAGGAAAAGAACAAGGGAAGAAAAAATTACAGCCATCAAAAGCCACACAGAGCACATGGAAGGAAATTTAACTTACAATCTTACAAAGATTGGCAATAAGAAATAAGGAAAACTAGAAGGGAATTAAAAAACCATAAATCATTTTTTGGAGATAAATATTTGTGTTATCTCATTCATTTGTTATCAATTAACATTTTAAACTATGTTGCTGGTTCGCCCCTGCACCCCGAACCTTGCCTAATACATATCCATCTGACATCGTGAGGGTGAGTTCGAGTTCGCCTTGGATACGTGGGATACGTCCAGGGTATGCCATAGGTACGTCTGGACATACCCGGGACATATCCCCACGTACCTTGCGTCAAAAACATCATTTAAAGCATTATAACCTTTTTTTTAATTTTTGACTTAGTCAATGCATAAAACTGAACCCTAATATTAAAATGAATAAAATATTACACCCTAATCACCTCAAAAAGTTATAAAAAGCACTCACCCTCTCATTTGAAATCACACAAACAATTCATTGTCATTTTGCAAGTGTATGAGCAAAGGAGCCAAAGAAGAATTGTATTCATAATACATGTTGCCTTGATATTCCTATATCATATGTATGGCAGCCACATAATCAATGAAATGTAAAATCTTAAGTATATTGTATGTTTTGAAAATTTGAACATTGATCCTAGTATATTTTTCAAATTTCAAGTTTTGTTTGTATTCATGTTGACATGATATTCGTATAACTATATCATATGTATGGCAGCCACATGATCAATGAAAATGCAAAGTCTTAAGTGTATTACTATTGAATGTTTTGAACATTGATTCAAGTTTTGTATTACTATTTCAGTTTTTTATGGACTAAAAAATGAGTAAAATGAGTATGTGTGTGTGTGTGTATATATATATATATATATATATATATATACATATCCAATCCAAGACGTATTGCACCCAAGGGTTTTTTTAAATTGACGTACCCACGTATCGAACCCGTACCCGACCAGTACTCGTACCGTATCCTGCAACATAGATTTTAAAGAGTGGCCCCAGATTTACAAAATTTGGGTGTGTTGGTGACAACAAATGGCAACTTCTTGGGTAATATTCTTGAGTACTAATATAATCTAAAAATGTCTAGTTTACTCCAAGCTTAAATACACAATCTATTAAAAGAGAAGTCAAATTCAATAAGCATAAGCCATTTCCCAAATTAGTATTCGACATACCAAGACCTCATCTGAACAAGGTTTAAAAGTGTATGCATGATAATGTAAATATTTTTTTTCACACACGTCTTAGGGGTTTTAACAAATTCCAAGATGGTCGAAAGCTTATTGACTTAAAATACAAGTCTCTCCCCATGCAACATAGAACTGCTGCCAATCAAGCATTTATAGCCCCACCTAGCATATTGTTTACTCACCTACACATTGTTCCACTACTAGTTAAGCTTTTATAGCCCAGACAAAGATACCTTTGATTCCATCTAAGCCTTTATCTACTACCATTAAGCATTAAAGCTTTGGTAGAGGTTGCATGAATCACCTCCACATGTTGATTTGGAATACAATTTCAGATCAACGAAGATTTGTCAGGGGTGTGGAACTGCATTTGGAAGGAATAAGATTGACAAACTAAAAATCTTATCTACCCAATATCCTTTTATCCATTTATTATCCCCTCGATGCTTTTACTATAAGCATTTTGTGAAAGTTAACCCTCCCCAAGTAATACATTTCTATCAAAACAGAGGACTTACACAGGAAAAGGCTTATAAATATTGGATAAGACAATAAACTCTTAAGAATTTGTGTGTTTAAGATTGGAGTTTCCCCGAATTAGGAATCTAAGGATACAGAATAGTGAGCCCAGCACAACCTTCAATTCCTCCCACCAAAATGCTTCTTATGATTTTCACCTTCTTATAGGTTATTTTCCTCTTTCACCTTTAGTTTCTCTTTGGAGCTTAGAATCAGTGATGCAAAGAGCTCAAACAAATAAAACAAGAAGAAAACCTACCCTACCACACACATATTTGATTAAGAATATTGAGAAGAGTGACCCTAGAAGTGCTGCTTCAAGTAAAATCCATTGGTTCGAAGAGTTAGATTCCTGCTACCCATAGTCTAGAACTGAAATGCGTTATCCCCCATGATTTTGATATTTGGTATGGCCTGACCAAAGAGGCTCCAAGTTGGTGTGATGCCCTTTCTTTTCACGAGTCGTGTCCCATACGAGCACTAAGTCTATATGATTCAAAATGCGTTTTGGTGGTCCACTTATTAAACCATGTTTTGACCACATCTTAGTGTTTATTGAACTGATTAAGAGCTTTCTCTCAAATCTCCTCATCTTTGAAATTGTCAAGCAATCTCCTTTCAACCTAATCAACTTTTCCTACGTAATCTTGCATAAATTAATAAGAATTAACAAGTTTGTAAGGAGGGCTCTTGCCCATAAACTAGTAGATGCAGAGATGCCTTAATAGGATCTTTAATTGTAGTCTTGTCCACCCAAACAACATATTTCAGCAAAGCATGCCAAATTCTTGGATCTTTGTATGCAATACAATGCTTGGTAACCACAAATTCAAACCACCTTGCAATAGCCAATTGTAATAAACACAAATTTGTGACCCAAGCTCAAATTTAGGTTGACAACCTCCATGAAGTCTAATCATAACTAATCAAAATGTGGTTGTTCAATCATTTGGTGGATTGGCATGGCCACCTTCTTATCTCTATCAACATGTATTTGGAATGAATGGTAGATCCTCAAATTGTTAGAAAAATAACCGATGTAGAGAGAAACAATCATAGTGAAAGCAATAAGAAATAAACAGATCTAAAACACACAGATATTACGTGGAAAACTTGGCAATGTACTAAAAAAACCACAGTAAAAGTCTCTCAGTATTTTATTACTCGGGAATAAATCCGTTGTTACATCAATGGCAGTCACCACGCACTAGCTCTAATGATTACAATCATGTACAATCGTACAACTTTACAATCCATGGGTTCCTTTTATAGAAAGAACTCGTAGTACAAACCGCTGATCACAGACGAACCGCGTGTAGTACAAACCGCATGATGTATTGTATGGACTTCGTATGCTCGGACCAACCTCCCAAATTGGTCGCTACCTACTCACTCAATGCTAAGTCACCGCATTCGAATTCGTGTTCAAGTCGTCAAGATAAAATTCGTAAGAAAATCGTCGCTAAAAAAATCAACGATAAAATTTGTGATTAAATTCGACAAAAAAAAAGTACTTACATTTTTTAAAATATAAAATAAAGATATTACTAAATACACATATAATTAAAACTAAAATATATATATAATAAAAATATCAAATATAAATATATAATAAAAATTTAGAAGTATTGTATATTAAATATAAATATAATAAAAACAAGATAAATAAAACCTAAACTAAAAAATTAAAGGCATACAATATAACTAAAATTGATATATATCTTGGCACGATCATAAAAAAGGTAAAATAAAACCTAAAGTGAACTGAAATAATAATGTGATCGTATCGCGTCATCGCTTTTTGCGGAAAAATGCTCTCGATAGGATTGTTTGAAGTGTTTGCAACATACCGACAAATTTCAGTCCATTGGTGAGCTCTCTTATAAGCGTTCTCGAAAAACCAATGTTTTGGTTGGATTTCACAATTTTTTGTTCAACTACAAGTTCCTTGCACTACCATTTTCAAACTTACGCTAGCGTCTCTAGACTTATGCTAGTGTCTCCTAACTCTGCGCTTATCGCTTATCGCTTTGCGCCAAAGATTTCCGACTTGCACTCACCGTAACCCGATTTGCGCTCATCGTGTTGTTGCACTGCACTACCGTGTTGTTGCTGCGTTTACGTCACGGAGAACTTGCGTATGTGTTATTTTGGCTGCATTTGTGTTCTCTTGGCTGCGCTAGCGTTACACAAAGTGTGTTACCATCACTAAAAAGTGAGTTTGCATCACACTAGGTGCGCTAACGTTACGTGATATTTTTTACTTTTTCTCATTTTTCCAGCATTTTTAGTTCCATTTCCTGTTGTTTTCTGAGCATTTCAGGTCCTAAACTACAATTTAATTTGTTAAAACAATACTAACAGTGTAAGTTTTTGTTAATCTCCATTCGTTTTGTTCTAATCAAAAGCCACGTATGCTCTTCTCTCGTGCTCTTGGGTGATCTTGAGAATCAAAAACGGCCACAATCGTTTGTTGTTGTATTCTTCTCATATTGTGTTTTCAGAAAATTACTAATCATTTGTGTGTAGGACCATTGCGAAATTGGAAATTTTCATCAACAATATCAAGCAACAAACTACTAACACCTTGCATGCAAGTTTCCTTAGTCAAAGACAAACAAAATTTGCTAAATTAAAATAAACAACACGTTGTTATTACAGTTTGCATAAGACTAAATCCCATTCGCATAACTGTGAGAAGTACTTGGGCATAAGCCCTAAAAATCATTATTAGTACCATAGGAACCCCAAAGTAGTTGGCACATTGAGAGGACCAGCCAACGAAACGGGTAGCTCCCCTTCCTACTTGACTAGTATCACTCATGAGGAAAACCAAAGGTTATCTGTGGTAACGGCCCTGTTCTTATTGATTGAGGGGTAAAGTCTGTAACTAGAAGTTTTCTTGTGCGTGTCCTCGTTCAGACAATGTTGGTGAGAGAATATCCCCAACCCTAGGAAGCCTAACAAACTGGGGCCAACTAATCCCATCTTGTTCCACAAACTTATCAAAATCACATCAAATCATTTTTTTAGCCTTAGTCTTTGATTTCACCAAAAATCTTAGACTTAAGCAAAATCCAATCAAACCACGATTTAAGCCTTTTTCATTGGATATTCACTTTATCCATTGTTTAAGCACATCTAATTAAATCAAACTCTTTATACGTTGAATATTCACTTTATTCACGTATTAAACCGCATCAAATTGAACTCAATCAAGAGCCTTATATATTGAATATTCACTTTATTCAATTTTAGGCAAATCATAAGCAATCAAATCAAGAATCACATCCAAACCTTATACATTGAATATTCACTTTATTCACGTATTAAGCAAATCAAACCAACATCCAAACCTTATATATGTTGAATATTCATTTTATTCACATATTAAGAAAATCAAACCAACATCTAAACTTTATATGTTGAATATTCACTTTATTCACGTATTAAGTAAAACTAAATCCAATTTGATCAAAACAATTTTCAATCTCAAACTTACGTTTTGATTGTGTCCATTTTATCACACAAAGCTAAAACAATCACTCTTATCCATCTTTTTAGCTCAAACTTTGTCAAAACTTCTAAAAATCTCAAAATCACTATTCACTTAGGTATTTACCTATAAAACAATGGTGTTTACACATAGAAAAAGCACTAATGCCCATGAGGAGTCTGAAAGATTCAACCCTTTTGGTCATAACGCTTTTGAAGATGAAGACATTAAAGAACAACCCAAACTTTCCGAAACCTCATGATTGAAAGAAGTTATTGATAACCTCATGATGCAAAATAAAAATTAATATCTGCTTCGCCTCTTAGAAATGGGAGCAAAGCTACCCTCAGACTTCGGGCATGAACACTTAAAAGACTTAATAGACAAACCCGAGTCTAGTAAGAAAAATGCAAAATCAACCACTACATTTGATTCATCAAAAGAAGACTTGATAGCCAAAATTGAAGAGCTAACACACCAACTCACAAACAATGAAAATCCTAAAAAAGAGGAACACAAATCAACGCATGACAATGATCGTTACCATGGACATTCCTCAATAAAACTCCCCATTCACACAAGAATGGAAGAGTATGAAAGAAACCTTAATGGGACTTCAAAAGCGTACAAAACAATTTAATTTTGATGAACTATGTCCTTACCCATTCAATAGGGACATGTTGTGTGTACCTTTCCCTAAATCATTTGAAATGCCCAAATTTGATAAATATAAGGGTAAACATGATCCAAGAGAACATATAAAAGAATTTTTGGCGGCATGCCAAGAAGTGGCATACAATGACATCTTTCTCTTGTGCCTATTTCCTAAAAGTTTAGGAGGGCAAGCTTTGGACTGGTTCTTACACCTTCCAAAGGGATCGATCACAACGTTTGCAAAACTTTCTGAGGAATTTGTCAAACATTTCTCATTCAACCTAGACTCTGAAATAACAATGATGGACCTTTGCAATACAAAGCAAAGGAATGATGAAACTTTCGCTTTGTTTCTTCAATAATGGCGAGGAACCACAAGCCAATTCCCTTGATCTATACACGAAAAACGGTTAGTTAGCATACTCATTCCAAATCTAAATTGAACTATCTTTTCAAATGCAAATGCATTGTTTGACAAACTTCAAGAAGTAATAGAAAAGGACAACAGATTGAGAGGGCTCTCATCACTAAGGGCCTAATCAAGACACCTTCAAAAGATCAACCTAATAATCACAACAATCAAAATCACGATAAATCTAAATTTGCCAATGAAATTGAAATGTTGTAAACAGCGAATCACGATTCTCGTCCGTGTCCAAAATGTACAAAATCCAATTCATCAACAGTCTAGTAAATTTGAAAAATCTAAACAACCTCTAATCCTTTCTAACAAAGAAATCGCTCCATGTGAGGTAAAAAGACGACACAATTTACGCCTCTTGGAGAAATCCTTTCAAGTGTCCTCCATCAATTAACAAGCGCTAAAATGGTGACATACCCATTTACACGTCCTTTTGAAGAAGGACAACCTAAACTGCGTGGTATAAAGAAAATGAATACTATGACTACCATCGTATACATGGCCATCCTACGGATCGTTGTGTAAGACTACATCACTTTATACAAGACTTAATTGATAATGGAGACATCGAAATAGGACAATCTAATAACAAGACACCAAATGAGAAATTAAAGGTCTTCCAGGACCCCTTCCCTAAGCATGGTACAAACAATAATGCAAAAGACAAGGGTCAAACATCAAACAATGTCGAGTTTGATTCTATCATTTCATTATTAGATCATACCTCGACATGGTAGCCACTATCAAATTTAACACTCCTACTTGCGCCGTAATAACAAGACATAAACGGGTTTGGTTACCCACTGTCTGAACAACCTTCTACGTCCATAACACTGCAACAAACGTCCAATTCTAAGTCCACTACAAATGCACAATCCTCAAATGCAAAGTCTTCATCTGATTCATATGATATAATCAAACAATTAGAGAAGACCAACGCACAAATTTCCCTCATGGAATTACTCAAGACATCTCCCACGCTCCAAAGTATCCTTACTCGTGCACTCCATGAGGCACGTGTTCCTAAGGATATTAACTCTCAACAATTTCAGGCATTAATTGCAAACTTATCATCCAATAATCCAATTTTGTCATTTGGTCCTCATGACCTCTTGAACCCCAATATTGCCAATAATAATTCCTTATACGTAGAAGCATTCATCACACATCATAAGATCAAATGAGTGCTTATAGATAATGGAGCCGCATTGAATATCTACTCCATGAAATTGTTGAGATGTCTAGGTTACACCGAGGAAAGTCTAGGCACTAACATCATCACCATTCGTGGTTATGATAATAGCGAAAGATCCAAGTTGGACCTCAAACCCTAGACACATTTTGCCATGTTTTGGACATGGAAACATCCTATAATATCCTCCTAGGCCGCCCATGGATTCACGCAATGCAAGCCGTCCCTTCTACATATCATCAATGCATCAAATAACCCTACGATGGAAAAGAATTCATGTTACGTGCAAATGTTAAACCTTTTGAGTATTGTCAACTTTTAAAATGTGGATATACGCATGTAAATTATTGTCCTTATGCAGATAAATCTTCGGCTCCCCGCCTTATTCCATTTACTACTGAAACCCGCATAGACCCTGAGGTTTTGATGAAACTTCAACCATCCACTTCTTCCACCCCCTATGTTTGAAAATTATAGACAAAGGTCTTGGAGAGTATAAACTCCAAAATGCCCTCCATGTTGGCAACCTACCATTATCCCCACGCAGCTATGGTCAATCCAATGCTCCCCATATCAAAAGTTGCTCCTATCTATAATCTTGGTAAGTTTGTGTGGCAAAGGTTTGGATATCTAGATGAAGAACACACTTTGAGTTCTTTAGGCTCTTGGCTATATGATGGATTTGCTTCTTGCTAAAAATCATCCGAATATACTAAAGCGCACAAAATCATGAAAAATATGCAGTGGAAAGGTAAAGGACTTGGGAAAAACGAACAAAGACGTCTTGATCGGGTAGTAGCTTGCACAAAAAAATTTATCATTGTGGTCTTGGATTCCGTATATTCAAAAATTCACCAAGATTGCTTAATGTCTCGACTAGTGGTGAGGATATTGACGCAACGACGAGACAGGGTTCCACACATAGCCTCTTTGATAACCTTGCTTAAACAAACCTTTTTATTGAAAACCTTTCCATCAATACCATTAACTTCTAACTTGTCTATCCTACCCTCATAAGTCAGGATCAACTAAATCATGTCTTCATGGATCTCTTTCAAAATGATGAGGCCATTGAAGAGTTTCTCGGACTCGGGATCCCATCCCCCTTTCTGATCATAGAAAGGGATTCGATATTGACCTTGATGCATCTGCTTACTTTGGTGAGGAACTGGAGTACCCCAATCTGCAAAAAAGTGAAAATCAAAACAAAAAAATGAAAATAAGATCTCCCATAGTGAAAACCTCATTGAGGCGCTATTTGAGAAATACAAAATCAAAAAAATGAAAAATAATAAAAAGAAAAGGGACATATCTCCTATTGAAAACCTTTACGGCACTAGAGAGAGGGGACTCTCATTCATCTCAAGTTGAAGATTTACATCAACCAACAACATCCTTTTTAGGAAAGGACACATCTAAAATGTTGGTGGAGGAAACAATAGACATTAACATCGGCACACATGAGCACCCAAATATTTTACAACTCGGTGCAAATCTTTCAAATAAAGAAAAATCGAATTCACAAGATTCCTTGTGGAATTTCAAGATATTTCGCATAGACCTACAAAGATATGCCAAGATTAGATCCATCTCTTGTGGCACACCATCTTGTGGTACATCCGGATGCGAAACCTGTCAAACAAAAGTTGAGAGAAATGCAACCCAAGGTTAGAATTTTACACGCCTATACCGGTTCCATCCAAACCATGGAAATCAATCAACATGGATTACATAATTGGATTGCCTATGTCAAAGCACCAACACGATGCGGTGCATGTTATAAAGGATAGGTTTTTAAGATGGTCGCAATGATAGTTCCTTGTAAGAAGGCATCGGACATTAGCCTGGCACTACTTGAACTTTCTTCACATATGTTTGGGTTCACTTTGGACTCCCAACATCCATCGTAACCGACCAAGATCCTCGCTTTGTGGGTAAATATTGGCAAATATTGTTAGGATTGATGAGCATGCAATTGGATCAATCGACGACTTTTCGTCCTTAGACAGATAACAAACGAAAGTTGTCAAACACTCTCTAGTTTATCTTCTACGTATGTGCAATCATGTGCATACTCGCACTTAGGAAGATAACTTGCTTCACATGCAACATGCCTACAACAAAGCTATTCACAATCTATGGGGCATATCCATTCCAGACATGGTTTGGATTCCAACCAACAACCCCTATGGACATCTATCACGCAACAGCTAACACTAAGTTGGACAAACCAAAAAAGGAAGTCGGCAATCCGCAAAAGTTTTTGCAAGAATTACAATTTTTTCATCGGCACCTTCAACAAATTCTCTCTCGCTCACAATAGAAGTACAAAGAGTGCCACAAAGATGCATCGCACACTTCTTAACCCAACCGAGCCATAACATCTTTCTAATATGGATCTCAAACACTTGTGGCCCAGAGATAAGTATTGGATTATCAAAGTGACAGATACCTACCACAACACACATCAATTGTTCCGAGTGGTCAACGTCGGGCAATGCTGATCAAGCTAAGTGGTATAGTGTTTACAAGCTTTAGGTTCAATTTCCACATTTAACCAAGATGCAATGAAGACCATTACTCCTCGAGAAAGAGTAATAGCTTGCATCATGTGCAAGTCTCTTCACTTATCTTGCAAAGCTTGAGCTCTCCACCTTTGCAGCATCTCACGGCAAGCATAAAGTCTTGCGGCATCTTGCGCAATATTGCACAACCATTTGTTGTATATTGTGCAACTCCCACTTGTCTCACAGCTTGCCCCACACTTAATGTCATCCATTAATGTCGGTATCTCGGCGCATTGCTCCACATATTTACAAGCACATCCCGCAACTATTTTGCAGCTCTCCGGACTTGTGCTAGCCCAACGCAACACTCAATAGTTCTATAATCTCTCATCCTTCACCACCAAGCATTCAAGGTATCTATAGTCTTAAACCAACTCAAAGCATACCATCCATGGCTTCTGTAATACCACACACAACCTCACAACCTTACAACATCTCAGCCCACTTATGCCTTCCTTCTTTACATGCCAAGTGTTGTCGCACACCTATCACACGTTAGATCACAATTGTTTCTTGATCGGAGAAGATGAATAGCCTCTCAACCATTCAACCATTTCTCCTACAACAATTATCGGTTATAATTACCATCCTATAACCATACATTCTCGTGTGTGTATTGTAATCACATGCTTTGGACATCTATGCACCCATAAAGATGAGAGAATGCACCCACGAACCGAAAAGGAGATTGTTAGCATGCCCCGAGCATTTAACATCAAACACATTTGCAAAGTTGTGGATTCTTTCACGAGTTTAAGTAAATCAATAAGGATGCACTCCCCTTCTAATCATAAGAGCTTGCACTCTTAGCCTTATTAGTCTATTGTACACATTTCTACTTTCCCTATTCTCGCACATAGAATAAAAGTTGCATTTATGCATATCAATCTTTTGTTTATCTCAAATGTGTTTGGGTAGATTAGTCTAATTAATCTCTCCTATGCATTCTACAATACACTACTTGTCTATAAGTGACATTGTCCACCACACATCCGGTCTCAAGTACCCCAATGTAGATTGTATGCATTTTTTTTTCACTCTTACTAATGATTTCTCTTTGCGCAAGTAGGCGCATTAATCTCCCCAGTGTGTGCCTTAAGAGGCATCACCACGAAGACGTTGGGTTGATTAGCAATATCTCGGTGAGAGTGTAGTTGTGTGTGGCATTGCCCTAGCTTGCCCTAACATGCCTTCCTACCCTATACTAACCCATTACTATTTGTTTACAACCATTTACTACCCCCTTACTACTTTTCTACTACCTTCTTACAACCCTCTTACCAGCTCCTTTATGTTAGCACCTTAACATCTACCTTCAAAGACCTTCAAATCCCCTTCATACTTGCCTCCTAGTGTCCATTCTACCTCCATGTTCTTTCCCCTTTATCATTTAGGTCAAAGTATTTGCAGTCTTGCAAGCCCTTTTTCCAACCAATGACATCGACCCCATCGGTTAGCAGAGAGAACATTACTTCAATTCATGTACCCATGATAAGGGCATCATTTTGGCCAATTCTCTAAGAACATTATTACATAGTCTGCTTTGACAACGCTTGCAAATCTCCCCTTAAAGGCTTATGAGGTTTAGGGTTTATTAGAGCTTACAATTAGAGGTCTACTTTGGAGTATTGGGTTACCAAAAGCAACAGGAATAAGAGTTGTACCAGCAAGGTTTAGCAAGTTTTGAAGTCTCCAAAGCAAAGGTCTACTTAGGTCTTCTACCTATCCCTCTTGTGATCCACCCACAATAATTCTCTCACAAGGTGCTACTAACACTAGGGGTTAATGCACCAACAGTATCTTCACAAAGGTAAGCATCCCTAACCCTTCATTTGCCTTTATGTTGGTTTGATAGATTATCTTGATGTATCACATCGATTAAGTAGCATATTCTTGTCTATAGCATTATTCTTATTATCAGCCCTCGGCCCTCGACTATATCTGCCACATGGCTTTACAACTCCTAGTTTAGATCTTTGGCATGCACTTACTCACTATTTATATTCTTACAACCTAGGGTCCTAGTAAAACCCCTTTCCCTATCCTAGACATAGGTTTTAAAACCTTGTGCCTTTGATAGAGCATGGATTATTGTCTTCTAGATCCGTGATTCTCACACTTGGCATTTTATCTTGGATTATGTGTTGGCCCCATAATGTTCTTCTACTTATAGCCTAATATATATTGTTAAGAAGAAAGAGAGGATTATCATATTGACCTTCTTAGTCCACATACATCATAGTGTACCCGACATGAATGTTACTCCCCTATTGATTAAGTCATATTCACGTTTATTTTCATTTCCTATTTTGTTGATTTAATATCAGCCTCTTTTCATCCTAGTTCTTAGTATCCTACCAATTTTCCTAAGCCTCTTGCCATGGAGCATTTTTGTAGCGCTCAAAATACCAATTGGGCCTTTCTTCCTTAATTAGAAACCTTCTACGTAGATTGTAACATGCTCGATACTAACTCTAAGAAGAACTGGCCTCATACATTTATTAACAAGGTTTCCACCGGATCTCACTTGAACAAACCTATCCTTGAGGGAGGATTAGAGAGGGATGGTGAAGAGGATAATCATATTGACCATCTTAGCCCACACACACAGACTTGCACCAACCCAAACCATAACACACCACAAATTTTGAATCCACCAAAACTAAATCTAGGACTACAAAGATTTGGCAATTAAAAGAAAGCACATTTACCCGAAATAATATTTTCTTGCTTCCCTTTGATGATTTAATGTGTTGCAGAACCTTGCCCGCATCAAAGCTTTAATACCACTTGTAATGAGCTTACTCTATTGTTAAAACGGAATCACAACAATAGATTGTACTACAACAAATCACATAAGTAGAATAACAACAGTCACTCGCAATTAAGAGTAATACAGAGCAGATCAGCACAAAATGAATGAAATGAAGAGTAGAATACTTAAATATATGGCTAAGCCACAACCTCCACAATACTTACAATAGGAACAGATTCGTAATATGTTGATACAAAACTAGCCATTACCTTCTATATATACCCTAATTAGGCTGTGGGGATTCTATAAGCCGATTCCTACCACCAACATGCAAATAGAGAAATTATCATACCACTAAGTCAAGGGCTATGCTTCCCTTAAATCAACTACACATATCCTGAGATCAGCAATAGCTTCAGGACATAGCAAGTACTATAATTAATTGGTTGTGACACCCTACTATAAACAACTTTTGGTCACATTTTAAAGAGAAAAAGAACAATCATACAGCTATAAGTGTCAAAATAGATATTATATCTAATACAGGAACAACAATAATTTTTTAAAACTTCAGACATGATATGGTTCAGTAATACATAAAGACATGTGCAGAAAGTACCATAAAACATGGCATTGGGTGCACCCTTCTAGAGTTGTGTATTATGTATTTCTATGATGGTCCTTGAAACGAGCTTATTTTTATCTCTTTAAAAATTGTCATTTGCCTATTAGCCCTCCAGCCTCGACTTCCTACTCAAGTGCAACTTGGGTTTAAGAAGGATTTTTGCATAAAATTTTGGCTTATCTACTGCGACTTACAATTTCATTAGTCATCCTTTCATGTAAGGTTGTTTTCTAGACCCATTCCTACATTTTGTAGGAAACCATATATATTTGCATACAGATCTCTACCTCATTTCTAATAACATATATGAGATAGGGGATTCAAAACTATAGTGTAAGCATTACCTGTAATTTGTAGATCTTGCTTTACCAAGCACTCATTTGTTGGTATTGGTCGTGAGGAGGATTCCATGGTTGGCTTGAATATTTTTTATTTGCTTTTATGTATGCCATTTTACATTTCTTCTACATTACTGGATTCACCTGTACAGGAGGGATACGAATACAATTCATTGCATGTATGGATACGGGGACAATTCGGCATTGAATACAAGACAAATCCGGGACTATCCACAAGCCTGCTGCAATATCCAGGCCATATCTGGGGCAAATCCAACCTCAACAACAATTTTTTTACTTTAAAAGTCAATTGTGGATGTCATAAAACAATAAAAATTTTGCACTATGTACTTGTTCTAAGACTAATCTAAGTTCCGACCACTAAATGTCATGACATTTGGCATTGCATTATCAGTATTTTTGCGTTAGTTTAACTTAATTCAAATATTTTGTTTGCTTTATACATAACATGTGATTAGCTTTGTTTACTTGGCTATATTTATAATATTTATATATATATATATATATATATATATATTTTGTGCGGCCATATCCAAAAACATATCCGGGGAAAAAAATCATTGTACCGGCATATCCACTTCATCGTACCCATACCCAAAACAAATCAGCTACTTAGCATTTCTTCTCCTTCCTATCACATGATGAACTACTTTGGATGAAGTGAAATCACTCAACCTTGGGTATGCAAAGTATCATGAATAGTATAATTCTTTTGTGATTCTTTCTTCATGTAACTTCGTATGTGTAGTAGATTTTACCATAGTAAATTGATGCATTGTATGATGATTTAATAACTTTCACAATTATGAACCCAAATGCTCTCTACCACTAGTATGATGAACCAAAATGCTTCAATACCATTATTATTGTAGACGCCTAAAAATGGCCCCTTGACATTTATTAGTTGTTAAATTGCATACTTTGGTGTGCTTGTCTATTTGTTGACAATTGGTCTAAATCCATAGTTACCAGTTCGGAAATCCAATTAAATTCGGAAGGGCAAAAATCCGAAAATTGAGTTCTCGAAAAATTCAAAAATACGGAAAAATCCGGTTCGAATATATATACTTATATTATTATAAATTTATATTATTGTATACTTATATCATTATATATAGACAAATCATACAAAAAGCATCCATCTACCATAATCATCATCATCATAATGATTCTTTCAAAAGATTGCAAGAAGTTGCTTGGTCCAAAAAGGTACAAAATGGATTTTATGAAAATAAGAAAAATATTGCCATCAATGCGTAGAGCTCGAGAAAATATACACTTTTAGAGAAGACGACACCAAACGAGCCACAAAATGAAAGTTATGGCACATGCAAGTTTTTGCTGCTATATCTTCCCGGACCCTTTCCAAAAATGGCAAAAAAAATTCTTTTTGAAAGATCCCCAAATGGGTCTCTCTTGTTCTCCAACAATTTTAGATCAATTAAAAACTCCAAAGGCTGATTTATGACTATTATGAAAAAAATCAGATTTTTCAACAGTTGGAAAATAATTTATATTTGAAACCCTAACTGCTGCAATCTTCAAGATAGCATAACTTTCTCTACACAACTCCGATCTAGGCAAATGACATATGCCCGAACTTGGAAAAATACAAGGAACAAGATGATGTAAACCAAATTATAACAGCAACTACCAAACATGCAGATCTGACCCTCCTACTATTTCGGCCCACACATTTACGGCATCAAATGAGCCCCAAAAATTATTTTCTCTATCCCGGATGATTGTTTATATTTTTAGGAACTCATTCATATAAAAATCAGAATTTGCGGATGCCAAATCAACTCAGAAATCAGATCTGAAATCTGATTATAAAACTGGTAAAAAACCCTTTGAAAAATTATGAAACTAATTGGCTTATTTCCCAAAAATATGTAGATGGTTTAGCAATTAAAATCAGATCTAAATACCTCCAAAATACAAAGCCAAATCTGCCCCAACTGGGTCGATCCAATAGAAGATGAACTGCTGTAATTTTATTCCTCAAATGCCTTCAAATTACACTGCTGGAAATGACTGAAAATAACACTGAAAATCTGATTACCATCAATGGGAATTTCTGAGTGAAAAACCCTCTCAATCCCTTGGGGTTTTCGTCCACAAGAGGTATAAACTAAGGTTTTTCGTCCTTAGAATATAATTTGCAAAAGCTCAAAGCTCAAATGCAAGAGAAATATCATATAAAAATCTGGAATATGGAATGCCTCTCAAGCAAGTCTACTTCTCCTTTTAAAGGAAGAAGAGACCCAAAACAACCTTCAAGACCACCAATCAGCTTGTATGATTCTTTCGATGCATTTTCCACCCTCCATTTCTCTTAGGGAGAATACAAAAGGTATTTAATAATTATTTTCTTCTCTCCCAAGGCTGGTCACTTTTCCCTAGAGGGAATACACAATAGAAATGTTTTATCCTTTCTAAGTTCTCATTACTCCCCTTTGGCCCAAGTCGCCATTATCCTTTCTAGGAGGATTAAAATATAATAAATCCCTTTACAATGACTTTTGCCCCTTAAGGCAAATCGTATTTTCCATAGGGATTACAATTTATTTTTATTAAGCTAAATAAATTAATATAAGTGCTTTAATAATTTTATTTTATTTTTTATAGCACTTTATAATAATTTATTATAACTTAAGTCACCCTTATATTTTTCCTTTGGCCATCGGGTTGACAAAATAGGCCAAAGGTCTTCGATTGGAAAAGGGGACATTACACTTTCCTTGTGATTTTTTCACCAAAAAGGAAAAAAAATGCCAAAAAGGAATTTATTTTTTTGTCCAAAAAAAGGCCGAACCGAACCGGATTTATTCGGTTGCTTCAAAAATACGGTTCGAACCGGATTTCATACAAATCCGCCGAACTCGTAACCATGTCTAAATCAGGTGTTATTGGTGCAATGGGTCAGATCTCATCATGTCCCCCTTTTCTTTTGGTCTCGTTTCTCTCTCCTCTTAGATTAAGTTTCCGGCACATTGTTTGAAACACCGCCAGCCCTCATAGGCCCAACTTTTGGATTTTTCAAAGTCAAGGTGCACGTTTTCTCTCCTCTTAGTTTCAGTTTCTGGACACACTGCCTAAAACACCACCGGTGCTCCTAGGCCAACCTTTTGGATTTTTCAAAGTCAAGTTGTACCCGTCCCCTTCGTCCTATATTTTCACTTTTGACCATTGTATGCCATTTTGCCACCAATAGGGTCTTAATTTGAGTTCAATTTGTCTATAAATACACAAGTAATGTAAATCATTTGACACTAAAGAATTATCAAGAGAGCACACCGAAAATTGTTATAGTCCTCGAGGCACTCTAGAGAAATCAAGCAATCATTAGAGCACTTCCACAATGCCCTTTAGGCACACGAGCTAGGTTTTTATGTCATTAGAATTGTTTTAGTCGTGCAATTTACTGTTTTCGATATATTGTTTGGGGGCTTGATAGTTAGAGGACGCTTAAAACCCACCCAACCCGCAACATAGGCCCTGAAATAATCATTGTTTTCCTTACATTTCAAAGATTGTTGTCAATCTATGTCAAGGAGATGAGAGTCTGTTTTGCAAGTTACATGTGCTGCGGGCAATGATTAGTGCGCAGGAATTGAAGATCCAAACTAGGCAAACACAGTACGGAACACCCACAGTGCTCTGGACATCTATTCTCCAATCATTGTCACATTTATCAGTGAGGTTTCTGTCACTTCTGGGTGCACATTTCCACATTCACATTTTGATGACTGTCACCAAATCTCACGATATTCAAAACACTCCTCTTACTTTATGTGAATGTCCTTCTTCTGGATTGTGAGATATCAATTAGATTAATTGAAAGTAATTAGGTTATTTGTGTTGGATCTAGGAGTAATCCGTTTAGCCCTAATACGGTTATGAACCCAAATGCTCGTCCCGAGATATCAAATAAGGTAACATAAATATGAAATTGTATATTATGGTAGAAGTTATTTGTGATTGGATCATCTATGCTTGTTCTAGTTGAAAAATCGTAAATCGGGATTAATCCGTTTTGAATCGCCCAAAAATAATACAGTTATGAACATTTAAATTCCAAATTAAATGCTCTGTTAAATGATCCAAGAAGTGACAATGTAAAAAAATGAAAAATCCCAAATGCTTTGATACAGTTGTTATTAGTCCCGCGCCCATATATAAAGTACCGTGTAAATAAGGAGGACGAATAAAAGCATAAAATATAGAACATTGTTAAAAATACGATATTATGTGTGTAGATAAAAAAAAAACAAATCGATTTACTTTATTTTCACAACACGATAAATTTCAACAAGTAGAAGTTTTCATGTTTTGTATCTAAGATATAGCGATTTATCGCATTTTGGCATCTATGAATTGTTCTACTATTATGCCTTAAGTTCAATATGCTTCCAACAATGGATCAATGTTATATATTGTTTGCTCTAATGATTTCTGTTTCTAATTTTACTGCCAACTTTTAGATATTACTTGTTATTTGTGTCTTTACATGAAAACCCTAATTTTGTTGGATTTCCAATATGCTGAAATTTGGAGAACTGATGGGCCCTTGCAAAATTAACACACTCAGGCTGAAATCTGAATCCCAAAGAATGCAGCAGCATATTAAAAGAGCAACAAACAAAGAAAGTTGTAAATCATGTTTTAAATGTTATGTCGGTTTTAAATTATGTATCTTATGTAGGGATCACTATAATTTAGGTCAATCTCCAAAGAGCACCCCAGAAGGCAAATATTGCCCACATAAACGCCATCAAAGGTTAGGTCGGGATATGTGTCCCTAATATTTCTCTAGCATATACAGCCCCTTGTATATGCATCTCACACAATCCATGAACATACATAGCTTCCTAGACTGAACCATTCTTCATGTTGCACTAAGCTAAAAACACCACCAACATCAATCAGGTGTGTCTAATAAGTAAAAGTAGAGACTGACAGCTGACAACCCCACAGAATATTAGGGCTAACTGGCACTGTTCCTCTTTTAGAACAGATTAACCCACCATTGAACTCGGACCACATACTGGGGCCGACTTATTAAGAGAATATTATTTTTGGACATACACATCCATTTAATGCTTTTTGTGAAAAAGTTGAAGGTAGTTTTAGGGAAAACGTAACTCTCTGATATCTAATTTTTCCAACAAAAAGGCTCAGTTTTAGACTCTGGAGAGAGTTATAGAATAAATTAGAAAAAGGATTGCAGAGGTGGGGACTGCTTTTTTTGGAAATTCCTTCCTTTCCATCTACAATGGAGCTTTAGAAAAAACCTCTATGCTTAACATTTTTTTTGTTTCTGGACTTCTATTGTAATATAGATTTCATTGCTGCGAAGATTAACTGACATGGAGACAATAGTTCTTTCTTCTTTACTCTGTGTATTTCTGAGTTTTAGTACAGGTTAAGGTGGGGGAGTTTGGAGATTGGTGGGGCGAGTTTGGAGATTAGAACAATGTTGTTATATAATTCTAAGTGGGTTAAGTGAATTTCATACAGTATTAAGGTAGAATTCAGTTAACAGCAGAGTTTTGCAGGCTACTCTGCATCAAAAACTGCTTTCTGTTGGATGGGTGCGCTGTTTCTTGGAAATGTCTGCAAACTTTGTGAACTCTGAAAACATTTCCATGGGGGTAAATAGTGTTTCGAAGGATGCTTCTTGCTCTTTCTGGGAATGCAGGTGTGTAAAAGGCTTGAACGTTTGACATTTTTTTCCTTCCATTTCCAATGTTTGCTTGCTGAAATGCTGTTTCTTACAGTCTAGTCCACTTCTATAGACCTACGCCAGACTTTTCCCAAAACATTTATCTGGATGCAACAATATTTGATACACACAATTTTTTATGGTTTCCGAACAGTTCAGTGTCTAATGCTCCGGTTCCACTCGGTGAAGAAACATTTCAACCAAATTAAATAACATAACGTCAAATAAAGATGAAGAAATTAAGCGGGGTCAAAAAAAAAAAAGAGAGGTTGGGACCCTAAACCCATGAAGAAAGTGGCAAGCCCAATAATGAAGAAAGAGAAGAGTGATTACCATGACGCCCTCGGCTGCATCGACAACGAGCACAGCTCCATCAGCAAGCCTGAGAGCGGCAGTCATCTCGTCGGAAAAGTTGACATGGCCGGGCGAATCCATGACATTGCAAAGATAGGACTTAGCATTGGTGTCCTCCAAAACGAGCGACATGGGAACCGCCTTAATAGAAATCTGGCGCTCCTGCTCATCAACCCTGGTGTCCGTGTACCTCATGTGCTTCTCGCTGTTGACATCGAAGGTAGAGATGTGGTGTGTCTGCTCGACCAGCATGTCCATGAACATGGTCTTGCCGTGCTGAATGTGGCCCACCAGGGCAACGTTTCTGACCAGCGTAGGGTTCGACATTAAGCCGAGCAAGAAATTGGTGGAGACGTAGGTGGAGGAGTCCTTCACGCCCACCTCGAACTTGATGTTTCGAACGGGCTTGATGATGGGCTGCTCCAATGCCTGCGAGTCTTCGTCCATCACTAGGGTTTCCACGCCCTGCCCGTACACTTCTTCGGCAGTAGGGTAGTATTTTTGTCCTCGGCGAGAACGATCTGTCCTTCCATGTCCACATCCTCCTCAGGAACATCAACGCGTGTGAGCCACGCTTCTTCGACATCGTCGTCCTCTTCGTCCCGCTCGCGCTCCTGCATGCGTGCGTCTTCTTCTTCGTCTTCTCCTCCTTCTCCTTCTCCTTCACCCTCTTCGTCGGAGTCGATCTCGGGACCAATGTAGTTCCCGAACTCATCATACAAACTATCGTCCATGGCGTAGTAAGTTCAACACTTATGCTCTGCAAATGCTCGAAGCGGCAGCCAATGTTTTGTTTTCAAACTGTGTTTCGCTCTTCGTGTGCCTCACCTCTCTTCAGTTCAATCTTTTCTCGGCCTCCTCTGCAGTTTCTAATACATGCGATTAAGGAGGTGAAGCCCTGAAAATTTCTGTCTGCTTGGGAAGAAGAACAATGGAATCTCCTCCACGCTTCTACATGCCAGTTGTGCCAGGTGCCCCTTCTGTGTATTTTTTTGGGTTTTTAAATTTGAAATGCCAAGTATATTTACCATGGTGAAGCGTTACACCTAATTGTTATTGTGAATGTTTAATTTATGTAAAATATTGTACGAGTTCCCTTTAATATCAATTTATAGGAGTTTTCACCCAATTTCTATATTAATATCAAGAAGTAAAATTATATATTTTAATGGATACATTATTATGCCGTAAGACGTATCCCACTTGAGCTTTGTCTTGTTGGGACCGACATCTGTTAGAAAACGGGCGGATGACATTGCTCCTTCCATAATCGTTGAAATCCAACGATGGAGGTTTTGTTATAGAGTCTCGCAAATTCCAAGGTGTAAAAAGCGAGACCGGTTTGAGCACAACACATGGATTGTGCTTGTTGAGGATTAAATCTAGTCGTTGATCAGAGAGGATGCACTGCAGGCGTCAATCTATTTCAAGTGGGAGATGCATTTTGTTTGGGTTGAGTTTGTCGAGCGCAGAAGGCATGCAAAACGTGGATGGTAGAGCGGCACCAAATGCTTGTATGAATGAACGAGGATGTTCATAGCTTGTCCGAACAAAGGTTTCCATAGCGCACCCATTTCCTCCTATTTTTGCTACGCAGATCTCGCAAATAGTATCTTTCAAACGAAACAATTATGTAATATCATGTCTTAATCTTGTGCCACGTTTTGGGGTTTTTTAATCAAAGATTTGGGGTAAGTTTGGCCTAAAACCAGAAATTTGCTACTTTATTTTTGATATTTTGTGTGATTTCTTTTCTACAGGCTTTCTAGGACGAGCAAATTATAGGAAAGGGTTTAATTTTATCAGTGGTTGTATGTACATTTTTATTGTTAGTCCAAGGTTTTTTTAATTTTACATCAATATAAAGAGGAACACCTGGTAGAGAAAATGATTAGGGGTTTGAGGTTCTCGGCTTATTGTCTATGTACAGAGGGCTTGCACGTAAATCCTCGCTTTGACAAAGAAATGTCGACATTTTATCCATGAAATCAAAGCGTCAAATAAGGTATTTTGCGCTTTTTTTTTGTAAACTACATTCCCCAAGGCATTTGTATACATTGTTTTTATATTTTCGACACATTTTAACTTTTTTGGTCTAATTTCTTTTTTAAAATAAAGTAAAATTTGAAGTCTTCACATGGATGCATCCACAAGGGGTAAGTGGTTTTGAGGTGTGCCTCATTTATGACAAAGGCTCGATATATTTACATGAATATTTTGAGATTTTTTTATTTGTTTTATATTTTAATCATGCTATTTGGTGCATTAATTTTCTCATCATGGAGGAGGAGTTGGTGGAGACATAGATCCATGGCATTTCTCACCCATTTCCTCTTATTTTTTGCTACGCAGATCTACAAGGGGCATCTTTCAAACAAAATGATATGTAATATCATGTCCCGATCCCGTGCCACGTTTTGGGGTTTTTTTAACAAATATTTGGGGTAAGTTTGGCTAAAAACCGAAATTTACTATTTTATTTTCAATATTTCGTGTGATGGGCCTTCCTTCACAAATTGCTCCTAATAAAGTTCACCTTGTCCTGTGGTGCCTATTTATGGCTTGTGTCATAGTCTTAGAGTTCAAAATTTACAATCAATTGTTCAAAAGAGGGAAGAGGTCTCTGGCTCGAATCGCGAATCCTTCCACGCATTTATCTGTTATTGGAAACTTTGTTGTGGCTTGTCTTCGCAACAAGAGTGGAATGGAAAGAAACTGCAATGCTCTTCTTTACCGTTGGATTGTTTCACTATGCGGTGATATTCGTCACACTTTATCAAAGATTGTGCTCGAATATCATGGTTTCTAGAAGATATGATCAATGGTCTTTTTATTTATCGACTCCCGAGCTTGGTGGGCGTTGCGGGAGGTAATATCAAGATCATTTGATACGGTGCGGGGTGAGTAATAATATTAGTGAATTCGATTGAAATTTGCTTGCATGTAATTCAAATTAATTATTTGGTGGGCTCCTACTTTCTACTGTAATTTGTAGATAATGAGATTGAATATTTTCCGTGATAGTATGGGAAATTTTTCAATACCCGATTACGACAACTTCGGTTGTTGCAGTGAAATATGCAGAGGAGGTGAAACATCTGATTGGTGGGACTTTAGCATTAGTTGTGTGTTTGGTGTCGATAGGAATGGTGTTACTTCTGATGCTCTTAACTGGTGTGAATATGGTTGTGGCGAAGGATCCCCTGTTTCTAAATGATGTCGTTATAACTATGTACGCCTCGCTTTTGATTAGTTTAATTGATAGGTAATTTTGGTTTAGCGATGTAATTTTGGTTTACTTATGCGATTCGTGTTTAGCCAAGTATTATTTATTTTTATGGGGATTTTTACCTGGACCTCTGTTATGAAAGTGCTGACGATGTTGATGATTTACCAATTAATGTTATTCTAATCACCAAGAGTATTGATATTATTTGATAATATGAATTTACAAGAAAACTGAATTTGCAAGAATTTTCTCATTATGTATACAATATTTCTGATTTATCTTCATAAGATCTGTAGACATATACATTTGTGCTATTGATTCCCATGTATTTTTTGTTTATGTTAATGTAAATACTAAATGTTTAAACAGAAAATTAATATTGCACTAAAAAGGATAAAATATTCACAAGAGTAGTGTTGCACTTTAAAGAAATCTCGGGTTTATATTTCACTACATTAACTTCTAACTTTTAAAGTATCTAGGCAAGTTATATACACGCACATATATAATTGATTTTGTCCAATGATTTCTTTCCAATTTGCAATAATTGTGTATTTGTGCTTTCTGTTGGTGAGGATTACAAGAGAGGATTTGTAAGATTAATTGGATGAGTAGTGCTATCAATATAAACAAGAGGAGGATTTGTAAGACTGATTGGATGAGCAAGATGTTTGTCTTTGCAGGATTTATTATTTTATCGAATATCTTTGCAAGGTTTTGTAAGACTAATTGGATGAGCAGATGAGCATTACTACTATACAAACAAAGCCTTTATTTCATATTTCATTAAAATTTACAAGGAAATTATATATATTGTGTATCTTTTGTTGTGCTTGTGAGTAAGAGAGCTCTAAGTTTGTGTCTGTTTGCAGTTCTAAGAAGTGGTACGCCAAAGCCTATAGCATATAAGAAGGTCTACACTCTTCTTATTACCACTAATTGTATCCACCTTCCTGATGGAAGGTACATTACGCATAAAGAAGAAGGGGTTTTAGCGAGCTTAGCTAGACATTCAATCTTAGTCATCCACTCTTTCCTTTCTTCTCGTCTAGCAGGTGATTACCAGTTCAGAATAATATGGGACAATTTTTAAAAAATATATCTTTTGTACAATATTTTCTAGGATATACTTCTTTATTTTCAGAAATTATGTGGTTGTAAATTGTTGTAACTTATAAGAGCAGCTAGGTTCAATTCAACTGTTTATATTGCTGCCTAACGGCTTTGTGAAGTTTTATTTATGTGTTTCTACCATTATAAGGTATCTTCTTTGTATGCTTAGGTGTGATTTCATAAAGTACTAAGGGAGTGCACAGATCTTGTCATGGTCCCATGGTTGATAAATTACTAATGTAGTCTTCTCTCTCTTGCCATTGTTGTATTTTCTATTCCCTTGTAAATAGATATCTGCAGTGGTTCCATAATATTGGTTGATTTGATCCTCACTCAATTGTGAAAATTGTGGTTAAAGTTTAAATCATTTTAGTTATTTTCATGGCAGGTATTCCTCGCATCAAGCACTCGTTGCTTGAAGAGTTTGGAGTTAGGCTTGTAACATATGATGTACCTAAAATATGACGCATTTGTATTTCAAACAAAGCTCAAAACTTACCCAATGACCATGCCGACATCAGACATTTGTTCAAAGAATTCGAATGCACCTCCTTGAAACTCTCGGAACCTTGGTGAATGTAACAAAAATGTGATTTTCTTTAGACTGTATCGAAGAAATGGACAATCACTGAACCAACTAAACGTATCTAGAAGAAATTGTACAAATGTTTCTCTACAAAAATAATACTTCCCCATTACAATTTTTGAGATTTTTGTTGTAAAATACTTGCAAATATTTGCAATAACCTTCACATGTAACTTGCATATTTAAAATTTGATGTCATTTTTATATATATATATATTTATACATAAATTCTTTAAAAATATATACAAATGTCTTTAAAATAATTAAATAAATATATAATAAATACAATAAAAACATTGTTTTGTATTTTTGAAAGGGAATTTTTAAAATTACCCTCACCGAAATAATGTTTGATAGGCATATGTGGCATTCAAATTTAACATATGCATGTAATTTGTAAAAAAGGGGATGGTTGCAGTATTCGGTGCCAAAATTCTTAAATATAAATAAAAGCACAAGTTTGGCCTTAGGTATCTTGATTATTCATGTGTCGGAATGAAGATCACCTTTTAATTCAAATTATCGTTCAAAAACAAATTTATAACAACCACGTAAGTAACAATTATGGATCTATACATACATTAATAAAATCCCAAATTATAATAATCACACTGGGGAAAGAGAAGATGTTTCTATTTGTGACCATTGTTCCACATAAAAAAAAAAAAGATTTTTTCTAAAATGCAATTAATACTACACTTCCTATTTCACAACACTATTACATGATGTTATAGTATTACTAATTTACCATGTATTGCGGCTCGCGGCTCGCCTTTAGATAAATAATTAAGTATCAAGGCCCGCACACATTTAATGCATAATTTCTTAATGACACCAATTGAAAATTTTATGAGACAAAACTCTAAATAATCACTATATTATTTC